>CM068387.1:40028038-41228038 GCA_034770075.1 Aralia elata | reverse complement strand
CATTGAGCAAGATTATAACCTTAGCTTATTGTTATTCAAGCAAGGTTGCTATCATGATTAAGAGCTAAAGCTTTATTCCAGTTATTTATTGTTTGATCATTGATCATTATTCAAACTTTGAACAGAATTTCTATTGTACAAACTTTATTGATGAATCAATTGTTTAGTGACTAGCAAACCCTTATTGATTCAGATAGTCCTTAGTTGATGAGCGTTCTAAAGACTTAGAATATTTTTAAAATCTTTCCGAACCAAGTTCCTTTTGGTATGGATTCTGATGTTAAACTGAGATGAACAACCCTAATAAAGGGGATTAATTACGCGACAGCGTTAAAATATTTGTGCACAATACATTGTACAAAGGGCTAATCCCCCTGAGTACGAGATGGATGGTCCATAGTCTATAAGACTGTTAAAGGTTACGGTAGAAATACTTGATAACCTAGGACATAGTTCGAGGTATTGTGACCCTTAGATACACTTTTAATCCTGAATCTATATTCAGTTCTTGAGCTAAGCTTTCTGTTGAGCTTTCAGATCTTGACTAGTTATTGAGTGAATTCAGAAAAACCATTATACCTCAGTTGAAATCTATTTCTTTGATTATTCAATTGCTATTGTTATCACACTTAAAAGCAATTGTTTGCTCACTCTTGCGCTTAAACATTGCAGCTAAAGCAGAGAAATCGGACGAGCCATCCACAAGCAAAGGCAAGGGCAAGATGCCAACGTAGCAAGAGATTTATTATCCACTTGATGTTTATTTGCAATAAAAACTTATTTAATATTATGTTTTATTCCGCATAGATGTAATAGAGGTTAGATAACCTGGGATTTGTTTATTTAAGAGATTTGTGATGTAATCCTTTTTGTGGGAAGTTGTTTCATTCAGTTTAATTATATTATCTTTAACATGGGTAGTTAGTCTTGAATGTATGGTATAGTGAACACCAAATCTGTGGGTTGAAGTACCCGGATTTGGGGGTGTCACAGGTTGGTATCAGAGCTGATAGGTTATGCACCTTTAGGTGAGGAAAACCTTAGGGTAGTAGCCTTTTTGAAGATAGAGAATATAGTGGTGATCAACTCTTATCGAGTTCTAAGGAATGAATTACGGCAATTCATAAAAGATAATAAAATGATTATGTGTTATGTGCTTACTTGATAACAAACTTATGTGCTCGCGAGTATTATCGATTAGTAATTAAAACTTAAATTTTTGTTGTCAGGATGACTAATATAGGAGGACCCAGCCAGGCTAGGGAGGAGGAGCCCCGGGATATTCATGTAGTTCCGGAGCAGCTAGTGCAGAGGGAGCCATCCCCATTGATTACAGTTGCAGGTCCTGAGTATGAGCCTGAGACAGATCCTGAGGAGGATCCTGAGGAGGTTGAGGAGGAGGAGGAGGACCTTGAGGAGATATCACTAACCTCCTTAGGTGTTCAGATGTACGAGCAGGTGTATGACCGCAACATAGAGTTGCAGGACGGAGTGGAGGAGTTAGAGGGGCAGCTGGCTGAGCGACAGACTGCTTTGGAGCAGAAGAACAGTGAAATTGAGGAGCTTGATATACGTCTTGGGGACGTGGAGTGGAAGCTGGTTCATGTGGAGAGGGAAAAGGAGGAGTTAGGAGAACAGGTTGTGGAACGTCAAGCTGCTCTAGAGCAGAAGGATGCTGAGATCCAAGACCTTTCATCACGTCTTGCAGAGGTTGAGCAGAGGCTAGCACAGTCTGAGTATCGACGAGGACAGTTGATAGCCAGGAATGAAATTGTACAAGATGAGTTGAAAGAGGAGTCAGCTAAGCGGGCGAGAGCTGAAATTGGTTGAGGGAGGCTAACCGCGCAGATCGTGTTGAATGTGAGGTGCGGTCAAAGAAGGCCAAGATTGATGAGATAGAGTATATTTTTCACACCATAGTAGATAGAGCTCTGGATCGAGTTCATCGTCATCCAGATGTGGTGGATCGAAGGATGGTGACTCGTATTATGGAGCAGGAACGCAAGGAAGCTGTGCGCCGTGGGATGTCATCGTAGATAATGATTAGATATGCTAGTATGAAAATTTATGAAGTTAATAAGTTGTAAATCCCAGTTTTATATAATGGGATAGAATAATGATGTAATCCTGGAACTTTATGATGTCAGGATAAATGATGTAAATAACTACGATGCTATTTCTATTATGTTTTGAAGCAGTAATGAATAAAAATGCGAAAGTTTATCAGATGTGCTATGTGTTAAGTGTTGTTTATAAATGTTTAAGTTAAGACTTAAATGTTTAAGTAATTGAATAGTAATCTAATAGCGTAAATTTTTAACAGTAAAATGCCGCCAAGAAGACAAACCCGTCAACAGACCCCTGAGGGATCCACCAATAATAATGAAGAAGCTAATGCCAATCCAATGCAACAGCTGGTGAATCTGTTAACGGGAGCATTTGCCAATCAACCCCAAGCTCAGGCCACGACCTTTAAAGATTTCAAGGCTGTTGGACCCCTAGAATTTCAAGGGTCTATGAATCCGATCGAGGCATAAACCTGGGTCATGGAGATGGAGAAGGTGTTTGATGTCGCTAGGGTCAACGAGGACCAGAAGACGGCATTTGCAACGTTTATGCTCAAGTCATAAGCAAGCTACTGGTGGCAAGCAAATAAGACTCGAGGTGGCCAAGGGATTATTCCATGGGAGCGATTAGAGCTGCAAACGAACCGAACCGTTCGCGAACCGGTTCGGTTCGGTTCGAGTTCGGTTCGGTTCGAGTTCGACTAGAGCACCAAATCGAGTCGAGTTCGCACATGGTGTTCGGTTCGATTGCTCGATCGAACATGTTCGCGAACCATGTGGTTCGGTTCGCATGTGTTCGCGAACAGTTCGAGTTCGGTTCGACTCGATAAGTTCGAGTTCGAGTTCGGTTCGACTCGGTAAGTTCGAGTTCGGTTTCGGTTCGATTAGCTCGTGTTCGGTTCAATGCGTTCGAGTTCGAGATTGGTTCGAGATGTTCGATTTCTTATGTTTAAAATTTAAATTGTTTCTAAAATTCTAAATATAAATAATTGGTTATTTCACATTAAATTCTAATGTTTGTCTAATTGTCTTATCAATAATGGTTAAATTTGTAGTAATTTTCTTTTTTATTACTTAAACATCTTTTTGTGTTTTTAATAATTGATTATAAGTAATAAAGTAAACATTTTTATTAAATAATAATGTGTACCTCTTCACCTCTATTTTAATTAAAATAATTTTAATACTTTTATATAAAAATTTAACAATGATTGTTGGATTATTACAATTTACATCTCTAATAATTTAATAAAGTATAACCCATGCCATAAATCACATAAATAAAGTAATTAATCACGATACAATGACAATTTGATATTAATTAAATAATGATACAATACAATACAGTTGCTTACATTTCTGATTTACATGACTTATTGAAATTTTCAAATCGAGATAGAGAATAGAAAATTCAAGTCATCAATATATCGAAACTTCACTAATATAGTAATAGTCATTGTACAATTACTTATAGTACCGTACTATTGTTTGCATGAAAATATAAAATTAAAATGAGTTATTAATTTAAATTATAATAAGCAATTTTTTATATAAAAAAAAACAAAACAAAGTCTTTAAATAGTTTTGCATCTTTTATCTTAGAATCGTAGTTAATTTATATAGTTTTAAATAATATGCAGCATGTTAGAAGTACTTGAAGTGGCTGGACCTTGAAGAGATGGCTTTTTGAATATTAATATTTAATTTTTAATATTTGTAATTGTAAATCAAGAATTTCTAAGTACTTGTTAACTTTTAAGTTATAAGTTCTAACTTCTAAGTAATCATTTTTGGGATACTTTTTGATATTTATTTTTAACTGGCTTCAGTTCTCAGTTCAGTGCATACAATTAGTTATGACTAGTTGAAACTTGAAACAAATGTTCACGAACTCGATTGGTTCGATCATGCTCGCGAGCAACTCGATCATGCCAGCGAACTCGATCATGTTCGCGAACTCGATCATGTTCGCGAACTCGAGCATGTTCGCGAACTCGATCATGTTCGCGAACTCGATCATGTTCGCGAACTCGATCATGTTCGCGAACACGATCATGTTCGCGAACTCGATCATGTTCGCGAACACGATCATGTTCGCGAACTCGATCATGTTCGCGAACAGTTCGCGAACACCAATCGAACCGAACTCGTACACAGCTACTGGTTCGATAGAGTTACTCGAACCTGTTCGAGTTTGACTAAAAGTGTTCGAGTTCGGTTCGAGTTCGTCAGAGTTCGGTTCGGTTCGGTTCGTTTGCAGCTCTAGGAGCGATTTAAGGAAATATTTTTTGAGACCTATTTTTCGGCAACTGTGCAGAACCAAATGGAGGTGCAGTTTCTAGAGTTGAAGCAAGGTACAATGACGGTGCCTGAGTATGCTGCAAAATTCAATGAGTTGGCAAGGTTTGCGCCATATCAGGTCAACACAGATGAGCGAAAGGCTAGAAGGTTTGAGCAGGGACTGAAGCCCTGGCTGTATAGCCGAGTTTCGATGTTCCAATTAAACTCATTTGCGGCAGTTTTAGAAAAGGCAATTATCGCTGAAGGAGGCAGTGATGCTCTGTCCAAGTATAATCAGGAGCAGAGGAAGAAGAAGAATGAAAGTGAAAACAAGGCAAGTGGTAGCCATGGGGGCAGTGGTCAGAAGAGGAAGTGGAGTGATAATAAGTCTGCGGGAAGTCAGCAGGGTAATCAGAAAAAGAAGGTAGAGGCATGCAGTAACTGCGGAAAGAGCCATGTGGGTGTTTGTTTGAAGGGTAAGAGGGTATGCTTTAACTGTGGTCAGGAGGGTCATATCGCACCGAATTGCCCTAATCCGAAGAAGGGTGCATGTTTCATCTGCGGGTCGAAGGATCACTTTGCCCGAGACTGCCCTAAGAAAACAACTACAGGTGGAGCCAGTGCAGGAAAAAGAAATAGCGGTGGTGGCAATCTGACTATCACAGGACCGACACAGCCCAATCGACCTACCGCTCGAACATTCAACATGACGATGCAGGATGCTGTTCAGTCAAAGGATGTAGTGTCAGGTATCATTCCAGTCAATAATGTTAATGCTTATGTATTGTTTGACTCGGGTGCTACTTGCTCATTTATATCTGATGATTTTGCTAAGAAATTAGAGTTACCTTAGGAAGAATTAGATTACCCCATGAATATAGAAATTGCGAATAGGGAAGTGATTCCTGTTAAGTTTGTCCACAAGAATTGTCAGGTAGATATTAAGGGTCATGTGATGACAGTCAACTTAGTCCCAATTCGTCTTGGGGAGTTTGACGTTATTTTGGGAATGGATTGGTTGTTCAACCATGGGGCAGTTATTAACTGTCAAAAGAAGTGTGTAAATTTTAAGACTCCGTCAAAGGTAGTGTTTTATAGCAGCAAGTCCCTTAGACAAACGAGTTGTCTGACGATGATGCAGGCCAGAAAGATGTTGAGACAAGGATGTGTAGGATATCTAGCCTACATAGTCGATACCCGAAAGGTGAGTGTAAAGTTGGAGGAGATACCGGTTGTTAAGGATTTTGCAGACGTGTTTCCTGATGATTTACCGGGATTACCGCCAGATAGGGAAATTGAGTTTGTAATTGATCTAGCACCAGGTACAACCTCTATATCAAAAGCCTCGTACCGAATGGCTCCGGTAGAAATGAAGGAGTTGATGGTGCAATTGCAAGAGTTGCTGGATAAAAAGTATATCCAACCGAGCGTTTCGCCGTGGGGAGTGCCGGTGTTATTTGTCAAGAAAAAGGATGGATCAATGCGTCTTTGCATTGATTATAGAGAGTTGAACAAGGTTACGATTAAAAACAAGTATCCGTTGCCAAGGATCGATGACCTGTTTGATCAACTGAAGGGAGCAAGATATTTTTCAAGGATAGATCTGCGAAGTGGGTACCATCAGTTAAAGGTGAGAAGGGAAGACATACTAAAGACGCATTTCGAACTAGGTATGGTTACTATGAGTTTTTAGTCATGTCATTTGGTTTAACGAATGCGCCTGCAGCATTCATGGACTTAATGAATAGAGTATTCAAGCCATTTCTGGATAAGTTTGTAGTGGTATTCATAGACGACATTTTGGTTTACTCCAAAACTCAGGAAGAACACATGGAGCATTTGAGGGTGACATTGGAGGCGTTAAGGGAGGAAAAATTGTATGCAAAATTTTTGAAGTGCGAATTTTGGTTAGAGCGTGTTCAATTCCTCGGACATGTTATTGATAAAGACGGGATTTCGGTGGATCCAGCTAAAGTGGAAGCTGTGATGAACTGGGATCAGCAGAAAACATCGTCAGAAGTGAGGAGTTTCCTAGGTTTGGCAGGTTATTACAGGCGTTTTATCCAAGATTTCTCCAGGATCGCCACTCCGTTGACGAATTTAACAAGAAAATTAGTGAAGTTCGTTTGGACGGACAAGTGTAAAGAGAGCTTCCAAGAATTGAAGAAGAGATTAAGTACGGCACCTGTGTTGTCTTTGCCAGATGACACAAGGAATTTTGTGGTGTATAATGACGCATCACATAAAGGACTTGGTTATGTGCTTATGCAGAATGGTAAGGTTATTGCATATGCATCGCGCCAACTAAAAGACTATGAAAAAGGGTATCCGACCCATGATTTGGAGTTAGCAGCAGTGGTGTTTGCTTTGAAAATTTGGAGGCTCTATCTCTATGGGGAGAAGTGTGAAATATATACAGACCATAAAAGTCTGAAGTATATTTTAACACAGAAGGATTTGAATATGCGGCAGAGGAGATGGATAGAATTGATCAAAGATTATGATTATGAAATTCTATACCATCCAGGGAAGGCTAATGTGGTTGCCAACGCTTTGAGTAGATGTTGGTCGATTTAGCTATCGATAAACACACACGTGCAAGTATACACGGCCCACAAGTAATATATGATAAGATAAGAGTCGAACCCACAGGGAATTGTGACAAAAAATAACCAAGTACCAATCGTATATCAATTTGATCTAATTTAAACGATGAAGGTTTGATTGTTTGTTGATTGGTTGAGTTCACAAGTTAAGCAATGAGTAAAATGCGGTAAAATATCAAGATAGAAAGGTCTAAGATTACAATTTCCCCCAACACATCATTTGAATCTCCTAACTCTCTCTTTTCAGTCAATTATAGCATACGAATTGACAACCGAGAAATCAAAACTACATAAGAGCCTCTGTCGATGGTCAATCACGAATCTTCCTAAGCGGTGCATAGGTATATGTCTATCCTATACACTATCAAGAGACTAATTTCAGGAATGATTTATAGACACGTGTCACCAAATCTAATTAATCCTCCCCTCCATTACCAACTTTCACCTTGGAAGTCATTAAGACTAGATTCTTAATAGGTTGCATGCGGTAATTAGGTATATATCTATCCCAACTACTATTAAGATACCTATTATTGCAGATAATTAATGAGACACATGTCACTTAATCCAATTAATAACCCACAACAATCTATACTTTCGCATGTTATCATAACTAGGTCTTAACTTATAATCCGTTCGTCAAGTTCATATAGGTTCCCACGGTAATTACGGGCCAAACAATTAATCTAGAAGCAAAGGTTATGACAATCAAATCACAAATGCATAACTAAAATCAATAGAGAGAGAATTCAATTCAAATTAAGTGTTGGGTTCCATTGCAATCTTAGAATAGAAGGTTAGTTCATGATAGCTACAATAAACATCATTTTCAATTGATACATTGTCAAATTCAAATTACAAAGGAGATAGAAATCGAGAAATGAAACCACTTTTGAAGCTATTCAGCTGGTGTTCCTTTGGTTGCTAATGGTTTCTAGCTCTCCACCTTGGCCTTGCAATTCTTCTTGACTGAGTTCCTTGGCTTTTGGCTTGATTCAGCTTGATTTGCAGCCTTGAGCTCTGTTGGTTGATGTATTTTGTAGCCTCCCTCTCTCTAGATATCTGATATGTAGCTTAAAATAGAATATATATAGCCTCCATCAAGAAACCCTAGCAAAAATCAGACAAAATGGAGCTCAGATCGCACTATGGCTGTGTCAGATCGCACTCAGCACGGCGGCGTGCGCCCGCACGGTGCCTGGCGCCCGGGGCCCTGCCTGCCGCACGCTGGCTGCCGAGCGCCGCGCCGTGCGCCCGCGCCCATGCGCCTGCATGCCGCTCCGCCTGCCGAGCCATGCGCCGAGTGCCGCCCGTGCGCCCGCACACCTAGGCGTGCGCCCGCACGCCCGCGCCTGCATGCCGCCCAGCTGCTGAGGCCCTGCGCCTAACTGGCCGCACGCCGCGCCCAGCGCCTGTCGAGTGCTGCCCGTGCGCCCGTACGCCTAGGCGTGCGCCCGCACGCCCGCGCCTGCATGCCGCCCAGCTGCTGAGGCCCCGCGACCAACTTGCCGCACGCCGCGCCCAGCGCCTGTCGAGTGCCAACGCCGAGTCCGCCCGCGCGCGCCCGCACGCCGCGCCCAGCGCCCGCACGCCGCGCCCAGCGCCCGCACGCCGCGCCCAGCGCCTGACGAGTGCCAACGCCGAGTCCGCGCGCGCGCGCCCACACGCCAGCGCCTGCCTAGTGTCAGCGCCCAATGCCAACGCCGTATGACACGCCGCCCGACACCGTGCACGTAATCCAACGCCGTGCACGCCCAACTTCCACATTTCATCAAAATCAATGTCGAGCATCGCCAAACACAACTTTTCACTGTATTATCATTCGGGCATGGATATCAAGGCATGAGCTTGCCCTCGTGGCTTGGCCGACGTCGCACGCCGTGCACGCTTCCCGACGCCGTGCACGCCCAACTACCAAATGTTATCAAATTAAGCACCGAGCGTCGCCAAGCACAAATTTCCATCATACTACCATTCGGGCACAGACGTCTAGGCATGGACATTGAGTCAATACAAACAACGATCCGAGCGGTATTTATTTCAATTCCTACAAACATAATGAAAATGCATCAAAGCAACATAAAACATGTAAAAATAACTAAAAACTAATTTATGTAGAAATAAGATAAAAATACATAAAAACCACATAAAATACCTAAAGACTTGAAAATTATCAAGGCCAAAAGTACCTAAATTGTGTGTATAAAACACACTCATCAAATACCCCCAAACTTAAATCTTTGCTTGTCCTCAAGTAAAACAAACCTAAACTAAACAATTCAAACACTTCTAATATAACCTAACTTGAGCAATGAATTAATAAGCCGATAATGGTCTCAAAGGCATCAACACATAGAACTCAAGAGAACAAACAAAGCGTTGCAAGTCTAAAATTTCAGTTAGCTAGTCATACTTTGCTTAAGGCATTTTCCATAAGTGTGTGTGTGAGTACCCAATAGCACTAAACCAATCAAGCTCGAATGAAACTATGCAACCACATTACCTTATGAAATAATCAAAATAAACCCCAAAACAACATGCTTAACACATCACTCATTACAAAGGTGTACAAATCACAATTCCAAAAATTTTGAGAACCAAGGGCTCTAGGTGAGTGCATTTTATGCTCCATCTCGATCCTTAAGCATGTTCATATGGGCGAGTGCGTTTTACGCTCAACCTCAACCCCATGCAAAATTTGCAATAAACAATTTTTTTCTTTAATCACAATTCTAAGAGAGTGCGTTTTACGCTCTATCTCTCCTACGCATGTGTCCATGAGTGAGTGCGTTTTACGCTCCATCTCAACTCACCACATGACCATCAATTCAAACATAACAAATTTGGACACCTTGGTTCGAGTGATGTTTAAACGAGTTCTAGAATTTATAGATGTTTTCCACAAGCATTCGGTTATAAAAGCCTTCACTAAGCATACAACTAGCTTAATACTCATGGGTAAGTGCATGAAAGTGAAAGGACGCATAAGCAAAATAATAACCAATAAACGATAAGCACAAAGACTAAGCAACAATTGTCTACGTCTCATAAGTTAGATTCTCTTCAAACAAGCCATTATCATAGACCATGGATTATAGTTCAAATCAAATTAAAACAATGCTCAAGGGACACATCCTAAAAATAAATTTTTTTTTGAATAAAAAGAAAAACATACTTAAATCACACAAAAACTAAATTAAACACACAAATATGTAAATACGAAGTACTACCCCCAAACTAGAATTTGACATTGTCCTCAATGTTTATAATAGACAGAATTAAAATAGAGAACTTCACTGAGGGTAATCGAGCAACGTCAATATAGTGAGGTGTCGCTTGGACTCTTCCGGACTACAGAAATTGTTGTCATGGGCTTTGGTTGGCTTGGACGATGAAGCTTCACTCCATTTGTTGCTTGGAAGCCATACCAGAACAATGCCTCATGAAGAACAACCCATATTAGCTAAGAAACTCTCTCAGGCCAAATATCAAACACGTGGCGTGCACCTCCCAAAATCTCAGTTGTCAATGCATTGGGAAGTAGGGGTAGCCCTCCACAAAGTCTTGCAATGGGAGAAATGGAGTGTTCCTGCAATAAAACTCAACCCAAGCACAGTCCCAAGCAAGTAAAATTTTAAATTAACAGACCTTGTTACCTTTTCTTGGAAAACTAATGAAAAGCCATGGGAATTCTTCAAAATCTACTAAATCCTTGTTGAATTTTAAGTTAGAAGATGACAATGCTGATGGATTGCAGAGATTGGATGCCCAATTGGAGTGATGGGGCACGAATTTGAGTTTGGGAAAAATGCATGTAAGTTGGCTTTGGAGTGGGAGGAGAGAGATATAAGTTGGACTATAGAAATGAGCTGATGGGTGCATATAAGCTGCTGGTGGCTGTCATGGCTAGCATGCGCGCTGCTGAGTGTGTTGCTGCTGTGTGTGCTGCTGCCCAGCATGCTGGTGCCCATTGCTCAACATGCTGATATTGTGCTTCTGCTATAGTTTTCAATGGTGGTCGTAAGCATTAAACTGCAGCAAGAAATATTACACACATTAAACACAATTAAACATAAAATCAAAAACAAACCACACCAAACTTTTTTTTTTTTGAGATAAAAAAAAATAATAATAATAATAAAATAAAAAATAAAAACAAAATAGCTCGAAAAAATAAAATGGAAATTTGGGTTGCCTCCCAAATAGCGCTTGAGTTAAATTCCTCAGTCTGACTAGCTTCCTCTTTCTTTTTAGTCCGGCTCAATTGCGAAAATGACCATAGCATGCCTCCGTACTGTCATTTCTTTAATTTGCATGGCATGCTTGCATACTAGGTGACTCCCAAACTCGGTTTCATCTATTAGCAAAAAGAAACTTTCTCCATTCGCTTCATCCATCAGTAGGGGTGAAACATCTAAGGGCATTGCTTTGATGAGGTCCAATATCTCAAGCTCACCTAGCTTATTGTTCTTATATAAATCCTCATGTATGAACTGAAAGTAGCTAGGGGTCTGCTCTATTGTGTCTACGAATGACATAGTGACATTAAGTTTCTCAAGCACAAGTGGATCCTCATCGATCCTTTCATGAACCTCAACTTCATCACGCCATGGCTCAAACTGTAAACTAGCTCCTATATCACCTAGAGCTTTGCCTACGACATGACTACTCAATGGGCACGGGACTGCAAAACCACCCAGATCCTTGAGCTTTGGAGGAGAAGGTATATGGGATACACTCGAAATTAGCTCATCATCATCATTGGGGCTCAAGGCTAGATCCTCGACCTCCTTTTCTTCTTTCCCACATATCTCATGCATATCAGAATCATCATCAATTAGCATGTTTAGTTGCAGCTTTGGCACGTGAAATCCATCAGTTTCGGGAACCATGTCATTGGGACATTCGCCTTGATATCTATCGTTGAAGGCAATAATAAGTTGTCCCATCTGGTTCTCAAGATTTTGAATTGACATATGCTGACTTTTCACAATCTCCTCAATCGAAGTTATGGTCTGGGACTCAAGTTCCTTCACATTTGAATTTTCTTCTTGTGGCAATGAAGGTGGACATGAGAATTCTAGTGCATATGCAGGACTCGGAGCATAATATTGATCTTCATAATTATAGCTCCATGTAGAATCTGGGTGATACCCCCAATCTTGGTGATAAGCATCGGAACAGTTATAACTGTTGGAGTAATCGCCGACGTTGCTACCATACCATGCCGACTCGAAATTAATGGTGCATAGATGACTCGGATAGTTTCCATCACAATAATCACAAGTCACCGCAACACTTTGAGTACGTTGGGCCACTAGAGCGTTAACATTCCTTGACAGTTCCTCTAAATGCGCCACCACCTCATCAAATCCATCCATCCATGCCGCTCCTGATTGGGTCATTCCCGTGTGAGGCCATTGATAATTATAGTTGGCCATGGTGTACCTCGTAACGAAGAAAACATTAAATAGAAAAAACAAATGTTAAAAATAAATTTATATACAAGTTTAAATCAAGATCAATTCGATTGAAATTAATATTGGTATAGTTATTAGGAAACAATTCCCCGGCAAGGGCGCCAAAAACTTGTTGGTCGATTTAGCTATCGATAAACACACACGTGCAAGTATACACGGCCCACAAGTAATATATGATTAGATAAGAGTCGAACCCACAGGGAATTGTGACAAATAATTACCAAGTACCAATCGTATATCAATTTGATCTAATTTAAATGATGAAGGTTTGATTGTTTGTTGATTGGTTGAGTTCACAAGTTAAGCAATGAGTAAAATGCGGTAAAATATCAAGATAGAAAGGTCTAAGATTACAATTTCCCCCAACACGTCATTTGAATCTCCTAACTCTCTCTTTTCAGTCAATTATAGCATACGAATTGACAACCGAGAAATCAAAACTACATAAGAGCCTCTGTCGATGGTCAATCACGAATCTTCCTAAACGGTGCATAGGTATATGTCTATCCTATACACTATCAAGAGACTAATTTCAGGAATGATTTATAGACACGTGTCACCAAATCTAATTAATCCTCCCTTCCCTTACCAACTTTCACCTCGGAAGTCATTAAGACTAGATTCTCAATAGGTTGCATGCGGTAATTAGGTATATATCTATCCCAACTACTATCAAGATACCTATTATTTGAGATAATTAATGAGACACATGTCACTTAATCCAATTAATAACCCACAACAATCTATACTTTCGCATGTTATCATAACTAGGTCTTAACCTATAATCCGTTCGTCAAGTTCATATAGGTTCCCACGGTAATTACGGGCCAAGCAATTAATCTAGAAGCAAAGGTTATGACAATCAATTCACAAATGCATAACTAAAATCAATAGAGAGAGAATTCAATTCAAATTAAGTGTTGGGTTCCATTGCAATCTTAGAATAGAAGGTTAGTTCATGATAGCTACAATAAACATCATTTTCAATTGATACATTGTCAAATTCAAATTACAAAGGAGATAGAAATCTAGAAATGAAACCACTTTTGAAGCTATTCAGCTGGTGTTCCTTTGGTTGCTAATGGTTTCTAGCTCTCCACCTTGGCCTTGCAATTCTTCTTGACTGAGTTCCTTGGCTTTTGGCTTGATTCAGCTTGATTTGCAGCCTTGAGCTCTGTTGGTTGATGTATTTTGTAGCCTCCCTCTCTCTAGATATCTGATATGTAGCTTAAAAGAGAATATATATAGCCTCCATCAAGAAACCCTAGCAAAAATTGGACAAAATGGAGCTCAGATCGCACTATGGCTGTGTCAGATCGCACTCAGCACGGCGGCGTGCGCCCGCACGGCGCCTGGTACGCGCGCGCCCGGGGCCCTGCCTGCCGCACGCTGGCTGCCGAGCGCCGCGCCGTGCGCCCGCACGCCCAGGCGTGCGCCCGCGCCCATGCGCCTGCTTGCCGCTCCGCCTGCCGAGCCATGCGCCGAGTGCCGCCCAGCTGCTGAGGCCCCGCGCCCAACTTGCCGCACGCCGCGCCCAGCGCCGGTCGAGTGCTGCCCGTGCGCCCGCACGCCTAGGCGTGCGCCCGCACGCCTGCGCCTGCATGCCGCCCAGCTGCTGAGGCCCCGCGCCCAACTTGCCGCACGCCGCGCCTGTTGAGTGCCAACGCCGAGTTCGCCCGCGCGCGCCCGCACGCCAGCGCCGCGCGCCCGCACGCCAGCGCCGCGCGCCCGCACGCCGCGCCCAGCGCCTGACGAGTGCCAACGCCGAGTCTGCCCGCGCGCGCCCACACGCCAGCGCCTGCCTAGTGTCAGCGCCCAATGCCAACGTCGTACGACACGCCGCCCGACGCCGTGCACGTAATCCAACGCCGTGCACGCCCAACTTCCACATTTCATCAAAATCAATGTCGAGCATCGCCAAACACAACTTTTCACTGTATTATCATTCGGGCACGGATATCAAGGCATGAGCTTGCCCTCGTGGCTTGGCCGACGTCGCACGCCATGCACGCTTTCCGACGCCGTGCACGCCCAACTACCAAATGTTATCAAATTAAGCACCGAGCGTCGCCAAGCACAAATTTCCATCATACTACCATTCGGGCACAGACATCCAGGCACGGACATTGAGTCAATACAAACAACGATCCGAGCGGTATTTATTTCAATTCCTACAAACATAATGAAAATGCATCAAAGCAACATAAAACATGTAAAAATAACTAAAAGCTAATTTGTGCCGCCCAGCTGCTGAGGCCCCGCGCCCAACTTGTCGCACGCCGCGCCCAGCGCCGGTCGAGTGCTGCCCGTGCGCCCGCACGCCTAGGCGTGCGCCCGCACGCCTAGGCGTGCGCCCGCACGCCTAGGCGTGCGCCCGCACGCCTAGGCGTGCGCCCGCACGCCTGCGCCTGCATGTCGCACAGCTGCTGAGGCCCCGCGCCCAACTTGCCGCACGCCGCGCCTGACTAGTGCCAACGCCGAGTTCGCCCGCGCGCGCCCGCACGCCAGCGCCGCGCGCCCGCACGCCGCGCCCAGCGCCTGACGAGTGCCAACGCCGAGTCCGCCCGCGCGCGCCCACACGCCAGCGCCTGCCTAGTGTCAGCGCCCAATGCCAACGTCGTACGACACGCCGCCCGACGCCGTGCACGTAATCCAACGCCGTGCACGCCCAACTTCCACATTTCATCAAAATCAATGTCGAGCATCGCCAAACACAACTTTTCACTGTATTATCATTCGGGCACGGATATCAAGGCATGAGCTTGCCCTCGTGGCTTGGCCGACGTCGCACGCCGTGCACGCTTCCCGACGCCGTGCATGCCCAACTACCAAATGTTATCAAATTAAGCACCGAGCGTCGCCAAGCACAAATTTCCATCATACTACCATTCGGGCACAGACATCCAGGCATGGACATTGAGTCAATACAAACAACAATCCGAGCGGTATTTATTTCAATTCCTACAAACATAATGAAAATGCATCAAAGCAACATAAAACATGTAAAAATAACTAAAAGCTAATTTGTGCCGCCCAGCTGCTGAGGCCCCGCGCCCAACTTGCCGCACGCCGCGCCCAGCACCGGTCGAGTGCTGCCCGTGCGCCCGCACGCCTAGGCGTGCGCCCGCACGCCTGCGCCTGCATGTCGCCCAGCTGCTGAGGCCCCGCGCCCAACTTGCCGCACGCCGCGCCTGTCGAGTGCCAACGCCGAGTTCGCCCGCGCGCGCCCGCACGCCAGCGCCGCGCGCGCTCGCACGCCAGCGCCGCGCGCCCGCACGCCGCGCCCAGCGCCTGACGAGTGCCAACGCCGAGTCCGCCCGCGCGCGCCCACACGCCAGCGCCTGCCTAGTGTCAGCGCCCAATGCCAACGCCGTACGACACGCCGCCCGACGCCGTGCACGTAATCCAACGCCGTGCACGCCCAACTTCCACATTTCATCAAAATCAATGTCGAGCATCGCCAAACACAACTTTTCACTGTATTATCATTCGGGCACGGATATTAAGGCATGAGCTTGCCCTCGTGGCTTGGCCGACGCCGCACGCCGTGCACGCTTCCCGACGCCGTGCACGCCCAACTACCAAATGTTATCAAATTAAGCACCGAGCGTCGCCAAGCACAAATTTCCATCATACTACCATTCGGGCACAGACATCCAGGCACGGACATTGAGTCAATACAAACAACGATCCGAGCGGTATTTATTTCAATTCCTACAAACATAATGAAAATGCATCAAAGCAACATAAAACATGTAAAAATAACTAAAAACTAATTTATGTAGAAATAAGATAAAAATACATAAAAACCACATAAAATACCTAAAGACTTGTAAATTATCAAGGCCAAAAGTACCCAAATTGTGTGTATAAAACACACTCATCAGTAGAAAAGGTCGGGAGAAACTGTTTATGTTAACTGCTCAGGAGAAGCTTGTAGCGGAAATGACTAAATTGGAATTAGAGGTGAAGGATCTGGCAGAGCCTAATGAAAAATTGTTTAAGATGGAAACTCAACCAACTTTGGTGGAAAAGGTGAAGGAAGCGCAACTTCAGGATGAAGAATGTGTTAAGATACGGAAAAGAGTGCTTGAGGGAGAGGAGCTTAAATATAAGATCGATACCGAAAGGTTGCTGAGATTTGAAGGCAGAATCTGGGTACCGTCAGTATTAGCAATCAGAGAGGAGATTTTGAACGAAGCTCATAGCTCACGATTTTCAATACACCCGGGAAGTACAAAGATGTACCAGGATCTTCGTCAACATTTCTGGTGGCCAAATATGAAAAGGGAGGTTGCTGAATGTGTTGCGAAATGTCTCACTTGTCAAAAGGTCAAAGCAGAGCATCAACGACCAAGTGGTTTGTTACAGCCCTTGGAGATACCAGAATGGAAGTGGGAGCATATCACAATGGACTTTGTGGTAGGACTTCCAACTACTCAGAAGGGTTATGACGCAATATGGGTCATAGTTGACAGATTGACGAAATCAGCGCATTTCTTGTCGATCAAAGTCAGATTCACTTTAGATCAGTTGGCGAAGTTATACGTCAAAGAGATTATCTTAAGGCATGGTGTCCCAGTATCAATTGTGTCGGATAGAGATCCACGTTTTACATCAAAATTCTGGAGGAGTCTGCAAGCTTGTTTGGGGACACAGTTGAGAATGAGTACAGCTTACCATCCTCAAACCGATGGCCAGAGTGAAAGAACAATTCAAACATTGGAAGATATGCTGAGAGCGTGCGTTATGGATTTTAAGGGCAACTGGGATGATCATTTACCTCTGGTCGAGTTTGCCTACAACAATAGTCATCACGCGAGTATTGGAATGCCGCCATATGAAGCGTTGTATGGAAGGAAGTGCAGAACTCTGTTGTGTTGGGACGAGGTTGGTGAACGTCGCCTATTGGGACCCGAGCTGGTACAGCAAACTGCTGAAATTGTCAAAGTAATAAGAGCCAGATTGTTAGCTGCTCAAGACAGGCAAAAGAAATATGCGGATCAGCATCGTCAAAATCGTGAATTTGAAGTTGGGAGTTTTGTGTTTCTCAAAGTATCTCCCTGGAAGGGAAAACTTAGATTTGGTAAAAAGGTTAAACTCAGTCTACGATTTATTGGACCCTTCGAGGTACTGAAACGAGTAGGCGATGTGGCTTATGAGGTAGCTTTACCTCCCGAGTTAGACCACATTCACAATGTCTTCCATATATCGGTGCTACGACCGTATAAGTCCGATTATAAACATGTCATAGAATATGAACCAATACAATTTGAAAAAGATTTGTCCTATGAAGAAATACCTGTACAGATAGTAGACAGGAAAGAGCAGGTTCTCAGAAATAAAGTGATACCTTCTGTTAAGGTAATCTGGAGGAACCACAGTGCTGAAGAAGCTACGTGGGAACTCGAAGAGAAAATGATGCAAAATTACCCTGAATTATTTGCTTAATCTTTGTATCGCGATTCTTGGGAAAGAATCTTTGTAAGAAGGGGAGAATGTAACGGACGAATTAGTTGCGTTGTGATTCTGGGGACAGAATCCTTTTAAGGAGGAAAAGATGTAACGAATACAATTTTTGTGATTAAATAAAAATATTTATTGATATTTTTATTAATTTATTTATTGAGTAAAATAAATAATTTATAAGTTATGGTGAAAGAATTTTTGTTAAATGTTATTTGTATGTGGTTTGATGTAATTATTTTAATTTAATAATTAAATTAGATGATTAAATAATTTATTTGAATAAAGAATTTATTTAAATAAGATAGTTTATTTGGTGTTATTATTATTGGTTAAGTGGTACTATTATTTAAGTTGGTAAGGTTTAATTGAATTTATTTAATAATAAGTTCAATTAAATTAAAAGTGTGACAATTAAAACTATATGTTATAATGAGTTATTAAAATAAATAGAAAGAGTCTTTATTTCCATCAAACCAAACAAGGCCTTATGACCTTTGGTTGGAAATAATGAGTTATTTTAATTTATTTTTACCAAACAAAGCCTTATGACTTTTGAATTTTTATAACTGATGACTTAATTAGAAAATATACGTTCCATCAATTTTTATTTGTTTTGCTTGTCAGTTGTTAAAAGAAAAGAAAACACAGAGTTTTAAAAAAGGAAGAATATACAGAGAAGAAGAGAGAATTAGAGAGAAAATTGAGAATTGAGAGGTTTGTGAACTAAGAAAGAGAAGGAAGAGAAGTGCTAAGCTAAGGAATTATATATAGCTTGAAGGTATAATCTCTTTTAAGTTTTATTTATAGTTTTGTTTCACTGTATATGATTTCTATTTTACTGTGTATGAATTTATATGCTAACTACATGAATTACTTGGTTATAGTTGTTAGTAAGCATGAATTAGAGATTGTGTGATGATTATAAACCAATTTAATTAAATTAATCCAGGAAAACATGTTTTAAAATTGAGTTTTTGGTTTACAGAGTTCTGTTTTCATGTATAACATATGTGAATGAAAATTGATGCTTAACTTGGTTGTTAATCGGTTAATTGATATTTGATTATGATTATATGATGAAAAATGAAAAGAATGCAAGTAGAATGGATTAAAATGGTTGAAAGATGAAGTCACAGTGTTTAATTTCATTAAAATGGTTAAAACTTGAATATCTTGTTTTAACAGAGAATTTTTGATTCAAGTTGGTTGATTACGTGTAATATGATAGTTAGAATGTTTAGAAACATGTTGGGTAATTATTTTCTAGCATGTTTGATGTCTGGGTATGTTTAATTTATATGTTAGATGGTAGAATTCGAAAAATTTTGGCCAAATTTGGCCTAAGTTTTCACTGGTTCGCGAACTGTAGAAGGTGTCAGTCGCTTCTACCGCCCCGGCAGCATAGTTGAACTATGTTTGTCGCCCCGGCGACAGACTCGCCCCGACGACGGTTTCGTTTAGAATTTCACCGCCCCGGCGGTGGAACAAAAAAAAATTAAATTAAAATTTATTTATTTGTTTTGGTGATATCGCTATGTTGTTATATGTATGTTTAAAACCTATATTAAGGTAATAAATGACTAATAAGATACCAAGATGGTTGTTAATCAAATACTTGATGATTATCGATTGTCAATCGAAATGTTATAATAAAATAAGATACTACAATGAGTGGTAAGCGAATATTTAATGAATATCAAATGACATTTGATATATTAAATGAAGTGGGATAAGAACAAACCTTAAAATGTATATGAATCTGTAACTAATTATCGTTATCGTTTTGTAATCAAAGTGTATAGGGTAATTAAGGGACGTGCATTATTTGAACCTGTAAACTACGCTCGAGGCAAGTCTTCCACCCTTAATCTTATTATTTTGTTTGAAGCAAGTTCCTTATCTCAATTTATTACTTTTACGTTGAGCAAGTTTTCCTTCCTTAAATTTGTTATTTCATTTAAAGCAAGTTAATTTTCATTGAGCAAGATTATAACCTTAGCTTATTGTTATTCAAGCAAGGTTGCTATCATGATTAAGAGCTAAAGCTTTATTCCAGTTATTTATTGTTTGATCATTGATCATTATTCAAACTTTGAACAGAATTTCTATTGTACAAACTTTATTGATGAATCAATTGTTTAGTGACTAGCAAACCCTTATTGATTCAGCTAGCACTTAGTTCATGAGCGTTCTAAAGACTTAGAATATTTTTAAAATCTTTCCGAACCAAGTTCCTTTTGGTACGGATTCTGATGCTAAACTGAGATGAACAACCCTAATAAAGGGGATTAATTACGCGACAGCGTTAAAATATTTGTGCACAATACATTGTACAAAGGGCTGATCCCCCTGAGTACGAGATGGATGGTCCATAGTCTATAAGACTGTTAAAGGTTACGGTAGAAATACTTGATAACCTAGGACATAGTTCGAGGTATTGTGACCCTTAGATACACTTTTAATCCTGAATCTATATTCAGTTCTTGAGCTAAGCTTTCTGTTGAGCTTTCAGATCTTGACTAGTTATTGAGTGAATTCAGAAAAACCATTATACCTCAGTTGAAATCTATTTCTTTGATTATTCAATTGCTATTGTTATCACATTTAAAAGCAATCGTTTGCTCACTCTTGCGCTTAAACATTGCAGCTAAAGCAGAGAAATGGAAGGATTTGGAGGTGTCACAAGAGATTAACGTAAAGTCCATTTTGATAAATGGAAGGAACGAATATTAGTAAATCAAAATTTCGAGGACGAAATTCTTTGAAGAAGGGGTGAATGTGATATCCCGAGTATTTAGGCAATGCTAAATCAAGATATTTTATGATTACAACGAGTATACTGTACAATGATCCTTAGAGAAAGAAAAGGAAGTGAATGTGTTAAAGGATTAAAGAATATATAATACTCGAAGTGTTTCAAGTTTAAGTGAAGGTGATGAAATAAAACCTACGCTAAGGTAATGCGTTGAAGTTATTCAACGATAATTGTGAAAGAGATTTAGTGAAAACTGAGTAAGGGAGGCTTCGTTGATTCCGAGGACGGAATCCTTATAAGGAGGGAAGGATGTGACAACCCGAATTTTTAGAAGTTATTAAATAAGAATTTAATAAATAAAATTCTTGTTACGAGATGTTTTGGGTTTGAATATATGTATATATGTGATATGTATTGTGAAATATGTGATTTGATATGAAGAGAATTATATGTTCGTGTATTTGAGAGAAAAGGCTTAATAGTTAATTAAACTATTGAATGAAGTGAAAGAAATTGCTACGAAAAGATATTTACTGAATATTAGAAAGTTGAAAATTATATTATGAAATAATATATTTTAATTATTATGCCTTGTTAGCAAAGAAATTGTTATGGATTATATTTCATAATAATGTGAGTAATTCACTTAATTAAAATAGTGAATTAATGTAAATATATATTTGTTTTGATAAAACGAGAAAACAATATGTTACATGTTAATGTATTACGATTGTAAATTTCGTAAATGGATAAGATATTGATTGAGTAGAATAAATATTTTAATTGGGATGCTTATTTAATAAAATAAATATTTGTTGAGAATATTGTGTGATAATTTATTTGTATGAGAATATTAAGTAAAGTGATAATGAATATTTTTATACTTGATGCGTATTTTGTTATGCATGGATGTTAATAAGATGTTGATAATTTATTTAATGAGAGGATGAATAATTTATTAAATAAAATTATTTATTAAGTGAAAGATGATTTTATTAAAGAAAATTATTTATTAAATAAAAATTATATTAAAGTGTGACAAAATATCATAAGAAGTTTATTAAAATAAAGAGAAAAATGGACTTTAGAGTTTAGCCAAACAAGGCCTTGTGGCCTTTGGCTTTCTTAACTGCTGAAACTCCCAACTAGAGGTTACGAAGAGTTTGTCAGCTTATTTTGATAAGCCAAAACAGAGAACAGGGGAGAGGAAGAGAGAAAATTGAGAGGAAAGTTCTAAAAATTAAAAGAGGAAGAAGATTTATCAAGCAATCCGTATCATCATCTAGATAATCTAAGCAAGAATCAAAGGTAAAAACCTAACTTTGAGTTCTTAATTTTATATTCTTTGAGTTGTCTTTAAAATGGGTTTTGGTTGATGATTTGATGAGATGATGGATATATATAAGTATATAGATATGTATACTCTGTTGTGTTGCGTCAATAGAAGATTTTGTAGTATCAAATTCATGAAAACATGAATTAGAAGAAGAAAATTGAGTTTTGTAGTAATATGTATATTTTAGTCTATTTGAGATTAAAATTGATGGTTAATTCATGTATAAAATCTGTAATTGATGATGGATTATGTTAGTGTTCTGAAAATCGAAAACGTTGCAAGTTAAATCAACCAAATTGGTTGAGTAACGAATCCGTAGTGATGGATTCACTAAATTTGTAAAAGTTTGTAAAAACTAGAATGAATTGTGATTTTAAGCCTTTAAATTGGTTGTTTAAGATGTTAGAATTGTTATTAACATGGTGGGTATTGATTCTATAAAGATTATAATATTTGAGTATGTCTAAATTGTTGTTAAAATGAAGAAATTGGAAAAATTTGGTCTGAAAATTCTGCAGTTCGCGAACTGCAGAATCTGGAATTCATGAAGCTCGCCCCGGCGAGCTCAACAAGCCAATTTTCTCGCCCCAGCGAGAGCTCGCCCCGGCGAGAATTTTGTGAACGACTTTCTCGCGCCGGCGAGAGCTCGCCCCGGCGAGAGTTTTGTGTTATAATTTTCTCGCCCCGACGAGAATTGCAGAAATGAAAAATTTTCTTGTTTTTAAATCTTTTCTTTTTGGCATGCTATGTTACCCTATACAAGGTTTATTTATAAATATTATACATTTAATGTAAAGCGAAGTTTAAGACCTAACTAAGGGTTAAGTGTCGATTAAAGTGGAGCGAAGTTAAATGAAGGATTATGAATTGTTAAGTAGAATTAATACTAAGTGCTGCTATGTGGCTAATGAATGATGTACATGATTATATATATATCGTGTAGGACACATGAAGTGCAGATAAATTTAAGCTAGTTATGGTAATTGATAATCTACAAACCAGGCAAGTCTTTCAGTTCCTATTTATTATGTGAATTAATTGATTAATTGTTGTAATCATATGATGTATAAAGCATGATGTATTTTATTTATGCTATAAGTATGAAACGACAAAGTCAAAATATGACTACGTTCGTTGAGTAAAGAGTGTTGATTGAGTTATGGAACTTAATCCCTAATTGTTACGTGTTAATCGTTATGCATGACATGTTTAGTCAAATGATTATGATTTAAATAATGAGTATGTTATCTATGTGCTATGTGATGCATGCAAACTGTTAGATTTTGCTGAGCTGTCGAGCTCATTCTTGCAAATAACCACTTTTGCAGGTTAAAGATACAAGGTAAAGTTAAGTGCTGCTTGAATGGCATGATTCAGATGTAATGCATGCAGATTAATTGTTTTAGCTCAAATTATGTTTTTGAACCATGATTAAGGTTCTGAATGATGTATTTGAGAATGTATTGAATGTAACAGATGTAAAGTTGTTGAATTTGTATTGAGTTGTAAATTTAATATTATCCGTTGTATAAAGGGTATTGAATCTAGAACTATTATTTTATTATAACTCTGGTGAAGCGAATCCAATATGATTCTAGAATATGTAAATGATTAAAGGTTATGATTCAGGGAAAGCAAAGAAAGAAAACTGAAAAGTTTTTATTTATTCCACATTTGATTAAGTTTATTATCGATTAATGACGTAAATTTAGAATATAGATGTATTGTTAACGACCGAAGTCGAGAGTTGGAATTGTATGAATTTTGGGGTCGTTACAGCTGAGGGGTTCCACCATACGATTATGAGTCACGAACCTACCATAAGTATGAGTTTTAAGAACCGTACATAATCTTAATATTTCTCTAACTATCAAATATAAGTATGAGAAAAGAATCACCTTCTTGTCATACGTATAGTGATAGCGCTATACCAACATTGTAATTAATTGTTAATATAGGAAGCTAAGTGGTTGTCAAACCAAACACAATCCCCTGCCCATACAAGGAATTGGTACACTCGGACACTAATCAATATAGGAAGCTAAGCGGTTGTTACACCAAGCACAAATTTCCCGTCCATACAAGGAATTGTTTAACTCAATCACTATATCGATATAGGAAGCTAAGTGGTTCTCAAACCAAGCACAAATTCCCTGCCCATACAAGGAATTGTACGACTCAGCCACTAACATGAGTCCTTCATTGAAATCCCACCTAATTCCATCTTGCTCTTAACTTAACTCTTTGCTTGATACGAATTACTCGTATTTCATCATCCATAACTCCTCGTGAGTTTATCTCGTACTATTTCATAGTACCATCTCTTTATAGCAACATGCTACAACTATTCAATCATTTCAGATCCTCTGACCCTTTTACAACTTTAGCAGATCATGTCGTGATCGCATTCTATCATCAACTCTTTTTACGATTCTTTAGTCACGTTGTCTTATGATTACTCAACTCAGGCGTTCCCTGATCTTTTAGCTCTTCAGGTTCTTCTTTGAACCTAATCCTTTTATCACAATCTTGTCTCACATGAATTCTCTAAACTCTATTTGAGTTCATCTTTATCATTAATATCATTCTCATCTTATAGACATCGTCTATTTATTAACACTATCTTTATTACTAGAGTCAGGTAATTCCTGGTTCTCATCTTTCATAACTTTTCAAGATTCTTCTTTGAATCTCCTTCTTGTTTATATATCAATTCTTCCTTTAAGAATCTCTAACTTCCTTCATATTATTCAATATTTTATTCGAGTTCACTTTGTGTCATTCACATCTTCTTCTTGTAAAGTTTCTAAGACTTAACTCATCTCATGCATCTACCTATATGAAAAGAATCATTTCTTAATCATACGCATCTATATTTCTATACTCGGTACACATCGAGTCTCCAACAGTGTTTAGTACAGCACCCGAGTGGTTTCCCACAAACAATCAACAAACTAGTTTCCGTCTCGTCTACACTGTCTTTCACAGCGAGTTAGATCGGTTGCTAGTTCGTATCAACCTCCGCTCTCTGAAGGAATTGTTTAGCCCAGATACCATACATTAACCATTAAAGAATACGATTGCACCATAATTATTCTTACTATTCTTTTAACTCTATCATCTTCACCTCTCTTCTCTAAGGTTATAGCCTAAGGTACTTTTACCTAAGGTTTCAAACCTATCAGCTCTGATACCAACTGTAACGACCCCAAAATTCATACAACTCAACTCTCAACATCTGTCGTTATCAATACATCGTCGTTCTGACTTTACAACAATATCCAGTATTAAACTTCATAAAAATGCGGAATAATTTAAACTTTTCTATTACAAATCATTCTCGATCCCAAAATTTTCAACCTTTACATCTAAATATCTTGGAATCATGTTAATATCATGATTCGCCTCATCGACTTATTATAAAAGTTTACATCTCAAAACAAACTTTACAACTCAACATAAATACATTTAACGAAAACTTAACATAATACAGGTAATAACTTCAACTAAAACATTTAATCTTCATGCATCATTTTGATCCATGTCATTTGAGTAGCACATAACGTTACCTTGTGTCTTTAACCTGCAAAAGTGGTTATTTGCAAGAATGAGCTCGACAGCTCAGCAAAATCTAACAGTTAACATATATCACATAATACATAGATAACATGCTCATTATATACATTATAATTATTTGGCTAAACATCTCATACATACTATACATCAATTACCAAGTAATAAATTGAGTTCCATAACTCAATCAACATTTTAACTCAATGGTCGTTGTCATAAAATGACTTCGTCGTTTCATACATACAACACATATAATACATCATGCTTTTACATCATAGATTTAAAATAATTAATCATTTAGTTCACATAACAAATAGGAACTGAAAGACTTGCCTGGTTCGTAGATTACCAATTACCATAAGTAGCTTATACTTATCTGCACTTCATGTATCCTACACGATATATAATCATGCACAACATTTATTAGTCACATAGTAATACTTAGTATTACCCTACTCTACATTTCGTAATCCTTCATTTTTATTCTCTATACAATTCTCAACTTAGAAATTAAGTTCTCCTTATAAACCTTCATTTTATTGCGTCTCACTTTAATCGACACTTAACATTTAATTAAATCTTAAACTCTTCTTTATATTAGACGTATAATGTTTATTAACACTACTTAAGCTAATCTTTGGCTTGCTACAACACTTCAGGATTCACTCACATCCAATCTCATTTTAAGTATCTCATTTATCATTTAATAATTAATGGGTATATACTAACGTTCATCACAATATCTTAGTACCTATTTAATACATTAATCTGAACTTAAACATTAATATGGTAACATAACTTGACCACGAAGAAAGAAAGAAAATTTCATTTCCTGTTCCACCGCCGGGGCGATAGAATCCTTCATAAAAGAGCGCCGGGGCGAGGCTACCGCCGGGGCGACATGTCCAGTACAAATACACCGCCGGGGCGGTGAACCTGAAACTCGACTTCTTCAGTTCGCGATTCTTGAAATTTTCAGGCCAAAACTCATTGATTCATCAATCAGAGTTTAAATTAATCATACCTAGAGGTTCTAAACTTAATACACACCAAAACTAGCATCCACAAATACTTTTTAACACCTTAAAAACATCAAATAACCCAAATTAAGGATTCAAATTCCATATTCATACTAATTTTCACATTTAACACATTTAGCGAATCCAACTCTCACGAATTTGTTTTTGAACCAAATTGATTCATTCAACTTGCATTCTTTTCGTTTCTTAACGTATTAACAATATTCATCATCAATTTACAGATTACAACATGAATTCCTAACTAATTTTAATCTCAAAATAGACCAAAACATATATATTACAACAAAACTCAAATTTCTTTATTTTAAACATCTTTTCATGGATTTGATGACTAAAAACCCAATTATAAACAACATAAAACGATTTGTACACCCTCACTAACATAAACAACCAACATATTCATGAATTCTTCATCAAAACCCAATTTACAAAAGAAACTTCAAAAGAACAGAAAACTAAAGTTTAGAATAATTTTATACCTTTGATTTCTTCATTAGACTAGGTTAGATGATTAGGAGAGTTTGATTAATCTCCTTCTTCCTCCTGATTATTACAATTTCTCCTCAATTTTCCAAGAATTCTCTCAATTTTCTCTCTTCCTCATCTCTGTTCTTTGGTTTGGCTTACCAACTTCTGATGAAAACTAACTTTACGCTTGGAAGTTTTCAACAGTTAGAAAACCAAAGGCCACAAGGCCATGTTTGGTTCTTCCTCAAAAATCTCATTTTCTCTTTATTTTAATAATCCTTCCTACCATATGATATTTGTCACACCTATTAAATCTTAATTAAACTTATTATATTAATAAATCTAATTAAGCTTATTAATAATTTCACTTAAAACCTTATTAACAAAATTATAATTCAATTTAGCCACACTATAATTTTATTAAATAAATCCTTTTATTCAATAAAACATTAATCCTCTAATTTAATTATTAAATTAAATTAGAATATTACCATTCTATTAACGTAACAAAATACGCACCGACGATAAAATTGTTTATCATCAACTACTCAATATCATCATACCTAAATAATTTCATCAAATATTTATTCTATTAAAATAAATATATATACATCAATTCACCATTTTAATTAAGTGAATTATTCACATTATTATGAAATATAATCCATAACAATTTTTATTGCTAACAAGGCATAATAATTAAATTATATTATTTCATAATATAATTTCAACTTAATAACATTCAGTTAATATTCTTTTCATAACAATTTTATTTACTATCCTCAATGGTTTAATTTACCATTAAACCGCATTTCTCAAATACACGAATATATAATTCTCTTCACACGAAATCACGAATGCCATAATATGAAATACATATATACACATACTCAAACTCAAAACATCTCATAGTAAGAATTTTATTTATTAAATTTTTATTAAATAATTTCTGAAAATCTGGGTTATCACAGTTTAACCGAGCTGGGGTCTAGCAGTCTACACACTGCGGGAACCTACGGGTTTGACCTCGTAAATCGGACTTTTTGAGTTCGAGAATTTTGTTGTTTGTAACACCTATAGGTGTAGTTAGACCATGTTATGGGTAGTTCATTATCCAAAGATGAACCAATTCTGAGTTGGTATGAGTGAGATATGAATTAGCTAAGCTATCGTAAAAGTTGAGAAAATTGAAAGTTAAAGTCATAATTAAGACTTGTAAAGCATATTGTGACTAATGTGAATATGTTAACTATATTACGATTGTAAGTTGTTCGAGGAACATAATAATGTTAGCATGTGCTAGATAAACTTATCAGGCAAGTTTTTTCAGAACTTGTTGTTATGTGCATTGTCGATGCCGGGAGGATCGCTCCCGTTTGCTAATTGTTACCCCTTCCAATTTTAGCCTTTTTATTTAAATGATTTTTTGGAAAAGGTCAGCACTAATGTCGACGGGGTTTTGAAAGATCATTTTTTATGATGAGCCAATTGACTAGAGTCGCCAGTTGGTATTTTTGAAATGGATGTACCAACTCATCCGAGTTTCGTTTTCGTAAATCGCTAGCTCATATGTGACTCTGAATTAATTGGTCCGCGAACCGAGATTCATAGAGTTCGGGGGCTTGCTTAAGCGAGGGGAAGGTGTTAGGCACCCCCCGACTTCCGTAAAACACGGTTACCGCCATCTCGATGCTTTTCCTATCCTTTAATTCTTAAAATGTGTGTGTACGCGCGTGTTTGCTTATGTGAATGTTGTGGTGAGTTTGCATGAAGAAACCATTTGGGTTTTTTTATGAAGAGTCTTGTTTTATTTTGAGAATGCTTTAGAATGTCCTTCGGCTTATACGAGAAAGCTTTATTTTTTATTAGAAAGGTTTGATTTTAATTGTCAAAACTGCAAGGTTTTCATTAGGTGTCGTTTTGGCAAAACAAGAGTTTTTTAAACCTTCGTCAAAATAGGAATCGAGACCTATACGTTACTTTCATAAATAAAATGACGGGCAATTTCTAGGATCTCTTTAACCCTATGCACACTGGTATAATAAAACGTCATTTATTTTATAAAACTATTTTTTTTGATGTTCGAAAACGATTTTTCTTTAACCTTCTCGTTCAATAGGAATCGACATTCATTAGCACTTCCAATTTTGATGCTAATAACCTATTTTGATTGATTTTATGAAAATCTTCATCGTTTAGCTTTGAAATCAATCTTTGTGTCGTAAATCAAATCAAGCATTAAAATGCATTGGGGCTATTCATGGGCATGTAAGCTATCAAAATAACCCCAAATGCCCACAAGCACATATTTCACTATTTTGGGGCCTTAAACCCGATTTTTCAACTTGGTATCGTTTTAAGGCCCGACGATTACATATTTATAATCAAGGGTAATCGATCCTATTACATACACCAAAATTGTCCATCATCGGATTTGGACCACGGGGTCGCGTTCCTAGGCTCACATCCACAATTTCTACACACCCACAAAATGGATATTACAACAATTAAACAAGCTAAAAATCACCAAATGGATATTATCGGGTCATTAGGAAGAATTTTGTTCCGTTAGAACCCTCACTAATAATCCCTAATCCATATATTCTCAATAATATACAAGGCAAAGTACATTTAATGCAACCCAAATGACCAAAACTTAACAAAATAATATAACAAAAATGCTATAAAAGAGGGCTTTTTCACCTTGCAAATGACACCACGATGCGTATAAACTCGTATATTAATTAGAGTAGAAAATATATGTGATACAATCTCATAAAAGAGGTATAATTCCTCACTTTTTTCTCTCTTTTCTCTCCCTAACTCGCTGCTGCTGTTGCTATTTTCTCCCTCTCTTTCAGTTTCTTCCGCTGCTGTCAACTCCCTGTATGCTGAATGAAGGAATGAGCTGATAAAGGCTGGCCAAGGGTGGCCGCAGATTGATCTACGGCTGGCCGCAGATTGACCTGCGGCTAGCCTTGATTTCTCCGTGCTCATCGCGCACTTCAGCCCGCCATGCACTTCAGTTATTTTAATCCTTCTCGGTTTTCACACCGCACCTCGATTCTCACATCGTGCTATTGGTTTTTACTGAGAGGCTTGCATTTTACAGTCCAAGAACCGCTGGGAAATGTGCCACGTCATTTTGCTTTGATCGTTGTCGTGTCGGCTTTGATCGCACGTCGTTGCGGTGGCTCCGAGTGTTTGTACTTATGTCCATCTTTCGTTCTCGTAGGCTGGGTTAATTGACGATTTTGCCCTCATGTCAGGGTTAGTATACGAAGTGCAAAATTTGGGTGTCTACAGCTACCCCTCTTTATCATGTTTATGTAATGTTAAATGAAATGAACATGATAAAGAATTAGACACCCGATGCATGAACGGCAGTGCATACATGATGCAACACATATAGCTTATGATGTAGCACAAAATGTAAGGCATGCAAAACATTTGTAATGGTGTCAATGCATCATGGAATCGCAAATTCATTGTGAGTATCGATCTCAACAGGACTCGATCGCTGATCGCATCGTTGTTGTCAGGTTTCGTCTCTGACAAGTCGTTGCGATAATCGTTATCGCAGGTGTCGCGCTCCGTCTCGTAATCGTCGTTGTCGTGGAATCGTTGTCGTCTCATAACCGTCGGGTCTCGTATCCAATCGATCATCTCGTGAATGTGGAGTCTGGTCTCCGATGGGTCATTTCGTCTGTATCGGTTCTCGTCTCCGATTGGTCGACTCGCCTGTGTCGGTTCTCGTCTCCGATGGGTCGACTTGTCTGTGTCGGTTCTCGTCTGCACCGACTCTCGTTCTCGGTTGATCGTCTTGTTGGCACTGGGTCTCGTGTCCGGTTGATTGTCTTGTCAGCACCGGATCTCGTATCCGGGTGATTAATTTGTCTGTATCGGTTCTCGTCTCCGATTGGTCGACTCGTCTGTATCGGGTTTCGTCTCCGGTTGATCGTCTAGTTGGTACCGGGTCTCGTCTTTGGTTGATTGGTTTATCGACATCGGGTCTCGTATCCGGTTGATTGATTCGACTGTATCGGTTCTCGTCTCCGATTGGTCGACCTGTCTGCACCGGGTCTCGTTTCCGGTTGATCGTCTTGTCGGCACCAGGTCTCGTATCCGGTTGATTGATTCGACTGTATCGGTTCTTGTCTCCGATTGGTCGACTTGTCTGCACCGGGTCTCGTATCCGGTTAATCGTCTCGTCAGTACCGGGTCTCGTCTTCGATTGATTGATTCGTCTGTATCGGTTCTCGTCTCCGATTGGTCGTCTCATCTGCACCGGGTTTCGTATCCGGTTAATCGTCTCGTCGGTACCGGGTCTCGTCTCCGGTTGATTGATTCGTCTGCACCGGGTCTCGTGTCCGGTCGATTGATTCGACTGTATCGGTTCTCGTCTCCGATTGGTCGACTTGTCTGCACCGGGTCTCGTATCCGGTTGATCGTCTTGTCGGCACCGGGTCTCGTATCCGGTTGATTGATTCGACTGTATCGGTTCTCGTCTCCGATTGGTCGACTTGTTTGCACCGGGTCTCGTATCCGGTTAATCGTCTCGTCGGTACCGGGTCTCGTCTCCGGTTGATTGATTCGTCTGTATCGGTTCTCGTCTCCGATTGGTCGACTCGTCTGCACTGGGTCTCGTATCCGGTTAATCGTCTAGTTGGCACCGGGTCTCGTCTCCGATTGATTGATTCACCATGTTCTATACCCAATTGGTTGAAACCTCGTATTTTTTATTTTTATTTTTATATTTTTTATTTATTTTTTTTATTTTTTTATAAATGGATTGAAATTGATCAATTTTGCAAAGGAAGGAAACAGGGGCCAGCCGCAGATTGATCTGCGGCCAGGATCGGGATTTTTAGGCGCTTCGCCCCTTCCCAAATCTGTCACTTTCAGCCTTGCCCCACTGCTGCTTTCCGTGATTTTTCACCCTCGTACGTCCTTTCGGCCGATTTTCCAACCTTCTCCCAAAAACTGCTCCGGTTAGATCGATCTACACGCTACGGGTAACATTTTGACCGATTGTTTTCTTATTTCGTTAATGTTTTGCTATACATTTGGCTATTTTGCATGTTTAGAGATATAAATGTATGCTTTGAAATGCTATGCCATGTATTATTGCATGTGTATGTTATGTCTCAACTGTGCGAGTCATATTTTGTGTTCATGATGCGGGTCATACACACTTGTCGTTTTTTGAGAGAAAGCATGCATGATGGTCATTTTCGTGTTACAATTAACCATATAAAGTGCACTTTTGATCTGTTATGGCTTGGGTTAATTGAAAACATGTTTGGCCGTGCATGGGATGCTCATTTTATAGACGAAACTCTGCCGATTTTTTTTTTTAAAAATCTAATTCATGCATATTTGGTAAACACGCATCATGCTGCATTATTTCTGTGATGAAAATAGGCAAATAAAATATTCCGTGACACAATTAGAAATATAATGTACCTCCCTCTTTGACCGTGTCGTTCCAGCTATGGATCCCGATGTTCCCAGCAGCTCCACTGCATCTCGTGCTTCGGGGGTTCGCCGCCGTAGGGCTGCACCTGCCCCGGCTTTGCCTCGGACTCGCCAGGCTCGTCGACTGGCAGAGGCTGTCGTCCGGCCCGATCACCCTGAGGCTGAGGATGCCGTTCTTCCAGACATTGAGGCAGAGGGGCCGTCCTCCAGCACACCAGCTTCCTCCACTCGCCGCATTTTGCCCGGTGCCCATGTTTAGGTGCCTGATCTGTTAGGCCGAGACCTCAGTCGTCACCCCTCCGCATCTCTTGTCCCTAATGAGGTATACTCATTACTTTTTTTTGAATTCATTCTTAATCTCTGCTCGTATCCGGACTGATCCATTAGTGATTGCCGCAGGTGCCGGAGTTCACCCAGCCGAGGGGAAACTGGTTCAACATCTATTCCCTCTACATTGCGCTGCATGCCGATTACCGCACGGTGGTGGACTCCTGGGGTTTCCTCTCTTTCTTCACCATCATTCCCCGTCAGTGCCTCTGGGTTATATGAGGGCTTTGTCTGAGCGATGGTTCCACCAGACCCAGTCCCTTCATCTTTTGGACTACGAGGTTGTGCTGACTTCTTGGGACTGGAGGTACATCACCGGTATTGAGTTCACCGGAGTCCGTGTCCCTTTGGATCTAGACATTACTCCAGCGGAGGTCCGAGCTTTATTGGGCTTCGCTGCCGAGGATCGGGTCTTCAAGGCCCGCAGCATTCGGTCCGGAGCTTTGGCTGTTGACGCTGTTGGGGGCATATATACGACGCCCTTCCGTGCAGATCGAGCCACTCGGGATATTCTGCTCCGACGTCTGTTCCTGACCATTATGAGGGGTTGTTTCCTAGGGAACAACTCCTCTACCATTCATTTCAGCGTCGTCAGAGCTGTCAGGGATGTAGACCGGATCGACGACTATGATTGGGGGTCTTTCACCTTTGCCTACTTCCTCCATGGTCTTCGTCTTCGTTCGGAGGGACAGACAAACGCTTGGCTTGGGTTCTACCCCTTTCTTCTAGTAAGCCTTCTTTTCTTACTGCACTTCCCATCATTTCATTTCCCTTTTCTGTATCTGCCGATTACTCATGTCGTTTCTTGTCTCTGTTCACAGTTCTGTGCGTACGAGCGACTCCCATGCCTGAGGCCCGTCAAGACTCTCGGTCTGGACACTTATCCCAGGGGCCGTCGGTGGCACCATAACACTTTGGAAGAGGTCCCGGTGTCCGGCAGCTTCGCACACTGCCGCATTCAGCTGGAGCTGATCACTGCTGCTGAGGTCGTTTGGGTTCCCTACCTTTCCGAGCATCTGACCGTGGGATTTACAGATAGATATCCCTCCGGCCCAGAGTTCGCACTTTCCACCTGTCGCCTCACCTTGCAGAGTGTTGGAGGATGGGTGATGTATCTAGGAGAGCGCGCATTCAGATGCGTTACTGGAGAGACCCGCATTCCGCACTCCCTTCCCTTCACTACATCTTGGCCATTGGATTCTCAGCCTTCAGAGATTATGCTCGTGGGGGAGGATGGCCGGACACTTTCTTCAGGTCCCAGCACGAGCGAGGCTTTTCGTACCTAGTGGGTGCCCCGCACTATCGGCCCTCAGACTCGAGCCACATTCTTCCTCGGAGATATGGTCCCCGGCTCGGTGATGATGACTGGTTGGGCCGCCTGCGTTAGGAGTCCCACCCATGCTGAGCAGATTGCCACTCTGACCCGCCAGGTGGACTAGCTATCTTATACCTTCGGGTGTTAGGCCGGACCCCAAAGGATGCGTACGCATATGATCCTGACAGTGCGGGTTTTGACATAGGCCCGAGCTCATCTGATGCCCCCGTGCAGCCATATATCCCTGATATGAACTTTGGGGCTTTGACTTCGACGACTCCAGGGGATCAATTCGAGGATCCCGACTTCATAGATGACATTGCCTTTGATTAGATCATGATAGGATAGGGCTGTTTGTATTTGAACATGTTCAGCTTCCCTTTTTTTCACTTCATGCACTATGTATTGAACTCATTTATTTATTTATGCACAGTTTTATCATTATGACAGTTCAATTTCCCTATTATTAACTGTATGATGCATGCTTTTTATTCATAGATAGAGAATGACCCCTGCACAGTCTTTTTGATACTATTTTTCACAGCTGTCGTCACCAGACGTCGTGGTACGTTTGGATCTCATTTCTCCCACAAGGTTGGTTGGCAGTCTTCTCCGCTGGTTGGACAGTTTGTCGCCGGCCGACAGGGTTATCGCAGATGGTCTTCTGGGACATTCATGGTCCTTATTATCCTTTCAGGTGGCGGCGGGCTTTGTGGAGGGTATTCTGAGCTATTGGGCCCCTGCCCGTCAGGTGTTTAGATTAGGGACAGTGGAGTTGACCCCTACTCTCGAGGAGTATGCCCGCTTTACCGGCTTGTATTTGGATGGTCCTTATGCCAGGGTTACAACTGGTTCCATGCGCCGTCAGTTCTTGACTTTTGCTGGGTTGCGGAGGACAGTTCTGTCATCGGTGATCACATCAGACCATCTAGTTCCCCTTCATTTCCTGATTGACCGATTTGGCTCACCCGACAGTTTTCATCTATTCTCTGGTGATTTTTCCGTGTCTGAGGAGCGCTGGGGCGCTTTGAGAGTAGATGTTTTGATGGCTTGCGCTATCTCAGTTTTGTATCTGCCAGCCGGATCCGATCTGTTGGATATGCGAGTTATTGCGGCTGTTAGAGCCCTTCAGGAGGCTCACACCATTATTCCTATGATACTAGCAGACACCTACATGTTAGCCTCATATTGTCAGTCTTTTCGAGGCAGAGTGTTCAGAGGGAGCTCCGTTTTGTTGTATATGTGGTTTATGAGCCATCTCAGCCCTATCGGTCGTTTCTATCGCCATGGGTTTTGCTTCAGCCACGACATAGCCATGTAATTTTCGTTCCGTCCCGTGAGCTGTACTGATGCGGCTACCTGGACAGAATTCTTATCGGCTATTGAGGAGCCCTTTCATCTTTTGATCTATTCAGGCTACTGCTCCTTCACGAGATTCTTGACTCACGTGCCCAACTTGGATTTCATCCCTATTTCTGGCTTGAGGGGCATGACGACTTATCATCCCTTGGCGGTTATGGGGCAGTTTGATCAGACACAGGATTTTCACCCCTTCACGGGCGCAGCCGACTACCGATTCCTCATATCATCCCAGACAGAGAGAGACCTACTGCGGGTATACGATCTTTGGTCTCGCAGGATCTTTGCCGAGTATAGTGAGAGCTGGCCCACTCAGACATCTGCTTATGTGCAATGGTTGCACGGAGACCCGGATATGGTTAGTTTGAGTCAGACTGGAGTATTTGATGACTCTCGAGTGATTTTCACAGATGATACCACCCCGGAGGTATCTGTTCCCTCTGAGTCTATAGAGACGATGCCCAGATATGATTTTGACGGCTTCTCCACTCCTGCCCAGACTCTTCATTCCATCTCAGCTGATTCTGCCCCTAGTCGGGTTACTGAGGATAGTCGGAGCCGACTGGCCTTGATTACTGCTGAGGCTGGGAGAGATGCTGCTCTTGCTGAGAGAGATGCCGCTATTCTGGCCAGAGATGCTGCCCTTACTGACAGAGCTGCCCTTGTATCGTAGACTAGGGCAGTTATAGATGGTCACTCTAAGACTGTTAGCCGAGCCACTGCTTTATTGGATCGCATCGCCATGATGGGGCAGCAAATTGCAGGGGATGTCGATGCTTCAGATCTATCCACCACTTTATCCATCCTGCTTCAGTTAGTCTCAGATTTGTAGATTATTTTATTTCCTGCATAGACTATCTCAGTTTCATTGGTTATCGAAAGAGAAATCTTGTAACAGAATGACTTATATATGTAGACATGCATTTAAATTTAGTCATTTTCCCTTTTTGTCGTATCGTTGCCTTTCATTGGATCCTCATTTTATCCAGCTAACCATGATTTTGATATTTCGGCTTCTTTCTCTTTTCAAGTCTTGATGGAGATTTGACGGATATTGCCGCACCCCTGTTGATTTCATCGGACTGAGTCTTAGATTTTGGCTAACTATTTGGTTGGCCCAGGGTTATGTTACTTGAGATGAAGCTGATTAGGCGGCTGGTTTTGGGAAGGTTTCGAGGATATAGGAAGGTTTATCTGGCTGTTGGGAATTGGTTTTGGTTAGAGAAAGTATTATTTTTAAGGAATCGGACCGTGCCATGATGGCTGCCTACTTATTCCCACAAGTCGGAAAATTAGGTCCTACATAGTTCGTTCTTTCAAAGAAAAAGGAGAAAATGATGATTCAAGCGTAGAACCGCTTCACCGAGTCAGAATTTATGGGTTGTGGAAACACCTCACCATCCATCTCTTGCAATATGAGGGCTCCTCCTGATAGCACTTTCTTAATCACAAAAGGTCCTTCCCAGTTCAGGGCAAACTTCCCTTTGGCTTCGTCTTGACAAGGCATGACTCTCTTTAGCACTAGGTCATTTTCCTTGAATCTCCGAGGTCTTATCTGTTTGTCGTACGATCGAGAAATTCTTTGCTGATATAACTAGCCGTGCAAAACAGCAGCCACCCTCCTTTCATCAATTAGGGCCAATTGGTCGTACCGACTTTGCATCCAATCCTCCTTGCTTATCTGAGCATCGATCAAGATTCCGAGGGACGCCATCTCAACCTCAACTGGCAGAACAGCCTCCATTCCGTATACCAAAGCGTAAGGGGTTGCCCTTGTAGAAGTACGCACCGACGTTCTGTACGCCAGCAAGGTGAAAGGTAGTAGATCTGGCCATCCCCGATGATTGGCGGACATTCTCGCCATGATCTTCTTGATATTTTTATTTGCAGCCTCCACTGCCCCATTCATCTTAGGACGATAAATGACAGAGTTGAGGTGTTTGATCTTAAACTGGTCACATAATTCCTTCATGAGGGCATTGTTCAAATTCTTAGCATTGTCGGAGATTAAGACCTCAGGTTGCCCGTATCGGCAAATGACATTATTTCTGATGAAACCAACGATGATCTCCTGAGTTACCTTAGGGAAAGAACCTACTTCCACCCATTTAGTGAAGTAATCGATCATGACGAAGATAAATCGGTGTCTGTTGCTTGCTTTGGGCTCCACTGGTCCGATTACATCTATACCCCACATTGAGAATGGCCAAGGGGAGGTCATACAATGCAGTTCATTGGGAGGCGCATGGATTACGTTACCGTGCGCCTGGCACTGATAACATCGTTTGACATGATCATCGCAGTCGGCTTTCAGTGTTAACCAGTAATGCCCCGTTCTCAAGATCTTTTTGGCCAGCATCGGTCCACTCATGTGTGGCCCACACACTCCACCATGTATTTCGTCCATAATCTTTTGGGTCTGCGTTTCATTTACACATTGCAACAGTCCCAAACCGGCATCCCTCTTGTACAGTGAATCCCCGCTCAGATAAAACTTCATCGCCATCTTTTGGATTCTCAACCTCTCAGCTCGGCTTGCTTGGTCGGGAATGGATCTATCCCTCAGATATTCCCTTATGTTGTGATACCAAGGCTGCTTTGGCAGAACCACCTTCTCCGATAATACTGCCACATGCTCCTCGTATGCCGGGTCGTTCTGTACCGCTATTTTAATCTGTGGGACATCTTTGCTTTTGACTATGTGGATTAAGGAAGCATCGAAAAAATCGTTCCGTCCCCAGGGGATATGACGGAAAGCAATATCTTCAAATTCTCGCATCAATTGGATAACACATCGGTGGTATGGAAGTAACCGGAGCTCCTTGGTGCTATATTCCCCGATCGCCTGTCTGATTACCAGCTCTAAATCCCCGAACACCGCTAGTCTCTTCACTCCCATATCGCGGGCAAAACGGAGTCCCAATATACATCCCTCATACTCAGTTGTGTTATTCGAATTACTAAACTTCAATTTAGTGGCCACGGGGTATTGCTCTCCGGTGATAGAGACCAGGACTGCTCCGGCGCCTGCCCCTTCAGCATTCATGGCACCATCAAAATACAAGTTCCAGAACTACCCCTCGTCATCACATCTCGTGTGTAAGACCCCGAATACGTCTTCTCCCGGCAAAGGAGTTTCTAAAGGTTCCATCCCCCCTGCTGGCATTTCTGCCAACTGATCTGCAATTCCCTGCCCTTTCATGGCTTTCTGAGTTACGTATACGATGTCGAACTGCTGTAAGATTAGCTGCCACCTTGACAATCGACAATTCAGCTTGGGCCTTTCAAAGATATACTTCAAGGGATCCATTCTCGATATCAGGTACGTAGTGTGCCCATGGAGATAGTGCTGTAATCTCCCTGCAACCCATGCCAAAGCACAACAGGTCCTTTCGATGGGAGTGTAATTCTGTTCACATTGGCTAAATCTCTTGTTGAGGTAATAGATGGTCTGTTCTTTGCCTGATTCATTCTTCTGTCCCAGCATACATCCCATCGCAATGACATTGACAGATATATACATAAACAGAGGGATCCCATCCTTCGGGGGTACCAGCACCGGTGCTTCTGTCAGCTGCTTCTTAATGGTCTGAAAGGCTTCCTGGCATTGCTTATTCCAATATTGGGAGACATCTTTCCTTAACAGTTTAAAAATTGGCTCGCATGTAGTTGTCAAGTGGGATATGAAGCGGCTGATGAAGTTTATTCTTCCCAGAAATCCTCTTATCTCCTTTTCTGTTCGAGGTGCCGGGATATCCATAATGGCCTTAATCTTCGTCGGATCCAACTCAATGCCCCGATTACTAACCAGGAATCCCAAGAGCTTGCCCGACTGCACCCCGAAAGCACACTTTGCCGGATTGAGCTTCAAATTATATTTTCTTAGCCAATCGAATAGCTTTTTGAGATGGGTTATATGATCAGATTCTGCCTTTGATTTCATGATAATGTCATCCACGTAGACCTCTATCTCCTTGTGCATCATGTCGTGGAACAGGGCCATCATGGCTCTCTGATAAGTAGCCCCCGCATTTGTGAGCCCAAAGGCCAATCGTCTATAGCAGAAGGTGCCCCAAGGGGTGATGAAAGCGGTTTTTTCCCGGTCTTCCTCCGCCACCATTATCTGATGATACCCCGCAAAGCAATCAACAAAAGAGTACATCTCGTATTGGGCTGTGTTATCCACCAAGATGTGTATAAAGGGCACTGGGAAGTTGTCCTTGAGACTGGCCTTGTTCAGATCTCTATAGTCGACACATACCCTTACCTTCCCTCCAGGCTTAGCCACTGGGACTATATTGGACAGCCATTCTGAGTAAGTGGACACCATAATGATTCCGGCCTTGAACTGTTTGACGATTTCTTCCTTCACCTCCAAGCTCCACTCTGGTTTTAGCTTTCTTAGTTTCTGCCTGACAAGCTTAAAACCCTCCTTGATGGGCAACTGGTGTACCACAATGTCAGTGGACAATCCGATCATGTCCTCATGAGACCAGGCAAAAATATCCTCATACTGGCTTAGCAACTTGGTTATTTCTGTTTTATGGCTAGGGGTCAGGTCTGTCCCTATCTTGAGCTCTTTGGGTTTGTCAGGGGTTCCGATATTTATGGTGATAGTTTGGTCTAAGTTGGGTTTGGGTTTATCTTCGACCCATCCTTTGATCTCGTCAGGTGCGTCGTCATTATCTGTCTCATCCTGCTCAATGCCCATTAAATCGAAATCCAGCTCAATATCAAAATCATAGTCATCTTTCAAATTTGAAACATCGTTTGTTAGGCAAGAAATACTCAGATTGGTACACCTGACATGAAACAAAAAATATTTGTCATATATATAAGTCATTTTACCACAATGATCATCTTCAAAATAACATGATAAAATAACATAACCATGCAAAATTCAAAATAAAGGACAAAAACTGGTATCCATTCACCCCCACCATCCGGGGTCTACCATCCTGACGCCATATTTTACCCTCGTTTGGATATTACTGGCTCTATCGTCCAGTTGTTGGTGGTCAGATCGGCCGGAATGCGACAGATGAAAGGCGGCTTCGTATCGGGAACTTCCTTGATGACCACAGCCACATCGCATTGGTCCTTCTTCATAACCTCCTCAGGAATAGTCAGCCCCACCCAATCGATGACAGGTACACTCTATTGGGCTCCTGACGGCGTGTCAGCATCCTTCCCTTTTCCACTGCCTACTAACTGTCCAGGGATATAACACTTGGTTTCAAACTGTTGCATGACCTCCTGTAGGAACCTCTCCTTTTTGGCCGACTCATCATTCGTGGGGGTCAATTTGTCATCTCCTGTCTCAGACACAGGCTGGCCAGTACCCTGTTCATTATTGATTTTTGGCATAAGACCTTCGGCCGGTCGAGTTGGGGTCTCCACTTGAGAATGTTTCCGTCCTACGCCTCCATAATACCCCAACCCTGCCTTGCCTATCTGATTGGGCAGTTGAATGGGCTCAGTAATTCCTTGACTGTTTTTTCCCAACCCTTGCCCAGGTTGAAACTTCATCTTCATCATTTCTCTAGCAACAAAGGTAAGCTCAGGAGAGACCTTAGGTTTTACGGCTGGAGCCCCCAGACATCTGTAGTGGGAAGTATTGATTTCCAGCGCCTGAAAACTGGCGGGCACCGCCGATTCGTCCAAATTAATCACCGGCAGGCCATTCCTGGAAGGAGAAAGGCCATTACGCTCTGCAGAGACCGTCACCAGGTTCCCGTTGACAATAAACGTAATCTGCTGGTGTAGCGTAGAGGGAACTGCCCCGGCCATATGTATCCACGGCCTTCCCAATAACATGTTATAACTTGCCGCGATATCCAAGACATGGAATGAAATATCGAAAGTACAAGGCCCGATTTCCACAGGCAATTGTATCTCCCCCATCGTATCCTTTCGGGATCCGTCAAAGGCTCGTACCACCACATAACTGGCCCGCAGGCGCTTGGGATTGACGTTCATTTTTTCCAATGTACTAAATAGACAGATATTCAATGCTGATCCCCCATCAATTAGCACCTCATTCATAACATATCCTGATGAGATCACCGCAATATGCAACGGTTGTCGATGTCCCCTTCCTTCTTTGGGGATATCATCATCTGTGAATGATATTACATTGTTTTCTAACAGATGGTCCACTAGATGGCCGAACCCTTCTTTGCTAATCACCTTGGGAATGTGTGCCTCTTCCAGGACTTTGGCCAGGATTCTGCAGTGATCGTCAGATGATAATATCAAATCCATGATCGACGTCAGGGTCGATTCCTCGCTCAATACCTTGATCCCCCTCGATTCTGGATGATTCATCTTCCTTAAGAATTCCACAGCTTTCTCCTCGGATATCTTTTCGTTCCTCCTCTCTTAGCTTTCAAGGACTCGTCCTGGGAGATATAAAGGATTCCCCTTTGATGTTACCGAAGCACAACTGGTCGCCTCCTCTGATACTCCCCCATAATTCCACGGTACTGTTTTCAGACTGCTAATGGGGATTTGTGGTCTCGCTGCAATGGTGAGAGGTTTCGGGGCCGTTAACCTGATAGGCCCCTCCGTGATACTCTTACTCAGACCCGCCAACCTAATCGGTGTCCCTCGTATACTCTCCTGATCACTTGTCATGCCGATTATCTCATCAATTCTCTTTACATAATTCAGCCTTGGTGGTCCTCCGGCTTCACTGGCTTCCACCACATTGACCCCTTCCCCATCATGCTTAGGCAGAGGATTAACTTTAACATTTGGTGACTCTGGTTGTTCCACCACGATCTCCCCGCTATCGATCATGTTCTGAATTTAGTGCTTCAGCGTCCAGCATTCCTGAGTATCATGACCAGGGGAACCCGAATGGTAGGCACACTTCTTACTCGGGTCAAATCTTCTCCCTTTTGGGTCAATTGGGGGTGCCAAAATCTGTTCAAGAGGATCCCCAAGCGGGGTGAATACCCGATCTTTTGTGGCCTCAAACCTTCTTCGTCCGTCCATCCTTTGATTATGGAAATCAGATTGTCGGGGTGGCATTACTCTCTGTATTGGCACTGGAGGGCTATTCTCCACCTTCCTAGACGATCCCTGCAGGATGAGGGAAACATCTTCCTCCCTTTTCTTTTGGGTCCTACGGGAAGTGCTACCATAGTTTCCACTCTGGATTTGCTCCGCAACTGCCTTTAGAGCTGTGAAGTCCCAAATCTTGCCAGACTTTAACCCCATGTCAACCATTTCTCCATGCTTTATCATTTCGGCAAAAGGTCTTCCAATCCCTGCTATCACTCGCTCATAATAGGGTGCCTCCTGAATATCCACAAAGGTCATTACCATCTCTGCCTCGCTCATTGGGGGATTCACCTATGCAGCCATACCCCTCCACCGCTGTGCATAGTCCCTAAAAGATTCTTTTGGTTGCTTCTTGATCTTTGTCATCTGATATCTGTCAGGGGCCATTTGTGCCTGGAAACTGTATTGTGTCAAGAAAGTATGGGCCAACTCCTCCCAGTTGTGGATCCGAGCATTGTCAAGGCTGGCATACCAAGTTCTTGCTTCCCCCGTTAGGCTCTTTTGGAATAACTGCATCCTCAGTCCTTCGTCCTCTGCATAAGACCCAAGTTCCCTAATGTATATCTTCATATGGGTATAAGGGTCTCCCTTCCCATTATATTTCTCAAATTCGGGGATCTTGAACTTCTCTGGATATCTGGTTCCTGGAAAGATACACAGGTTTGAATAATTGACCCTGCCCAGGGAACCTATGCCTTTCAGAGACTGGATAGTTTCCTCCATCTGCTTCATTTTCCTTCGAAGATCATCAGTGTCTCCCTCCTCTGGAATAGTGATCACTATCCTGTTAGGTGTAGGAATGGCCTTTGGGATGACTGGCTCGCCCTTAGGCTGGGGTTGATCATCTTTAGGCGGATCCTTGCTTGGCGGATCCTGCTTAGGTAGCAACTGCTCTTTCAGCATCGTGGCCATTTCCAACATCTGTTTTTTAAAACCATCGAATTCCTCCCGAGATATGGAACCAGGATTGGTAGGTGGAATATCAGCCGTTTCAGATGTAAAACCTGGGCCCTCTTAGATTGCAAACGCGTTTGAGGAGCAATCCTATAGGAGAAAACAGTTTGAAGCTTAGTTCTTGGGAAATGAAAGGTGAGGATGCATGCTAAAGCTGTAACTTCTGTGTTTTTGGGTTTTTTAATCTTTCCCTGCAAAACAAAATGTTAGCAGTCCCTTATTGCAATAATAAATGCTAGACACGAATTTATTATGCTTTCCCAGCTATTCCCTGCAAAACACAGAGGTTAGTACTTTCTTTTGACACAAGGGAGGTATATATAAGAATACTGAATGGGACTATGTGCGTAAACGTAAAAGGTCATGAAGAGACTTTCCCTGCGTTGGGTTAATCTGAGGCTGACCTATCCTAAGGTTACTCTCGCGGCTTTTCGGCATGAAGGTCCCCAAATCTTCACAATCTACTCGTTTGGATCCTTTCGATTGGAGTAGATATGGGTGGTGCGTTTCCTGAGCCATCTCCGGGGAGCAGCCCTTTCGAGTCTAGTAATAAGCAACCGACAGGTTTGCCTCAGGAAGAGGTACACTCTCAACATACATTCACATTCATCGTCCTCACCGCATGCAAATGATGATTTTTAAAGTAAAGCATTTCCATTCAATCATTCATTTATTGGACAAAACACACATTCGCACAACAACAAGTAAAACGGGTCAAAATATCGCACGCACATACATATTCATAAAAATTTTAAGGATAGGATCGCATCAAGATTTGAACGCGGCTTAAGCCCTCTAATGTCCCCAGCGGAGTCGCCAACTGTCGACGTCGGGAGGATCGCTCCCGTTTGCTAATTGTTACCCCTTCCAATTTTAGCCTTTTTATTTAAATGATTTTTTGGAAAAGGTCAGCACTAATGTCGATGGGGTTTTGAAAGATCGTTTTTTATGATGAGCAAATTGACCAGAGTCGCCAGTTGGTATTTTTGAAATGGATGTACCAACTCATCCGAGTTTCGTTTTCGTAAATCGCTGGCTCATATGTGACTCCGAATTAATTGGTCCGCGAACCGAGATTCATAGAGTTCGGGGGCTTGCTTAAGCGAGGGGAAGGTGTTAGGCACCCCCCAACTTCCGTGAAACACGGTTACCGCCATCTCGATGCTTTTACTATCCTTTAATTCTTAAAATGTGTGTGTGCGCGCGTGTGTGCTTATGTGAATGTTGTAGTGAGTTTGCATGAAGAAACCATTTGGGTTTTTTAATGAAGAGTCTTGTTTTATTTTGAGAATGCTTTAGAATGTCCTTCGGCTTATACGAGAAAGCTTTATTTTTTATTAGAAAGGTTTGATTTTAATTGTCAAAACTGCAAGGTTTTCATTAGGTGTCGTTTTGGCAAAACAAGAGTTTTTTAAACCTTCGTCAAAATAGGAATCGAGACCTATACGTTGCTTTCATAAATAAAATGACGGGCAATTTCTAGGATCTCTTTAACCCTATGCACATTGGTTTAATAAAACGTCATTTATTTTATAAAACCATTTTTTGTGATGTTCGAAAACGATTTTTCTTTAACCTTCTCGTTCAATAGGAATCGACATTCATTAGCACTTCCAATTTCTTATCCTCATGATGCTAATAACCTATTTTGATTGATTTTATGAAAATCTTCATCGTTTAGCTTTAAAATCAATCTTTGTGTCGTAAATCAAATCAAGGATTAAAATGCATTAGGGCTATTCATGGGCATGTAAGCCATCAAAATAATCCCAAACGCCCACAAGCACATATTTCACTATTTCGGGGCCTTAAACCCGATTTTTCAACTTGATATCGTTTTAAGGCTCAACGATTACATATTTACAATCAAGGGTAATCGATCCTATTACATACACCAAAATTGTCCATCATCGGATTTGGACCACGGGGTCGCGTTCCTAGGCTCACATCCACAATTTCTACACACCCACAAAATGGATATTACAACAATTAAACAAGCTAAAAATCACCAAATGGATATCATCGGGCCATTAGGAAGAATTTTGTTCCGTTGGAACCCTCACTAATAATTCCTAATCCGTATATTCTCAATAATATACAAGACAAACTACATTTAATGCAACCCAAATGACCAAAACTTAACAAAATGATATAACAAAAATGCTATAAAAGAGGGTTTTTTCACCTTGCAAATGACACCACGATGCGTATAAACTCGTATATTAATTAGAGTAGAAAATATATGTGATACAATCTCACAAAAGAGGTATAATTCCTCACTTTTTTCTCTCTTTTCTCTCCCTAACTCGCTACTGTTGTTGCTATTTTCTCCCTCTCTTTCAGTTTCTTCCGCTGTTGTCAACTCCCTGTATGCTGAATGAAGGAATGAGCTGATAAAGGCTGGCCAAGGGTGGCCGCAGATTGACCTGCGGCTAGCCTTGATTTCTCCGCGCCCATCGCGCACTTCAGCCCGCCATGCACTTCAGTTATTTTAATCCTTCTCGGTTTTCGCACCGCACCTCGATTCTCGCATCGTGCTGTTGGTTTTTGCTGAGAGGCTTGCATTTTGCAGTCCAGGAACCGCTGGGAAACGTGCCACGTAATTTCGCTTTGATCGTTGTCGTGTCGGCTTTGATCGCACGTCGTTGCGGTGGCTCCGAGTGTTTGTACTTATGTCCATCTTTCGTTCTCGTAGGATGGGTTAATTGACGATTTTTCCCTCCTGTCAGGGTTAGTATACGAAGTGCAAAATTTGGGTGTCTACATGCATTGTTATGTTATAATTGTAGACACCCAATTTTTGCGTTCCCTGTACTAACCATGACAGGAGGGCAAAATCGCCAATTGAACCGGCTTGCGGGAGCGAAGGAATGGGCACAAGTGCGCACGTCCAGCACCACCGCAATGATTAGCGACCAAAGCTGACGTGCCAATAAGGCCATCCGAAACGGGCATTCCCGAATAAGGTGGCACGTCTCCCGGAAATTCCCGGACTGCAAAATACGAGCCTGCCAGCGAAAACCGACTTTACAGCACGAAAATCGAGGCGTGGTACGAAAATCGAGAAAGTCAAACCATCCAACCGCGGATTGATCTGCGGCCAAATAGTGCGCCTTTTGAAAACACGGAACTCGAAATCAGGCGAGTGGAAGGCAGGCGCCCAGCCAGCCTATTTCAGCTCAGTTTCGTGCAGAATACAGGGAGGAGAGAGTTGAGAAATTTTGAGGAAGAAGGAGAATTCAGCAGCAGGAAGCACGGAAATAGAGAGGAAAAAGAGAGAAATTTTGCAATCAAATAGGAAGAAAAGAGAGAAAAAAGAGAGGATTTATTTTTTTTAATTTTGATTGTATCAAATACATTCCTTATCCTATTCAAATACACAAGTTCACATCCATTTGAGATCAATTGCAAGGTAAAAATTCCTATTTGTTCTAGCAATTTATATCATATTGATTGGTTAAATTAGATGTAATTTTCATGTATCTTGTTGAACAATCATGGATTAGGGATTATTAGTGAGGGTTCCATCAGAACAAAATTCTTCCTAATAACCCGAGGATATCCAACTGATGAAATTTCTAGCTTGTTTATGGTGATTCATTGGGTGTAATTTACTTAGATTGTCATTTTAGGATATCATGGTGGATTAGACAAATCCGGGTTGGTTAGTTATGTAGTATTCATTTTGTGGGCATGTAGTAATCTCGTGTGAGCCTAGGAATGCGACCCCGTGGTCCAAATTCGATAATGGACGTTTTGATGTATGTGATAGATTCAAGATGCTCGTTTTGTAACATGTAACCGTCGGGCCTTAAAACGACGCTAAGGCGAGAATCGGGTTTAAGGCCCCGTATTAGTGGAATATGTGATTGTTGGCGTTCGGGGATATTTTGATGGCTTACATGCCCATGAATAGCCCCGACGCGTGTTTATGCTTGATTAGATTTTGTGACACAAAAATGATTTCAAAGATTAAACGATGAAGGTTTTTTATTAAAATCAAACAAGCTAGGTTATTAGAATCACGAGGCTAAAAATTGGAAGTGTTAATAAATGTCGATTCCTATTAAACGAGAAGGCCAAAGGAAATCATTTTCAAACATCACCAAAAGCGGCTTTATGAATGAACGAAACGTTTTATTAAACCTTGATACATAGGGCGAAAGAGATCCTAGAAATTGCCTATCATTTATGAAAGCAACGTACAAATCTCGATTCCTATTTTGGCTAAAGGTTTAATAAACTCCTATTTTTGCCAAAACGACGCCTAATGAAAATCTCCTAGTTTTGACAATTAAAATCAAACCTTTTTCATAAAACTTTCTCGTGTATGCCGGAAAGACATTCCGAAGCGGTTCTCAAATTAAAGCACGACTTTCCCTAAAAATCCAAATGATTCTTTCATACAAACTCACCACAACACTCACATAGGCACACATACACGCACGCACGCATACACACATTTCATGAATTAAAGGATAGGAAAACATCAAGATTGTGGTAACCGTGTTTCACGGAAGTCGAGGGGTGCCTAACACTTTCTCCTCACTTAAGCAAGCCCCCGAACTTTATGAATCTCGATTCGCAGACCAATTAATTCGGAGTCACATATGAGCCAGCGATTTATAAAAAATGAAAACTCGGATGAGTTGGTACATCCATTTCAAATATACCAACTGGCGACTCTGGTTAATTGGCTCATCATAAAAAACGATCTTTCGAAACCCCGTTGACATCAATGCCGACCTTTTCCCAAAAAATCATTCAATCAAAGGCTAAAATCGGAAAAGGACAATATCGCGAAAGAGGCGAGAGAAACCGGCGTCGACAATAATGTGATATTAACTTGTTGATATGAATCTATATTGATGTTATTGATGTTATGTGAAATCAATGGGTGTGATTATTTGTGAAGTATGTGAAAAGTATGAAACATGATTACATGTGAAATATGTACAAATTGTGAAGCATGATTTAATATAAGTTACGAAGCATGTTTTAAGTGCGATGTATAATAATTGAGAAGCATGTATACAATGCCATACATGAATATATTGCCAAGCATGCATGATGCATGATTTATGTGTTAAGTGAAACTATTGAACTTGTTGAGCCGTCGTGTTCACTCTTGCTTCAAACAAACACTTTCAGTGAAGTACGAGGTATCCGAAGATCCCGATAAAGAGGAAGAAAAAAGATGGGATTGAAGAGGAGTTTAACAACAAAAACTCTATTGCTAGAAGAAATAAATCTTTGTATTGTAACTTTGTTTTGTTATATCTATTTGAGATGTTATAAGTTAGAAAACTTGTAGTATGGTATTGTTTGTACTTATGCTAGACGACATTTATCGTTAGCAGACTCGCTTGAGTAAAGAAGTTATTGTCTAAAATAGAAAGACTTATTGTTGTGGTGTGAGTTTTATTTTTACTCACCGATAATGCATTAAATCAGATCATTTGGTATATGATCTTGAGTTGTATTAAGGAATTGTAAAGATTTCGATTCTGAGGCAAAGTGATAAGGAACATTATAAAAGTTTTAAATTTATTGAGTTTTTAACAACATATTATTATAAAATGTTGTGAATAATAAGGTAAGATTGTACATTAACGCACGAGGTCGCCTGTAGCAAGTACGGGGATTTTCGGGGCGTTACAATTTTAAAATAGGTTACAAATACTTACTTATTTTTTTGACTTAAAACTCAACTTATAAGTAGAAAAATAAGTCATTTTGGAATAGGAGAATAGTAACAAATGATTCCCGAACAGCATCTTAGCAGACTTGAGAGAGTTTTTGGGAGCGTGAAAATAATTGAGGGACATTTTGGCGGATAATTTTATTTTGGCTTATACTCCTATAGCGACAGTATTTCAGATTTTATAGCTACGGTCGCCATATATTTTTAGTACTAATAAATTGGCACTAGACTTTCCGCCTAATTTATATTGACTGGGTATAAATACCCGTCAGCTTATACCTCTGTAGCGACGGTATTTTAGCACCTATAGCGACGGTACTACGATCACCTTATTTTTTTAGTACCATTAAATTAGTGTTAGCCTTCCTGCCTAATCTATACCGACGGGATATAAATACCCATCGGCTTAGAGTCATATGGCGATGGGTTTTAGCACTGGTAGTCATATCTCGTCACCGTATCGCCTTTTTCTTGTAGTGTTCATCTTCGAAATCACTGAAATATCAGTCACACAATTTAATATCATATACGCGCTTCTGCTTTTAAAATTTTTCACATATATAGATATACTCACGTTATGTTTGACAAAGTTTTAGGAATATTTAGAAGTACGTACAATGATACAATTTTCAAATTTTTATCACTTAAGTAACACATCTTTTTGTACCTATGATCAGCGGGTAAGAATCTACGAGCAGTTCTAAAGAAACTAGCTTTCCCACTATGCTTTAGCTGTGACACCCCCAAATTTAGGTACCAATACCTTGAATTTGGTGCTCACGATAAAATACATCCATACACCTCTAAACAACATAAATCAACTAATGCGGAATAAAATAAACATATGTTATTCATTACAAAAGGTTCACTATGGTCCCAAGGTCTATAACCTTAAATAAATACATCGCAGAATACATTAATAATACAAAACTATTCCACGATTACATAACGGGATAGTACACATAACTATTCCTTAAGCTTTCCTTTGCCTTTGTCCGCTTTGGAACTCCCCGGCTCAACTGCAATAGGTTCATGATATAGCAAGGGTGAGCAACTACTTTGCTCAGCAAGTTTAAAGCAAGAATGAAGATATATCATGAATGAATAAGAATAATAACCGAATAGATCAACAATTTATGAACATTGATGAATTAGCTGAAATAACATAATCAAAGTCCAAATGAAACAATGAATAATGATTATTTACTGCTGAGTGGTCCAACCGACCATGAACTTGGCCAAAGAGTCAATCATTCAACTAACTCTTTTAAAAACCTGGCCCCGTCAGTTGTACTCGAGGGGATCAGCCTCTCGTACACCATGTATACACCTAACAGGACAGTAATCACTATTCTAGAGGAGGGAGATACTGATGATCTTCGAAAGAAAATGAAGCAGATGGAGGAGACTATCCAGTCTCTGAAAGGCATAGGTTCCCTGGGCAGGGTCAATTATTCAAACCTGTGTATCTTTCCAGGAACCAGATATCCGGAGAAGTTCAAGATCCCCGAATTTGAGAAATATAATGGGAAGGGAGACCCTTATACCCATCTGAAGATATACATTGGGGAACTTCGGTCTTATGCAGAGGACGAAGGACTGAGGATGCAGTTATTCCAAAAGAGCCTAACGGGAGAAGCAAGAACTTGGTATGCCCGCCTTGATAATGCTCGGATCCACAACTGGGAGGAGTTGGCCCATACCTTCTTGACACAATACAGCTTACAGGCACAGATGACCCCTGACAGATATCAGATGACAAAGGTCAAGAAGCAACCAAAAAAATCTTTCAGGGACTATGCACAGCGGTGGAGGGGTATGGCTGCACAGGTGAATCCCCCAATGAGCGAGGCGGAGATGGTAATGACCTTTGTGGATATTCAGGAGGCGCCCTATTATGAGCGAGTGATAGCGGGGATTGGAAGACCTTTTGCCGAAATGATAAAGCATGGAGAAATGGTTGACATGGGGTTAAAGTCGGGAAAGATCCGGGACTTCACAGCTCTAGAAACAGTTGCGGAACAAATCCAGAGTGGAAACTATGGCAGTGCTTCCCGCAAGACCCAAAAGAGAAAGGAGGAAGATGTTTCCCTCATCCTGCAGGGATCATCTAGGAGGGTGGAGAATAGCCCTCCAGTGCAAATATAGAGAATTGTGCCACCCCGACAACCTAATTTTGATAATCAAAGGATGGACGGACGAAGAAAATTTGAGACCACCAGAGATCGGGTATTCACCCCGCTTGGGGATCCTCTTGAACAGATTTTGGCAGTATTAATAGCATAGAGAAAGATAGTCGATTTGGCACCCCCAATAGACCCGAAAGGGAGAAGATTTGACCCGAGTAAGAAGTGTGCATACCATTCGGGTTCCCCTGGTCATGATACTCAGGAATGTTGGGCGCTGAAGCACAAGATTCAGAACATGATCGATAGCGGGGAGATCGTGGTAGAACAACCAGAGTCACCAAATGTTAAAGTCAATCCCCTGCCTAAGCATGATGGGGAGGGGGTCAATGTGGTGGAAGCCAGCGAAGCCGGAGGACCACCAAAGCTGAATTATATAAAGAGAATCGATGAGATGATTGGCATGACAAGTGATCAGGAGAATATACGAGGGACAACGATTAGGTTGGCGGGTCTGAGCAGGGGTATCACAGAGGCGCCTATCAGGTTAACGGCTCCGAAACTTCTCACCATTGCAGCAAGACCACAAATCCCCATTAGCAGTCTGAAAACAGTACTGTGGAATTACGGGGGAGTATCAGAAGAGGCGGTCAATTGTGCTTCTGTAACATCAAAGGGGAATCCTTTATATCTTCCAGGACGAACCCTTGAGAGCAAAGGGAAGAAGAACGAAAAGATATCCGAGGAGAAAGTTGTGGAATTCTTAAGGAAGATGAATCATCCAGAAGTAAGGGGGGTCAAGGTATTGAGCGAGGAATCGACTCTGACATCGATCATCGATTTGGTATTATCATCCGACGATCACTGCAGAATTCTGGCCAAAGTCTTGGAAGAGGCACACATTCCCAAGGTGATTAGCAAAGAAGGTTTCGGCCATCTAGTGGACCATCTGTTAGAAGACAATGTAATATCGTTCACAGATGATGATATCCCAAAAGAAGGAAGGAGGCATTGGAAACCGCTGAATATTGCGGTAATCTCATCAGGATATGTTATTAATGGGGTGCTAATTGATGGGGGATCAACATTGAATATCTGTCCATTCAGTACATTGAAAAAAATGAACGTCAATCCTAAGCGCCTACGGGCCAATTATGTGGTGGTACGAGCCTTTGACGGATCCCGGAAGGATACGATAGGGGAGATAGAATTGCCTGTGGAGATAGGGCCTTGTACTTTCGATATTTCATTCCAAGTCCTGGATATCGCGGTAAGTTATAACATGTTATTAGGAAGGCCATGGATACACATGGCTGGGGCAGTTCCCTCTACGCTACACCAGCACATTAAGTTTATCATCGACGGGAATCTGGTGACGGTCTCTACAGAGCGTAATGGCCCTTCTCCTTCCAGGAATGGCCTGCCGGTGATTAATTTGGACAAATCGGTGGTACCCGCCAGTTTTCAGGCGCTGGAAATCAATACTCCCCACTACAGATGTCTGGGGGCTCCAGCCGTAAAACCTAAGGTCTCTCCTAAACTTGCCTTTGTTACTAGAGAAATGATGAAGATGAAGTTTCGACCTGGGCGAGGATTGGGAAAGAACAGTCAAGGAATTACTGAGCCTTTTTAACTGCCCAATCAGATAGGCAAGGCAGGGTTGGGGTATTATGGAGGTGTGGCACAGAAACACTCTCAAGGGGGGACCCCAACTCGACTGGCCGAAAGTCTGATGCCGAAAGTCAACAATGAACAAGGTACTGGCAAGCCTATGTCTGAGACAGGAGGTGAAAAATTGACCCCCACGAATGATGAGTCGGCCAAAAGGAGAGTTTCCTGTAGGAGGTCACGCAACAGTTTGAAACCAAGTGTTATATCCCTGGACAGTCAGTAAGCAGTGGAAAAGGGAAGGTTGTTGCCACGCCGTCAGGAGCCCAACAGAGTGTGCCTGTCATCAATTGGGTAGGGCTGACTATTCATGAAGAGGTTATGAAGTACTACCAATGCAATGTGGCTGTAGTCATCGAGGAAGTTTCCGATGCGAAGCCGCCTTTCATCTGTCGCATTCCGACCGATCTGACCACCGACAACTGGACGATGGAGCCAGTAATATCCAAACGAGGGTAAAATATGGCTTCAGGGGGGTAGACCCCGGCTGGTGGGGGATGAATAGATACCAGTTTTTGTCCTTTATTTTGAATTTTGCATAGTTATGTTATTTTGTCATGTTATTTTAAAGATGATCATTGTGGGAAAATGACTCATATATATGATAAATATTTTTGTTTCATGTCAGGTGTACCGATTTGAGTATTTCTTGCCTAACAAATGATGTTTCAAATTTGAAAGATGACTATGATTTTGATATTGAGCTGGATTTCGATTTAATGGGCATTGAGCAGGATAAGACGGATAATGACGACACGCCTGACGAGATCAACGGATGGGTCGAAGACAAACCCAAACCCAACTTAGACCAAACCATCACCATAAATATCGGAACCCGTGACGAACCCAAAGAGCTCAAGATAGGGACAGATCTGACCCCTAGCCAGAAAACCGAAATAACCGAGTTGCTAAGCCAGTATGAGGGTGTTTTTGCCTGGTCTCATGAGGACATGATCGGATTATCCACCAACATTGTGGTACACCAGTTGCCCCTCAAGGAGGGTTTCAAGCCTGTCAAGCAGAAACTAAGAAAGCTAAAACCGGAGTGGAGCTTGAAGGTGAAGGAAGAAATCGTTAAACAGTTCAAGGCTGGAATCCTTATGGTGTCCACTTACCCGGAATGGCTGTCCAATATAGTCCTAGTGGCTAAGCCTGGAGGGAAGGTGAGGGTATGTGTCGACTATAGAGATCTAAACATAAGCGAGGAGGATTGGATGCAAAGTCGGTACGACCAATTGGCCCTAATTGATGAAAGGAGGGTGGCTGCTGTTTTGCACGGTCAGTTATATCAGCAAAGAATCTCTCGATCGTACGACAAAAAGGTAAGACCTCGGAAGTTCAAGGAAAATGACCTAGTGCTAAAGAGAGTCATGCCTTGTCAAGACGAAGCCAAAGGGAAGTTTGCCCCGAGCTGGAAAGGACCTTTTGTGATTAAGAAAGTGCTGTCCGGAGGAGCCCTCATATTGCAAGAGATGGACGGTGAGGTGTTTCCACGGCCCATCAATTCTGACTCGGTGAAGCGGTTCTACGAAAAACAAAATCATCATTTTCTCCTCTTTCTTTGAAGAACGAACTACGTAGGACCTGATCTCCCGACTTGTAGGAGTACGTAGGCAGCCATCAAGGCACGGTCCATTTCTTTACAAAATAATACTTTCTCTAACCAAAACCGATTCCCAACAGCCAGAAAACCCTTCCTATACCCTCGAAACCTTCCCGAAACCAGCCACCTAATCAGCTTCATCTCAAATGACATAACCCTAACCCAACCAAATAGTTAGCCAAAATCTAAGACTCAGTCCGATGAAATCAACAGGGTGTGCGATAATATCTGTCAAATCTCCATCAAGACTTGAGAAGAGAAAGAAGGCGAAATATCAAAATCGTGGTTAGCTAGATAAAATGAGGATCCAATGAAAGGCAACGATACGACAAAAAAGGGAAAATGACTAAATTTAAATGCGTGTCTATATATATAAGTCATTTTGTTACAAGATTTCTCTTTCGATAACCGATGAAACTGACATAGTCTATGCAGGAAATAAAATGATCTACAAATCTGAAACTAATTGAAGCAGGATGGATAAGGTGGTGGATAAATCTGAAGCATCGGCGTCCCCTGTAATCTGCTGCCCATCATGTCGATGCTATCCAATAAAGTAGTGGCTCGGCTAACAGTCTTAGAGTGAGCATCTATAACTGCCCTAGTCTGCAATACAATGGCGTATATGTTAGTGAGGGCAGCATCTCTGGCCAGAATAACAGCATCTCTCTCAACAAGAGCAGCGTCCCTCTCAGCCTCAGTAGTAATCAAGGCCAGTCGGATCCGGCTATCCTCAGTAACCCGACTAGGGGCAGAATCAGCTGAGATGGAATAGGGAATATGGGCGGGAGTGGAAAAGCGTTCAAATCATATCTGGACATCATCTTTGTAGACTCAGGAGGAATAAATACCTCTGGGGTGGTATCATCTGTGAAAATCACTCGAGAGTCATCAAATACTCCAGTCTGACTCGAACCAACCATATCAGAGTCTTCGTGCAACCATTGCACATAAGCAGATGTCTGAATGAGGCAACTCTCACTATACTCAGCAAAGATCCTGTGAGACCAAAGATCATATACCCGCAGTAGATCTCTCTCTATCTGGGGTGATATGAGGAATCGGTAGTCGGCTGCACCCGTGAAAGGGTGAAAATCCTATATCTGATCAAACTGCCCCATAACCACCAAGGGATGATAAGTCGTCACGCCTCTCAAGCCAAAAATAGGGATGAAATCCAAGGTGGGCACATGAGTCGAGAAGCTCATGAAGAAGCAATAACCCGAATAGATCAAGAGATGAAAGGGCTCCTCAATAGCCAATAAGAATTCTATCCAGGAAGCCGCATCAATACAGCTCACGGGACGGAACAAAAATTGCATGGCTATGTCGTGGCTGAAGCAAAACCCATGGCGACGAAAATGACCGACGGGGCTGAGATGGCTCATAAACCATACATACAACAAAATAGAGCTCCCTCTGAATACTCTGCCTCGGAAAGACTGACAATATGAGGCTGACATGTAGGTGTTTGCTAGTATCATGGGAATAATGGTGTGATCCTCCTGAAGGGCTCTAGTGGCTGCAATAACTCGCATATCCAACAGATCGGATCCGGCTGGCAGATACAAAATTGAGATAACACAAGCCATCAAAACATCTACTCTCAAAGCGCCCCAACGCTCCTCAGATACGGAAAAGTCACCATAGAATAGATGAAAACTGTCGGGTGAGCCGAATCAGTCAATCAGGAAATGAAGGGGAACTAGATGGTCTGATGTGACCACCGATAACAGAACTGTCCTCCGCAACCCAGTAAAAGTCAAGAACTGACGGCGCATGGGACCAGCTGTGACCCTAGCACAAGGACCATCCAAACACAAGCCGGTAAAGTGGGCATACTCCTCGAGAGTAGGGGTCAGCTCCACTGTCCCTAATCTGAACACCTGACGGGTAGGCGCCCAATAGCTCAGAATACCCTCCGCAAAGCCCGCCGGCACCGGAAAGGATAATAAGGACCAGGAATGTCCCAGAAGACCATCTGCAATAACCCTGTCGCCCGACGACAAACTGTCCAACCAGCGAAAAAGCCTGCTAACCAACCCTGTGGGAGGACCGAGATCCAAACGTACCACGGCGTCTGGTGACGACATCTGTGAAAAATAGTATCAAAAAGACTGTGCAGGGGTCATTCTCTATCCATGAATAAAAAGCATACATCATACAGTTAATAATAGAGCAATTAATCAATTTTTCAAACCCATTTGACTTGTTATGTGAAAAAAAAATACGAGATTTCGACCCATCGGATGCGGAACACGACGAATCGGTTATCGTGGTAGGACCCGGCAGGAACGACATGATTTACGAAACGATCAACCGAAAACGAGACCCGGTGCCGACAAGACGATCAGCTGGAAACGAGACCCGGTGTCGACGAGACGATCAATCGGAAATGAGACCCAGTGAAGATGAGTCGACCAATCGGAGACGAGAACTGATACAGACGAATCGATCAATCGGAAACGAGACTCGGTGCCGACGAGACGATCAACCGAAAACGAGACCCGGTGTAGACGAGTCGACCAATCGGAGACGAGAACCGATACAGACGAATCGATCAACCGGAAACGAGACCCGGTGCCGACGAGATGATCAACCGAAAATGAGACCTGGTGCCTACGAGACGATCAGCCGAAAACGAGACCCGGTGCCGACGAGACGATCAACCGGAAATGAGACCCGGTGCAGATGAGTCGACCAATCGGAGACGAGAACCGATACAGACGAATCGATCAACCAGAAATGAGACCCGGTGCCGACGAGACGATCAACCAGAAACGAGACCTGGTGCAGACGAGTCGACCAATCGGAGACGAGAACCGATACAGACGAATCGATCAACCGGAAACGAGACCCGGTGCCGACGAGACGATCAACCAGAAACGAGACCCGGTGCCTACGAGACGATCAATTAGAAACGAGACCCAGTGCCAACAAGACGAACAACCGGAAACGAGACTCGGTGCCGACGAGACGATCAACCGGAGACGAGAACCGATACAGACGAATCGATCAACCGGAAACAAGACCCGGTGCAGACGAGTCGACCAATCGGAGACGAGAGCCGATACAAACGAGTCGACCAATCGGAGACGAGAACCGATACAGGCGAGTCGACCAACCAAAAACGAGACCCGGTGCAGACGAGTCGACCAATCGGAGACGAGAACCGATACAAACGAGTCGACCAATCAAAGACAAGAACCGATATAGACTAGACGACCCATCAGAGACCAGACCCTACATCTACGAGACGATCGATCGGATACGAGACCCGACAGTTATGAGACGATGACGATTCCAAGACGACGACGATTACGAGACGGAGCACGACATCTGCGATAACGATTATAGCAATGACCTGTCAGAGACGGAACCCGATAACAACGATGTGATCAGCGATCGGGTCCTGTTGAGATCGATACTCACAATAAATTTACGATTGCATGATGCATTGACACCTTTACGAATGTTTTGCATGCCTTACATCTTGTATTTCATCATAAGCTATATCTGTTGCATCATGTATGTACTATCATTCTTATACACTGTCATTCATGCATCAGGTGTCTACTTCTTTATCCTGTTCATTTCATTTAACAGTTCATAAACATGATAAAGAGGGGCAGTTGTAGATACCCAAATTTTATACTTTGTATACTAACCCTGACAGGAGGGCAAAATCGTCAATTAACCCAGCCTACAAGAACGAAAGGTGGACATAAGTACGAACACTCAAAGCCACCACAACGACTTGCGATCAAAGCCGACACGACAACGAGCGGATGTCAGGAATCGACTAACGGCCACTACGCTTACCTGCTCGCCGGTGAGCTAGTGGGGGTCGGGGGGCAGCGCCCCTGGAAACCAAGCTCCAAATACAAATCCTGTGTCATGTCACAGCCATTCGAAACGAGCATTCCTGAATGATATGACACGTTTCCCAGCGATTCCCAGACTGCAAAATGCAAACCTTTCAGCGAAAACCAACAGTACGACACGAGAATCGAGGTGCGATACGAAAATTGAGAAAATCAGCCCAGCCAGTCGCAGATCAATCTGCGACCAATGATGGGACGTCTGACGACACGGAACTCGAGCATAGCGTGGGGAAAACCGAAGATCGGCGCGGGGGAACCGAGGCTAGCCGCAGATCAATCTGCGGCCAAGCCGCGGATCAATCTGCGGCTGCCTCTAGCAGCCTTTATCAATGCAGTTCTTCATTTTCATCCAGGGGATACAGGGAGACAAAAAGAAAAAAAGAAAAGAGGAAGAAACAATAGCCATCAGCAGTGGGAGAAGAGAGAAAAGAGAGAAAAAGTGAGGATTTATACCCCTTTTGCTAGATTGTATCACATACACTTTCTACTCTATTTAATATACGAGTTTATACGAATCGTGGTGTTATTTGCAAGGTGAAAAGCCCTTTTTATAGCATTTTTGTTATATCATTTTGTTAAACTTTTTGTCTTTCGGGCTATATTAAATGTAGTTTTCTTGTATATTATTGAGGATCCATGGATTAAGGACTATTAGTGAGGGTTCCAACGGAACGAAATTCTTCCTAATGGCCCGATGATATCCATTTGGTGATTTTTTTAGCTCGTTATGGTAATGTATTATGCGTAGTGTATTTGAATTACTATTTTAGGATATTGTGGTGTGTTAGGCAATCCGGTGTTGTTTATTTTTGGTAGTATCCATGTTGTGGGTGTGTAGCAATTTTGGATGTGAGACTAGGAACGCGACCCCGTGGTCCAAATCCGATGGTGGACATTTTTGGGTGTACGTAGTAGGGTCGATACACCCTTATTATAAATATGTAATTGTCGAGCCTTAAAACGATATGAAGTCGAAAATCGGATTTAAGGCCCCGTAATAGTGAAATATGTGCTTGTGGGCGTTTGGGGTTATTTTGATGGCTCACATGCCCATGAATAGCCCCCACGCATTTTAATGCTTGATTTTATTTACGACACAAAAATTGATTTCAAAGCTAAACGATGAAGATTTCCATAAAATCAATCAAATTAGGTTATTAGCACCACGAGGCTTAAAATTGGAAGCGCTAATGAATGCCGGTTCCTATTTAAACGAGAAGGCTAAAGAAAAATCGTTTTCAAACATCACAAAAATGGTTTTATAAAAATAAATGACGTCTTATTAAACCGTTGTGCATAGGGTTAAAGAGATCCTAGAAGTTGCCCGTTATTTTATTTACGAAAGCAACGTATAGGTTTCGATTCTTATTTTGACGAAGGTTTAAAAAGCTCTTGTTTTGCCAAAACGACACCTAATGAAAAAATCTCACAGCTTTTGACAATTAAAATCAAACATTTCTCATAAAAAAAATAATAAAGCTTTCTCGTATAAGCCGAAAGACATTCTAAAGCATTCTCAAAATAAAACATGACTTTTTCATAAAAAACCCAAATGGTTTTTTTTTCATGCAAAACTCACCACAACATTCACATAGGCACACACGCGCGCACACACACATTTTAAGAATTAAAGGATAGGAAAAGAATCGAGATTGCGGTAACCGTGTTTCACAGAAGTCGAGAGGTGCCTAACACCTTCCCCTCGCTTAAGCAAGCCCCGAACTCTATGAATCTCGGTTTGCAGGCCAATTAATTCGGAGTCACATATGAGCCAGCGATTTACGAAAACGAAGCTCGGATGAGTTGGTACATCCATTTCAAATATACTAACTGGTGACTCTGGTCAATTGGCTCATCATAAAAAATAATCTTTCAAAATCCCGTCGACATTTGTGCCGACCTTTTCCAAAAAATCATCTAATAAAAAGGCTAAAATTGGAAAGGGTAATAATTAGCATAGAAGCGATTCTCCTAGCGTCGACAATGCCTCTATCAGTTTACACTCAGTTAGGGTTAAAAACGCCAAGACCAACGAATATCAACTTGCAATTAGCAGACAGGTTAGTGACATACCCGAGGGGTATTGTGGAAGACATTCTGGTTAAGGTCGATAAGTTTATCTTCCCGGTTGAATTCATTATATTGGATTACGAAGAGGATAAGGAAATCCCAATTATATTAGGTCATCCATTCTTAGCGACAGGGAGAACTCTGATAGATGTACAAAAAGGTGAATTGACAATGAGAGTTCAGGATCAGGAAGTCACTTTCAATGTCTTCAAATCAATGAAATTCCCTAAAGAAGGCGAAGAATGCTTACGTATAGACCTGGTGGATGAAATAGTGAACGAAAAGAGCGTCGTAAATTATTTAAAAGATCCACTAGAAGCTGCATTGATGGGTGTAGATACTTTTGATGACTTGGAAGATTTGGATTATGTCAAGGTATTAGATGTATCACCCGTCTCTTAGAAATTCAGCAAGTACTTTGATACTCTTGACCGACCTAAAGAAGGAGAAAAGAGGACCTAAACATCAGTGGAGGAACCACCTGTACTCGAACTCAAACCTCTTCCCTCTCATTTAAGGTATGCCTACTTAGGTAATTCCGACACACTACCAGTTATTGTTTCAGCTCACTTAAACGAGTTCCAAGAAGAAAAGCTATTAAGGGTTCTGCGTGACTACAAAACAGCAATTGGGTGGACAATAGCAGATATTAAAGGAATTAGTCCATCGTTCTTCATGCATAAAATTTTGCTTGAGGAAGGGGCAAAACCGGTGATTGAGCAACAAAGAAGGTTGAATCTGATCATGACGGTACTAGTAAAGAAGGAAATCATCAAGTGGTTAGATGCTGGTATTATCTATCCAATTTCAGACAGTTCTTGGGTAAGTCCTATAAAGTGTGTGCCGAAGAAAGGGAGAATGACAGTGGTTGAAAACGAAAATAATGAACTCAATCCTACAAGAACAGTTATAGGTTGGAGAGTGTGTATGGATTACCGCAAGTTGAATAAAGCTACTCGCAAGGATCACTTTCCACTGCCATTCATTGATCAGATGTTGGATAGGTTGGCGGGTCATCAGTTCTACTGCCTTCTCGATGGATACTCGGGATATAATCAGATAGTAATAGCTCCGAAGGACCAAGAGAAAATAACTTTTACATGCCCTTATGGAACGTTTGCATTCTGGAGAATGTCTTTCGGACTATTCAATGCACCGGCTACATTTCAGCGATGCATGATGGTTATCTTCTCGGATATGGTTGAGCAAAATTTGGAGGTATTTATGGATGATTTTTTTATATTCGGTGATAGTTTTGACTTGTGCCTTAACAATTTAATCTTAGTTCTGAAACGTTGTGTGGAAACAAATTTGGTGCTTAACTGGGAAAAGTGCCATTTTATGGTGCAAGAAGGGATTATATTAGGTCACAAAGTATCCGCAGCCGGCTTAGAGGTAGATAAAGCGAAGATTGAAGCTATTGAAAAATTACCTCCGCCGACATCTGTAAAGGGCATAAGAGGTTTTCTCTGACATGGGGGTTTTTACCGACGATTTATCAAGGATTTTTCCAAAATTTCAAAACCATTATGTTCACTTCTTAAGAAAGATGTTCCATTCAAGATTGACTAGTCGTGCATTGAGGCTTTTGAATTGCTGAAAAAGAAGTTTGTCACAGCACCGATCATAGTTGCTCCCGATTGGACATTGCCATTTGAATTGATGTGTTATGCGAGTGACTATGCAGTCGGAGCGGTGTTGGGTCAGCGAAGGGATAAGATTTTTCATACCATATACTGCACAAGCAAGACTCTTATTGATGCTCAGTTGAATTACACCACAACAGAAAAAGAGTTGCTTGCAGTGGTCCTCGCCTTTGATAAATTTCGAGCATACCTGATTGGGACCAAAGTAATTGTCTACACTGACCATTCCGCCATCAAATATTTAATTGCAAATTAGATGGGTCCTTCTGCAAGAATTCGACTTAGAAATCTAAGATAGAAAAGGTACGAAAAATCAGGTGGCTGATCATCTTTCGAGGTTAGAGAATTCAGAAACTCAGAAAAAAGATGAGGTGGTGATCAATGAGTTATTTTCGGATGAGCAACTGTTCCGAATGGACACCGAAGTGCGTTGGTATGCTGATTACGTAAACTACCTAGTCAGTAATCTACTCCCGCCTGATTTAAATTCTCAGGAACGAAAGAAATTTCTGCATGATGTCAAGCAATACCTTTAGGATTACCATTTCTCTTCAAAACTTGTGCGAATCAAATGATACGACGTTGTGTGCCTCGTGAAGAGATGGAAAGCATATTGAATCATTGCCATTCTTCAGAGTATGGGGGACACTATGGGGGAGAAAGAATAGAGCACAAACAAAAATCGTTCCTAATCGTTGGATTACTAAAAAGGGGATTAGTGAATCCGGATAGATTAATACATACATTGCTTGCTCTTGGGAAGAGTATGATTAATCTCATAATCATTTGTGTAGAGACACTAAAGCAAGTATGTAGGTGCTTATTGGAGAATAAGTACACTGAATGTGGCTCACTAAGGAATACCTAATGGAGTTTTACTCGTCTGTCAATAGGGATTCCTCTAGTGATAGTAGTACAAGTGATCCTTGGACTTGAGATCATCATAGTATCTTGTGTATGATGAGTTATACTTTGACATGTCCCTTAAGACCTTTGGGGTATATTAAAGGGTATGATTGGGTATAATAAGTTGTGCATGGAGATAGCTGAATGATCAACAAAGAATCTACCACATCTAATAAAAGATGTGAATGTCCTATGTGATTTGATAAATGACAACTCAGTAGTCCTTGGCCAAGGCAGAATGAAATTAGAAAGGAGTTTCTAATTTGCATTATTTAGAGTTGTGTATTTGGGAATCGAAATACATATAATTAAATAAAATAAGGCTTGACAGTAAATCCATGTCTTATATTTAATTGGGACATTGTATGGTAGAAGGATTGAATTGTACGGTAACTATTCACTGAAAGGTTCTTTTGTGATTAATGTTGAAATCTATATTATCTGGAAAGTCGTTGATCGCTAAGGGAGTTTACCCTTATTGTAGAATAAATATTATTTATTTAAATGAATTAAATAGTTTAATTTATTTATTTAAATAAGATTAGAATTGTTCTAATTGATTTATTCACAACCGGTTTAATATGGAGAACCTAAAGGGTCACACCGCAAAAGGAAAATATTTATTTAAGAAGTAAATGGCATAATTGTAATAATAAGTTAAGTGTATTTAATTTAATCTATGGAGATAGAATAAATTAAATAGCTTAATATTTAATATTTAATATTTTGGAAATATTAAATATAAATTAATAAGAGGAGTCTTATTATTATTATTATTACTATTACTATTATTTAATTCCTAATAGAGATTGAGAATTAATTAATAGAAGTACTCTCTCATGAATTCCTAATTGGATTAGGAGCATAATTAATTAAAGGAGTTTAATTATAATAGAAATCCTAATCCTAAATAGTTTAGGGAAGGGTTATTCCTACATCTATATATAAGAGGAGTCTTATCATAGATTAGGGACACACACTCTTGCATTAGATTGTGGAGAGTACTTGCAATTTCTATAGAGATAGAAACTAGGGTTTTACCAACACCCAACTTCTTGAATAGATATTATTCCTTGGTGGATCACCTCTAGAGGCCAAACACTTGGGTGGCTAACGTTGATCAAAGAAAGGAATCTCATCGGTAGAATTCAAGGAGAACGCGAAGGATTTGGAGGTGAACTTGTACTCGAGGAAGTACGAGGGTATAATTTCTTAATCTCTATCTCTTTCGTTAATTGATAATTGAACACAAGGATAGATCATGGTGATGGTTTGTATTAAATTTTTAGAATCCGTTTTATCACGTTTCTGCTCTATTTATGTAATTTGATTGCATGCTTGCGTTATATACAAACCTAACAATAAGCCTCATAAATATTCAAGGTATTATATTCTCCCCTCCTTATAAGAATTTCGTCCTCGAAATTAACTTTACAGCTAACTTTAGTTATTCAATATCATATTTATGAGTTCTATAAATATTCAGGATATTACATCTTATCTTCAGGAACCTCTACTATGTCAAAGGTTTTTTCTATCTCTTTTATCCAGCACTGAGCCTCTATAGGCTCAGCAGTTCCCTTGAATTCAGGAGGACCTATGTTTTTAAAGTCTTTGAACGAGAATTTATGTGGTTGGGGTTGTGGAGCAACATTGGTTGTAGATCGATTATCTAATGCTCCTATTAACATATTTACGAATTGTTGCATAGGATCGGGAGTCAGAATTTCACTTTGTGTTTGTCCAATACTCTCACTACTAACACTTGGGGGTATTGTTGCTCTTGTCTGAGGTCTCTTTGGTGTCATTTCTAAAAATAAAGAAAATAAGCAAGTGTAAATATGAAAGCGTAATTAACTACAACACATATTTCTTAACAAACTTCTTATATAAAGAATATTCGCATTACAATATTCGAGTGATTAAAATCACTTTACAACTATTAACACCCCTTATAAAAATAGGAATGTTTAATTTACAACATTTAAAGCATACTAATATAATACAAGTCTTTAGATTCCGATTAGAACCTCCTAACCCTTATATAGGCCTTATGGATCATGCTAGTCATCACAGATTTATTTATGTCATACCCCATATCTCCATCTGGTGTAGGAAAATTATTTACATCCTTCTGGAGATCAAAGTATGAAACACAATAGGCTAGTTTTATTTGATCACGATCCACTTGTAGTCGAATCGCTTCTTCTCGAGAAGCATCCAACTGGAGTTGTAATTGATAGCTCTTCTTAGCCTCATCTAACCATCTCCTTTCTAGTACTTTCATCAAGTCATTGGCAGTTTTCTTGTTTGCCTCAGACTCTGCTTGAAGATACTCAATCATTTCACCTTGTGCAGCCTCATCTGCCTCCATCTCTGCGATAATTTCATCGTAAGTGGGTAAGTCAATTACATCATCTTCATCATCCTCCTCTGTTGGGAGAATTTGATCTATTTCAGGAGCTATTACTGCCTCTCTGACATCTTGTAGTTCCAAGTCATGGTTGTGCCCCCAACGAATCATCCTCATCTCCGGATGTATCGTTGAAGTACTCGATCATTGGGTTATAACCCCTAGGATCTTCCATTGGACCTTCAATCTCCTCACTAGGTGTGTATGTTGGTTCCATTATTACTTCATTAATATCTCTCCATTCTAGTTCTCCAGTCATCTCTACAAAATAGTGTAGCTTTAATTAGTATATTTTTTTCACATAATGTCTTTTATGTAATAAGTTTTATTAAGATTTATTAATATATTTTAGTTGTCTATAGACTCTTCACATGTCCATTTAAGCCTAACTTCATCAGATTATACCCTAAAGTACTCGTTACCTTAGAACTATAATCTATCACTCTGATACCAACTTGTGACGCCCTAAAATCACTATACTCACTATAGCTGATTTGATGCTCAGTAAAATGCTAAATCGTCAAGTTTTATGATGATTTCTTTATTTATAAGACCTTATCGAACTAAACTTCAGAATATCAACAATAACATGAACAGTTCATATTATTAATATCCTCATTTAGCCTAACAGTTTTATAAGCAAAGTTCTCATCTTAATTCCCAAAGATCTTTCATTAATTTATACCAAGTCCTGACATATACTACAAGGAACTTAGTCCTTACTCGTACCTTTTTAATCTTTAAGATTTAGATATTCTATCATTTATAAGCTTAATATGGATCCAAGATTCACAGTACCAGCACTAGAGATAGTTCCCAGATCTGAAGGGGGGCTTCCCAATAAAGATAAATCGATATTGGTGCGCAATTAGATAACCTAACCTTCATTTCTTAGTCAGAACTTTCAGTATGCCAAATACCCTTACTTAGATACATAGTCTTATAAACATTGTTTATGTTTTAACAATTCTAAGTTTAATCAAAGTAAAGACATCACAAGAATGTGTGAGAAAACATGATAATATTAATATAATATTTGGTTACATACTTTGTTTGTTCGTATTACAAAAAGTCATCAAGACTATAACAAAAAGCACAAGCAATCAGTAAAGCATATAAACTAGTCTATGCATTTCTTCTTTCCTTTCTTCGTAGAGCCGAAACTCTCGGGTTTGTCTGCAATTAAGGTTTTATTCGCAAGAATGAGCATACAAAAGCTCAACAAGTCTAAACGCATAGCATATAGTTGAACTCACACCGATAAGGATTTAACGAATCATAGCTTTAAGAAAAGATATTACAATTGTTTTAACATAGTAAGACTGAGTGGTAATTAAATCAAGAACCGTTCGTCCGTCTTTCAACGTAGAACCATACCATGGATATCAAGTAGAGGATCAATCTAACGACATCCTATGTTATGCATAACATACGCTACACTGACTAATCATGACAGTGTTTTTAAAAAACATGTTCATCTCAGTTTATTTTGCAAATAGAGGTCGCTCCAAGACAACTTGGTTTGACTAAAGAATTATAACAATTCAATACTTCACGAATAAACGTTCATTTTGCAAGTTATGCCGAAACGAATAGCAATAACTCTCATATCAAAGATTTATAACACGTTGTTGCACAAAGTGCATAAATCAAATAGAAAGCTTGTAAATGAAAGCTTAGGTAGAAGACTTGCCTCGTATATCTTTTACAGATAAATATAACGGTCTAAATGTTCGTCTTAAATCCTACACGATTATAAGTTCATGTAGAGTAATTAACCGTTTAACGATTAAATCTTTTAAGTTTTATTTCGAGTATTATAACCGCTTATAAATAAAACTCCTTCTACTATACATCAAATAATTTCAGCATTATAACTGCATATAAAATGAATATTCAGCAACTATATTTAAAATAAATCGGGCATTATAACTGTTTATAAAATGAATATTCGGCTATTATATACTTGAAGAAAATCGGACATAATAACTGCTTATAAAAGTATATTTTTAACTTTATAAGAGAAATAAATTGGACATTATAACTGCTTGTAAATAGGACTTTTGTGCTATATAAATAAAATAATTTGGACACTAAAACTGCTTGTAAAAGTATATTTTTACTAATACATACATAAAAATGAAAATTATAACTACGAGAGTATACCTCTTGTAGTTGCTAGCTTTACTTCCAATCGTGTAGCGCTTCGATGCTTGGAAAGTAATTTTTATCTCACAATATCTCTCAGAATATAAATATAGAGTGTTTTTGCTCTTGAACTGCTCTTGAAAATAGTAAGGAATAAATGAACTTAGCTTGCTATTTATAGGAAAATATAGTTTCGCTAATTGTACGTTAGGGGCTCGACTTATTACACTTTGGTACCTAGGTTAATTACACTTTAGTACCTAGCAAATTCTTAGAATATTCTTCTAAGCTCCTCAATGAAAATATCTTCCAAGCTCGACAATGCAGCTTGCAATTAAACCTATCTTCTAAGCTCTTCAATGAAAATATCTTCCAAGCTCGACAATGCAGCTTGCAATCTAAGCTCCTCAATGAAAATATCTTTCAAGCTCGACAATGCAGCTTGCAATTGAACCTATCTTCTAAGCTCCCCAATGAAAATATCTTCCATGCTCAACAGTGCAGCTTGCAATTGAACCCATCTTCTAAGCTTCTCAATGAAAATATCTTCTAAGCTCGACAATGCAGCTTGTCACCGTAAGCATGACAAATCACTTTGTCATTCCCAAGCACGACACAGCAACTTGTCAAAAATAATTTGTCGGAATGCTTCTTGGTGAAATCGTGGAAAGCACGACAAATCATTTTGTTAATGTAAGCACGACTAAGCAGCTTGACCAAAAATTTTTATTTGACCTAATTCATCGTTTACACTATAAAATCACAAAACACTTGCTTCGAAATATCATTTCAAGCTTTATTAAGCACATATGTTACAAAATTCGAATCTCATTAGGGCTTAAGGTTTTAAACTTTTCGATACCTAGTTTTAGGTCACTACATTAGCCTCTAACCATATACGATCGTATTTATAAGCCTCAAAAATAATCGAAATATTACAATGGGTGTTGGCAAAACCCTAGTTTCTATCTCTATAGAAATTGTAAGTACTCTTCACAATTCTTATGCATGAGTGTGTAACCCTAATCTATGATAAGACTTCTCTTATTTATAGATGTAGGAAAAACCCTTCCCTAAACTATTTAGGATTAGGGTTTCTATTCTAATTAAACTCCTTTAATTAAATCAAACTCCTAATATAATTAGGAATCCATGAGAGAGTACTTCTATTAATTAATTACTAATCCCTATTAGGAATTAAATAATAGTAATATTAATAATAATAATAAGACTCCTTTTATTAATTTATATTTAATATTTCCAAAATATTAAATAATAAATATTAAGCTATTTAATTTATTATATCTCTATAGATTAAATTAAATACACTTAACTTATTATTACAATTATGACATTTACTTCTTAAATAAATATTTTTCTTTTGCGGTGTGACCCTTTAAGTTCTCCATATTAAACCGGTTGTGAATAAATCAATTAGAACAATTCTAATATTATTTAAATAAATAAATTAAACTATTTAATTCATTTAAATAAATAATATTTATTCTACAATAAGGGTAAACCCCCTTAGCGATCAACGACTTTCCACATTAATCACAAAAGAACCTTTCAATGCATAGTTACCATACAATTCAATCCTTCTACCATACAATGTCCTAATTAAATATAAGACATGGAATTACTGTCAAGTCTTATTTTATTTAATTATATGTATGTCGATTCCCAAATGCAGAACTTTAAATAATGCAAATTAGAAACTCCTTTCTAATTTCATTTTGCCTTGGCCAAGGACTATTGAGTTGTCATTTATCGAACCACATAGGGCATTCACATCTTTTACTAGACATGGTAGATTCTTTATTGATCATTCACCTATCTCCATGTATAACTTATTATGCCCAATCATACCCTTTGATATACCCTAAAGGTCTTAAGGGACATGTCAAAGTATAACTCATCATACACAAGATACTATGATGATCTCAAGTCCAAGGATCACTTGTACTACTATCACTAGAGGAATTCCTATTGACAGGCGAGTAAAACTCCATTAGGTATTCCTTAGCGAGCCACGTTCAGTGAACTTATTCTCTAATAAACACCTACATACTTGCTTTAGTGTCTCCACATAAATGATTATGAGATCAATCATCCTCTTCCTAAGAGCAAGCAACGTATGTACTAATCTATCCGGATTCACTAATCCCCTTTTTAGTAATCCAACGATTAGGAATGATTTTAGTTTTAAGCTATCTAAGAATTTAGATCTCATTAGCATGATCATCATCATGATTCTAAAAGCATTGCTTAAAACTATGAGTTTATCATATATTAAATAACAGCACCATATAGATAAAGTAAAATACCTTTAATAAATGAATAAGATTACAAAGTATATGCTACATCATATCAAACATGATTGGCTTGTGTGCATACTACTTTCAACCAATTGAAGACAGGAGGAGAGAATTAAAATTTCAAAAATAAGGATTCTCGCCCCGGTGAGAAAAAAAGGCCTGGAGATTCTCGCCCCGGCGAGAACTCCTCTGCTAATCTTCGCCCCAGAAGCTCCAGCTTGCGCCTCGGCCAAGACCTCTCTGGATATTCTCGCCTCGGCGAGATTCAAAGGCAAAAATCTTCGCCCTGGCGAAGATGACAGGTTTCACTTTTTAAAAATCGTTCCAAATCAGATTGTTTTCACTCCAAATCCAAATCAACTTCTCCAAACCAGGTTTCTTCATTCTCCTACACCAAACGAAATTCCTCAACACTTATCCTTGCCTAAATCACGCTTCTTCTCCTCTCCTAACCGCACTCGGGTTTAATCACAAATTATATGGATTTTGTCTCCAAATCAAAACCCATACATGGCTTATATCCCCAATTTTAATCCAAGTCAGATTTTTCTGTTCTCTACTCCAAATCTACATGGGTTACCTCTTTGCATGAACAAGTGCTAGGGATTATTAACTAATTGAAGAAGCAAGTCCAAAATGCAACCATTCAACATACACAGAGTCTTCTCCATTATCACTTGCTTCTGTCAAGTAACACATATTAGGAACGTTGTTCATCTAGTATTTCATTTATTTTGAGATAATTCACTTGGGATTAGAATTGGGTATTTGTGATTACATTCTATTTATTCAAAGTATTGTTTAATTGAGTACTGCTGGCTCCATTGGGTTTGGGTGTGTTTTATATTTTTTCATTGTGCAAAGGCCAGTTGGGAGTTGGTATAATTTGAGTTTGGGGGAGGGTTATATCAAAGGCTTTCATATCAGTGTGTTATTTAAATTTAATATCACCCCACATGGCTCCCAAATGGCAATGGGGTGAGAGTTCCTCTTCAGCACCATCAAGGAAATATAATAGATGAAAATCCATCAGTGCTGAGGCTGCAGATAGATTTGACTCCTATATATCGGGTAAAACTCTAACTTCCGAGCGCGGTCTCCAACCTGATGAATTGCTAGATGGTGAGATGATGCTTCAGATTATAGAAAGGGGATGGGAAAATTTCACAGACCACCCAGAACCTGCTTGTATAGCCATTGTCAAGGAGTTTTACGCTAATGTAGATGACAAGGCACCTTATGAGGTTATGATCAGGGGGCAAGAAGGTTTCTTTCAGTGCATAGACTATAAATGAATATTATAATTTGAGACCTAACGAACGATGCCGATATTCATAATTTCTTGCTGAAGGGCCAAATCTGGAGAAAGTAGTGGCTGAGTTATGCAAACCTGGGACAGTTTGGATATTTAGAGGACCACGCGCTGCAATGTACTTCCATAGTAAAGACTTAAGCCGATATGGAAAGATCTGGTATGCATTTCTGTCAGCCAAGTTGATGCCATCTCAACATGTGAGTGATGTCCCAAAGGAGAAAGCACTTCTATTATATGCAATTATGACGGGTATCAAAATTAATGTGGGGAATGTGATTGAGGCGTCGATTTGCTGAAGTTTACGAGGAAATACTCAGGGTGGTTTGCCACACCCTTCTATTATTTGTGGATTGTGCCTTTAAGCAGGCGTTCGCTGGAGTGTTGAGGATGCTATGTAACAACCTTTGCTTCTTCTGGACCACGGGTTAATTACACGTTATAAGGAATGGGAAGGTGGTGAGTTACATCCCCGTGGGTTAGGGTATATCATTCACCCTCCATCTGAAGATGAGAAGCATGAATCCGATGATGCGGTGGAGGGCACTTCGACTTCAACTTCTGCAACCAAGGCTAAATTCAGTAACCAATTCTGGAATTTGCAACATCATATAGATGCTCAGCATAAGACCATATTGAGGCAGAATCAATGATTAGCAGAACGCCAGGCTCATATATTCGCTTATCAGACGAGTTGTACTCAAACGTTAGCCGAGATGTTTGATAGGATGAGGCTGTTGGTGGATCCCATTAATTTTCCAGAGCCTCAGCCGTTGCCGGTATTTCCACCACCAAATCCAGATGATGATGCAGAGGTCGAGCACGACACTTGACCTGTCAGGGAAGTCTTTGGTTCTTATTTTCTTTATTTTCAGCACAATGAGGACATTGTTTCGTCTGAGTTTGGGGGGGTTTTGTTTGGAAGTATTAGTTTTATTCTGTTCTGGTGGTGTGTAAATGTATATAGATCGTTTCATATAGTTGCATTGTAGTTTGCATTCAAGTCATTAGTTTCATTGTAGTTTGCATTTATTAGTTGTGTCAATTTCAATTATTATTTCATATTGAAAAAAAAACATAAAAATATTTTTTTTTGTAAAGTAAGATCATATAGAATTGCATTTAGGGATATTCGAGCAATGAGTTAATGTAGTGCATTTATGGAAGGCCGATGATGACAATTTGATCAATTCTTAATTAGTTTAACGAGACGGATAGGGAATGCTAAGTCAGGAGTTTTGATTGTTCTTGATTGTGTCTACTTGAAACCCTTAGTTTTTAACTGCACACGTCAATGTGTTGAAATGGTTAGGGTTTGGTTCAATTTTGTGTATTAAGTGCTCATTAAGGATATACAGACTTTTATCGCTTGTTGGATCGTACAAAAAATATTGTTGAATAAACACTGCTTCGATGTCTGTCTAAAATGCAAGAAAAAGAAGAAATATTTAAAAAGAGAGGAATATAGACAGATAAGAGCAGATCTTGACTAGTTTGTCTTTGTGGCCGGTGTTATTTGAACAAGTAAGCCCTTAGGATGTGTCTTTACACTTAGCGCCCTAAAATTGTCTGATTTGGGAGTCGTTGGTCGAAAGTTCGTTACATGGGTGGCATTGAAAAGCCTAATAAAGATAAACATTGCACAAGTCAAGGAAATATTATAATATCAATGAGATGGAGCGTAAAACGCACTAGTTGAAAAAAAAAGAAAAAAAAAAGAAAAGAAAAGTGAAGACAAGTGGATAAAAGGAGAGCTTAAAAGTCTTATATGTAAAATTATCTTTATCTGAGCACTTTAATACTAAGGATTGAATTCAGAGTTTGACTGGTTTGATATATTGAACACACACACACATGGAAGGGTTGAAAGTAAGATATAATTGGTGATAAGTGGATTGCTGATGGTGCATGAGTTTGAAGTCTTGTTGAACTATTAGTTTCTGGTTTCTGAGGCTTGATTTTCATAACTATTGTTTATTGATTGCTTGAATTTAGAAAATCATGCATGTGCATTCATTAGTTAGCTTAGTTGTTGTTTTGTGTGTCTTGTGTTTTGCTTGAGGACAAGCAAAGTTTGGAGTTTGGGGGTATTTGATGAGTAGGTTTTTGCCTACGAATTAGATATATCTTTGATTTAAATCTGTACTATTCTTAAGAGCTTTTAGTGTCCTTTTACTTGTTTTTGTGTCTGTTTTGTAGGAAGCAGGTTCGGATTGGCGAATTGGAAGATTTGAAGTTTAAGGGCAAGTTGGTAAGTTGTGATCATGTTTCTCGCCGGGGCGAGCTTTTTAAGCTTGATTTCCCGCCGGAGCGAGACTTCGCCAGGGCACGGATGTATAAGGAAAATTTATCGCCGAGGCGAGAATTCGCGGGAAGAGAAAAATATTTAGAAAAGACTAGTTAATTTAAGGAGTTGACATTGACGAGGATTCTTTCTACTAATCTGATGATGAGACTATAAAGGACATATGATGGTTTGGAAAAAGGATACACATTCACTGACGATAACCAACACCCAGAGATTGACTTGCAGAGTTGATTGTAGAGATTGGAGATTGAAAAAAAGCTTCGTGAAGAATTCAGATTTGTGGCTGGAAGATTGAAGAAACTTACTAAGTTTTTCCTAATCTTTTATCTCAGATTTGTAATTAATTATGATGGTTTATTCTAGGATTCTGGTGTTTATTTTCAACATGAACTAAACCTTTAATTAAGGCTACAATTGAACCTTTTGTGATTATGAATTAAGTATCTATTTGAATCCAATTATTATCTCATATTGAGTTGTCTATCTTATTCTGTGTTTATTGATTAATTGTTTGGCAAACAATTAGCGGAATATCTTAAATGAATTCAGGAGATAAAATCTAGGGTTAGATATGAATATAATACCATATATTCTTAATTATTTATATGGGATGAATAATTAGGGTTGTGAAGTGAATAGGTGTGACGCCCCCAAATTCTCTACACTCCCTGTAGCAGATTTGGTGCTCACGTGAAAGTATACAACTATAAATATTCAATAATATATGACTTCTATTTATCCAAGGTTCACAGTATCCCATAATAGATACTAGTTCTTGCCAGAACGTTAACTGTGTTTGGATACCCTCACTTGGATGTATAGATTCATATCTCATGAATACCTCTTTCATATCGATATTCCCTATCTAGCTGACATTCACAGTATAAACGATAAGATTGTCCATAGAACTGAGGGGCGCATTCCGGTAAAGGTGGCACCTTACCGGCGCTCATTAGGTGTAACCTCAAAGCTTATAGGACTTTCAATATCATTCAAATACCCTCATTCAGATGTATAATTCATATAGATACTGTATTTACTTAGTACAACTATACTAAATAATTTAAAGATCAGAGTATAACGCATTCGATATAATAAAAGATGATAATATATATTTCATATCATTAAGTTCAGTTACATCGTTCTCAATACTAAGTTATTACAACAAAGCCTATAAAATACTTGAATTATTCAAAACAGTAATTAAAACTAATTAGCATAGCCTTTTCCTTTGTCTGTCCCAGAAGTGCCGGGATTATCATTTAAAACTGCAAAAGAAGATATATGCAAGAGTGAGCTACAAATGCTCAGCAAGTTCATTTGAAAACGTAAACACAATGTGTTTGATTTGGAAGATGTCAACGATGTATAACTGAGGGTTCAGTACATGAACCATGTATTTCAATCAGTTCTATCAGTCTTCAATGACTTAGAAAAGCTTGATTTCGGATATCTGGTAGGGGATCAGCCTAACCAATATCCTAGGAGTATGCATATCATCCTACGATTTTATGTCAATATATAATCGACGATTTTACAACCTTACATCAAGGTGTTTCATTTCTCAGTATAAGATGTCTTACCAAAATAATTTGGTTTGATACAACAATTTAAGCTCCATTAAACAATATATGAATAATGATTCATTTCTTAAGTTATGCTGAAGAAGAAGCAATAACTTTGTAACAATTGATAGCAAGATGTATAATACTTGCTTAAATATAAATTGAGTAGGGTTAGAACACTTGCCTTAGCGTAGTACATTAAGTTTCATGCTGTTTATCAACGTTGGGTAGTCTATTTATGTCTATTCGTATCAATAGTAAACATTAGAATCTATAATAATACTTATCTGATTAAACTAGACAAGTTTCATGAAAGTTCGACGTCGATTCGGTATCTCGGTCGCGACTTTAGACAGCTAAACACATAGGTTGTTCAATAAAACTTCATTTGGAAGCTTAATTATTAGTTTAAATAATTTATTATTTATAACACTTTTAGAAGCTTAATATTATTTTTAAATAATTTTTATAAGCTTAGAAATATTTTTAAATAATTTTACAAGCTTAGGAATATTTTTAAATGATTTAATTATCATTTAGAATATTTTTAAAACATTAATATGTTACTTAAATGATTTATTTATCATTTAGAATAATTTTAGATACTTAAAATATTATTTAAATGATTTATTTATCATTTATAATATTTTTAAAAAGATAGAATATTATTTAAATGATTTATTTTATCATTAATAATATTTTTAGAATTTATTTTATCATTTAAATGATGTAATTATTATTTATAATAATTTTTAAAACTTAGTTTAATATTTAAATGATTTAATTATCATTTATAATATTTTTAAATACTTAGTATATTATTTAAAATAATTTATTTATTATTTATAATAATTTTGAAAAGTTAGTAATATTTTTTAAATGATTTAATTATCATTTAAACTAATTTAAATACAATAATATTATTTTTAAATCATTTATTTAATATATTTATTAAATAATTTAATATTTAATTAAATTAAATAATTATAAAAGAAATTTATCAAAATATTAAAAATTATTAAATATAATTAAAATTTAATTTTTTATAATTAATTATTAATTATTATGAATTATTTAATATTTATTTATAATTTATTTAATTATTTTTATTAATTTTTATTTAAAACCGTCGCAAAAGGGCTTTAGCGACGGACTGCATAGGACTTTAGGTTTTTTGGGAATTGGATGAAGACTGTCGCTAAAGGTGTTCTTCATTGAAGAACAACCGGTCATGGTCCAAGTAGGACTTTTGACCTTAAATTAAATCCAGCTGGTTAATGTTTTTGGTTTGATTTTTGTTGCTTGTTGTAGCCAACATGGCACAGTATAATGACATGTATCAAACTAATACTAATTATATCACATGTTGAAGATTTGATTCGGTCAAACCATCATGTTCATGTTGTTCTTGAGTTTCTGGGTTACCTAGAAACTCAGCCAGTCATGGTTGGTCAACGAAGTTTGACCAATGATTCCATTACGGTTAGTTATTGTTTACGTGTTTTAATGCTTCAAGGTTGTAGTCTACATAGCATACTATAAGATCAAGCCAAGAAACAACACATATAATATCATTTAGGCACGATCTGGGCTGCTTAAAAGTTTGTCAGAATGTTCTTCACGTTTCTAGGTTGCCTAGAAACCTGAACCCGTGGTCGGTCAACGGGTTTTGACCGTTTATATCTCTCATCCTAGAGATATTTTAAACATTCTACCAATTGGATATTATAGCTAACATGGCATACTATCAATTCATGCTTTAAAACAGATCTAACAAACAGTTTAAGCCGATCAAATCGCTTGACAAAGTAGGTTGTCAGACTGTTCATGACTGCCAAGAACAGTTTGAGTTTTTTTTATCAAATTCGACCATTTAAATGTTATTGATACTTGTTTAACCAACCCAAATCATCAAATAACATGTTTACACATAATCCTAAATATCTAAAACATAAAATTATTGCAGGCTTGAAGATCTAGCATAAAAATTAGGGTTTTGCACCTTTTTCTTCAATTTTTGATTTCTGACTTCTGATTCTGATCTTTTGCTTGTAGAGGCTTGTTATGGTTTGATTAGTAAGTGTTTAAGCTTCAAAATTTCGTAGCTTACAAGATCAGATTAGGGTTCTATTTATACAACTTGCATTGTAGGGTTTTTAGGTCATTTTTACACATTTTGCCTCCACAAATATCCTAGTCTTGTTACTTGTGCTACTAGAAATCTGATCTTATTGTCCTACTTGTGCTGAAGTGTGTTGATCACAAGCTTGCACACTCCTAGCTTAATTTCTATTGGTTAAAGCTTTTATTTTTGATTTAATTCTTACTAATTAAACTTAGATTTTTGCTAATCATGTTTAGGATGTTTAATTATGTTTAGTAATACCTTAATTAAGCTTATATATCATAATTAAGATTTAAAATTCCATAATTTAAAGTTTAGATAACCTAATTAGAATTAGGGTTTAGGGTTTCCTAATTCGTGAATTAGGGATTAAATCTTTCAATTAGGGTTTTAATCTAAGTTAAATGATTCCTAATTAATGGTATGATTTATTACTTAGAATCTAATTATATCAATTAGAATTCTTGTGTAGTAATTAGGGTTTTGATTTACCAATTCGGACAACTTTTACCAATTAGGGTTTTCTAATTAGGGTTTCTAATTTAGTTTATCATTTTAAACCCTATTTAACTTATTTTAGATTTTTATCAGTTAATATAATATTATATTAACTCCGAAGCACGACAAATCACTTCGTCATTTCCAAGCACGACACAGCAGCGTACCAAAATAATTTGCCGAGACGCTTCTCGGTGAAATCGTCGGAAGCATGACAAATCATTTTGTCCGTGTAAGCACGACTAATTAGCAGCTTCGAAAAAATTTTTATTTGACCTAATTCTTTAATAAAATATACAATCACATAACACAAAGTCGGAACAAGAAATTTCATTTAATAAACACATAATTTACATTTTATAAATCTTATTAGGGTTCAGAATATTACAATAGGGATATCTCTTTTCTGGGTTAATTAAATTAGTTTGATCACTTGGAAAAGGGCTTACAAATAAAGTTAAACTCCTGTTAACAACTCTAATGAGCTTAATAATTGGATGATGGAGAACTTAGTTTGTATCGTATGAATGGGAATATTGTGGTCTTAAGCTTCAAAATCTGAATTTCAATCTTTGTGTTTAGTTGTTAAACTTAGTTTTAATTTAATTAGTCTTAATCAACATCCAAATTGTGATTGTTTAATAAAATAGAGTTAATATAGGTTGGTAGTTGAAAGTAAAATTGCAATATTTCTCCGTGGGAACGATACTCTACTTATCATTATATTACTTGTTGATCGTGTATACTTGCACATAATTGTTGATTGTGAAATCGGACAACATGACGCCCCCAAATCTGGGTCCCTTGAACCACATGTTCGGTGCTCACGATACAACATACACATCACATCTATCTACCCATTCAATATGAATTATATCATTCCTTACATTAACTTAATACAAAATAGTCCATCGTTATCCCAGATTCAACTAACCTTTACAAAACATATCTAATAATACAAAAGATTTACATCAACTCGTAATATAATAATCAATACATAAATGACACTACTCGGTCGCCTTCGCATTGCCTTTGTCCTTCCTAAAACATTTGGCTTCCTCGGTCTTAGCTAAAAAGTTTTATTCAAGGCAAGGGTGAGCAGCTAATTTGCTCAGCAAGTTTAAAGCATACAATAAACCATATATTATGAACAAAAGAGTCTAACTTTCCAGGATTTCAACACTATTCAAAAGATTGTGAAGTAATGGAAACAATGAATCATTTTCAATAACAAGGATTATCTTGAATTCAATGGTGGATCACCTCTAGAGGCCAAACACTTAGGTGGCTAACGTTGATCAAAGGAAGGAATCTCATTGGTGGAATTCGAGGAGAACACGAAGGACTAGGAGTTGAACTTATACCCGAGGAAGCTTTGATCTACGAGGGTATAATTCTTATTCTCTTTCTCTTTCGTTTAATTGATAATTCAACACAAGGATAGATCATGGTGATGGTTTGTATTAAAATTTTAAAATCTGTTTTATCACGCTTCCGTTCTATTTATGTAATTTGATTGCATGCTTGCATTATATACAAACCTAACAGTGGTATCAGAGCCTAATCCTTATGTTAATTATTGATTTTGATGATTCCATGTATGAATTGATATGCAATACGATCGAATTTTTGGGCTGGAAAAATTTTATGAATCTGCATCGCGGCGCGGCCGCGCCGCTTCCAGTTCATTTTGGAGCGCGGTCGCGCCCTAACCTAGACAACGTTTCTGGGGGTGCAGCGCGGCCGCGCCGCTCCTAGTTCAATTTGGAGCGCGGCCGCGCCGGTATGCAGAGTTTGAAATTTTTTTTTTCTCAATTAACATAAATGGTTTATTTAATTGATAAAAGTTTAAAATAAAGATGTTTATTTTATCTGAAATATGATTTTAGATTGCTAAAATTAAAGGAGCTTAATTTGGATTTGGTTTTTTGATTAAAATAAAAGAGTTTATTTTGTTTCAAAAACTAAATATTAGCAAAACTTTTGCCCATTAATTGATATCAATGTATATATGGAATGATTTTATTATTCATGAGATGAATGTTATTTATTGATGCATATGGAGATATTTATGATAATAAATAGGGATTGATTATGGACTATTGACCAATGTGTGATTGGATTTATTTTAGAGGATGCTTGAATGTATGAGTTTTATAAATGGGGACTGCGTACCTCGTTTTCTCTAATTTTTCTTAATGTAAATTCTATCTCCCTCCTATATACTTCCCATTGACTGTTGATCAAGGTTTCTATTAAAGTAATTAGTTCTTGTAATAGGATAAGTTAGAATTATTTTGAAGAATTGGAGACAAAGGAGCAAGGAGCGCTTGAAGACCCGTTTGTATTGGAGCCCGGGTTTAAATATAATAGTTATATTTAAATTTAATTCTTGCACCCTAGGTTTGACTTTTTGGTTCACTTGGTGGCTCTAGTGAACCATATTAGAATAAAAGTCCATAATCAATCCGGGTAGAATATATTATTCTATATGTGCATGCTTATTTTATATATATATATATATATATATATATATATATATATATATATATATATATATATTATCCAACATGCTTCGCATGTTAAATAATATGACGCGTATTCTATATATATATGTGCATGCGCGCTAAACAAGATGAGACTAATAATAACAAACCCCCTCAAAGAAATCATTTTAAGTCCTAAGCGTTCAAAGATATTCGGAATATTGAACGTCGCCTTCTAGCATGGTAAAGTAATAGAGTATTAAATGTTTAATATGAGTTTGTTGTGCACACACAAGGCGAGTATTAAATATTTAAGATGTTGTTTTATCACATTTGATGCTTATTAAGGAATTGAACATTACTGCTTTGTTGTGCACACACAAGGGCGGTCTTTTTCTCTTCACATATATGGAAGTGCTAGGTTGGACTTAACTAAGATTATTTTAGTTCGGATGTGCACACACTTAACCATTATAATCTAAGAGGTAAAATATAAGGAGTTACATATTAATGTAATTGACAATAGTTGTCTACCTATTTATTTATATATAGTTTGTTGTGCACACACAAGACTATATACATTTGAAATGGGATCCTTATTCTCACTAGCAAATCTTTAATTAGAATTGCCGAACTATATAATGAGGGTAATATAGTTTGATAAAAATAGTGGGAGATACCAATTTAAATAAAGACCTAATTTATTTTGATGATTAATAAAATGAATGTATGCTAAAATGTTGTTTATTTCACATGCAGAATTTAAAAATGTCAAACTCATTATCACTGCGTAGCATACTTGATGCTAACAAACTGACCAAACCGAATTACACGGACTGGTTAAGGAATCTGAGAATTGTTCTCACTGTTGAAAAGATTTCTTATGTCCTAAATTCGTTTGTCCCTGCAAATGTTGCAGAAACAGCCTCTGAGGAAGAGATTGCTACTTTTAGAAAGTGGCAAGATGATGCAATCTTGGCTCAATGCATCATGCTCGCATCCATGAGTAACGAGCTTCAGCGTCAGCATGAAACTATGGATGCTCCTACTATATTGTTGCACCTCAAAGAGTTATATGGTGAGCAAAGTAGGACTGCAAGATATCAGATATCTAAGGAGCTCTTCTGATCTCGTATGACCGAGGGCACTACCGTTGAGACTCATGTCCTCAAGATGATCAATTTGATTGAACAACTTGGACACCTTGGGTTCGTGATGGATGGGGAGTTAAGCCAAGATTTGATTTTGCAGTCACTCTCGGACACCTTCTCACAATTTGTTGTGAATTTTCATATGAATAAGTTGGACGTCAGCTTGCCTGAGTTACTTAACATGCTGAAAACTGCTGAAGGTCACTTCTCATCCAACAAGAACCAAGTCTTACTAGTAGATGATTCTTCCAAGAAAAGGAAGAGGCCAAAGGTATCTTCAAAAGAGAATAAAACAAGAAGGCTAAGGGCAAGGCAAAAAGAAAGGATAAAAAGAAACCTGATCTAGATAGCAAAGGAATTTGCTACCATTGCAATAAGCCGGGATATTGGAAGAGGAACTGCAAGGAGTATCTTGCGGACCAAAAGAAGCTTGGAGAAGCTTCGACTTCCGATCTAGGTTTGTTCATGATTGAAATTAATTTTTTTGAAAGTCAAAATTCTACTTGGGTATTGGATACCGGTTATAGTTCTCATATATGTAATAACATGCAGGGACTAAGTAGAAGTAGAAAGCTGAACAAGGATGAAGTCTTCCTACGAGTGAAAAATGGAGCAAAGGTTGTTGCATTAGCTGTAGGAACTTATTGTTTAGCACTGCCTATGGGAAAGTTCATTAGTTTAAATAATTGTTATTATGTTCCAACACTTATTAGAAACATCATTTCAATTTCTGTATTGGATATGGATGGTTTTGATATTATAATAAAGAACAACAGTTGTTCTATTTATAATAAAAATGTTTTATATGGTATTGGGAATTTATTAAATGGACTCTACATACTTGACTTGCATGAAAATATACTTCAAATTAAACAAACTAAGAAAAGAAAAAGAGAAGATGTTAATTATACCTTTATGTGGCATTATAGACTCGGTCATATCAATGAAACAAGATTAACCAAGTTGCATAAAGATGGGCTTTTAGAGCTATCTGATTACGAATCATATCCAACTTGTGAATCTTGTCTCATGGGTAAGATGACTAAATCCCCTTTTAGTGAAAAAAGAGAAAGAGTTACAGAGTTGTTAGCGTTAGTACACACAGACGTATGTGGACTTATGACAACGATTGCACGAGGAGGGTATTCTTATTTTATTACTTTCACTAATGATCATTCTAGATTTGGATATGTGTATTTACTGAAATACAAATCTGAATCATTTGAAAAGTTCAAAGAATTCAGAAGTGAAGTAGAGAAACAAACTGGTAAGAGTATTAAGCTTCTTCGATCTGATCGAGGAGGTGAATACTTGACCAATGAGTTTCTAAGTTGTCTCAAAGAAAATGGTATAATCTCACAATGGACTCCACCAGAGATGCCACAGTTAAATGGTGTATCTGAAAGGAGAAATCGAACATTGTTGGACATGGTTCGTTCCATGATGAGTTTTACCGACCTTCCAGTATCCTTCTGGGGTTATGCCCTAGAAACGGCTGCATACCTACTTAACAAGGTACCTACCAAATCCGTCCCAAAGACCCCATATGAATTATAGACAGGGAGGAAACCTAGTCTTAAGCATGTTAAGACTTGGGATTGTCCAGCTTATATCAAAAGGTTTGAGCATGATAAGATGAAGACTAGATCTGATAAATGTAGATTTGTGGGATATCCTAAAGAAAGTTTAGGATATTATTTCTATCATCTTACTGATCAAAAGGTGTTTGTTGCGAAACACACTGCCTTCTTGGAAAAGGAGTTTATCCTTGAAGAGGTCAGTAAGAGTAAAATATATATCTTGAAGAAGTTCAATAACCATAAAATACTACGGATGAAAGTCAGGTACCTAACCAAGTAGAAGAACCTACTATACCACTACCTATTTGTAAATCTGGAAGAGTACCGAAGATACCTGATAGGTATAGATTCATCATAGAGGATGATGATGAGGTACGCATCATAGATGATGATGATCCATTAACTTACGAAGAGGCTATGAGTAGTAAAGATTCAGAGAAATGGCTAGAAGCCATGAAATCCGAGATGGACTCCATGTATGAAAACCAAGTATGGACTTTGGTTTCACCACTTAAGGGCATTAAGCCTATTGGGTGTAAATGGGTATTTAAGAGAAAGACTGGAGCAGATGGCAAGGTAGAGACCTATAAGGCCCGACTGGTTGCAAAAGGTTTCAAATAAAGACAAGGAGTTGACTATGATGAAACCTTCTCACTAGTAGCTGTGACGCCCCCAAATTCGGGTCTCCAACTACCCGGATCTGGTCATCACGATCCAAAACAAACATTCACCTCTAACAACATATGGTATCTAAAATGCGAAATATAATAAACATATGTTGTTCATTACAAAGGTGTTACTAGTCCCAAGATACATTAACCTTAAATACTTAACACAAATTCGTACCCCAAATAATTATCAGGGTTTAAATTACATTTATAATAATTAACTAAACATAAGGTAAAATCAGCTACGTGAAGCCTATCACTTCGTCTTTTCTTTACCCTTGCCCTTTCCGGATGTCTCGGGTTTAGCTGCAATGAAGTCATGATATAGCAAGGGTGAGCAACGAGTTTGCTCAGCAAGTTTAAAGTATAACAATAAAGGATATATCATGATGAAGGGAATATAGAATGAGAATTCAACCAATATCAGAAGCAAGAACATTAATTGCTTTTAGAACAAGAGATAGTCAAGTAGACTTTCAACAATAACTTCCAAATGAGTCAATAGCTAGTTGACCTTCTGGTTACTGGCTACAGAATAAGTACTTGAGGGGATCAGCCTCGCGTACGCTATGTGTATACATAACATTTAACTCTGCTAGTTGTACCTTATATACGGTACCTGGGGTACTCCCCTATAAATAAAGGGGTGTTCATTCAGAAGTTAATTACTGACCTTCAGCGTATGACAATAAATGATAGCTAATCATGATTACTTATTCTTCGAACACTCAGATCATTACCGTTATTCGTCTCTAATATGGGTTAAAAATAATTAATAAATTTATTTTGGTTTAATAACAACTAAATAACAATTGATCACTTATTTAATTTATTTACACTTAATTATTTTTCACCTTTAAGGGTAATTGAGTAATTATTATTCCTTGTTCCTTACTCAACATTAATTAAATACTTAATGTATTAATTCTACACACACCTAACTATTATTTAATAATCATTAAGTGTTTATTATCATTATTTATTAGGGCCAAAGCTAAATGATTAACTTATACATCTCACTTATACTTAATCATTATTTCATTAATGATTAAGTAATTGTTATCCTTGTTAACTTATTCACACCTAATTATTATTAATATAAACTAGATGATAATCGGATATTTATTATCTTTATTTATTATTATTAAATAATGACAAATAATTATTTTATTACTTTTATTCATACTTAGTTAGATATTTAGTACCTTTATTTATTATTATTTGATAAATACTAAATAATTACTTTATCATCTTCATTCATACTTAATTATTATTTAATATTAATTAAATAATAACTAAATATTTATTATCTTTATGTATTACTTATTGATAAGTAATAAATAATTAATTCATTAATTTTATTCATACTTAATTATTAATTAAATAATAATAATTAAATATTTATTATCTTTATTCATTATTTAGTGATAAATAATAAATAATTAATTGATTAACTTTATTCATACATAATTATTATTAAATATTTACTATCCTTATTTATTATTTATTGATAAATAATAAATAATTAATTTACTCATTTATTCATATTATTTAATATCAATCAAATAATAATTAAATATTTATTATCTTTATTTATTATTATATTGATAAATAATAAATAATTACTTTATTAATATTATTTATTAGTTATAATAACTAATTAGTTTACAAGTGCACTATTAACCCAAATTAATTAACCAATAATTAAGCCAAGATTTGATTTTTTTACAAAGCTACTGACAGGGACATTTCACACCCACATGAAACACAGCCTTGATTAGGCCTTCCATCAAACATTTGGTGAGTTTCTACAACAATCTGTGCTGGCCAACCCATTCACAAGATTATGCTGCCGAAACCTTAAGGTTTCTTACTATACCAAGTTTCAACCCAAGCAGTACAATACAATATATAACCTCAACAGTAGAATATATACTATCTAATACCATTAATACCACAATAATTGATTTCTAGTTCAAGAGGAATATACTACAACCCAAACAAGAGCAACAGAATACAACATCAGATGTTCAAATCCAAACAAAACAATGTTTATTAAAAAACCAACACCATCGGTTGCTAGAACCTTTAAGGTTCATTAACACAGTTTCCCAACAACAACCCAAGATATTAACAATTCAATACCAGATTTTAACCTAAACAACATAATAAAGTGTCCGAGTTTCACATCAAAGCAATACAATATTATACCATGAATAACCTAAATCAAGCAAAGCTATTACAGTAGCTTAATAAACCCATCACAGTGATACAAACCAACACAATGTGGAAAGTTAAACGAAACCATCACAGTCGCTTTATACCTTGATGTCGTTCGATTGGCTGCCTTTCTTCTTCTCCCAAAGTATGAAACCCAGCCAGACATTCACCCCCGACGTCCTTCGAATTTTTTTTTTCTTTTTTGATTTCTCTCTTAAATTTCGAACCCTAATTTTGTCTAAATTTGGGACTCACAAACAAAGGGAATCGGCAGCTTGGGGGTTAGGGTTTGGGCTCAATTTATAGAAAATTGGTTATCCAATTGGACTGGTTTTTACCCTATTTGATCATTCAAGGACCGTCAGTAGGAGAAGGGTAGGCGTCCGACCGGTCCCATCATGCCCACTATGAAATCGCCGGTCGGCCTTTGAGCTGTGTGCCTCGTCGGTCACATCCCCTAAAATCCGGAACCCACGGTCCATTTGATTATTGTTCGGTCGCCCGTGTCAAAACCTGCATCACCCGCTGGTCGGCGAACGTCCCTCTAGTCCAAACGGCCGGTCATCACCGACCGTCACACCGACATCGTCTGGTATGACCCTCCTTCCTCCTTCTCGTCCCGTCCGATTGATGGCCTAGGTCGGCTAGGGCTTAGTGCTCTCAAGCGATTTGAGGTTTTCAATTTGCTTTGCTCGGTTTGATCCCAATTCAGTCCACCGATTGCCCCTAATTGAGAGAAACGGATCCAACCCGGCTCAAAAGAAACGGGTTCAACCCGGCGGGAAGGAAATTGGATTGGGCTGGCTGAATTAATTAGGAAAATGGCCCCAAAAGAAATTTAAAAAGGGAATTGGACTCAGCCCTATTGGAGTCTGGGTCAGCTAATAAAAATAAAAGAGATGGCCCAAATAAATTTACTAACATTATGCTCCTATCATTTTAATTAAATAACTAATTCAATTAATTAATTATTTAAATATTTGTTTTACCAATAATTCCTCATTCGAATTATTTAATCCGGTAATGATTATTTATTTAATTTCTCTAATTTTCTTGTCAATCAAATGTTAGGGTTAACTCATTAATTTACTCAAACTATTAGTGAGCCTGATGAGGACATCCTTAGCTCACAAGCCCTTGACAAAACACAAGTGGATCCATTGCATATGCCACTTGGACCCATTACGAGAACACGAGCTAAACGCTTCAAAGAAGGACTTAACGGGATAATTCATAAATTATGAACCGAGGTTGGATCGAGCATAGAGGTTATAGAGACGGGTTACAAGCACGCGAAGTTCATAAACACATTGGAAGCAAGCATACCCGAACCGACACAAAAGAATCAGCATTTCCGCACTTTTGGACTAGTTTGACATCAGTTCATATTTTGGCCATAACTTGAGTTTCCAAACTCGAAATGAGGTGATTCAAAAGCCTAAATTTGCCTACACTTCTAGGGCTACAACTTTCATGCTTTGCCCAAGTCCAAATTTGGTGGTTTTCAAATGCAAAAATAGCTTGCAATGTGCTGATCAGATTAGTTGTCAGATTTGGACTTTTTAGCACATCACATGGACATGTTTTTGGGGTGATAAACTCTTTGGATGGATGATGCATGTGATGTGATTAGTTGTTAGATCTTGACTTATGGTGATGGGTTAGCACACCATGAGTTCCTATAAATACCAAGTGATGCTAGGCTTGTACAACCAACTTCATACCAATTTTTAGCATTATCAATATTATTATGAGTTTGTTTCTCTACTTGTGGTTCTTTGAGAATTCCTAAGTGTTCCTTAGTTCTTCTTTGAGATTCATAATTGACTTATCATACAACCAATCATAGTTGTGTATGGTGTCTTCTACCGCATCAATCGTCGATTGTACCGAGGTTACCACTTCAATATAAGCGAGGGGTCGAGGTGTCGTTGGTGTTCATCCTACGCAGATTTCCTAAGCAAGTAATTGTACCAAGATTACCGTCTATATATAGGCGAGGGGTTAAGGTGTTGCAAGCTATCCATCCTATCAACTTGTTGGAAACGATCAAGGCGACGACCACCTCACGCAAGCGTGCCGTGGAGTCTATCATTTGGTATCAAAGCTAAGTTTCCTATCAAGTTACTTATCTTTACTTTTATTGTTGGATCATAGTCAAAAAAAATTGCAAAAAAAAAAAAAAAAACTGCAAAAAAAAATATATTGCAGAAAATTATTATTGTTGATTGCTATTATTGGGATTTCATTTGCAAATAATTATATTTGACGATTGTGAAGTCTTGTTGGTATTTCGAGAGTCATACTTTCTATATTGTATCTTGATAAGTTCTTATTGGATTGTAATTGGAAAATTGAGGTAATATTTGTGTGAATTCAAAAGAACCTATTAGAGAGAACTACGAGCGGAAAAAGGCAAGAGTAGTGAGATTACTAGAGGGTAAAAGCCATTTGTGTGATACACGAGCGTTTCATATTTGTGTAATACATTGTTTGAGCGAAACACGTAAGGGAGTGGTGAGAAACTTGTTTTATACTAACCTTTGTTTTGCAGAAAATATGTCTAACACAAGAGATAAGGCAATTGAAAATGAACCTTCTACATCAAATTTTAACCCAAAACTCATGATGGAGGCAATGATGAAAGAATTTTCCCGACAGTTAGGAATGGCTATGGAGCAGGTACATGATCGTATCGATCAGTTGAGTGACACTCGAGGGGAACAAACTCAAATCCTTCCGGGTGGGCGTCCGAAAGGAAAAGCTCAACAAAAGGAAGCTAGACTAGAGGAGACAAATTACTATGATGAAAGGTTTAGCGAGGAATAGGATCGAGAAACCGGCCTTATCCCTAGGAGACATTTTGCAAGGGATAGAGGCGGCCGAAATCGAGAGGACAACAACCTCGATAGCATCAAAATGAAAATTCCCCCATTCCAAGGCAGGAGTGATCCCGAGGCATACCTAGAGTGGGAGAAGAAAATGGAGTGGATATTTGATTGTCACAATTACTCGGATCTCAAGAAAGTTAGAATTGCAGCCACAGAATTTTCAGATTATGCAGTTACTTGGTGGGATCAATTGATGACCAGCCGAAGAAGGTGCAGAGAACGTCCAATAGAGACTTGGGCAGAAATGAAAGCGGTAATGAAAAAGAGGTTTGTAACAAGCCACTACTACCGAGATCTATTTCGAAACTTACAAAACTTGAAACAAGGAAGTAAGAGTGTGGAGGACTACTTCACGGAAATGGAAATGTTAATGTCTAGGGCTGACATCGACGAGGATAATGAGGCAACCATGGCCCGATTTTCAGCAGGGTTAAATTGGGAAATTGCAGATTTGGTGGAGCATCAACACTATGTGATATTGGAAGATATGGTGGACATGGCTATCAAAATAGAGAGACAACTTAAGAGGAGAGGTGGTCAGCGAACAAATCCTACCACAGGACCATCATGGAAGCCCAATAATGTGAAACGCGAGGAAAAGCCAACTGTTTTCAAACCAAAGACAGAAATCAAGCAAGGCGCGACTACTCAGGGATTGCAAGGTAAAACTAATCCACCTTCTACTAGTCGTAATCGAGATATTGTATGCTTTAAATGTCAAGGCAGGGGACATATTGCAAATCAATGCCCAAATCAAAGAACTATGTTATTGCTTGATAATGGAGAAGTGGAAACCGAGGAAGAAGAAAGTGACAATGACTCTATGCCATCATTGGAGGAAGATAGAGAGGTTGCTATGCATGGTGAAGTGTTGGTTACTCGAAGAATGCTTAGTACACAGGTAAAAGAAGAGAGCACTGAACAAAGAGAAAATCTGTTTCATACTAGATGCATGGTAAATGGTAAGATCTGTTGTGTCGTGATTGATGGTGGGAGCTGTACAAATGTTGCAAGTATTTCTATGGTGGAAAAATTGGGACTTACAACCTCAAAACATCCTCATCCATATCGATTGCAGTGGCTCAATGACAGCGGCGACATCAAAGTAACCAAGCAAGTATCAGTTCCGTTTACAATTGGGAAGTATGTCAATGAGATTCTATGTGATGTAGTTCCTATGCAGGCGGGTCACTTGCTACTTGGGAGGCCTTGGCAGTTCGATCGGCGAGTAAAACACGATGGTTTTACTAATGAGTACTCTTTTGTTCACAATCAAAGGAAAGTTACCTTGTGTCCTATGTCACCAAAACAGGTGCATGAGGATCAAATGCATTTACAGAGAGATCATGAAAACAAAAAAACAAAAGAGAGAGAAAAAAAGAAAGGAGAAGAGAGAAAAATAAACATTTTTACAAAAAGGAGTGATGTAAGGCGAGCTTTGGATTCTAAAAAGCCAATGATTGTACTTCGGTATAAGGAGGCACTTTTAAATACTAACGCTAATAGATCTTCTTTGCCTAGTGTTGTTTCTGCTCTTCTATAGGATTATCAAGATGTATTTCCCGAGGAACTTCCACAGGGATTACCACCCATTCGGGGAATTGAGCATCAAATTGATTTTGTCCCTGGCGCGACCATCCCAAACCGTCCGGCATACTGAAGCAATCCCGAGGAAACAAAGGAATTGTAAAGGCAAGTTGACGAGCTAATGAACAAGGGGTTCGTGAGGGAAAGCATGAGTCTATGTGCGGTTCCACTTATCTTAGTACCTAAAAAGGATGGGAAGTGGCATATGTGCATTGATTGTCGAGCGGTAAATAACATCACGGTAAAATATCGACATCCCATTCCGAGGTTAGATGATATGTTAGATGAATTGCATGGATCTTGTGTGTTTTCTAAAATTGATTTGAAGAGTGGTTATCATCAGATTAGAATGCATGAGGGAGATGAATGGAAAACTGCTTTTAAAACAAAATATGGGTTATATGAGTGGTTAGTTTTACCTTTTGGTTTAACTAATGCTCCTAGCACGTTCATGAGATTAATGAACCATGTTTTGCGTCCCTTCATTGGGAAATTTATAGTTGTCTACTTTGATGATATTTTGATCTACAACAAGGATTTAGTTGAGCATGCATTGCATATAAAATCTGTCCTAGATGTGCTTCGAAAAGAAAAATTGTATACTAATATGGACAAATGCACATTTTGTACGAATCGAGTTGTGTTTCTTGGCTTTGTTGTCAGTGCACAGGGAGTACAGGTTGACGATGAGAAGATACGAGCAATCCGAGAATGGCCAACTCCTACGAATGTCAGTCAAGTTCGTAGTTTTCATGGGCTCGCAAGTTTCTATAGGCGGTTTGTAAGAAATTTCAGCGAAGTCACAGCACCACTCACCGAAGTAATCAAAAAAAGTGTAGGATTCAAGTGGGGTGATGCACAGGAAAAGGCGTTTCAATTGATTAAAGAAAAATTAACTAACGCTCCTTTACTTGTATTGCCTAATTTCACTAAAACCTTTGAAATTGAATGTGATGCTTCAGGTTTAGGCATTAGAGCTGTGTTGATGCAAGAAGGAAAGCGAGTGGCATATTTCAGTGAAAAAATGAGTGGAGCAGCTTTGAACTATCCTACCTATGAGAAGCAGTTATATGCCTTAGTTCGATCATTGGAGACTTGGCAACATTACCTGTGGCCTAAGGAATTTGTGATTCACACGGATCATGAATCATTGAAATATTTGAAAGGCAAACACAAGTTGAACAAGAGACATGCACGATGGATGGAGTTCATCGAGACATTTCCATACGTCATTCGCTATAAGCAAGGTAAGGAAAATGTCGTGGCCGATGCTCTTTCGCAAAGGTATGTGTTGTTAAATACTCTTGACATAAAATTACTTGGTTTTGAACAAATCAAAGAATTATATGATAATGACCATGATTTCTGTGAAGAGTTTAAAATTTGTGGAAAGAATGTTGTAGGTAAATACTTCAAGATGGATGGATTCTTGTTTCGTGAGAATCAATTATGTATACCTGCATGTTCTTTGCGTGAGTTATTGGTTCGAGAGTCACATGGAGGTGGTTTGATGGGACATTTTGGTGTTGATAAGACCTTATCTGTGATAAAAGAACATTTCTATTGGCCCCATATGAAACGAGATGTGGAAAGAATTTGTGATAGATGCATTACATGTCGTCAGGCTAAATCTCGTGTTCAACCCCATGGGTTATACACACCATTGCCTATTTCGAGTGAACCTTGGATTGATTTGTCTATGGACTTTGTGATGGGTTTACCTAGATCTAAGCATGGCCATGATTCTATATTTGTGGTCGTGGATAGATTTTCAAAAATGGCACATTTTATCCCATGCCACAAAGCTGATGATGCATGCCATGTTGCTGATTTATTGTTTAGAGACATTGTACGTTTGCATGGCATGCCCCGAACAATTATTTCGGATAGAGATGCTAAGTTCTTAAGCTATTTTTGGAAAACTTTGTGGTGTAAACTAGGAACTAAACTGTTGTTTTCAACTACTTATCATCCACAAACTGACGGCCAAACGGAAGTAGTTAATAGAACTCTATCTGCTTTATTGAGGGCTATCATTAAAAAGAATATTAAGCTTTGGGAAGAGTGTCTACCATATGTTGAGTTTGCTTATAATAGGTCTGTTCACTCTGCTACTAAATTCTCACCTTTTGAAATTGTGTATGGCTTTAATCCTTTAACACCCTTGGATTTGTCACCATTACCTATTTCCGAGTATACTAACATGGATGGCAAAAACAAAGCTGATTTTGTTAAGCAGATACATGAGAAGACAAGACTCAACATTGAGAAGAGGACGGATCAATATGCCAAACAGGCCAACAAGGGTCGGCGTCAAGTAATCTTCGAACCCGGGGATTGGGTATGGCTACACATGCGTAAGGAAAGATTTCCTGCTCAAAGGCGTTCGAAATTACTTCCAAGAGGAGATGTACCATTTCAAGTGCTTGAACGCATTAACAACAATGCTTACAAATTGGACTTACCTGGTGAGTATAATGTTAGTGCAACTTTCAATGTTTCTAATCTAAGCCCGTTTGACGTAGGTGAATATTTGAGGACAAATCCTTTTCAAGAGGAGAGGTATGATGAGGACATCCTTAGCTCACAAGCCTTGACAAAACACAAGTGGATCCATTGCATATGCCACTTGGACCCATTACGAGAACACGAGCTAAACGCTTCAAAGAAGGACTTAACGGGATAATTCATAAATTATGAACCGAGGTTGGATCGAGCATAGAGGTTATAGAGACGGGTTACAAGCACGCGAAGTTCATAAACACATTGGAAGCAAGCATACCCGAACCGACACAAAAGAATCAGCATTTCCGCACTTTTGGACTAGTTTGACATCAGTTCGTATTTTGGCCATAACTTGAGTTTCCAAACTCGAAATGAGGTGATTCAAAAGCCTAAATTTGCCTACACTTCTAGGGCTACAACTTTCATGCTTTGCCCAAGTCCAAATTTGGTGGTTTTCAAATGCAAAAATAGCTTGCAATGTGCTGATCAGATTAGTTGTCAGATTTGGACTTTTTAGCACATCACATGGACATGTTTTTGGGGTGATAAACTCTTTGGATGGATGATGCATGTGATGTGATTAGTTGTTAGATCTTGACTTATGGTGATGGGTTAGCACACCATGAGTTCCTATAAATACCAAGTGATGCTAGGCTTGTACAACCAACTTCATACCAATTTTTAGCATTATCAATATTATTATGAGTTTGTTTCTCTACTTGTGGTTCTTTGAGAATTCCTAAGTGTTCCTTAGTTCTTCTTTGAGATTCATAATTGACTTATCATACAACCAATCATAGTTGTGTATGGTGTCTTCTACCGCATCAATCGTCGATTGTACCGAGGTTACCACTTCAATATAAGCGAGGGGTCGAGGTGTCGTTGGTGTTCATCCTACGCAGATTTCCTAAGCAAGTAATTGTACCAAGATTACCGTCTATATATAGGCGAGGGGTTAAGGTGTTGCAAGCTATCCATCCTATCAACTTGTTGAAAACGATCCGGGCGACGACCACCTCACGCAAGCGTGTCGTGGAGTCTATCAGAGCCCCCTTAAGGCAAAGAAAATTATTGGACCACGTATTTATATAATTAAATAAAAATACCTACATGGATCCAATTAAATTCGTAAAAATATATAAAATGAATTTTATTTATTAAAATAAATTCGATATAATGTTTAAAAATTCCTGGACATTACATCCTCTCCCCCTTATAAAAATTCCGTCCTCGGAATTTCAATCTAAGGTTACTCAAATAACTGGGGGTAATTTGCTCTCATCTTCTCTTCGAGTTCCCACGTAGCTTCTTCCACTGCGTGGTTTCTCTAGAGAACTTTAACATAATGAATGGTTTTATTACTCAGCCTCTGTTCCTTCCTATCAAGTATTTGGACAGGAATCTTCTCGTACGATAAGTCCCTTTCGACTTGAATTGGTTCATAGGAGATGACATGCTTATAGTCTGGCTTATATGGACGTAACACTGATACATGAAACACGTTGTGAATGTGCTCAAGCTCAGGGGGTAATGCTACCTCGTACACCACTTCGCCTATTCTCCTTAATATTTTAAAAGGTCCTATGAACCTAGGGCTCAACTTGCCCTTCTTCCCAAAACGGATCTTCCCTTTCCAGGGAGATACCTTCAGAAACACAAAGCTTCCGACTTCAAAGCCTCGTTTCTGACGATGTGAGTTAGCATACTTCTTCTGGCGATCCTGGGCTGCTACTAACCGCTGTCTTATTACTTTAATAATTTCCACGGTTTGTTGTACCAATTATGGTCCTAACAATCTCCGTTCACCAACTTCATCCCAACACAACGGTGTTCGACACTTCCTTCCATACAACGCTTCGTACGGTGGCATACCAATGCTAGCGTGATAACTGTTGTTGTAAGGGAACTCTACCAAGGGCAAGTGATCGTCCCAGCTGTCCCCAAAATCCATAACGACTGCTCGAAGCATATCCTCTAAGGTCTGAATTGTTCGCTCACTCTGACCATTAGTCTGAGGATGATATGCCGTACTCATTCTCAACTGTGTTCCCAGTCTCTCCTGTAGACTTCTCCAAAAATTTGACGTGAAGCGCGGATCTCTGTCAGATACAATAGACACCGGCACTCCATGTCGTGATACTATCTCCTTCACGTAAAGTTTCGCCAACTGCTCCAATTTGTACCTGATCTTGATCGGTAGAAAATGGGCAGACTTGGTCAAACGATCTACGATCACCCAGATGGCGTCTAGACCCTTTTGTGTTGTCGGAAGTCCTACCACAAAATCCATTGTTATGTGCTCCCACTTCCATTCCGAAATCTCCAAAGGTTGCAACAATCCGCTCGGCCGCTGGTGCTCAGCCTTGATCCTCTGACAAGTTAAACACCGGCTGATGAATTCTGCAACTTCCCCTTTCAAATGCGGCCACCAATAATGTTGACGAAGATCTTGATACATCTTGGTGCTACCTGGATGTATCGAGAATTTCGTATTATGGGCCTCTTGTAATATCTCTTCCCTTAGGTCTGGTACGTACGGTACCCAGATCCTTCCCTCAAATCTCAACAGCCCTGTGCTGTCAACCTTGTACTTCAACGTTTCTCCTTTCGATAATCGCTCCGTAATGTCAATACATTCTTCGTCAAATTCTTGAGCCTCTTTTATCTTATCCAGTAAAGTCGAACCTACTGTCACGGTGAACAATTTTTCGTCCGTCTCCATCGGATCCTTAACCTCCAGTTCCAGACATTCAAAGTCCTTTATCAACTCCTCTTGAACTGTCAGCTGCATCAATTTCACCTTGCCTTTTATACTTAAGGCATCAGCCACTACATTCGCTTTGCCCGGATGGTACAGAATTTCACAGTCGTAGTCCTTGATCAATTCTAACCATCGGTGCTGCCTCATGTTCAGCTCCTTTTGAGTGAAGATATATTTCAGACTTTTGTGATCTGTATATATCTCGCACTTCTCCCCGTATAGGTAGTGCCTCCAAATCTTCAAGGCGAAAACTACCGCTGCTAACTCCAATTCATGAGTCGGGTAACCCTTCTCATAGTCCTTCAGTTGACGTGATGCGTACGCCACGACCTTGTCGTGCTGTATCAGCACACAGCCAAGTCCTTTGTGTGATGCATCGCTATACACTACAAAACCCCCAGTGTTGTCTGGTAAGGTCAACACCGGTGCTTGGCTAAGTCTCTTCTTTAACTCCATGAAACTTTCCTCGCATTTCTCCGACCAAACGAACTTAACTGTTTTTCTGGTGAGATTGGTCAACGGCGATGCTATCTTTGAAAAATCCTGAATGAATCTCTGATAGTACCCTGCTAATCCCAAGAAACTCCGGATCTCAATTGGTGTCTTCGGTTGCTCCCAATTGATAACCGCTTTTACTTTTGCTAGGTCCACCGAAACACCGTCTGTGTCGATGACATGACCTAGAAATTGCACCCTTTGCAACCAAAACTCACACTTCGAAAACTTTGCATACAACTTCTCCTTTCTAAGAGCTTCCAATACAATCTTCAAATGTTCACCATGCTCCTTTTCTGACTCTGAATACACCAAGATGTCATCGATGAATACGACTACGAACTTGTCCAAGTACTGCTTGAACACTCTGTTCATCATATCCATGAATGCTGCTGGTGCATTCGTTAATCCAAATGACATTACCAGAAACTCGAAGTGCCCATAACGAGTCCTGAATGCAGTTTTCGGGATATCTTCCTGCCTCACCTTCAGCTGATGATAGCCTGTTCTTAGGTCGATTTTTGAAAAGTATTTCGCTCCCTTAAGTTGATCAAATAAATCGTCAATCCTAGGAAGCGGATACCTATTATTAATCATAACTTTGTTCAACTCCCGATAGTAAATACAAAGCCTCATAGAACCATCCTTCTTCTTTACAAACAGAACTGGCGCTCCCCATGGGGACACACTCGGTCTGATATAACCTTTGTTTAACAGTTCCTGCAGTTGAACCATCAACTCTTTCATTTCTACAGGTGCCATCCGATACGGCGGCTTCGATATTGGTGCGGTTCCAGGTACCAAATCGATTACGAACTCAATCTCCCTGTCCGGCGGCAGTCCCGGAAGCTCATCTGGGAAGACATCAGCGAAATCCCTCATGATTGGTATTTGACTCATCTCATCCCCGACCTGACGAGTATCAACCACATGGGCCAAATAACATACGCAACCTTTCTTAAGTAACTTCTTGGTTTGCATCATAGTAAGACAGCAAGATTGTCTTGGTGATTTATTACCATAGAATACCACCTTCAACTTGTTAGGAGTCTTCAGGTGTACACATTTCTTCTTACAATCAATAACTGCTCCGTGAATTGATAGCCAATCCATTCCCAGGATTACATCAAACTCTCCCAGCCGAATTGGTATCAAATCCACATTAAGCTTAAATCCTCGCAATTCAGCACAACAATTCCTATGAATGTATTCTACGGGGATAATTTCCTTGTTTGCTACTTCTACGTTCATAAGGTGTTCTAACTTTTCACGAGGTAAATTTAACTGACTAGCAAATTCTTCGAAAACAAAAGAGCAGGTAGCACCCGAATCGAATAACACATATGCATTTATATCATTGATTGGGATGATACCTGACACCACGTCCCTAGATTCCATTGCATCCTGCACGATCATGTTGAATGTGCGTGCCATTGGCCTGTTGGCTTGACTGGCTGGTGCCCCGTAGCTTGGTCGGTTGCTGTTTCCGCTGTTGTTGTTGTTGCTCCTGTTGCCACTCCCGACATCACCCTTCCTCTTTGGGCAATCCTTAATCTGGTGGTCGGGTGATCCACAAGAGAAACATCCTCCCTTCGACTTGTTCGGACACTGGGGAGCCATGTGCCCCGGTTGTCCACATCGGTAACAAACACTTTTCCCCTTCATGCACTCCCCCGAGTGACTCTTCCCGCAGTTGTTGCACTTGCCACCTTTCTTAGCCTCTCCTCTGGGTTTATTGCTCCCGAACGATTGGCTTTCATTCCATTTGCGCTTATTGGGGTTGCTGCCTCCACTGCTCCCCGCCTTGGCTACTTCCTCACTCTTTTTTCTGTCCTGATTGAATCGTGCCACTGCTTCATTGCCCCCTTCCGCAATGATAGCCCTTTCCAGCAACTCCGAGAAGTTCTTAATCTTCAATATTGCGACTGACTTCTGTACCCATGGTTTTAGTCCCAACTCAAACCTTCTTGCCTTCCTGGCCTCGGTGTCCACCTGATGTGGGGCAAATCGGGCCAATTCATTGAATTTTGCCGCATACTCTGCGACAGTCATATTCCCTTGTTTCAGTTCGAGGAACTTAACTTCTATGTCCTGTTGTATATTCTCCGGAAAGTAATTTTCGAAGAACAGTTCTTTGAATCTATCCCATGGAATGACTCCCTCACCTGCTCGACCCTTATTGGCCTTCCACCAATAGTTAGCCTCGCCCTTTAGCATGAATGTGGCAAATCCTGTCTTTTGTTCCTCGGCCACCCGTGCGACCTCGAAGACCTTCTCTATCTCTTCTATCCAGGTCTGTGTTTCTATTGGGTTAAGAGTTCCCTTGAACTTGGGTGGTCCAACTAATTTGAAATCTTTAAAATTTGCCGGATGATGCACTGGCTCAGGTGCTGGTTGGGTCCCTCCAGGTGGCGGCCTTAACTGCATGGCTTCTGCCAGCATCTCCGCGAACATCCTCATTGGATTGGGTTGATCCCCAACCTCTCTTTCGGACTCCTTGACTCGCCGGTTACGTCGTCTTCCTCTCGGCGACATGATTTGATAAGGAAAAACCGCTGACTTTTACCTATAGTTTTATATTTTACACAATATGTCATTAAAATCAGCGATCAAGAGTAGAAACATTTATCAAACACGTTTGATTTAAGTGAAACATCTGCATTTATATTTATATACCATTGTTTGTTACATTCAGATTAAACATGTGGCATACTTTTATAAATGCGCCACTACATGCCCTATCCATCATTAAATATTCCCCTAAGACAAAAGTGGGGAATCCTAACTTTCCATCCCTCAAGACAACAAAAGTTGGGGTTTAACTGCTACCCCAAACATGAAAACAAATATAGAGTTTCACAAGACAAACATGAATACGTCCCTAATATAACAAAAAGTGGGACTGACTGTACTAAAGACAAAACAACCATCATATCACGTCACTGCACATCGTGACGAACCCGTGCCTGCTGACAAGAAGAGAATGCCCCACCCATGACCCTGCGACGAACAGAGCGGCTAGACTCCCCTACCTCAGTCCGGGGCCTCCTGTAGGCAGCATCCAAGGCAAAACCTAAGGTCTCGATCCTCACTGCTCTGGCCTCCAACTGGTCCTCCAACTGGTCAACCCTTCTGGCTTCCCTGACCCAGGCCTTTCTAACATGTATCCTCTCAGACACCTCCAACCCAACCTCGAACTTCATGGCCACCTGCTTGGCCTTCAGGTAGGCGATCTGCAGATCCTTTTGCTCCAGCTTCTCTCTCAGCTCAGCGTTCCGGGCCACCAGCTGATGTAGCAGTGGTCCGATCTACTGCGTTGAGGACTCGTATCCCTGCAGCTGTATCTTCGCTACTCCCAGGTCATGCTCGAGCTGGTAAGCCAGATCCCTATATTGGTCCTCCCTGAACTGGTGGGTCTGATTCTGCTCCTCCAAATGAGCTATCCGATACTCCAGCTCCTCATTCTTGCTGGTCAGTCCCTCGATGATATCGTCGGCAGTGGACCCCATGCCATCAACATAAGCAGGTGGCTCCTCTCCCTCGGTCTCGGGGTCCTCCTCCTCAGCATCCGGGTCCTGACTGCCGGACCTCATGACTCGGCCTACGACCGGCTCTACCCGATCCTCCGGATAGTCCTCCTTTGGCTCGGACTCCTCCAGCGGTACTCCTGGGACAATAGGAGCATACCCCACCAACTGCTCAGCAACTACTGGTATATCTATGAATGTCTCCTCCTCCTGGGTCCCACTAGTCCCTTCCCTATCAGCGATCCTACAAACACAGGCAAAGATAACGATATCAGTATCATAATAAAATATATTCATTGATAAAATGAAATAATATTTTATCATGTACAACTCGGCTTGGCAGATTTCCACAATCCACCCCCAGACAAGGCCATTAACCGAATCTCCTTGATTCATATCCTGACGTACTCAATACGAGTTTAATGCTAAGGTTATATCCTAGGTTTAGCGATCCTAAAGTCTATAACCTACGGCTTTGATACCAACTTGTGACGCCCCCAAATTCGGGTCTCCAACTACCCGGATCTGGTCATCACGATCCAAAACAAACATTCACCTCTAACAACATATGGTATCTAAAATGCGGAATATAATAAACATATGTTGTTCATTACAAAGGTGTTCCTAGTCCCAAGATACATTAACCTTAAATACTTAACACAAATCTGTACCCCAAATAATTATCAGGGTTTAAATTACATTTATAATAATTAACTAAACATAAGGTAAAATCAGTTACGTGAAGCCTATCACTTCATCTTTTCTTTACCCTTGCCCTTTCCGGATGTCTCGGGTTTAGCTGCAATGAAGTCATGATATAGCAAGGGTGAGCAACGAGTTTGCTCAGCAAGTTTAAAGTATAACAATAAAGGATATATCATGATAAAGGGAATATAGAATGAGAATTCAACCAATATCAGAAGCAAGAACATTAATTGCTTTTAGAACAAGAGATAGTCAAGTAGACTTTGAACAATAACTTCCAAAGGAGTCAATAGCTAGTTGACCTTCTGGTTACTGGCTACAGAATAAGTACTTGAGGGGATCAGCCTCGCGTACGCTATGTGTATGCATAACATTTAACTCTGCTAGTTGTACCTTATATACGGTACTTGGGGTACTCCCCTATAAATAAAAGGGCGTTCATTCAGTCTAAGAATCCTCACCATTGATTGGTTCGGATAGCTTTTATAAATTCTCACACACTTGCCTGACCGAACAAGGGTTCAGACTTAATCATGAATAGTTTGTGAATTTCGGAACTTTAATAAATGTACGAATTCAAATGCATCGAATGCGATTGTCAATAATATCATAGATGTGGAGCAACTGTAAATTAATTAAACCACTTAAGCATTCTTAGAATAAACTTTCAAGCTACAGTACGATAGTAGTCTGCTCGAATGAAAAGAAACTTGCAACAATTAAAGTTTCGATATAAAGAACTTGCTCAATGTAAAAGTTGAGTAAGATGAACTTGCCTGTTTGCTCAGCTACAATAAATTTTAGCTTTAACTAATCGACCTTGGATGACCTATCATTTGGTAAAGTCGATTTATCCATTAGCATTGTATAGCAGTATATCGATGCACCCATTTATGCTACTTATTTAGCAGATCAACAACTCACCATCTATATTTAATTACTATTTAACATTAGCTACTCAGAAGTTAATTACTGACCTTCAGTGTATGACAATAAATGATAGCTAATCATGATTACTTATTCTTTGAACACTCAGATCATTACCCTTATTCGTCTCTAATATGGGTTAAAAATCCTTATTTATTAATTATAAAATAATTAATAAATTTATTTTGGTTTAATAACAACTAAATAACAATTGATCACTTATTTAATTTATTTACACTTAATTATTTTTCACCTTTAAGGGTAATTGAGTAATTATTATTCTTTGTTCCTTATTCAACATTAATTAAATACTTAATGTATTAATTCTACACACTTAACTATTATTTAATAATTGTAGACACCCAAATTTTGTGTTCCCTGTACTAACCATGACAGGAGGGCAAAATCGTCAATTGAACCGGCTTGCGGGAGCGAAGGAATAGGGCACAAGTGCGAACGTCCAACACCACCGCAATGATTGGTGACCAAGGCTGACGTGACAATAAGGCCATCCGAAACGAGCATTCCCGGATAAGGTGGCACATCTCCCGGAAATTCCCGGACTACAAAATACGAGCCTGTAAGCGAAAACCGACGCTACGACACAAAAATCGAGGCGTGGCACGAAAATCGAGAAAGTCACAGCCGCGGATTGATCTACGGCCAAATAGTGCGCATTTTGAAAACACGGAACTCGAAACACGGAACTCGAAATCAGGTGAGTGGAAGGCAGGCGGCCAGCCAGCCGCAGATTGATCTGCGGCCAGCTTATTTCAGCTCAGCTTCGTGCAACATACAGGGAGTTCAGCAATTTTTGAGGAAGAAGAATTCAGCATAGCAGCCAAGCACGGAAATTGAGAGAAAATAGCTAGATTTTGCAACAAAATAGGAAGAAAAGAGAGAAAAAAGAGAGGATTTCTACTCCTTTGATTTTGATTGTATCAATATATTTTATTATCCTATTCAAGTACACAAGTTTATCTCCATTTGAGATCATTTTGCAAGGTAAAAATTTCTTTTGTTGTAGCAATTTATATCACATTATTTGGTTAGATTAGATGTAGTTTTCATGTATATTGTTGAACGATCATTGGAATAAAATTCTTCCTAATAACCCGAGGATATCCAATTGATGAAATTTCTAGCTTGTTTATGGTGATTCATTGGGTGTAATTTATTTAGATTGTCATTTCCGAATATCATGGGGTATTAGATAAATCCGGGTTGGTTAGTTATGTAGTATTCATTTTGTGGGCATGTATTAATCTTGTGTGAGCCTAGGAATGCGACCCCGTGGTCCAAATCCGATGATGGACGTTTTGATGTATGTGATAGGTTCAAGATGCTCGTTTTGTAACATGTAACCGTAGGGCCTTAAAACGACGCTAAGGCGAGAATCGGGTTTAAGGTCCCGTATTAGTGGAATATGTGATTGTTGGCGTCGGGAATATTTTGATGGCTTACATGCCCATGAATAGCCCCGACGCGTGTTTATGCTTGATTAGATTTTGTGACACAAAAAAATGATTTCAAAGATTAAACGATGAAGGTTTTTTTTTTATTAAAATCAAACAAGCTAGGTTACTAGAATCACGAGGCTAAAAATTGGAAGTGTTAATAAATGTCGATTCCTATTAAACGAGAAGGCCAAAGGAAATCATTTTCAAACATCACCAAAAGCGGCTTTATGAATGAACGAAACGTTTTATTAAACCTTGATACATAGGGCGAAAGAGATCCTATAAATTTCCCATCATTTATGAAAGCAACGTATAAATCTCGATTCCTATTTCGGTTAAGGTTTAAGAGAATTCATATTTTATCAAAACGACGCCTAATAAAGATTTATAGTTCTGACAAGTAAAATCAAATCTTTTCTCATGAACGAAGGAACTCTCTCGTACTAACGGAAACGACGTTCTAAAACATTCCCAAAACAAAAACACGATTTCTCAATAAAGTGCCAAATGTTTCACCTCTCATGAAAGAACTCACCACAACATTCACATAAGCACACACACACTCACACGCACGTATACACATTATATGAATCAAAGGATAGGAAGGTATCAAGATTGCGGTAACCGTGTTTCACGGAAGTCGAGGGGTGCCTAACACCTTCCCCTCACTTAAGCAAGCCCCCGAACTCTATAAATCTCGGTTTGCAGACCAATTAATTCGGAGTCATATATGAGCCAACGATTTACAAAAAACGAAACTCGGATGAGTTGGTACATCCATTTCAAAATATACCAACTGGCGACTCTGGTTAATTGGCTCATCATAAAAAAATGATCTTTCAAAACCCCGTCGACATCAAAGCCGACCTTTTCCAAACATCATCTAATAACAAAGGCTAAAATCGGAAAAGGACCACATCGCGAAAGATAGGCGAGATAAACCGGCGTCGACAGCTAGCGACTCCGCTGGGGAAATTAGAGGGCTTAAGCCGCGTACAAGTCTTGATGCTATCCTATCCTTTAAAATTCATGAATATGTGTGTGCATGCGATATCTTGATCTTGTGTACGTTTTGTTGTGTGAATGTGTATTTTGTCCAATAAGTGAATATTTGAATGGAAATGCTTTACTTTTAAGTAATCATTTGCATACGGTGAGGACGATGAATGTGAATTTATGTTGAGAGAGTACCTCCTCCTGAGGCGAACCTGTCGGTTGCTTATTACTGGACTCGAAGGGGCTGCTCCCCGGAGATGGCTCAGGAAACGCACCACCCAAATCCGCTCCAATCGAAAGGGCTCAGACGAGTAGATTGCGAAGATTTGGGGACCTTCATGCCGAAAAGCCCGTGCGAGTAACCCTAGGATAGGTCAGCCTCAGATTAACCCCGCGCTGGAAAAGTCTCTTCATGCCATTTTACATTCACACGTAAATATCATGATCTCATTCATAAAAGAGAAATTACTAACCTCTATGTTTTACAGGGAACAGCTGGGGAGCTTAATAAAGCCATGTTTAGCATTTGTCATTGCATTTGAGGACTACTAACTTTCTGTTTTACAGGGAAAGATTAAAAGACCCCAAAACACAAAAGTTACAGCTTCAGCATGCATCCACATTTTTTTACTCCCCAGGACTAAACTTCGAACCCTGGTTTCTGCAGGATTGCTCCTCAAACCCGTTCGCAGTCTAAAAGGGCCCAAAACTCTATATCTGAAATGGCTGATATTCCATCTACCAATTCCGGTTCCATATCTAGGGAGGAATTTGATGACTTTAAGAAGCAGATGTTAGAAATGGCCATAATGCTAAAGGAGCAGTTGATGCCCAGACAGGAACCACCTAAGGAGGATCCACCTCAACTTAAGGGCGAGCCAGTCGTCCCAAAGGCCATTCCCGTACTAAACAAAACAGTGATTACTATCCCGGAAGAGGGAGATACAGATGACCTGCGGAAAAAAATGAGACAAATGGAGGAAACCATCCAATCTATGAAGGGCATAGGGTCCCTGGGCAGGGTTAACTATTCAGATTTATGTGTCTTCCCCGGAGCCAGATACCCGGAGAAATTTAAAATCCCCGAGTTTGAAAAATACAATGGGAAGGGGGACCCCTACACACACTTGAAAATATACATTGGAGAACTCGGGTCTTATGCCGAGGACGAAGGGTTGAGAATGCAGCTGTTCCAGAAAAGCTTAACGGGGGAGGCAAGAATCTGGTATGCCCGCCTTGACAACCCCCGAATCCACAACTGGGAGGAATTGGCCCATACCTTGTTAAACCAATACAGCTTTCAGGCCCAGATGGCCCCTAACAGGTACCAAATGACAAAAGTTAAGAAGCAACCCAGGGAATCCTTCAGGGAATATGCGCAACGATGGAGGGGCATGGCAGCACAGGTGAACCCCCCGATGAGTGAATCAGAGATGGTAATGACTTTTGTAGACATTCAAGAGGCCCCGTATTATGAACGAGTCATCTCGGGGATTGGAAGACCCTTTGCTGAAATGATTAAACATGGAGAGATGGTGGATATGGGTTTGAAATCTGGCACAATCCAGGATTTTACGGCCTTGGAAACTGCTGTCGAGCAAATACAAAATGGAAACTATGGCAGCACTTCCCGGAGGGTCCAAAAGAAAAAGGAAGAGGATGTTTCCCTCATCCTGCAGGGGTCATCCAGAAAAACAGAATGGCATCTTCCGGTACAAGTGCAGAGGGTAGGGCCATCCCGACAGCCCAACTTCACAGATCAAAGGGCAGAGGGGCGAATGAGATATGAGGCCTCGCAAAATCGAGTATTCACCCCGCTCGGGGAACCGCTTGAACGGGTATTAGCGGTATTAGTAGCCCAAAAGAAGATAGTTGGTTTGGCACCCCCGAGTGACCCAAAGGGTAGAAGGTTTGACCCGAGCAAGCGATGTGCATACCACTCCAGTTCCCCTGGCCATGATACACAGGACTGTTGGACGTTGAAACATCGAATCCAAAACCTGATTGACAGTGGGGAAATTGTGGTGGAACAACCAGACTCCCCGAATGTTAAGGCAAATCCCCTGCCAAGACATGATGCAGGGGGGGTCAATGCGACGGAGGCGAGTGAAGCTGGGGGGCCGCCAAGGTTGAACTATGTGCAGAAAATTGAGGAAATGATCAACGTGATACATGATCATGGGAGTGCACGGGGAACGCCCATCAGGTTGATAGGGGTAAGTATGAATAGCACGGAGGGACCTGTCAAGTTGACGGCTCCGAGGCCCCTCATCCTTGCGGCAAGGCCGCAAATCCCTATCAGTAGTCTAAAGATGGTACCCTGGAATTATGGGGAAATGCCAGAGGAAGCGGCCAGTTGTGCTTCTGTGACGACAAAGGGGAACCCCTTATATCTTCCCGGGCGAGTCCTTGAGAGCCAAAAGAAGAAAAATGAAGAGATTTCCGAGGAAAGGGCCATAGAATTCTTGAAAAGGATGGATCACCCGGAAACAAGAGGGATCCAGATTTTAAATGAGGAGTCAACCCTAACATTAGTCATGGACTTGGTGTTATCATCCAGTGAGCATTGCAAAACCCTGGCGAAGGTTCTGGAGGAGGCATACGTGCCCAAGGGAATTAGTGAGGAAGGTTTCGGCCAGCTGGTGGGCCACCTATTGGAGAACGATGTAATATCCTTTGCGGATGAGGACATACCCAAGGAGGGAAGGGGACACCAGAAACCGCTACATATTACGGTAATCTCCTCGGGTTATATCATGAATGGGGTGCTAATTGATGGAGGATCGGCATTGAATATCTGTCCCCTCAATACTTTGCAGAAGATGAACATCAATCCCAAACGCCTACGAGCCAGTCATGTGGTGGTGCGAGCTTTCGATGGTTCCCGGAGGGATACAATGGGGGAAATTGAATTACCGGTGGAGATAGGACCTTGTACTTTTGATATCTCTTTCCAGGTCCTAGACATTGTAGCCAGCTATAACCTGTTATTGGGGAGGCCGTGGATACACATGGCCGGGGCAGTTCCTTCCATGCTACAACAACAAATCAAATTAATCATCGATGGGAATCTGGTAACGATCTCGGCAGAATGTGATGACCCTTCTCCTCCCAAGAGTGGTATGCCAGTAATTAATGTGGACGAGTCGGCGGCACCTGCCAGTTTTCAAGCGTTGGAAATTGGCACTCCCCAATACAGATGCCTGGGAGCTCCAGCCATGAAACCCAGGGTCTCTCCAGAACTCACCTTCGTTGCAAAGGAGATGATGAAAATGAATTTCCAGCCTGGACAGGGGTTAGGAAAAAGCAGCCAAGGAATCACCGAGCCCATTCAACTACCCCATCAGATAGGTAAAGCAGGGCTGGGATTTCATGGAGGCATCACACGGAGATACCGTCAGGGTACAGCCCCAATTCGATTGGCTGGAAATCCAATGACCAAGATGGACAATGAACGAGGGACTAACGAGCCTGCAATTAAGGCAGGGGAGGAAAAATTAACCCCCACAAGTGATGAATCGGCCAAGAGGGAGAGTTTCCTACAGGAGGTCGCGAAAGAGTTTGAAACTAAGTGCTATATCCCCGGACAATTAACGAGCAGTAGAGAGGGGATGGATGTTGTCATGCCACCGGGAGCCCAACAAGTTGTGCCTGTCATCGATTGGGCAGGATTAATTATTCCCGAAGAAGGTGAGAGGAGGGACTCAGGCGATGTAGCCGTAGTCATCGGGGAAGTGTCCGATGTGAAGCCACCTTTCATCCAACGCATTTCATCTGACCTGACTGTCGACAATTGGACCATGAAACCAGTGATATCCAAACAAGGGTAAAACATGGAGTCGGGATGGTAGACCCCAGATGAGGGGGGGTGATTGGATACCAGTTTTGTCCTTTATTTTAAATCTTGCATGGTTATGTATTTTTGTCGTGTTATTTTAATAGCGATCATTGTGGGAAAACGGTTTATATATATGACAAGTATTTCGTTTTATGTCAGGTGTACCAATTTGAGTAATCCTTGCCTAACAAGCGGTCTTTCAAATTTGAATGATGATTATGATTTTGACATTGAGCTGGATTTCGATTTAATGGGCATTGAGCAAGACGAGACAGATTATGACGACGCGCCTGACGAGATCAAAGGATGGGTCGAGGATAAACCCAAACCCAACTTGGACCAAACCATCACTATAGATATCGGAACCCCTGACAAGCCAAAAGAACTTAAGATAGGGACAGACCTAACCCCCAGCCAAAAAGCTGAAATGACCGAGTTGCTAAACCAATATGAGGATGTCTTTGCCTGGTCTCATGAGGATATGATCGGTTTGTCCACCGACATTGTGGTACATCGATTGCCCATCAAGGAGGGTTTCAGGCCTGTCAAGCAAAAATTAAGAAAGTTAAAACCGGAGTGGAGCTTAAAAGTGAAGGAAGATATCATCAAGCAGTTCAGGGCGGGAATCATTATGGTGTCCACTTACCCGGAATGGCTGTCCAATGTAGTCCCAGTGGCTAAGCCTGGAGGGAAGGTGAGGGTATGTGTAGATTATAGAGATCTAAACAAGGCCAGTCTCAAAGATAACTTTCCGATGCCTTTCATACACATCCTGGTGGATAACACAGCCCAGTACGAAATGTATTCTTTTGTCGATTGCTTTGCGGGGTATCATCAGATAATGGTGGCGGAAGAAGATCGGGAAAAGACCGCATTCATCACCCCCTGGGGTACTTTCTGCTATAGACGATTGGCTTTTGGTCTCACGAATGCGGGGGCTACTTATCAGAGAGCCATGACGGCCCTGTTCCACGATATGATGCATAAGGAGATAGAGGTCTACGTGGATGACATTATTGTGAAATCGAGGGTAGAATCTGACCATATAACCCATCTTAAAAAGCTATTCGATCGGCTCAGAAAGTATAATTTAAAGCTCAATCCAGCAAAGTGTGCTTTCGGAGTGCAGTCGGGTAAGCTCTTGGGATTCCTGGTTAGTGATCGAGGCATTGAGTTGGATCCAGCAAAGATTAAGGCCATTGTGGATATGCCGGCACCTCACACAGAGAAGAAGATAAGAGGATTCCTCGGAAGGATAAACTTCATCAGCCGTTTTATATCCCACTTGACGACTACATGTGAGCCAATTTTCAAACTGTTAAGAAAAGGTGCTTCCCAAGAATGGAATGAGCAATGTCAGAAGGCTTTTCAGACCATTAAAAAGCAGCTGACGGAGGCACCAGTGCTGGTAACCCCGAGGGATGGGATCCCTCTGTTTATGTATATATCGGTCAATGCCATCGCGATGGGATGTATGCTGGGGCAGAAGAATGAGGCAGGTCAAGAGCAGGCCATCTATTACCTCAGTAAGAGATTTAGCCAATGTGAACAGAATTACACTCCCATCGAGAAGACCTGTTGCGCTCTGGCCTGGGCTGCAGGAAGATTACAGCATTACCTCCATGGGCATACTACGTACCTGATATCGAGAATGGATCCCCTGAAATATATTTTTGAAAGGCCCATGCTAAACTGTCGGTTGTCCAGGTGGCAGTTAATCTTACAACAGTTCGACATGGTGTACGTAACTCAGAAAGCCATGAAAGGGCAGGGAATTACAGATCAGTTGGCAGAAACCCCGTCCGGAGGGATGGAGCTGTTAGAAACTCCTCTACCAGGCGAAGATATATTTTGGGTGTCACAATCAAAATGTGATGACGAGGGGCAGTTCTGGAAGCTGTATTTTGATGGTGCCATGAATGCTGAGGGGGCAGGAGCCGGGGCGGTCCTGGTCTCTATCATCGGAGAGCAATACCCTGTGGCCACTAAACTAAAATTTAGCAATTCGAACAACACCGCTGAATACGAGGGATGTATCTTGGGACTCCGCTTTGCCCGCGACATGGGAGTGAGGAGACTAGCAGTGTTCGGGGATTCAGAGTTGGTAATCAGATAGGCAATCGGGGTGTACAACACTAAAGAGCTTCGATTACTTCCATACCATCGTTGTGTTACCCAGTTGATGCAAGATTTCGAAGATATCGCTTTTCGACATATCCCCCGGGGACGGAATGATTTTGCCGATGCCTTGGCAACCCTGGCGTCCTTAATCCACGTAATCAAGAACAGGGACATTCCACAAATTGAGATAGCCGTACAGAATGCCCCGGCATATGAGGAACATGTGGTAGTGTTATCGGACGAGGTGGTGTTGACAAGGCAACCCTGGTATCACGTCATAAGGGAATACCTGAGGGACAGATCCATTCCCGACCAGGCGAGTCGAGCTGAGAGGATGAGGATTCAAAAGATGGCGATGAAATTTTACCTGAGTGGGGATTCACTCTACAAAAGGGATGCTGGGTTGGGACTGTTGCAATGCGTAGATGAAACACAGGCCCAAAGGATTATGAATGAAATACATGGGGGAGTGTGTGGGCCACATATGAGTGGGCCGATGCTAGCCAAAAAGATCTTGAGAACGGGGCATTATTGGTTAACGCTGAAAGCCGACTGCGATGATCATGTCAAACGGTGTTACCAATGCCAGGCGCATGGTAATGTGATCCATACGCCTCCCATTGAACTGCACTGTATGACCTCCCCGTGGCCATTTTCAATGTGGGGAATGGACGTAATCTGACCAATAGAGCCCAAAGCAAGCAACGGGCACCGATTCATTCAGCTTCTTTCCCCAAAGTAACTCAGGAGGTCATCGTCGGTTTCATCAGGAATAATGTCATTTGTCGATATGGGCAGCCTGAGGTCTTGGTCTCCGACAATGCCAAGAATTTGAACAACGCCCTCATGAAGGAATTGTGCGACCAATTTAAGGTCAAACACCTCAACTCTGTCATTTACCGTCGTAAGATGAATGGGGCAGTGGAGGCTGCAAACAAAAACATCAAGAAGATCATGGCAAAAATATCTGCTAATCATCGGGGATGGCCGGATCTGTTACCCCTCACCCTGCTAGCCTATCGAACATTAATGCGTACTTCTACAGGGGCAACCCCTTACGCTTTGGTGTATGGAATGGAGGCCGTTCTGCCAGTGGAGGTTGAAATGGCGTCCCTCAGAATAGTGATCGATGCTCATATAAGCGAGGAGGATTGGATGCAAAGTCGATACGACCAATTGGCCCTAATTGACGAAAGAAGGGTGGTTGCTGTTTGGCACGGTCAGTTATATCAACAAAGGATCTCTATATCATACGACAAAAGGATAAGACCTCGAAAGTTCAAGGAAAATGATTTGGTGCTAAAAAGAGTCATGCCTTGTCAAGACGAAGCCAGGGGGAAGTTTACCCCGAACTGGGAAGGGCCATTTGTGATTAAGAAAGTGCTGTCCGGAGGAGCCCTCATATTGCAAGAAATGGATGGTGAGGTATTTCCACAACCCCTCAATTCTGACTCGGTTAAGCGGTTCTACGCTTTAATCATCAGTTCCTTTTTTTTTCCTTTGAGAGCGAACTACGTACGACCTGATCTCCCAACTTATGGGGGTACGTAGGCAGCCATCATGGCGCGGTCCGACCCTTTTAAAAATAATCCATTTCCCTAACCAAAACCAATTTTCGATAGCCAGATAAAACCTTCCTACACCCTCAAAACCGCCCCGAAACCAGCTGCCTAACCAGCTTCATCCCAAAGGACATAACCCTGATCCAACCAAACAGTTATCCAAAATCTGAGATTCAATCCAATGAAATCAAAAGGTGTGCGACAATATCTGTCAAATCTCCGTCAAGACTTGAGAAGAGAAAGAAGGCGAAATGTCAAAATCATGGTCAATTGGATAAAATGAGGATCCAATGAAAGGCAATGATACGACAAAAGGGGAAAATAACTAAATTTAAATGCATGTCTATATATATAAGTCATTTTATTACAAGATTGCTCTTTCGATAACCGATGAAACTAACATAGTCTATGTAGGAAATAAAATAATCTACAAATCTGAAACTAGCTGAAGCAGGATGGACAAGGTGGTGGATAGATCTGAGGCATCAGCATCTTCTGCAATCTGCTGCCCCATCATATCAATACGAGCCAGTAAAGCAGTGGCTCGGCTGACATTCCCGACATGAGCATCTACAACTACCCTGGTCTGAAATACAATGGACTCTCTGTCAGCAATGGCAGCGTCTCTAGCCCGAATGGCATCATCTCTCTCGACAAGAGCGGCATCCCTCTCGGCCTCAGCAGTAATCAAGGCCAGGCGGAGTCGGGTATCTTCAGTAACCCGACTTGGGGCAGAATCAGCTGAGATGGAGTGGTCTGTGGTATCCTCTAGGAAAATCATTCCAGAGTCATCAAAGGCCCTAGTCTGACTCAAACCAGCCGGATCTAAGTCTCCGCGCAACCACTGCACGTAAGCAAATGTCTGGAGGTGGCAGCCCTCACTATATTCGGCGGAGATCCGGCGAGACCAAAGATCGTATACCTGCAGTAGATCCATCTCTGTCTGGGATGATATAAGGAATCGGTAGGCGGCTGCACCCGCGAAAGGGTGAAAATCCTGTGTCTGATCAAACTGCCCCATAACCGCCAAGGGATGATAAGTCGTCACGCCCCTCAAGCCGGCAATAGGGATGAAATCCAGGGTGGGCACGTGAGTCAAGAAGCTCATAAAGGAGCAGTAGCCCGAATAGACCAGGAGATGAAAGGGATCCTCGATGACCGACAAAAATGATGTCCAGGAGGCCACATCAGTACAGCTCACGGGTCGAAACGAGAACTGCGTGGCTATGTCATGGCTGAAGCAAAACCCTTGGCGACGGAAATGGCCGATGGGGCTGATATGACTCATGAACCACACATACAACAAAGTCGAGCTCCCTCTGAATACTCTACCTCGGCAAGACTGGCAATAGGAGGCGGACATGTAGGTATCCGCCAATATCATGGGAAGAATGGTGTGATCCTCCTGAAGGGCTCGAACGGCCGTGACAATCCGCATGTCCAACTGATCGGGTCCTGCCGGCAAGTACAAAACTGAGATGACACAGGCCATCAGAACGTCCACTCTCAGGGCATCCCAGCGCTCCTCGGACACGGAAAAATCACCGAGGAAAAGATGAAAACTATCAGGTGAGCCAAATCGGTCAATCAAGAACTGAAGAGGAACCATATGGTCTGATGTGATCACCAGTAACAAGACAGCCCTCCGCAACCCGGTGAAAGTCAAGAATTGACGGCGCATGGAACCAACTGTGACCCTGGCACAAGGTCTATCCAAAGGTAAGCCGGTGAAACGAGCATACTCCTCGAGGGTGGGGGTCAACTCTACCGTCCCTAACCTGAACACCTGGCGGGCAGGCGCCCAATAGCTCAGAATACCATCCACAAAGCCCACTGGCACCTGAAGGGTTAGTAAAGACCAAGAATGACCTAAAAGACCATCTACGATGACCCTGTCGGCCGGTAATAAACTGTCCAACCAGCGGAGGAGACTGCCAACCAACCCTGTGGAAGGAATAAAATCCAAACGTACCACGGTATCTGAGGACGACATCTGTGGAAAAATAGTATCAAAAAGACTGTACAGGGGTCATTTTCTATCCACAAATAAAAAGCATGCATCGTACAAATAATAATAAGACAAATGAATTTCATAGAAATAAAAGAAAGAAGCTGTGCATAAATAAATAAATGAGTTAAGTACATAGTGCATAAAATGAAAACAGTAAAAAATAAAACTAAACAGATGCAGGTACAAAGGCCCTATCCTATCCTGATCTAAATAAAATCAATCTCATCTATGAAGGCGGGATCCTCGAACTGATCCCCTGGGGTCGTCGAAGTCGGAGGCCCAAAGTTCATGTCAGGGATATATGGCTGCGCTGTGGCATCAGATGAGCTCGGGCCCGCATCATAACCCGCACCGTCGGGATCGTAGGCATAAGCATCCTCTGGAGTCCGGCCCAGCACCCGAAGATATAGAGACAACTGGTTTACCTGACGGGTCAGGGTGGCGATCTGCTCGGCATGGGTAGGGCTCCGAACGCAGGCTGCCCAGTCCGTCATCATCACTGAGCCGGGGACCATATCCCCGAGGAAGAATGTGGCTCGGGTCTGAGGACCGATGGTGCGGGGTACCCACCAAGTACAGAAAGCATCACTCGTACTGAGACCCGTAGAAAGCATCCGACCGTCCTCCCCTGCGAGCATGATCTCCGAAGGCTGAGAGTCCAGCGGCCAGGAGGTAGTGAAAGGAAGAGAATGCGGGATGCGGATCTCTCCAGTAACGCATCTGAATGCGCGCTCCCCCAGATACATCACCCATCCTCCAACACTCTGCAAAGTGAGGCGACGGGTGGAAAGCTCGAACTCCGGGCCAGAAGGATGCCCATCATCAAATCCCACAGCCAGATGCTCGGAGAGATAGGGAACCTAGACGACATCAGCAGCCGTGATCAGCTCCAGCTGGATACGGCAGTGTGCGAAGCTGCCTGATACCGGGACCTCCTCCAAGGTGCTATGATGCCATCTCTGGCCCCGGGGATAGGTGTCCAGGCCAAGAGTGGTGACAGGCCTCAGACATGGGAGACGCTCGTAGGCCCAGAACTGCGAACGGAAACAGTGAAAAGCATGAATAACCGATAAATGCAGAAAAGGGAAATAAATGAAAGAAAGTCCAGTAATAAGAGGGGAAGAGAAGCCTCACCAGCAAGAAATGATAGAATCCGAGCCAGGCATCTGTCTGACCCTCCGAACGCAGACGCAGACCGTGAAGGAAGTAGGCAAAAGTGAATGACCCCCAATCATGGTCGCCGATCCGGTCTACGTCTCTGACAGCTCCGACGACGCTGAAATGAATGGTAGAGGAGTTGTTCCCTAGGAAACAACCCCTCATGATGGTCAGGAATAGGCGCTGGAGCAGAACGTCCCGGGTAGCTCGATCTGCGGGAATAGGCAGTGCATAGATACCTCCGACAGCATCAACAGCTAGGGCTCCAGACCGAATGCTGCGGGCCTTGAAGACCCTGTCATCCGCAGCAAAGCCTAATAAAGCCCGGACCTCCGCGGGAGTGATGTCAAGATGCAGAGGGACGCGGGATCTAGTGAACTCGATGCCTGTAATGTACCTCCAGTACCAAGGAGTCAACACGACCTCACAGTCCAGAAGGTGAAGGGACTGGGTCTGGTGGAACCATCTCTCGGACAAAGCCCTCATGTAACCCCAGGGGCACTGGCGGGGAATGATGGTGAAGAAGTGACGAAAGCCCCAGGAGTCCACCACCGCCCGGTACTCACTGTGCAGAGCTGTATAGAGGGAATATATATTGAACCAGTTACCCCTCGGCTGAGTAAACTCTGGCACCTGAGCCAATCATCAATGGGTCAGTCCAGATAAAAGGAGAGTTGAGAAATTGAAAATGAAATCAGAATAGAACTGAATATACCTCGTTAGCCATGAGAGATGCTGAGGGGTGATGACTGAGATCCCGACCCAATAGATCGGGGATCTGCACAGATGCGCCAGACAGGGCACTATGAGGAGAAGGAGCCGGTATGCTGGAGGATGGCCCCTCTGCCTCAACCTCCGGAGGAACAGCCTCCTCAACATCCGGGTGATCGGGACGGATGACAGCCTCCGCCAAGCGACGAGCCTGACGGGTCTGAGGAGGAACGGGGGCAGGTGCAGCCCTACGACGGCGAACACCCGAGGTCCGTGACGCGGAGGAGCTACTAGGAGCGCCGAGATCCATAGTTGGAACAGAACAGGCAAGGAGGAAGGTAAGTTCCCTTTTTAAATTATGCCACAAATATTTCAATATTTATCGTAGAGTTAATGCAACATGATGCATGTGTAAAAAAAAAAAAAAAAAAAATTCGGCAGAGTTTCGTTTGTAAAATGGACATCCCAGGCATAAGCCAAACATGTTTTCGATCAGTCCAAGCCTCAAACAGATCAAAGTTACATTCATATGTGTAATTACAGCATGTAAAGTACCATAATGCATGATTTTCTTTCAGAAAAGGAGTAATAGTGTGTGGGACCGAATCATGAGCATAAAATAGGATTCACACAGTTGATACATAGCATGTATACATGTTAATACATAGCATAACATTGTAAAGCATACATTTCTATCTCTAATCATGTAAATAGCCAAATGTATAGCAAAACATTGACGAAATGGAAAAGTGAACGGTCAAAGTGTTACCTGTAACGCGTAGATAGATCTAACCGGAGCGGTTTTTGCGAGAAAGTTGGAGAAATCGACAAAAGGCCTTTGCAAACGAGCAAAATCTCAAGAATCTATGTGGGGTACGAAGTTGAAAGTGACAGATCTGGAAGCGGCGAGCCGCTTATGATTCCCGATCTTAGCCGCAGATCTATGTGCGGCTGGCCGCAGATCCATCTGCGGCTGGCCCTGGTGGGTCCCCCTGGTTCCCTTACAGCCGTTTGATGTGTTTAGTGAAAATGGTTATGAGATGGGTGACCGGCGACGATACCCGGCCCCGACGAGACAATCGTCCGGCGACGAAAACCGGCGATTACGAGATGGATGTCCGGCGACGATAACTGTAACGCCCCCGAAACTCGGGTCTTACCTTGAACCCGAATCTAGCACGTCACGGTACTACCCATACAACATAGGCTTACTAAAAATATGTAATTACAATAATATAACAACATATCCTCATCTAATCCCAGGCACGAAGACCTTAGATAAAACACTTATGACCAAGGTTGAATAAATACCATGATCCTTTACAATATCTCATGTGTGAACGCAAGGTTCAGATTCTGACTTTATCCAATCCCTGAATATTCGCAAGGTTATTCAATAACCAATACATTTGTTATAAAAATGTCCTTTATAAAACATCGACATCCTTGTAGTTTACTATAACAAGTAACTAACATAATCACATCATAAATACTATAATGGATAACCTTCATTTCTAACTCAGGGTTTACATAGTCAAATTCACGTACATCATATACCGTCATCATAACTAAATAATTACAGTAAAGGGACATTTAGCAACCTTCCTGTTTCCATGCGCCTCTAATCCTTATCATCACGATATCAAGATAATTGCATTGCATCGTAAATCTGCAAAAGTTTTGTTTTTGCAAGAATGAGCACGACGGCTCAGCAAGAACTAACAGTTTTCACATTTCATGCTTCACGTAACACATAAGTTTGCATTTATCCATGCATCATGATTCTCATACTATGCATCTTACTCATTCATTATAAATCTTATGCAATTCATCCATATATATGCATCATGTATCTCATAGCATACTTCATGCATCTCACATTGTATATTTGCAATAATTCAAGTTCCACATAGAACAATATAGTCACATAATTGCACATTATGCACACTTTAATCATGCTCTCATATAATCCACATAATAGTGAAAGATTTAGTAATCAAGTCATGTACATCAATACATTTAAACAAGTTAACAAGTTACTGAAAGAACTTGCCTTTAAGCGTTCCTTGCCAAATTATGATGGCTCGTCCTTCAAATATCCTACACAATTTATTTAACAATAAAATACCAATTAGCCACTAAAAAGGCTTCATATAATGGTTTACAATATAACAACTCTTATCTCATATTGTTCGCGCATTATAAATTAATAACGCGATTAACTCTAAAACGTTACTCGGCGTCGCGTCGTTTGAAAACGTTACGACCCTTATCACCATCAATACTTATTGGTTACATTAACCCCATCCCGTATCTTATAATGTTCGTTTCATTTGAATCGAGACATTATTCAAGTTCATTAACACTTTACACGGCGTTTCGACGTTTACACGTCACACACCTAATTCGCCTCCTTTGTATGTGCTTAGCATACTCATGCATTGGTTTATAACACACTATCATGTTTCATTATTATTAGAAACAAAATATTAAACAAGATTATACACACTAGTTACGACGTTACGACGCTTGCACGTCTATACGCTAAACTTGATTATTCGAACGCCTAGGCTACATGCATTTGCGTACGCCTAACATTTGCGTTTCGGACTCTATGGACTCCTAAGACATAGGGCTACAACATATCAAAAATTCAGAGCTATCCATTAACATTAACATGGCCAAATCTTAGGCCAAAGTATCAACTCATGTTATATTTTCGTGTTCTTGGTGTTCTTCACCAAAATCATCACCAAAACTTCGTTTTAATCCCTTTTTACTCCATTCCAACTGGGTTAAACTCATAACCCATGGAAGTACAATATCATAACAACAAAATGAATTAAACAAACACAAAATGATAGCTACAAAGTCCTCTAAATCGTCCAAATGTCCAAGTTCATGTCCAAAGTTCATTGTTCTTCATGTTCTTCATCCTCCTTAAGCATAGGTACAGATTTCTTGCGTTTTTGTTCCACTTTGATGTTATTAATGGCTTATATAACCTCTTAACAACATTTACAAACAATCACCACAAACAAAAACACCAAGAATTGCCACAAATCTGACCCACAAGCTTAAGAGCTCAAAACTAAGAAAAACTTGAAAAACTCAATAAGAAATCGAATGGAAAGGATTTGATTGGTGTTTACCTCTATAAATCCTTCCTAGATGATTAAGAAGCTCGGCTAGGATTTATTTTGAAGGTCCTCCTTGCTTGGATTCTCTTCTTCTTCCTCCCGTGCCTCCTTCTTCTTCCTCCTTCCTTTTTCCGGCGAACTTCCGGCGACTCCTCCTCCTTTTTCCGGCGAGCTCTCTCACTCTCACTCTCTCTCTCTCTCTGCAGAATTTGAAATGGGTTTGAATGGGGAGCTGATGGTTTGCAATAGAAGAATGAAGTTGTTGAATTATTTGGGAGAGTGGAGGAGTAAATTTGGGAAGAAAAATGAGTTTGTGGTTTAATGGCTCAAGGTGGCCAATTTTTCAACATTGCCGGCAATAGCTCTCCCTCCTTGCAATTTGATTGGTCCAAAATGAGGGATTGGTTCCCTCTTGGAGTGACAAGCCAAAATAAATACCCAAATACACCAAAAATATACCCAAAAACTCCCACTTTTATACCAAAACTGGTAAATAACCCTACCCAAAATTAAAATTGGCATTACCATAAATATTGGGATACGTAAAAATAATTATTAAGGGATTTGTCCAATTATTCGGAACACCCATATAATACATTTCGGATATGGATAAAATCACGTATCAGCTCAAATAAAATTTCTGACACTTGGAAAAATTATTCGTATGCATACACGTATTTATGAAATTATTCAACATCGAAAAAGACACAAAAATTTTATGGCGTGAATAGTGCCTCGGGAAACGTGCCCTGTGAATAGTAATTTTGCAATCTTTCGCAAAATCAATTATTCACTCCTACGATTCAATAACGCATAAAACTTCATACATTGACATCATCCAGGTTATAATATAACCTTTAAACACTTACCACATAATATTATCAATAAAAGTCTATTTTATTCAATAATATTCATAAGCTCGAATTATCAAGCTACCCATGACTCGCGATCGTTGCAATAATTAACTATTAACTCATTCATTTCGAATCTATGTATATATTTCACATTTATATATATACATATTAAGCTCATCTATTTAATCACATAAATATATATAACACATATATATTCAAACGCGACTCATAATAAGAATTATTCTATATTAAATTCTTATTATAATTATTCTCAAAAATCCGGGTTGTCACATCCTTCCCTCCTTATAAGGATTCCGTCCTCGGAATCACAAATATCAAACCTCTTACTCGGTTTTCGTCTAATTTCTTCCGAAATTTTATCGTTGAATAAATTTTAACGTATTACTATAACATAGGTTTCATATTACCTATTTAATCTCTGAGTATTATCCTATGTTTAACCCATCAATTTCCTTTTCTAAGGATCATTGTATGCCACAATCATCATAATAATTTAATATCATGATTTGCTAACTCATAAACATTCGGGATATTACATTCACCCCTTCTTCTAAGAATTTCGTCCTCGAAATTTCAATGCATTCATCTTTGCTTATTCTACCCATCAAAACTAGGTTTTCAATCTAACCTTTACACTGTCCTCTTTCAAGGATTCACGTAAAATTGTCGCATTCTACGACTACTTCTCCTTGGGATAATCACTCTTCCCTAAATCAGTTTCCCAAATAATAGGAACCTTCAACAATTGTTTAATAATTGTGAAGTAACTTGAACAAATAGGAAATAAAATGTTCCTTAAAAACTTTTCATATTATGCTGAGGGGTCATAAAAACCATGACCATGGAGGTTTACGGGTATTACTACCCCTACCAATTTCAATTATGAAAAAGGTAATCTACCTCATAAAGACCATGAACCTAGTCAAGGAATTAGTCCGTCAGTAGTACTCGAGGGGATCAGCCTCTCATACCCCATGTATATGCATAACATTTAACTCTGACTGCATCGGATACCCGACACTTATAGCATCCATATTAAGGGTTGCTCTCCGCCAGTTGTACTTGAGGGGATCGACCTCTCGTACACCATGTGTATGCATAACATTAAATCCTGACCGTGCCAGATAACCGACACTTATATTCCCCTATTCCGGGTTATTCCCCCAGCTCAAGAATCCGCACCAAAACAATTTGGTTTGGCATAAATTCTCAAATAATGCTTGAATTTCATAAACACATTGCAACATTCGTCTAGCCGAATCAAATAGCTTAGACTTACATCAATAATTCGGACATCAATCGAATCATTATAGCCAACTCAATTGGCATGCAATTTTTTTTTTTATACCTTAGAGAAAACAAAAATCATTTTATGACGTCATAATACTGCACTGTTGCAACAGTGTGTTAGGATTCCGTCATTTTCTGACCTTGTCATACTACATCATACCTTAGTGGGTTGACGATCCTATGATCACATCCAACACTAGGTTAATCTGCATTGATGACTCCATCATCTGTCATTCTACACGAGGTTTCATGATGCATTGATGACAATTTAAAAATACATTTTGATATTTTCAAATCAACTTTGTCTAGCCGAAACTATTAGCTTAGACATATGAATAGTTGTACATTTAAAATCCCTGGTCCAGAAATCTGGCTCCATACATTTTTTGAAGAGCAAAAGTGCAAATGTCAACACGAAGTCAATAAATTTCGAAGTCTAGCATAGCTAGAAGATTTGGAATATCCATGTCTCCTCATCAACTTCAATTTCTCCCATTTCTCCACTATTTAATAATTCTATCTATTTTTAACTCCATCAATGCTCATCATTTTGAGAATTCACAGTTCTAAATCCACAACCTTTCGATACCCCAATATAGTTCATCAAACTTACCACACAATATGAGTTCAGGAACTTACCACAATCATATGGGTTTAGAAACTTATCCTAGTCAGACCAAAATCGTCCATTCGCTGAGGGGTTCCATCAGACCATATGATTATGAGTCACGAACTTACCATACGTGTGAGTTTAAAGAACTCGCACCTAATCTTAATATTCTCTAACTATCAAATATAAATATGAGAAAAGAATCACCTTCTCGTCATACGTATAGCGATAGCGCGATACTAGGTTCCAACGATTATCAATATAGGAAGCTAAGTGATTGTCGAACCTATCACAATCCCCTGCCCATACAAGGAATCGATCAACTCGGCCACTAATCAATATAGGAGGCTAAGGGGTTGTTACACCAAGCACAAATTCCCCGCCCATACAAGGAATTGTTCAACTCAACCACTATACCGATATAGGAAGCTAAGTGGTTCTCAAACCAAGCACGAATCCCCCGCCCATACAAGGAATTGTACAACTCAGCCACTAACATGAGTCCTCAATTGAAATCACCCCTAATCCTAGCTTACTCGTTGCTTAACAAGAATTTAATTCGTGTTTCATCACCCATAACTCTTTCCGAGTTTTACTCGTACTATCTCATAGTACCATCTGTCTATAGCATTCAGCTAAAATTTTCAATCATTCAATTGATCATCTGTCATTCTATGACTTAATCCAATCACATCGTGATCTTACTCTACAATCGTTTTACATTACGATCTTCCTTATCCTACGATCGTTTCATCCTACGACCTTCTCTACTCTTCTCTTTAATCATAATATATGATTTTATGCCTTTACGCCTTATAGACCTCGTCTATTGATCAATACTTATCATCTATATCACTGGAGTCAGGTAACTCCCAATTCTCATCTTTTATAACGCATCGAGATTCTTCTTTGAATCGTCTTATATATATATCTCAACTCTTACCATGAATTTTCTAAATTCATTTACTATCAATTAAACTCTATTTGAGTTTTATCTATCTTCATCATTATCATCTTCCTTCACTACAGTTATAGCCTAAGGTACTCTTACCCAAGGTTTATAACCTATCAGCTCTGATACCAACTGTAACGCCCCTGAAACTCGGGTCTTACCTTGAACCCGATTCTAGCACGTCACGATACTACCCATACAACATAGGCTTACTAAAAATATGTAATTACAATAATATAACAACATATCCTCATCTAATCCCAGGCACGAAGACCTTAGATAAAACACTTATGACCAAGGTTGAATAAATACCATGATCCTTTACAATATCTCATATGTGAACGCAAGGTTCAGATTCTGACTTTATCCAATCCCTGAATATTCGCAAGGTTATTCAATAACCAATACATTCGTTATAAAAATGTCCTTTATAAAACATCGACATCCTTGTAGTTTACTATAACAAGTAACTAACATAATCACATCATAAATACTATAATGGATAACCTTCATTTCTAACTCAGGGTTTGCATAGTCAAATTCACGTACATCATATACCGTCATCATAACTAAATAATTACAGTAAAGGGACATTTAGCAACCTTCCTGTTTCCATGCGCCTCTAATCCTTATCATCACGATATCAAGATAATTGCATTGCATCGTAAATCTGCAAAAGTTTTGTTTTTGCAAGAATGAGCACGACGGCTCAGCAAGAACTAACAGTTTTCACATTTCATGCTTCACGTAACACATAAGTTTGCATTTATCCATGCATCATGATTCTCATACTATGCATCTTACTCATGCATTATAAATCTTATGCAATTCATCCATATATATGCATCATGTATCTCATAGCATACTTCATGCATCTCACATTGTATATTTGCAATAATTCAAGTTCCACATAGAACAATATAGTCACATAATTGCACATTATGCACACTTTAATCATGCTCTCATATAATCCACATGATAGTGAAAGATTTAGTAATCAAGTCATGTACATCAATACATTTAAACAAGTTAACAAGTTACTGAAAGAACTTGCCTTTAAGCGTTCCTTGCCAAATTATGATGGCTCGTCCTTCAAATATCCTACACAATTTATTTAACAATAAAATACCAATTAGCCACTAAAAAGGCTTCATATAATGGTTTACAATATAACAACTCTTATCTCATATTGTTCGCGCATTATAAATTAATAACGCGATTAACTCTAAAACGTTACTCGGCGTCGCGTCGTTTGAAAACGTTACGACCCTTATCACCATCAATACTTATTGGTTACATTAACCCCATCCCGTATCTTATAATGTTCATTTCATTTGAATCGAGACATTATTCAAGTTCATTAACACTTTACACGGCGTTTCGACGTTTACACGTCACACACCTAATTCGCCTCCTTTGTATGTGCTTAGCATACTCATGCATTGGTTTATAACACACTATCATGTTTCATTATTATTAGAAACAAAATATTAAACAAGATTATACACACTAGTTACGACGTTACGACGCTTGCACGTCTATACGCTAAACTTGATTATTCGAACGCCTAGGCTACATGCATTTGCGTACGCCTAACATGCCCATTCAATTTATCTAGTACTCCTTGGTTAATGGTAAGTATCATTATAAATCATAACATTCATGTTATAAAACTTAGAACATCATTTAACATTGTCGGGAGCATTACGCGTGCTTACGCGCATGCCCGACACTCTCCGATTGCCTCCAAAAACACATCAGTCACACAAATGGTCAATTTGGGAATTGATCCCGACCTCAAATTGAAAAACTCAAAGAACGAAAGTTGTAGGTCTACTCGTTCTCTTTCCGAATCATCTTGAATCATCTCAATCCGAGTTCGTATGAGAAAGTTATGCCCATTTTACTAAAGGACGTCGGAGCAGTTTTGCACAGTTTCCTTACCAGCGTCGTTGGCGCTCACAATGGCCTATGGCCAGCGCCTACAGCGCTCCTATGCAGTAGCTGGCCCCGTGGCCAGCGCCTACAGTGCCCAGCCAAGCGCCGTTGGCGCTAGGCCTGAGTCCCCAACGCGTTTTGCTTCCCGGAATGCTCTGTTTTGGTGTTCTAGACCTATCTTGCTTCCAACCACCATAACTCTCTCAATACACGTTCAAATTGGTCCGTTTCGGACTCTATGGACTCCTAAGACATAGGGCTACAACATATCAAAAATTCAGAGCTATCCATTAACATTAACATGGCCAAATCTTAGGCCAAAGTATCAACTCATGTTATATTTTCGTGTTCTTGGTGTTCTTCACCAAAATCATCACCAAAACTTCGTTTTAATCCCTTTTTACTCCATTCCAACTGGGTTAAACTCATAACCCATGGAAGTACAATATCATAACAACAAAACGAATTAAACAAACACAAAATCATAGCTACAAAGTCCTCTAAATCGTCCAAATGTCCAAGTTCATGTCCAAAGTTCATTGTTCTTCATGTTCTTCATCCTCCTTAAGCATAGGTACAGATTTCTTACGTTTTTGTTCCACTTTGATGTTATTAATGGCTTATATAACCTCTTAACAACATTTACAAACAATCACCACAAACAAAAACACCAAGAATCGTCACAAATCTGACCCACAAGCTTAAGAGCTCAAAACTAAGAAAAACTTGAAAAACTCAATAAGAAATCGAATGGAAAGGATTTGATTAGTGTTTACCTCTATAAATCCTTCCTAGATGATTAAGAAGCTCGGCTAGGATTTATTTTGAAGGTCCTCCTTGCTTGGATTCTCTTCTTCTTCCTCCCGTGCCTCCTTCTTCTTCCTCCTTCCTTTTTCCGGCGAACTTCCGGCGACTCCTCCTCCTTTTTCCGGCGAGCTCTCTCACTCTCACTCTCTCTCTCTCTGCAGAATTTGAAATGGGTTTGAATGGGGAGCTGATGGTTTGCAATAGAAGAATGAAGTTGTTGAATTATTTGGGAGAGTGGAGGAGTAAATTTGGGAAGAAAAATGAGTTTGTGGTTTAATGGCTCAAGGTGGCCAATTTTTCAACATTGCCGGCAATAGCTCTCCCTCCTTGCAATTTGATTGGTCCAAAATGAGGGATTGGTTCCCTCTTGGAGTGACAAGCCAAAATAAATACCCAAATACACCAAAAATATACCCAAAAACTCCCACTTTTATACCAAAACTGGTAAATAACCCTACCCAAAATTAAAATTGGCATTACCATAAATATTGGGATACGTAAAAATAATTATTAAGGGATTTGTCCAATTATTCGGAACACCCATATAATACATTTCGGATATGGATAAAATCACGTATCAGCTCAAATAAAATTTTTGACACTTGGAAAAATTATTCGTATGCATACACGTATTTATGAAATTATTCAACATCGAAAAAGACACAAAAATTTTATGGCGTGAATAGTGCCTCGGGAAACGTGCCCTGTGAATAGTAATTTTGCAATCTTTCGCAAAATCAATTATTCACTCCTACGATTCAATAACGCATAAAACTTCATACATTGACATCATCCAGGTTATAAAATAGCCTTTAAACACGTCACATAAAAATAATATTTAATCCGTTAATACTATTAATAAACCCAAATTACAAGGGTATTCACGATTCGCGATCGCTACTCTTTCCGATTAACTCCCCATAATCATATACATCAACGTACATATATCTCACCCATATTTTGGGTTAGCGTCTTTACAATAAATAACTCGTCCAATAATATTATCCTTTAACTATTTATTTAATCCAATAAATAGTACTCTAGCGATATTTCTCGAATCCGCCAAATTAGCTAATACGAAAACTTTGATACCTACTAATCATCGTCTACACATAATCTAGGTTATAATATAACCTTTAAACACTTACCACATAATATTATCAATAAAAGTCTATTTTATTCAATAATATTCATAAGCTCGAATTATCAAGCTACCCATGACTCGCGATCGTTGCAATAATTAACTATTAACTCATTCATTTCGAATCTATGTATATATTTCACATTTATATATATACATATTAAGCTCATATATTTAATCACATAAATATATATAACACATATATATTCAAACGCGACTCATAATAAGAATTATTCTATATTAAATTCTTATTATAATTATTCTCAAAAATCCGGGTTGTCACAATAACCGGGGGTTACAAGATGGGTGACCGGCGACGATACCCGGCCCCGACGAGACAATCGTCCGGCGACGAAAACCGGCGATTACGAGATGGATGTCCGGCGACGAAAACCGGCTCCGACAAGATAACCAACCGGCGACGATAACCGGGGGTTACGAGATGGGTGACCGGCGACGATACCCGGCCCCGACGAGACAATCGACCGGCGACGATAACCGGCGATTGCGAGATGGATGTCCGGCGACGAAAACCGGCTCCGACAAGATAACCAACCGGCGACGATAATCGGGGGTTACGAGATGGGTGACTGGCGACGATACCCGGCCCCGACGAGGCAATCGACCGGCGACGATAACCGGCGATTACGAGATGGATGTCCGGCGACAAAAACCGGCTCCGACAAGATAACCAACCGGCGACGATACCCGGCCCCGACGAGGCAATCGACCGGCGACGATAACCGGCGATTACGAGATGGATGTCCGGCGACAAAAACTCGCTCCGACAAGATAGCCAACCGGCGACGATAACCGGGGGTTACGAGATGGGTGACCAGCGACGATACCCGGCCCCGACGAGACGATCGACCGGCGACGATACTGGCGATTGCGAGATGGGTGACCGGCGACGAAACCCGGCCCCGGCAAGACGATCATCCGCATTGACACCCTTTTATGAATGTTTTGCATCCATTGCATCCTACGTTGCATCATAAATCATCTGTGTTGCCTCACGTATGTATTGTCATCCTTGTGCATTGTCATTCATGCGTCGAGTGTCTATTATTTATCCTGTTCATTTCATTTGAACATTGCATGAACATGATAAAGAGGGGCAGCTGTAGACACCCAAATTTTGCGTTCCCTGTACTAACCATGACAGGAGGGAAAAATCGTCAATTGAACCGGCTTGCGGGAGCGAAGGAATAGGGCACAAGTGCGAACGTCCAACACCACCGCAATGATTGGTGACCAAGGCTGACGTGACAATAAGGCCATCCGAAACGAGCATTCCGGGATAAGGTGGCACATCTCCCGGAAATTCCCGGACTACAAAATACGAGCCTGTAAGCGAAAACCGACGCTACGGCACGAAAATCGAGGCGTGGCACGAAAATCGAGAAAGTCAAACCGTCCAGCCGCGGATTGATCTGCGGCCAAATAGTGCGCATTTTGAAAACACGGAACTTGAAACACGGAACTCGAAATCAGGTGAGTGGAAGGCAGGCGGCCAGCCAGCCTATTTCAGCTCAGCTTCGTGCAGCATACAGGGAGTTCAGCAATTTTTGAGGAAGAAGAATTCAGCATAGCAGCCAAGCACGGAAATTGAGAGAAAATAGCTAGATTTTGCAACAAAATAGGAAGAAAAGAGAGAAAAAAGAGAGGATTTCTACTCCTTTCATTTTGATTGTATCAATATATTTCTTATCCTATTCAAGTACACAAGTTTACCTCCATTTGAGATCATTTTGCAAGGTAAAAATTCCTTTTGTTGTAGCAATTTATATCACATTATTTGGTTAGATTAGATGTAGTTTTTATGTATATTGTTGAACGATCATTGGAATAAAATTCTTCCTAATAACCCGAGGATATCCAATTGATGAAATTTCTAGCTTGTTTATGGTGATTCATTGGGTGTAATTTATTTAGATTGTCATTTCCGGATATCATGGGGTATTAGATAAATCCGGGTTGGTTAGTTATGTAGTATTCATTTTGTGGGCATGTATTAATCTCGTGTGAGCCTAGGAATGCGACCCCGTGGTCCAAATCCGATGATGGACGTTTTGATGTATGTGATAGGTTCAAGATGCTCGTTTTGTAACATGTAACCGTCGGGCCTTAAAACGACGCTAAGGCGAGAATCGGGTTTAAGGTCCCGTATTAGTGGAATATGTGATTGTTGGCGTCGGGAATATTTTGATGGCTTACATGCCCATGAATAGCCCCGATGCGTGTTTATGCTTGATTAGATTTTGTGACACAAAAAAATGATTTCAAAGATTAAACGATGAAGCTTTTTTTTTTATTAAAATCAGACAAGCTAGGTTACTAGAATCACGAGGCTAAAAATTGGAAGTGTTAATAAATGTCGATTCCTATTAAACGAGAAGGCCAAAGGAAATCATTTTCAAACATCACCAAAAGCGGCTTTATGAATGAACGAAACGTTTTATTAAACCTTGATACATAGGGCGAAAGAGATCCTAGAAATTGCCCATCATTTATGAAAGCAACGTATAAATCTCGATTCCTATTTCGGTTAAGGTTTAAGAGAATTCATATTTTATCAAAACGACGCCTAATAAAGATTCATAGTTCTGACAAGTAAAATCAAATCTTTTCTCATGAACGAAGGAACTCTCTCGTACTAACGGAAACGACGTTCTAAAACATTCCCAAAACAAAAACACGATTTCTCAATAAAGTGCCAAATGTTTCACCTCTCATGAAAGAACTCACCACAACATTCACATAAGCACACACACACACTCACACGCACGTATACACATTATATGAATCAAAGGATAGGAAGGTATCAAGATTGCGGTAACCGTGTTTCATGGAAGTCGAGGGGTGCCTAACACCTTCCCCTCACTTAAGCAAGCCCCCGAACTCTATGAATCTCGGTTCGCAGACCAATTAATTCGGAGTCACATATGAGCGAACGATTTACAAAAAACGAAACTCGGATGAGTTGGTACATCCATTTCAAAATATACCAACTGGCGACTCTGGTTAATTGGCTCATCATAAAAAAATGATCTTTCAAAACCCCATCGACATCAAAGCCGACCTTTTCCAAACATCATCTAATAACAAAGGCTAAAATCGGAAAAGGACCACATCGCGAAAGATAGGCGAGAGAAACCGGCGTCGACAATAATCATTAAGTGTTTATTATCATTATTTATTAGGGCCAAAGCTAAATAATTAACTTATACATCTCACTTATACTTAATCATTATTTCATTAATGATTAAGTAATTGTTATCCTTGTTAACTTATTCACACCTAATTATTATTAATATAAACTAGATGATAATCGGATATTTATTATCTTTATTTATTATTATTAAATAATGACAAATAATTATTTTATTACTTTTATTCATACTTAGTTAGATATTTAGTACCTTTATTTATTATTATTTGATAAATACTAAATAATTACTTTATCATCTTCATTCATACTTAATTATTATTTAATATTAATTAAATAATAACTAAATATTTATTATCTTTATGTATTACTTATTGATAAGTAATAAATAATTAATTCATTAATTTTATTCATACTTAATTATTAATTAAATAATAATAATTAAATATTTATTATCTTTATTCATTATTTAGTGATAAATAATAAATAATTAATTGATTAACTTTATTCATACATAATTATTATTAAATATTTACTATCCTTATTTATTATTTATTGATAAATAATAAATAATTAATTTACTCATTTATTCATATTATTTAATATCAATCAAATAATAATTAAATATTTATTATCTTTATTTATTATTATATTGATAAATAATACATAATTACTTTATTAATATTATTTATTAGTTATAATAACTAATTAGTTTACAAGTGCACTATTAACCCAAATTAATTAACCAATAATTAAGCCAAGATTTGATTTTTTTACAAAGCTACTGACAGGGACATTTCACACCCACATGAAACACAGCCTGGATTAGGCCTTCCATCAAACATTTGGTTAGTTTCTACAACAATCTGTGCTGGCCAACCCATTCACAAGATTATACTGCCGAAACCTTAAGGTTTCTTACTATACTAAGTTTCAACCCAAGCAGTACAATACAATATATAACCTCAACAGTAGAATATATACTATCTAATACCATTAATACCACAATAATTGATTTCTAGTTCAAGAGGAATATACTACAACCCAAACAAGAGCAACAGAATACAACATCAGATGTTCAAATCCAAACAAAACAATGTTTATTAAAAAAACCAACACCATCGGCTGCTAGAACCTTTAAGGTTCATTAACACAGTTTCCCAACAACAACCCAAGATATTAACAATTCAATACCAGATTTTAACCCAAACAACATAATACAGTGTCCGAGTTTCACATCAAAGCAATACAATATTATACCATGAATAACCTAAATCATGCAAAGGACCATCCCAGCAGACCGAGCTACTCGTGACATTCTGCTCCGGCGTCTGTTCTTGACTATCATGAGGGGTTGTTTCCTAGGGAACAACTCTTCTACCATTCATTTCAGCGTCGTCGGAGCCATTAGGGACGTAGATCGGATCAGTGATTATGATTGGAGGTCCTTCACTTTTGCCTATTTCCTCCATGGTCTCCGTTTTCGCTCGGAGGGACAGACAGACGCTTGGCTTGGGTTTTACAGTTCTTGGCGTACGAGCGACTCCCATGCCTGAGGCCTGTCACGACTCTCGGTCTGGACACCTATCCTAGGGGTCGGCGGTGGCACCACAGTACTTTGGAGGAGGTCCTGGTGTCTGGCAGCTTTGCCTATTGCCGCATTCAGCTAGAGTTGATCACCGCTGCTGAGGTCGTCTGGACTCCTTATCTTTCTGAGCATCTGACTGTGGGGTTTACAGACGGATATCCCTCCGGCCCCGAGTTCGCACTCTCCACCCGTCGCCTTACCTTGCAGAGTGTTGGAGGATGGGTGATGTATTTGGGAGAGCGCGCATTCAGATGCGTGACTGGAGAGATTCGTATTCCACATTCCCTTCCCCTTACTACATCCTGGTCGGTGGACTCTCAGCCCTCAGAGATTATGCTGGAGGGAGAGGATGGCCGGACACTTTCTACGAGTCTTAGCACGAGTGAGGCCTTCCGTACCTGGTGGGTGCCCCGTACTATTGGTCCTCAGACTCGGGCCACATTCTTCCTCGGGGATATGGTCCTTGGATCGGTGATGATGACTGATTGGGCTGCCTGTGTTCGGGCTCCTACACATGTTGAGTAGATTGCTACTCTGACCCGCCAGGTGGACCAGCTATCCTTATATCTTCGGGTGTTAGACCGGACCCTAAAGGATGCTTACGTATATGATCCTGACAGTGCGGCTTCGATGCAGGCCCGAGCTCCTCTGATGCCCCAGTGCCCCCTATATCCCAGATATTAACTTCGGGGCTTCGACTTCGACTTCCACTCCGGGGGATCAGCTTGGGGACCCCGATTTTATAGATGACATCACTTTTGATTAGAGCATGATAGGATAGGGCCCCTTTTTTTGTACTTGAACCTGTTCGATTTCTTTTTCCATTTCATGCACTATGTATTGAACTCCTTTATTTATTTATGCACAGTTTTATCGTTATGACAGTTCAATTGCCTTATTATTAACTGTATGATGCATGCTTTTTTTATTCATGGATGGATAATGACCCCTGCACAGTCCTTTTGATACTGTTTTTCACAGATGTCGTCACCAGATGCCGTGGTACGTTTGGATCTTGGTCTTCCCACAGGGTTGGTTGGCAGGCTTTTTCGCTGGTTGGACAGTTTGTCGCCGGGCGACAGGGTTACTGCAGATGGTCTTCTGGGACATTCCTGGTCCTTGTTATCCTTTCAGGTGCCGGTAAGCTTTGTGGAGGGTATTCTGAGCTATTGGACCCCTGCCCGTCAGGTGTTCAGATTAGGGACAGTGGAGCTGACCCCCACTCTCGAGGAGTATGCTCGCTTTACCGGCTTGTCTTTGGATGGTCCTTGTGCCAGGGTCACGGCTGGTTCCATTCGCCGTCAGTTCTTGACTTTTACTGGGTTGCGGAGGACAGTTCTGTTATCGGTGATCACATCAGACCATCTAGTTCCCCTTCATTTCCTGACTAACCGATTCGGCTCACCCGACAGTTTTCATCTATTCTCTAGTGATTTTTCCTTATCTGAGGAGCGCTGGGGCGCTTTGAGAGTAGATGTTCTGATGGCTTGTGTTATCTCAGTTTTGTATCTGCCAGCCGGATCCGATATGTTGGACATGCGAGTTATTACAGCCGTTAGAGCCCTTCAGGAGGCTCACACCATTATTCCTATGATACTAGCAGACACATACATGTCAACCTCATATTCTCAGTCCTTTCGAGGCAGAGTGTTCAGAGGGAGCTCTGTTTTGTTGTATGTATGGTTTAGGAGCCATCTCAGCCCCATCGGTGATTTCCGTCGCCATGGGTTTTGCTTCAGCCACGACATAGCCATGCAATTCTCGTTCCGTCCCGTGAGCTGTACTGATGTGGCTTCCTAGACAGAATTCTTATCAGCTATTGAGGAGCCTTTTCATCTCTTGATCTATTCGGGTTATTGCTCCTTCATGAGCTTCTTGACTCATGTGCCCACCTTGGATTTCATCCCTATTTATGGCTTGAGGGGTGTGACGACTTATCATCCCTTGGCGGTTATGGAACAGTTTGATCAGATACAGGATTTTCACCCCTTCACAGGCGCAGCCGACTACCGATTTCTTATATCACCCCAGACAGAGAGAGATCTACTGTAGGTGTATGATCTTTGGTCTCGCAGGATCCTTGCCGAGTATAGTAAGAGTTGCCCCATTCAGACATCTGCTTATGTGCGATGGTTGCACGGAGACTCTGATGTGGTTGACTTGAGCCAGACTGGAGTATTTGATGACTCTCGAGTGATTTTCACAGATGATACCACCCCAGAGGTAATTATTCCTCCTGAGTCTATAGAGATGATATCCATACATGATTTCGAAGGCTTCTCCACTCCCGCCCAGACTCTTCATTCCATCTCAACTGATTCTGCCCCTAGTCGGGTTACTGAGGATAGTCGGAGCCGACTGGCCTTGATTACTGCTGAGGCTGAGAGAGATGCTGCTCTTGCTGAGAGAGATGCCGCTATTCTGGCCAGAGATGCTGCCCTCACTGACAGAGACGCCATTGTATTACAGACTAGGGCAGTTATAGATACTCACTCTGAGACTGTTAGCCGAGCCACTGCTTTATTGGACCGCATCGACATGATGGGGCAGCAAATTGTAGGGGATGCCGATGCTTCAGATCTATCCACCACCTTATCCATCCTGCTTCAGTTAGTTTCAGATTTGTAGATCATTTTATTTCCTGCATAGACTATGTCAGTTTCATCAGTTATCGAAAGAAAAATCTTGTAACAAAATGACTTATATATGTAGACATGCATTTAAATTTAGTCATTTTCCCTTTTTGTCGTATCGTTGCCTTTCATTGGATCCTCATTTTATCCAGCTAACCACGATTTTGATATTTCGCCTTCTTCCTCTCCTCAAGTCTTGATGGAGATTTGACAGATATTGCCGCACACCCTGTTGATTTCATCAGACTGAGTCTTAGATTTTTGGCTAACTGTTTGGTTGGGTTAGGGTTATGTCATTGAGATGAAGCTGACTAGGTGGCTGGTTTTGGGAAGGTTTCGAGGGTATAAGAAGGCTTTTCTGGCTGTTGGGAATCGGTTTTGGTTAGAGAAAGTGTTATCTTGTAAAGAAATGGACCGTGCCATGATGGCTGCCTACGTACTCCCACAAGTCAGGAAATCAGGTCCTACGTAGTTCGTTCTTTCAAAGAAAAAGGAGAAAATGATGATTCAAGCGTAGAACCGCTTCACCGAGTCGGAATTGATGGGTTGTGGAAACACCTCACCATCCATCCCTTGCAATATGAGGGCTCCTCCGGACAGCACTTTCTTAATCACAAAAGGACCTTCCCAGTTTGGGGCAAACTTCCCCTTGGCTTCGTTTTGACAAGGCATGACTCTCTTTAGCACTAGGTCATTTTCCTTAAACTTCTGAGGTTTATCTTTTTGTCGTACGATCGAGAGATTCTTTGCTGATATAACTGACCGTGCAAAACAGCAGCCACCCTTTTTTCATCAATTAGGGCCAATTGGTCGTATCGACCTTGCATCCAATCCTCCTCGTTTATCTGAGCATCAATCAAGATTCTGAGGGACGCCATCTCAACCTCAACTGGCAGAACAACCTCCATTCCGTATACCAAAGCGTAAGGGGTTGCCCCTGTAGAAGTACGCACCGACGTTCTGTACGCCAGCAGGGTGAGAGGTAGCAGATCTGGCCATCCTCGATGATTAGCAGACATTCTCGCCATGATCTTCTTGATATTCTTATTTGTAGCCTCTACTGCCCCATTCATCTTAGGACGGTAAATGACAGAATTGAGGTGTTTGATCTTAAACTGGTCACATAATTCCTTCATGAGGGCATTGTTCAAATTCTTGGCATTGTCGGAGACTAAGATCTCAGGTTGCCCCTAACGGCAAATGACATTATTCCTGATGAAACCAACGATGATCTCCTGAGTTACTTTAGGGAAAGAACCTGCTTCTAACCATTTAGTGAAGTAATCGATCATGACGAAGATAAATCGGTGTCCGTTGCTTGCTTTGGCTCCACTGGTCCGATTACATCTATACCCCACATTGAGAATGGCCAAGGGGAGGTCATATAATGCAGCTCATTGGGAGGCGCGTGGATTACTTTGTCGTGCGCCTGGCATTGGTAACATCGTTTGACATGATCATCGCAGTTGGCTTTCAGTGTTAACCAGTAATGCCCCGTTCTCAAGATCTTTTTGGCCAGCATCGGTCCACTCATGTGTGGCCCACACACTCCACCATGTATTTCGTCCATAATCTTTTGGGCCTGCGTTTCATTTACACATCGCAATAATCCCAAACCGGCATCCCTCTTGTATAGTGAATCCCCGCTCAGATAAAACTTCATCGCCATCTTTTGGATTCTCAACCTCTCAGCTCGGCCTGCCTGGTCGGGAATGGATCTATCCCTCAGATACTCCCTTATGTCGTGATACCAAGGCTGCCTTGGCAGAACCACCTCCTCCGATAATACTGCCACATGTTCCTCATATGTCGGGGCATTCTGTACTGCTATTTCAATCTGTGGAACGTCCCTGCTTTTGATTATGTGGATTAAGGAAGCCAGAGTTGCCAATGCATCGGCAAAATCATTTCTTCCCCGGGGGATATGTCGGAAAGCGATATCCTCAAATTCTCGCATCAATTGGATAACACATCGGTGGTATGGAAGCAATCGGAGCTCCTTCGTGCTATACTCCCCGATCGCCTGTTTGATTACCAGCTCTGAATCCCCGAACACCGCTAGTCTCTTCACTCCCATATCGCGGGAAAAACGGAGTCCCAATATACATCCCTCATACTCAGCTGTGTTATTCGAGTTACTGAACTACAATTTAGTGGCCACAGGGTATTGTTCTCCGGTGATAGATACCAGGACTGCTCCGGCTCCTGCCCCTTCGGCATTCATGGCACCATCAAAATACAACTTCCAGAACTGCCCCTCGTCATCACATCTCGTGTGTAAGATCCAGAATGCATCTTTGCCCGATAAAGGAGTTTCTAAAGGCTCCATCCCTCCTGCTGGCATTTCTGACAACTGATCTGCAATTCCTTGCCCTTTCATGGCTTTTTGAGTTATGTATACGATGTCGAACTGCTGTAAGATTAACTGCCATCTTGACAACCGACAGTTCAGCATGGGCCTTTCAAAGATATACTTCAGGGGATCCATTCTCGATATCAAGTACGTAGTGTGCCCATGGAGATAGTGCTGCAATCTCATTGCGGCCCATGCCAGAGCACAACAGGTCCTTTCGATGGGAGTGTAATTCTGTTCACATCGGCTAAACCTCTTGCTGAGGTAATAGATGGCATGCTCTTTGCCTGATTCATTCTTCTGTCCCAGCATACATCCCATCACAATAGCATTGACCGATATATACATGAACAGAGGGATCCCATCCTTCGGGGGTACCAGTACTAGTGCTTCTGTCAGCTACTTCTTAATGGTCTGAAAGGCTTCCTGGCATTGCTTAATCCACTCTTGGGAGGCATCTTTCCTTAATAGTTTAAAAATTGGCTCGCATGTAGTTGTCAAGTGGGATATGAAGCGGCTGATGAAGTTTATTCTTCCCAGAAATCCTCTTATCTCCTTTTCTGTGCGAGGTGCCGGCATATCCACAATGGCCTTAATCTTTGTTGGATCGAACTCAATGCCCTGATTACTAACCAGGAATCCCAAGAGCTTGCCCGACTGCACTTCGAAAGCACACTTCGCTGGATTGAGCTTCAAATTATATTTTCTGAGCCGATCGAATAGCTTTTTGAGATGGGTCACATGATTAGATTCCACCCTCGATTTCACGATAATGTCATCCACGTAGACCTCTACCTCCTTGTGCATCATGTCGTGGAACAGGGCCATCATGGCTCTCTGATAAGTAGCCCCCGCATTTATGAGACCGAAGGCCAATCGTTTGTAACAGAAGGTGCCCCAAGGGGTGATGAAAGCGGTCTTTTCTCGGTCTTCCTCCGCGACCATTATCTGATGATACCCAGCAAAGAAATCAACAAAAGAGTACATCTCGTACTGGGATGTGTTATCCACCAGGATGTGTATGAAAGGCACTGGGAAGTTGTCCTTGAGACTGGCCTTGTTCAGATCTCTATAGTCGACACATACCCTCACCTTCCTTCCAGGCTTAGCCACTGGGACTATATTGGATAGCCATTCCGGGTAAATGGACACCATAATGATTCCAGCCTTGAACTGTTTGACGATTTCTTACTTCACCTTCAAGCTCCACTCCGGTTTTAGCTTTCTTAATTTCTGCTTGATAGGCTTGAAACCCTCCTTGATGGGCAACCGGTGTACCACAATATCGGTGGACAATCCGATCATGTCCTCATGAGACCAGGCAAAAACATCCTCATATTGGCTTAGCAACTTGGTTATTTCTGTTTTCTGGCTAGGGGTCAGGCTTGTCCCTATCTTGAGCTCTTTGGGTTTGTCAGGGGTTCCGATATTTATGGTGATGGTTTGGGCTAAGTTGGGTTTGGGTTTGTCTTCGACCCATCCTTTGATCTCGTCAGGCGTGTCGTCATTATCTATCTCATCCTGCTCAATGTCCATTAAATCGAAATCCAGCTCAATATCAAAATCATAGTCATCTTTCAAATTTGAAACATCGTTTGTTAGGCAAGAAATACTCAAATTGGTACACCTGACATGAAACAAAAATATTTGTCATATATATAAATCGTTTTCCCACAAGGATCATCTTTAAAATAACATGACAAAATAACATAACCATGCAAAATTTAAAATAAGGGACAAAAACTGGTGTCTATTCATCCCCCACCATCTGGGGTATACCACCCTGACGCCATATTTTACCGTCGTTTAGATATTACTGGCTCCATCGTCCAGTTGTCGGTGGTCAGATCGGCCGGAATGCGACAGATGAAGGGCGGCTTCGCATCAGAAACTTCCTCGATGACTACCACCACATTACATTGGTCCTTCTTCATAACATCTTCAGGAATAGTCAGCCCCGCCCAATTGATGATAGGTACACTCTGTTGGGCTCCTGATGGCGAGGCAACATCCCTCCCTTGTCCACTACTTACTGACTGTCCAAGGATATAACACTTGGTTTCAAACTGTTGCATGACCTCCTGTAGGAAACTCTCCCTTTTGGCCAACTCATCATTCGTGGGGGTCAATGTTTCACCTCCTGTCTTAGACATAGGCTCGCTAGTACCTTGTTCATTGTTGACATTCGGCATCATACTTTCGGCCCGTCAAGTTGGGGTCTTCCCTTGAGAGTGTTTCTGTCCTACGCCTCCATAATACCCCAACCCTGCCTTGCCTATCTGATTAGGCAGTTGAATAGGCTCAGTAATTCCTTGACTGTTTTTTTCCAACCCTTGCCCAGGTCGAAACTTCATCTTCATCATTTCTCTAGCAACAAAGGTAAGTTCAGGAGAGACCGTAGGTTTCACGGCTGGAGCCCCCAGACATCTGTAGTGGGGAATATTGATTTCCAGTGCCTGAAAACTGGCGGGCACCACCGTCTCGTCCAAATTAATCACCGGCAGGCCATTCCTGTAAGGAGAAGGGTCATTATGCTCCGCAGAGACCGTCACCAGGTCCCCGTCGATGATAAACTTAATTTGCTGGTGTAGCGTAGAGGGAACTGCTCCGGCCATGTGTATCCACGGCCTTCCCAATAACATGTTATAACTTGTCGCGATATCCAGGACTTGGAATGAAATATCGAAAGTACAAGGCCCTATTTCCACAGGCAATTCTATTTCTCCCATCGTATCCTTCCGGGAACCGTCAAAGGCTCGCACCACCACATAACTGGCCCGCAGGCACTTGGGATTGACGTTCATTTTTTCCAATGTACTAAATGGACAGATATTCACTGCCGATCCCCCATCAATTAGCACCCCATTCATAACATATCCTGATGAGATTACCGCAATATGCAGCGGTTTCCGATGCCCCCTTCCTTCTTTGGGGATATCATCATTTGTGAATGATATTACATTGTTTTCTAACAGATGGTCCACTAGATGGCCGAACCCTTCTTTGCTAATCACCTTGGGAATATGTGCCTCTTCCAGGACTTTGGCCAGAATTCTGCAGTGATCGTCAGATGATAATACCAAATCCATGATCGATGTCAGGGTCGATTCCTCGCTCAATACCTTGATCCCCCTCGCTTCTGGATGATTCATCTTCCTGAAGAATTCCATAGCTTTCTCCTCGGATATCTTTTCGTTCCTCTTCTCTTTGCTCTCAAGGACTCGTCTTGGAAGATATAAAGGATTCCCCTTTGATGTTACCGAAGCACAACTGGCCGCCTCCTCTGATACTCCCTCGTAATTCCACGGTACTGTTTTCAGACTGCTAATGGGGATTTGTGGTCTTGCTGCAATGGTGAGAGGTTTCGGGGCCGTTAACCTGATAGGCCCCTCTGTGATACTCCTGCTCAGACCCGCCAACCTAATCGGTGTCCCTCGTATACTCTCCTAATCACTTGTCATGCCAATCATCTCATCGGTTCTCCTTATATAATTCATCCTTGGTGGTCCTTCGACTTCGCTGGCTTCCACCACATTGACCCCTTCCCCATCATGCTTAGGCAGAGGATTGACTTTAACATTTGGTGACTCTGGTTGCTCCACCACGATCTCCCCGCTATCGATCATGTTCTGAATCTTGTGCTTCAGCGTCCAGCATTCCTGAGTATCATGACCAGGGGAACCCGAATGGTAGGCACACTTCTTATTCGGGTCAAATCTTCTCCCTTTTGGGTCAATCGGGGGTGCCAAATCGACTATCTTTCTCTGTGCTATTAAGACAGCCAAAATCTGTTCAAGAGGATCCCCAAGCGGGGTGAACACCCGGTCCTTTGTGGCCTGAAACCTTCTCCGTTTGTCCGTCCTTTGATTATGGAAATTAGATTGTCGGGGTGGCATTATTCTCTGTATTTGCACTGGAGGTCTATCCTCCACCTTCCTAGACGATCTCTGCAGGATGAGGGAAACATCTTCCTCCCTTTTCTTTTGGGTCCTGCGGGAAGTACTACCATAGTTTCCACTCTAGATTTGCTCCGCAACTGCCTCTAAAGCTGTAAAGTCCCGGATCTTGCCAGACTTTAACCCCATGTCAACCATTTCTACATGCTTTATCATTTCGGCAAAAGGTCTTCCAATCCCTGCTATCACTCGCTCATAATAAGGCACCTCCTGAATATCCACAAAGGTCATTACCATTTCTGCCTCGCTCATTGGGAGATTTACCTGTGCAGCCATACCCCTCCACCGCTGTGCATAGTCCCTAAAAGATTCTTTTAGTTGCTTCTTGATCTTTGTCATCTGATATCTGTCAGGGGCCATCTGTACCTGGAAACTGTATTGTGTCAAGAAAGTATGGGCCAACTCCTCCCAGTTGTGGATCTGAGCATTATTAAGGCGGGCATACCAAGTTCTTGCTTCTCCTGTTAGGCTCTTTTGGAATAACTACATCCTCAGTCGTTCGTCCTCTGCATAAGACCCAAGTTCCCCAATGTATATCTTCAGGTGTGTATAAGGGTCTCCCTTCCCATTATATTTCTCAAATTCGGGGATCTTGAACTTCTCCGGATACCTGGTTCCTGGAAAGACACACAGGTCTGAATAATTGACCCTGCCCAGGGAACCTATGCCTTTTAGAGATTGGATAGTCTCCTCCATCTGTTTCATTTTCTTTCGAAGATCATCGGTATCTCCCTCCTCTGGAATAGTGATTACTGGCCGGTTAGGTGTAGGAATGGCTTTGGGGATGACCGGCTCACCCTTAGGCTGGGGTGGATCATCCTTAGGCGGATCTTGTCTCAATAACAACTGCTCTTTCATCATCGTGGCATTTCCAACATCTGCTTTTTAAAATCATCAAATTCCTCCCGAGATATGGAACCACGATTAGGAGGTGGAATATCAGCCATTTCAGATGTAGAATCTCGGGCCCTTTTAGATTGCAAATGCGTTTGAGGAGCAATCCTACAGGGGAAAACGGTTTGCAGTTTAGTCTTGGGAAATGAAAGATGTGGATGCACGCTAAAGCTGTAACTTTTGTGTTTTTGGGTTTTTTTTAATCTTTCCCTGTAAAACAAAATGTTAGCAGTCCCTTACTGCAATAGCAAATGCTAGACACGAATTATTATGCTTTCCCCGCTATTCTCTGCAAAACATAGAGGTTAGTACCTTTTTTTGACAACAGGGAAGGTATATGTAAAAATATTGAATGGGACCATGACACTTTATACGTGTAAACATAAAAGGGTATGAAGAGACTTTCCCTGCGTTGGGTTAATCTGAGGCTGACCTACCCTAAGGTTACTCTCGCGGCTTTTCGGCATGTAGGTCCCCAAATCTTCGCAATCTACTCGTCTGAATTCTTTCGATTGGAGTGGATTTGGGTGGTGCGTTTCCTGAGCCATCTCTGGGGAGCAGCCCCTTCGAGTCTAGTAATAAGCAACCGACAGGTTCGCCTCAGGAGGAGGTACACTCTCAACATACATTCACATTCATCGTCCTCACCGTATGCAAATGATTACTTTCAATAAGGCAATTCCATTCAATCATTCATTCAATGGACAAAACACACATTCACACAACAATAAGTAAAAAATAGGTCAAGATATCGCACGTACATACACATTTATAAATTTTTAAAGGATAGGATATCATCAAGATTTGAACGCGGCTTAGGCCCTCTAATTATCCCCAGCAGAGTCGCCAGCTGTCGACGCCAGGAGGATCGCTCCTGTGGTAATTATTACCCTTTCCAATTTTAGCCTTTTTATTAGATGAATTTTTTTCCAAAAAGGTCGGCATGAATGTCGACGGGGTTTTGAAAGATCGTTTTTTATGATGAGTCAAGTTGACCAGAGTCGCCAGTTGGTATATTTGAAATGGATGTACCAACTCATCCGAGTTTCGTTTTCGTAAATCGCTGGCTCATATGTGACTCCGAATTAATTGGTCTGCGAACCGAGATTCATAGAGTTCGGGGGGTTGATTAAGTGAGGGGAAGGTTTTAGGCACCCCCCAACTTCCATGAAACACGGTTACCGCAATCTTGATGCTTTTCCTATCCTTTAATTCTTAAAATGTGTGTGTGCGTGCGTGTGTGCCTATGTGAATGTTGTGGTGAGTTTGTATGAAGAAACCATTTGGGTTTTTATGAAAAAGTTATGTTTTATTTTGAGAATGCTTTAGAATATCTTTCGGCTTATACGAGAAAGAAAGGTTTGATTTTAATTGTCAAAAGCTGTGAGATTTTCATTAGGTGTCGTTTTGGCAAAACAAGAGTTTTTTAAACCTTCGTCAAAATAGGAATCGAGACCTATACGTTGCTTTCGTAAATGAAATAACGGGCAACTTCTAGGATCTCTTTAACCCTATGCACAAAGATTTAATAAAACGTCATTTATTTTTATAAAACCATTTTTTGTGATGTTTTGAAAACGACTTTTCTTTAGCTTTCTCGTTTAACTAGGAATCGACATTCATTAGCACTCCCCATTTTAAGCCTCGTGGTGCTAATAACCTAATTTGATTGATTTTATGGAAATCTTCATCATTTTAGCTTTGAAATCCGTTTTTTTATGTCGCAAATCAAATCAAGCATTAAAATGCGTTGGGGCTATTCATGGGCATGTAAGCCATCAAAATAACCCCGAACGCTCAACCACATATTTCACTATTACGGGGCCTTAAACCCGATTTTCGACTTGATATCGTTTTAAGGCCCGACGATTACATATTTACAACTAGGAATAATCGGTCCAATTACATGCACCAAATTTGTCCATCATCGGATTTGGACCACGGGGTCGCGTTCTTAGGCTCACATCCACAATTGCTATCCACTCGCAAAACGGATAACACACCAATGAACAACACCGAGTTGCCTAACACATCACAATATCCTACAATAACAATTTAAATATACTACGCATAACACATTATCATAACGAGCTAAAATTCACCAAATGGATATCATCGGGCTATTAGGAAGAATTTTGTTCCGTTGGAACCCTCACTAATAATCCCTAATCCATGTATTCTCAATAATATCCGAGAAAAAAACTACGTTTAATATAATCCAAATGACAAAACTTAACAAAATGATATAACAAAACTGCTATAAAAAAGGGTTCTTTTTCACCTTGCAAATGACACCACGATACGTATAAATTCGTATACTGAATATAGTAGAAACTATTTGTGATACAATCTAGCAAAAGGGATACAAATCCTCACTTTTTTCTCTCTTTTCTCTCTTTTCTCGCTATTGTTGCTTGCTGATTCTTCTTCTTCTTTTTTTCTTCCGCTGCGGTGTAACTCTCTGTATGCCAAATGAAGAAATGTGCTGATAAAGGCTGACCAGGGGCAGCCGCAGATTGATCTGCGGCTGGCCTTGGTTTCTCCGCGCCCGTCGCGCACTTCAGCCCGCCGCGCAATTCAGTTTATTTTAATCCTTGGCCGCAGATCAATCCGCGGCTGGCTAGGCTGATTTTCTCGATTTTCATACTGCACCTCAATTCTCGTGTCGTACTATTGGTTTTCGCTGAGAGGCTCATATTTTGCGGTCCGGAAACTGCTGGGAAACGTGCCACATCATTCCGCTTTGATCGTTATCGTGTCAGCTTTGATCGCACGTCGTTGCGGTGGCTCTAAGTGTTTGTACTTATGTCCATCTTTCGTTCTCGTGGGCTGGGTTAATTGACGATTTTGCCCTCCTGTCAGGGTTAGTATACGAAGTGCAAAATTTGGGTGTCTACAAACAACATTAAGAATTAGAGAATTAGGTTATTCCAAGCAACAATCACACAATCAGAGATTATTTAACTTGCCTTCAGATAATCTTAGCAATACGCAAAAAGTTTGTCCACAATCATACGTTACTAATTGCTACTTATGATCAGATAAAATATCAATTGCTTAATACTATACCTTAATCTAGCAGATGATATCATTCAGATTAATCTAACTAGCAACATTAAATCAATCAGATAAAATATCATGTAATCAATTAAAACAGATTATCAGAATAAATCTCATGCAAGAAGGAATAAATAAAGTAAACTTGATCAAATCATTAATTATAAAGAAGGTTCAACATCCCTTAGAACTGAAATAGAGAATTTAGCTTGACATGCCTTCAGTCTTGCTCTAAAACTAGAGTTTTTAATTGAATGTAGATGATAGTATAGATGATCCTAATATCTGACTAAAAACATGTATTTATAGTCCTAAGATAATATCCTAATACATTAGGCATCCAAAATCCTATTACAACTCAACTTGGACATCATGACACCTAAATTAGCTCTCTCCCCAACGTCCGGTGTGCCCAGTGCTACTCCTAGGCCAATTTGGGCGCGCCGCGCGCTAGAGGTACAGAAAATCTAATGGTCTAGCGCGCCCCACTCCGGTCCCAGTTGTGACACCCCCAAATTCAGGTACCAATACCTCGAATTTGGTGCTCACGATAAAATACATCCATACACCTCTAAACAACATAAATCAACTAATGCGGAATAAATAAACATATGTTGTTTATTACAAAAGGTTTACTACGGTCCCAAGGTCTATAACCTTAAATAGAATACATCGCAAAATACAATAATATACAAAACGATTCCACGATTACATAACAGGATAGTACATATAACTATTCCTCAAGCTTTCCTTTGCCTTTGTCCGCTTTGGAACTCCCCGACTTAACTGCAATAGGTTCATGATATAGCAAGGGTGAGCAACTACTTTGCTCAGCAAGTTTAAAATGAATAAAGAGGATATATCATGAATGAATGAGAACAATAATCGCATAGTTCAACAATTTAAGACATTGAAGAAATAGCTGACAATATAATCAAAGTTCAAAAGAAATGATGAATATTGATTATTTACTGCTGAGTGGTCCAATAGACCATGAACTATTTGGCCAAAGGATCAGTTATTCAACTAACCCTTTTAAACGCCTGGCCCATCAGTAGTACTCGAGGGGATCAGCCTCTAGTACCCTATGTATATGCATAACATGTAGCTCTGACTGCATCGAATAACCGACACATTAAAAACCCCTACATAAGGGTTGCTCTCTCAGTCTAAGAATCCGCGCCAACAATCGGTTTAGATAGCTTTTAAAATAATAACCTGTACGTGTCTTAGCCAAAATAAGTGGTGTAGACTATTCCTTAAACAGTTCCTGAAATACAAATCATGAATTTAAATGCACAAAGTGCGAAACCAATAATTATTTCTGATGTGGAATAATTGACAATAATTAATCCACTAATATCATTTGAAAGTAATAACTCGTGTCTGAGTTAGGAACTTGCAATAATGTAGAGTACTTGCTCAATAAATAAATCGAGTAAGATAGAACCTGCTCAATAATGAAACATGCCCAATTATAAATATTGAGTAAGTTTAAGAACTTGTAATTCATAAGGATAAACTCGCACAATAATAAAAGTTGTATGGGTTAGGAAACTTGCAACGAGATATAATACTTGCTCAAATATAATCTTGAGTAAGGTAAGAAACTTGCATTCAATATATAGAAAGAATGAAGTTAGGGAACTTGCCCAACATAAGGGTTAGACAAGCATTAGGAAACTTGCCTGGTGCGTCTGCTACAATATTACAACACACGCTCCTTAATATCCTACACAATTAAGTACATATTCACATAATAATTAGTCACATACCGGATATCAAATAATGTCTTATACTACTCTATAATGTCTCATTCATACTAGAAACAAAATATTAAACAAGGTTATGCCCACTAGTTACGGCGTTACGACGCTTGCACATTTGAACGCTAACCTTGCCTATTCGAATGCTCAAGCGATACGCAATTGCGTATGCCTAGCACGCCCCTTCGATTTATCTAATACTCATTGGCTAATCCTAAGTATCATTATAATTCATAACATTCATGTTTTAGAACTTAGAACAACATTTTACATTGTCGGGAGCACTACATGTGCTTACGCGCATGCCCGACACCCTTCGATTGCCCCTAATTACACATCAGTCCTATAAATGGCCAATTTAGGCCATGCTACAGACCTCAAATTGAAACCCTCAAAGAACGAAAGTTGTAGATCTACTCGTTCTCTTTCCAAATCATCTTGAATCACCTCAATCCGAGTTCGTATGAGAAAGTTATGCCTATTTTACTAAATGACGTCAAAACTGATTCTAGCCTAACATTGGCGTATATACGCCCAAAATGTGCCTGTGACCAGCGTATATATGCCCAAGATAGTAGTAGCGGCATAAAGGCGGCGTATATATGCCCGAACTCAGCTCTGTACGTTCTTGAATGCTCTGTTTTGACACACTTACTTTAAACCTTCATAACTTCTTCTATACATGTTCAAATTGGTCCATTTCAGACTCTATGGACTCCTAATTCATGGGGCTACAACATATCAAAAATTCATAGACACCTATTAACATTAACATGGCCAAATCTTAGGCCAAAGTACCAAGTTCATACTCTATTTTTGAGTGTTCTAAGTGTTCTTTACTAAAACCAACACCAAATCTTCGTTTTTACATTTTTTTACTCGATTCCAGTTGGGTTAACTTTGTAACCCATGGAACTACAATACCATAACAATAAATAGATTAAACACACATGAAATCATAGCTACAAAGTCCTCAAAATTCGTCTAACAGTCCATATTATCCAAAAAGTCCATTGTTCTTCATGTTCTTCATCCTCCTTAAGCATAGGTACGGATTTATTGCGTTTTGGTTCCACTTTGATGTTATTAATGGCTTACATAACCTCTTAACAACATATATAAACATCCAACACAAATAAAAACAACAAGAATCGCAGCAAAGCCAACCCCATAAGCTTAAAAGCTCTACAACCATGAAACTTTGAAAACCCTAACCAAAATCAGATGGAAATGGGTTAAATGAGATGATTACCTCTTCTAATCCCTCCAAGATGCCAGAGAGCTTTCTAGGCTAGGCTTGAGACTCTCCTCCTACTTCTTTGGTTCCTTTCTTCTCCGCCCGTGTCTCTCCTTTCTTCTTCCTCCAAGTTTCTTCCTCTTCTTCTTCCTTTGTTCTTGTTCTTCAGCACTCTCTCTCTCTCTAACAGCAGCTCTCTCTCTCTCTCTACCTGCTGATGGGATGAGTGAATGAATGATTTGGGAGTTGAATGATGAGCTGATGGAATGGAGAGAGAAGGAATGGGTTAGGATAAGTGGAGGAGTAATTTTAGGAGTAGTGGGTTAGTTGCTCAAGGTTGGCCAACAAATTCAAATGCTTGCCGGCAACTCCCTTCATGCTCTAATTTTCCTAGCATTTGATTGGTTGAAAGTGGTTTGGGTGATTCCCACTTGGAGTAACAAGCCAAAATGAATACCCAAATACACAAAAATATATCCGAAAACTCCCACTTTTGTTACAAAACTGGTAAATAACTCCACCCAAAATTAAAATGGGTACTCCCATAATTATTGGGATAGGTAAAAATAATTATTATGAGATTTGTCCATTTATTCGGAACACCCATATTATACATTTCGGATACGGATAAAATCATGCATCAGCTCAATTAAAATTTCCGACGCTTGAAAAAATTATTCGTACGCATACACGTATTTATGAAATTTATTAAAATCGAAAAAGACAAAAAAATATTATGGCATGAATAGTGCCTCAGGAAACGTGCCCCGTGAATAGTGATTTAGCGATGCTACGCGAAATCAATTATTCACTTAATCAAAACTATAACACGTAAAATTTCATGCATTCACATAATCCAGGTTGTCACACAACCTTTAAACATGCAACACAAAAATAATATCAATAAAATATAATATATTCATTAATATTCAAAATTTTGAATTACAAGAAAATTTCAGAATTCCCGGTCGTTACATCCTCCCCCCTTATAAGAATTCTATCCCCAGAATTTCAACCTAGGGGCGGAAAATCTTAACAAAGGTTCACTCAAAAAGATGCGGATAATTCTTCCTCATCTTCTCTTCTAGCTCCCACGTAGCTTCTTCAGCTGGTGGTTCCTCCAAAGTACTTTGACCGAATGGATGACCTTATTTCTTAACGTCTGCTCTTTCCTATCTAATATCTGGACAGGAATCTCTTCATATGACAAGTCTCGCTCAACTTGAATCGGTTCATAGGATATCACATGCTTGTAGTCGGGTTTATATGGCCGCAATACTGAAACATGGAACACATTATGAATGTGCTCAAGTTCAGGAGGTAGAGCTACCTCGTACGCCACCTCACCTACCCTCATTAAGACTTTAAAAGGTCATACGAACTTGGGACTCAATTTCCCCTTCTTTCCAAATCTGATCTTTCCTTTCCAAGGAGATACCTTCAAAAACACAAAGCTGCCAACTTCAAAGTCTCGTTTTTGACGATGCAAATTGGCGTATTTCTTTTGTTGATCCTGAGCCGCTACTAATCGAGCTCTTACCACCTTGATGACATCCACAGTTTGCTGCACCAATTCAGGTCCCAACAGTCTCCGTTCACCGACTTCATCCCAACATAGAGGTGTTCGGCACTTCCTTCCGTATAATGCTTCATATGGCGGCAAGCCAATACTTGCGTGATAACTGTTATTATAGGCAAACTCCACCAATGGTAGGTGGTTATCCCAGCTGCCTTTAAAATCCATCACACGTGCTCTAAGCATGTCCTCTAGCGTCTGAATCGTTCGTTCGCTTTGCCCATCCGTTTGAGGGTGATATGCCGTACTCAACCTCAACTGAGTTCCCAACCTTTCTTGCAAGCTCTTCCAGAAATTCGACGTAAAACGCGGATCTCTGTCAGATACGATAGATACTGGCACCCCATGTCGTAATACAATCTCTTTCACATATAACTTTGTTAGCTGCTCCAGGTTGTACCTTATCTTGATCGGTAGAAAATGTGTAGATTTAGTCAAATGATCCACGATCACCCAGATCGCGTCGTAACCCTTCTGAGTTGGTGGAATCCCCGTCAAAAAATCCATCGTGATATGCTCCCACTTCCACTCTGAAATTTCTAGCGATTGTAGCAGTCCACCCGATTTTTGATGTTCCGCTTTTACCCTCTGACATGTCAAACATCGTCCAACACATTCCGCGACCTCCCTTTTCATGTTCGGCCACCAGAAGTGTTGGCATAAGTCCTGATACATCTTGGTACTACCAGGGTGTATCGAATACCTTGTAGAATGAGCTTCATGCAGAATCTCTTTTCTCAACTCTGGAACCATCGGTATCCAGATCCTCCCTTCAAACCTTAGCAATCCCGTGCTATCAGACTTGTACTTTAATTCCTCTCCTTCTGAGATTCGCTTCTTTATGGCGACACATTCATCATCCTTTTCTTGAGCCTCCTTTACCATGTCTAATAAAGTCGGGCTCACCTCCATTGCGAACAGTTTCTCGTCTGCATTTGTCAGATACTTGACTTCCAACTCCAGTCTTTCCATATCCTTGATCAGTTCCTCTTGAGTTGTCAGCATCATCAACTTATCTCTGCCCTTCCTACTTAGAGCATCAGCTTCTACATTGGCCTTACCGAGATGGTATAGAATCTCACAGTCATAGTCCTTGATTAACTCCAACCATCGTTGCTGCCTCATATTTAGCTCCTTCTAAGTGAAGATATACTTCAAACTTTTGTGGTCTGTGTATATCTCACACTTCTCCCTATACAGATAGTGCCTCCAAATATTCAGAGAAAACACTACTGCCGCTAGTTCCAGGTCATGAGTCGGATATCCCTTCTCAGAGTCCTTCAGCTGCCGTGACGCATACGCAATGACCTTCCCATGCTGCATCAATAAGCACCCAAGGCCCTTGTGTGACGCATCACTGTACACCACAAAACCCCCTGCATCATCTGGCAGTGATAACACAGGTGCTTCGCTAAGTTTCTTCTTCAACTCCAAGAAACTCTCTTCGCACTTATCCGTCCATACAAACTTCACGGTCTTCCTTGTCAAATTTGTCAACGGCGTCGCTATCTTCGAAAAATTCTGAATAAATCTCCGATAGTAACCTGCTAATCCCAAAAAATTCATACTCTGTTTTTGAGTATTCTAAGTGTTCTTCACTAAAACCAACACCAAATCTTCGTTTTTACATCTTTTTACTCGATTCTAGTTAAGTTAACTTTGTAACCCATGGAACTACAATACCATAACAATAACTAGATTAAACACACATGAAATCATAGCTACAAAGTCCTCTAAATTCGTCCAACAGTCCATATTGTCCAAAAAGTCCATTGTTCTTCATGTTCTTCATCCTCCTTAAGCATAGGTACAGATTTATTCCGTTTTTGGTCCACTTTGACGTTATTAATGGTTTACATAACCTCTTAACAACATATATAAACATCCAACACAAATAAAAGCAACAAGAATCGCAGCAAAACCAACCCCATAAGCTTAAAAGCTCTACAACCATGAAACTTTGAAAACCCTAACCAAAATCAGATGGAAATAGGTTAAATGAGATGATTACCTCTTCTAATCCCTCCAAGATGCTAGAGAGCTTGCTAGGCTAGGCTTGAGACTCTCCTCCTACTTCTTTGGTTCCTTTCTTCTCCGCCCGTGTCTCTCCTTTCTTCTTCCTCTAAGTTTCTTCCTCTTCTTCTTCCTTTGTTCTTGTTCTTCAGCACTCTCTCTCTCTAACATCAGCTCTCTCTCTCTCTCTACCTGCTGATGGGATGAGTGAATGAATGATTTGGGAGTTGAATGATGAGCTGATGGAATGGGGAGAGAAGGAATGGGTTAGGGGAAGTGGAGGAGTAATTTTAGGAGTAGTGGGTTAGTTGCTCAAGGTTGGCCAACAAATTCAAATGCTTGCCAGCAACTCCCTTCATGCTCTAATTTTCTTAGCATTTGATTGGTTGAAAGTGGTTTGGGTGGTTCCCACTTGGAGTAACAAGCCAAAATGAATATCCAAAAACTCTCACTTTTATACCAAAACTGGTAAATAACTCCACCCAAAATTAAAATGGGTACTCCCATAATTATTGGGATAGGTAAAAATAATTATTATGGGATTTGTCCATTTATTCGGAACACCCATATTATACATTCCGGATATGGATAAAATCATGCATCAGCTCAAATAAAATTTTCGACGCTTGGAAAAATTATTCGTACGCATACACGTATTTATAAAATTTATTAAAATCGAAAAATACACAAAAATATTATGGCATGAATAGTGCCTCGGGAAACGTGCCCCGTGAATAGTGATTTAGCGACGCTACACGAAATCAATTATTCACTTAATCAAAACTATAACATGTAAAATTTCATACATTCACATAATCCAAGTTGTCACATAACCTTTAAACATGCAACACAAAAATAATATTAATAAAATATAATATATTCATTAATATTCAAAAATTTGAATTACAAGGAAATTTCAGAATTCCCGGTCGTTACACCAGTTCATTCCGGGCGCGCCTCGCGCCGGTCAATTTTCTGCTGCGACGTCCTGTGGTAAAACGACCATAACTTTTTCATATGAACTCCGATTGGGACGATTCAAGATGTTCCGGAAGGCTAAGAAGTAGATCTACAACTTTCATTCTTTAAGCATTGAGAGATTCTGGCCGAATCAAGGTCGAAATTAGGCTTAAAGTGGTTGTTATGTAAATGGCAACTCCAAACTTCGAAGTTCAACATCTGTTGGTAAAAAAGTCATAACTTTTGATCTGGGAAGAGTTATGGGACGTACCACCTATCAAATCGAAGTTTTCGACGAGCTCTACAATCAAATTCAAATCCTAAGCCAGGAACATACATCCAACTTGGCATTGAAAATCTTTTGCAATTCCGGCGCCCCCGCGCTCTTTTCTTCTTTTCAACTCTCATTCTTCCTGAAATCAATAAACATCTTAATAAGCTCATATACACATAAAATATGTAATAAAACTAAACATAAAAGAATCAAAATAAATGAATATTATACACTCATTAAATTATCCCACACTTAATCTTTACATGTCCTCATGTAAATCAAAACAAAGGTCTTACTAACTTCATCTTAGATTCATTTAACCAAACTTTCAAAAGATTTCAACTCAATTCCAATCCATGAATATCAATACTAATTAACAGAAATTTGGTCAACACTTCATCAATTAAGGTATCACAACAACTTCATCTTTCACCATTGAACTTCTCTAAATCAAATTGTATCCACATAAGTATCTTTCCTATGATTTACACACATACTTAACTAAGTTATCATGGAACAATAGCCGAGCACACTGACTCAAAACTTTGAACCTATTTTCTCTTCTATTCATTTTTTTTCTTTTCACCAGAACCATCAAAATCACTTTTTTTCAGGTGAATGCATTTTATGCTCCATTTCACCTTTCTCATTCTTTCTTTAGTAAGTGCATTTTATGCTCCATCTCACTTATATGCTCACTAACGAGTGCGTTTTACGCTCCTTCACGTTGCATGTGTTTATGGGTGAGTGCGTTTTACGCTCCATCTCAGCCCACCACATGTTTCTCTTTTGCACTTTTTTTTTCAATTTTTTTCAAACTTCTTCATGTCTTTATTTTCTCTTGGTCCTGCAAATAGCATAAGCAGTTAAATAGTCCTAAATAATGAAATCAGTGCACATAGACAATTCCACAGATAATTCAGCTAAATAAGCAATACAAATTCAATTTAAATCAGTTACTATGGATCATGTCTTAGTTATCATCATTCATCAACTAAATCGACATCAAACAAATTCTATCAAATTAGCATCAGTTTTCATTCTATAGCCAAAACCTTTAAAAATTTAGCCAAACACAATCTTAGAGCCAAAAATTTTTAAAGCAAAGAATTTTCAATTTATTCAATTTTTCCACAAAACAACTCAGATTATCAAACTTAAAGCAAAACCTACCCTAGACTAACCTAAACCCCTCCCTCACACTCAAACCTTATAGTATCCCCAATGTAAGACAATCATGCAAAGACGAACTAACTAAATAAAATGCTACTAAAATGCAAACAAAAAATAAAAGTAAAAGGGATAAAAAAGTAAATCTGAGATCTTGGGTTGCCTCCCAAGCAGCGCATTTGTTTAACGTCATTTGCTCGACATCGATCTTCTCAATCTATGTAATTGGACTTGTATACTGCAAGTGAGCTAGTAATGGTTCAAGCCTTAAAGTAGTAGCAACATCCTGCAGATCTTGACTTTGCTCCATGCCTTCAGATAGCTCCCAACCCTTGATAATTGCAACCTTCAAGCTTCCCTTGTTTATTTGCTCAAAAGATTTTTGCATTATAGGGTCAAAAACGTCAATAGCAAAAATAGAAATAATAATACCAAGACACCTCATAACCTCATAATCATTGATCTGGGTCTCTTCAACATCAAACTCCATAGCCAAGGTATATTTGTATTCATCAATCAGTGTTTTGGCTTTTTTCAAGAATGGCCTCCCTAAGAGAACATGTACAGGAATTGAAGATGTATCATCCATGTTCTCATTGTAGAAATCTGCAGAAATTATCAATTCATCTACCTCTACCTCTTGTTCTTCCTCCTTAAACTTTGGATCCCCATCAACTTCATCAGCGGTTTTGGGTACTTCTAACTGTGTGTCACTCCTCAATGTTATGGCACTAGCACTCTCCCCATCGGTTACCTTTTCATCATCTTCAAATTTTCTATGAAAGATGCCAAATAAATATGACTTTTTCTCAATTTTTCTACTCTTCATTAAGACTTGAGGAAAAGGAAGTGTTAGTCTATACTCAAAGAAGGGTGGACACTTATATTTTTGCACAATATTGCTGCCTGTTTTACCCTTGTCTGCCTTGCTTTGTAATGTAGATCCCATCCTTTCTTGCTGCCATACCTCTTCACCACTCCTCAAGGTAATCGCACATACATTCTCTTTTGGATTAACAGTATGTTGAGAAAGTGACTGCCCTAAGCGTTGAAATTTCATCTGTCTTACTGGGGCGGCAAGCTGACCCACTTGATTTCTTAAATCTTGAATAGAGGTTTTTGTCTCCTGCTGGAACTGCTGTGTTTGATTAATGAATTGTTGTGTCTGACTCATGAATTCTTTGAACATATCCTCTATAGATGTTCCAGAATTAGCATGTACTGCTTGTTTAGGTTAATACTACTGTTGAGCCGGCTAAAAACCTCCATAACTTAAGTTAGGTTGATCTCTCCATCCTGGATTATAAGTGTAGGAATAAGGATCATATTGTTGCTGATGTGGTCCTAGGATTATCCCCACAACATTAACTTGTTGAACAACTTCATCCTCTTGCAGTATTGGACAAGCCTCAGTAGTATGCCCTGACATTGAACAAATTCCACACACCTGTGCTACTTGCATGTTCCCTGTAACCATTTGTCGAACCATAGTAGTTAAATCCAAAATATGTTGCTCAAGATTATATGTGCTTACCCCATTTACCCTTTTGGTGCATGCTCATTCATTGTTCCATACTGTTATGAGTTAGCTGCCATGTTTACAATTAAGTACCTTACAGCCTCATGTGTCTTATCAACTAGTGCTCCTGTAATGATCGAGAATATTACGTGTCGTAATAAAGGTTATTTTTAATTAAAATGTTAATGAAATGCATTTTTATGAGGAATTATTTTGAACATATGTGTGTATATGTGTATGTAATGATATTTAAGCAAGTTAGTCAATTTATTTATTTTATATTGACTAAGGAATGAAAATGAAGCTAAGATGAATGATTAACTAAGTTGATTGAGGAAAAGCAAGCTAAGCTTATGTTATGAATTAATATAACTTGAAGGTTGGCCTTAAATGGCAAATGAAAAGATTAATGATCATTAAATGATTAACTAGTATGATTAGTATAGAGTGCTTGTATGAATATGGATAGATATATGTATAATAATTTGTCGATCGAACGATAAGAGTTTTCGAGCCAATTAGGGCTAATTGAGTTAAGGAATTGGTGGAACAAAAAGGAAAGTCAAGAGATAAGAATTTATTCAGTTAAGCTTATGTTATAACTAACTAAGCTTGAAATAATAGTCTCGTATGATAATATGTGATGGCTTAAATGAATTATGCAAACAAGCTAGTAAATTTTGTTAAAGGTCGAAAAGACGTTGATTAAATGACCTAGTCGACAAACCCTAGCGTATTGCTATTTCGGGTAGTCCAAGAGAGGGATTATTAAAGCCCAACCTCAAGCCCTAGCAAACCATGTAGGGAGTCCAAGACCAAGCCCAAATCATGGTCGAATGGGTGGCCCAAAATGAGACTTGATGACATAAGCATATAAATAGTAGCATAATGTCATAAAAGGAGGAAAAAGAAAAGCAGAAATGAAAGATATTGGAGGGATATGGCCGGGCATATGGGGGCCCCACATGGGGAGAATTTTGTGGCCTAGTGGGTCCCACATGAAGAAAAAAACATGAAAGGAAGGATTGCTTGCAAAATTTCTTTACCATTTCTTCACTCCATCTCCTTAAACTCATCATTTTGGTTTACAAGTGTTGGCAAGTAAACTCTTGGAATTTAGCTTCTAAGCTTAGTTAATTAAGTGGTTGGATGATTAGAGGAGAGATAAGTAAGGTTACTTGAGCCTATAAATAGAAGTGGCATGGAAAGTTTGCTAAAGTTACAAATTTTCACCACTTTTCACTTTGGAAAGCTAGAGAGAGTTTACGTGAGAAAAACAAGTAGCTTGAGTGGGATAGAGAGAGGGAGACCCACGGCTGATAGGGAGCAAGGAGGGAAGGTCTAGCATGACCATAACCAAGAGGGAACAACTCATCTTCAAACTAGTGCAAGAAGGTATAACAAACACAAACCCTAGTTTCACTTTTCTTCACTTAGTTTATGTTTTTGCATGATTGGTTGTGGGAGATTGTTTGTGGGATGGATCATGGTGGATCCTATGATATAAGGAAGGTTATGAAGGTGTATATATGCTTGCTATATGTTTTGTTTGTGAAAAACCATGAAAACACCAAAGCTTTCCAAGAAAACCAACTTGTCGGAAAACTGGAAATTTTCAGAAACGGAACATGAAATTTGGACAAGCATAACTCTTAGAGCATTTCGAATTTTTGAGTGAGGTCAAGTCCTGGAGTTAGATATGGAAATCCCCTAAAACCTGCAAGTGGAATTTTTGGGAAATAAGTTGTAGATTTTCATAGGGACAGATTCTCCTAAAATAGTCCAGAGCTAAAAATCACTTAAAACCTCCTGGCCAGTTTGGTCCGGGCCCTATTTGGACCGCTTAAATATTAAAATAAATTCAGGCCTTTTGGATAAAACTATATGGTATAACGTAGCTCCTATCCGAAATTGGACATATTCTGATTTCGGATGAGTGAGTTATGGTTGTTTACATTTTAGGATTTTAAAGACGAAAACTGCCATAACTTGAGTTCTACAACTCCAATGGCCACGAAATTTGGCTTAATGAGGAAATTAGGTTTTGAAAGGATTAAAACAATTAAAACCGTAAATTCGGGAATTACCGAAATAATTCCTACCAACTGGAATGTGTTGATTTGTGGTGTATGAGTTTATATAGATGCTAATAGCATATTTTATGAAAGTATTATAAGTATAATGTGAGGGATCGTTTACGTTCGGATTAAGTCTGAAGAATGTTTATCGAGTTAGGTTTTGATAATTGCCAACAATGTTTTTACAAGGGTAACGATTAAGCGAATATTTATGGATGTTGTAGCTTATCTGAATAACGACATACTAAGATTAAGCGTAATCAACGAGACAGGCAAGTATCCTAAGTTCATTTGATTTTTATATTAAATGCAAGTTTTTGAAGATTACTCAAATTCTTGTAATTGAGCAAGTTCTCTATTCAAACTCTTATTTGATGTTTTCCATATGTTAATTGCATGTTATATCCGCACTAAGGTGCATTTAAAAGATTCGTTCAAATAATGAATCGTTAAGCATGAAATATTCTAGTATGCATGAATTGCTTTTGTCGGTGCCGGGGAAAAAACAATATTTTTCCTAAGATTTCGTTATTTCTACCCTTTTTTATGATTTCTGTTAGGTTTGTATATAACGCGAACATGCAATTAAATTACATAAATAAAGCGAAAGCGCGATAAAATCAGATTTTAAAATTTTATACAAACCATCTCCATGATCTTTCTTTATGCATAATTATTAATTAAACGAAAGAGATAAAGAATAAGAAATTATACCCTCGTAGAACCGTGCTTCCTCGGGTACTAGTTCAACTCCAATTACTTCGTGTTCTCCTTGAATTTCACCGATTAAATTCCTTCATTTGATCAATGTTAGTCACGCAAGTGTTTGGCCTCTAGAGGTGATCCACCAAGGAATAATACTTATTCAAGAAGATGGGTGTTGGCAAAACCCTAGTTTCTATCTTTATAAAAATTGTTAAGTACTCTCCACAATTCTTATGCAAAAGTGTGTAACCATAATCTATCATAAGACTCCTCTTATTTATAGATGTAGGAAAACCCTTCCCTAAACTATTTAGGATTAGGGTTTCTATTCTAATTAAACTCCTTTAATTAAATTAAACTCCTAATCTAATTGAGAATTCATGAGAGAGTACTTCTATTAATTAATTCCCAATCCCTATTAGGAATTAAATAATAATTATAATAATAATAATAAAACTCCTCTTATTAATTTATATTTAATATTTCTAAAATATTAAATAATAAATATTAAGCTATTTAATTTATTCTATCTCTATAGATTAAATTAAATACACTTAACTTATTATTACAATTATGTCATTTACTTCTTTAACAAATATTTTTCTTTTGTGGTGTGACCCTTTAGGTTCTCCATATTAAATCGGTTGTGAATAAATCAATTAGAACAATTCTAATCTTATTTAAATAAATAAATTAAACTATTTAATTCATTTAAATAAATAACATTTATTCTATAATAAGGGTAAGCCCCCTTAGCGATCAACGATTTTCCAGATAATATAGATTTCAACATTAATTACAAAAGAACCTTTCAGTGAATAGTTACCGTACAATTTAATCCTTCTACCATACAATGTCCCAATTAAATATAAGACATGGAATTACTGTCAAGTCTTATTTTATTTAATTATATGTATTTTGATTCCCAAATGCACAACTCTAAATAATGCAAATTAGAAATTCCTTTCTAATTTCATTCTGCCTTGGCCAAATACTACTGAGTTGTCATTTATCGAATCACATAGTACATTCACATCTTTTACTAGATGTGATAGATTCTTTGTTGATCATTCACCTATCTCCATGTATAACTTATTATACCCAATTATACCATTTGATATACCCTAAAGGTCTTAAGGGACATGTCAAAGTATAACTCATCATACACAAGATACTATGATGATCTCAAGTCCAAGGATCACTCGTACTACTATTACTAGAGGAATTCCTATTGACAGGCGAGTAAAACTCCATTATGTATTCCTTAGCGAGTCACGTTTAGTGAACTTATTCTCCAATAAGCACCTACATACTTGCTTTAGTGTCTCCACTCAAATGATTATGAGATCAATCATCCTCTTCATAAGAGCAAGCAACGCATATACTAATCTATCTGGATTCACTAATCCCTTTTTTAGTAATCCAATGATTAGGAACGATTTTAGTTTTAAGCTTTCTAAGAATTTAGATCTCATTAGTAGGATGATCATCATGATTCTAAAAGCATTGGTTAAGACTATGAGTTTATCACATATTAAATAACAACACCATGTAGATAAAGTAAAATGCCTTTAAGAAATTAATTCCTTTTATTAATAAACGAATAAGATTGCAAAGTATATGCTACATCATATCAAATACGATTGGCTTGTGTGCATACTACTTTCAATTTTGATTTATTTATTTCGCTTAAAGGGTGATTGTTAGGAAAAATCCGACATAAATGCCGACGGGGTTTTTGAAAGATCGATTTTAATTGATGGGCCAACTAGACAGAGTTGCCAGTTGGTAAAGGGTTAAAATGGATGTACCAACTCATCCGAATTTTTAGATTTTTGCAATATGGCCCATTGTGTGACTCCGTAAAATTGGTCTCGAAATCGAGATTCATAGAGTTCGGGGGATTGCTTAAGCGAGGGGAAGGTGTTAGGCACCCCCCCCCCGACTTTCGTGAAAACACGGTTACCGCATCTTGATATTTTCCTAAGCGTAAAGTGTGTGTGTGTATGTGTGCGTGTGATTATGAAGGAAATCATTATCTATCTTTGAGTCGAAATCGTGAAGAGTGCGTTATTTTGAAAACAATTTTAAAACCTCCTTGAGCCTCTACGCGAGGGATTTGGTTTGATAGAAAAAGGTTCGTTTTAGCTTTGATTTTGATGAAAACCTTTTGGGGTGACGTTTTTTAGAAACATAGGGTTTTTAAACCTTTCGCCAAATAGGGATCAAAATTCTTCGTTACTCTCAATTTTATTCTATTAGTCGTCTTACTAACCCGAGCCATTTAATTTTAAAAGATCTTGGTCGTTTTGCTAGAAAATCATTTTTTGGTGATAAACAGGAAATTATACATCAAAATAGGGTCGAGGCGATCCGTGGGCATGAAAGCCATCTCGATAGCCCCGAACACCTGCAATCGTAATTTTCACTATCATGGGGCCTTAAATCCGACTTTCATGGGATGAAACCCTCGATACCGTTTTAAGGCATAAATTTACATATACAATGATTGAATAATAACCTTACAATCGAAATTATGCCCATCGTGGGAATCTAGTCAAGATCCGATTCGTGGATCTCAACTCCAATATTCCTAGGCTCACATCATAATATATTGAAACGTAACCAAAAAGGGATCTAAAGGCGGGTTCTCGTAACCCTATCTTTTAGATTGCAATATCGAAGCCAACATTTCGAGGGACTATGTGGATTGACGAGATCTATGGAAAGAGACTTAGAATCTGGGATATAAATCCGTAAATCTAAAATGCCTCAGATCTATACAATGCCACAATCGAGGTTTAAACAAAAACGTATATAAAATTGTATCCTAAAACCGCTATCAGGTGATTCAATTATTAGAATCCCTAGCGCGATTAGTCAGGACCTCCTCCCCACTAGATACGGATCTAAAGTTTTGCGGAGTATTGATAAAATTAACTTAAAACATTGTAAATGACTAGATCCACTATAGATCTAAGCAAGATCTAGCAAAAAGGTTAAAGCTTTAAACTTTAAAACCATTAATAAGCTAGATTCAAGCTAGATCTAAGGTGAATCTAGCGAAAAGATTCAAACTTTGACAATGGCAAATGCAAAAAGGGTATAGATCTAAAAGGGACTTGATAAAAAGTATGGCAATCGAAAAATAAGCAAACTTTGAGTGCAACAATGAACAAAACACAAGAGATCTTATAGATCTATATTGAATTTATAAGAAAGATTGAATCTTTCACCTTGGGGAAGGAGATTTGACAGTTCTTTGCTCTCAAATGTATCTACATCTAGCTAATCTAGTATAAAATTAGACAAAATCTAGCAATTTATGCCCAAAATCCGAGCCCCTCTCTAAATTCCACACTTTCTCTCTGTAAGATTCCTTTTTTTTAAATCTGCTAAGTTCGATATTTATAGGCTTCTCTGGGCAGCCGCTCAAGTGGGGTCCACGTGCCTCGGACTTCGTGCTATGCCGTCGGTTCATCGCCTCATTCGCTGGAATGTTCGTATCTTTCAATCTGGGAAGGGTTAGGAGAGAATTTCTTCTCTCTTAATTTCTCTCTTTCTCTGCTCTGAGTTTTACTTTCCTCTAGACTTAGCAAATAAACTGATAAGTTTTAACGTAAATTTCCAAAAGTCTCAGCTGTTACAAATACAAAGGGTCACAAGGCCATGTTTGGCCAGCACCCAAAACCCTTTCTAATTCATTTTAATTTTTCATTTAACATATAGTACACAATTGTCACACTTTTAAACAAATTCTAATATTTAAATTAAATTGAATTAAACCTAATTCCTTAAGAAATAAAATTAAACCTTATTATTATAACTATAATTTCTATTTAATAAATCATTTTATTTAATAAATCATTAATCCTCTAATTTAATTATTTAATTAAATTAGAATATTACCATTATACTCTCGTAATAAAAATACGCACCAATCAAAAAATCATTTAACATAATTTAATCAACATTATCACACTCAAATAAATTATTCCACAATAATTTCCATCAAATATTTACTTTATTTAATAAATATCCCAACTAAAATATTTATTTTATTCGATAAATATTTTAATTATTTACAAAAATCACATTCGTTACATAAATAAAATTATAATCACAAAATATTCAATTTCAATGAAAGATAAAGATAAATAAGAGTTTAGAGAAGAAAAACTGCTCCCGCATGTCTTCTAATTCCAAGTTTCATCAATCCATGGCCTCCATCTTTGATGATATTTTGCTTGCTCTTGAACTGGGAAGAGAGTTAGCCTTGTTGGTTTGTAATATCCATGAACATACAATCAAATTGCATATAAATAGCAGAAACATGGTAAAGAAACAGAATTTAAAATTTTTACAAACCATAACCAAGATCATTCTTTATGCGCAATTATCAATTAACGAACGGAAGATAGAGAACTATAATCATACCCTCGTAGAATCGTGTTTCTTCAGGTACAAGTTTTACCCCAAATCCTTCGTGTTCTCCTTGAATTCAATGGTTAGATTCCTTCCTTTGATCAACGTTAGCCACCCAAGTGTTTGGCCTTTAGAGGTGATTCACCAAGGAATAATATGTATTCAAGAAGATGGGTGTTGTAAAAAACCCAAAACCCTAGTTTTCTATCTATATAGAATTTGTAAGTACTCTCCCAAATCTAATGGAAGTGTGTGTAACCCTAATCCATAATAAGACTCCTTTTATTTATAGATATAGGCGACTCTCCTAAACTATTTAGGAATATGGTTTTATTTTAATTAAACTCCTAATCTAATTAAAAATTTATGAGAGTACTTTTATTAATTAATTCCCAAACTCCTTTTAAGAATTAAATAATAATAATAATAGTAGTAATAATAATAAGACTCCTTTTATTAATTTATATTTAATATTTTCCAAATATTAAATAATAAATATTAAGCTATTTAATTTATTCTATCACCATAGATTAAATTAAATATACTTAACTTATTATTACGATTATGCCATTTACTTCTTAAATAAATATTTTTCTTTTGCGGTGTGATCCTTTAGGTTCTCCATATTAAACTGGTTGTGAATAAATCAATTAGAACAATTATAATCTTATTTAAATAAATAAATTAAACTATTTAATTCAATTAAAAAAATAATATTTATTTTATAATAAGAGTAAGCCCCCTTAGCGATTAACGACTTTTTAGATAATATAGATTTCAACATTAATCACAAAAGAACCTTTCAGTGAATAGTTGCCATACAATTCAATCCTTCTACCATACAATGTCCCAATCAAATATAAGACATGGAATTACTATCAAGTCTTATTTTATTAGATTATATGCATTTTGATTCTCAAATGCACAACTCTAAATAATGCAAATTAGAAATTCCTTTCTAATTTCATTCTGCCTTGGTCAAGGACTACTGAGTTGTCATTTATCAAATCACATAAAACATTCTCTCCTTTTACTAGAAGCGGTAGATTCTTTGTTGACCAATCATTATCTCCATGTACAACTTATTATACCCAAGCATACCCTTTGATATACCCTACGGGTCTTAAGGAACATGTCAAAATATAACTCATCATACACAAGATACTATGATGATCTCAAGTCCAAGGATCACTTATACTACTATCACTAGAGGAATTCCTATTGACAGGCAAGTAAAACTCCATTAGGTATTCCTTTAGCGAGTCACGTTCAGGGAACTTATTCTCCAATAAACACCTATATACTTGCTTTAGTGTCTCCACACAAATAATTATGAGATCAATCATCCTCTTCCTAAGAGCAAACAAAGTATGTACCAATGTATCCGGATTTACTAATCCCCTTTTTAGTAATCTAATGATTAGGAATGATTTTAGTTTTAAGCTTTCTAAGAATTTAGATCTCATTAGCATTATCATCATCATGATTCTAAAAGCATTGTTCAAAACTATGGGTTTATCACATATAAAATAATTGCACCAAGTAGATAAAGCAAAATGCCTTTAATAAATTAATTTTTTTATTAATAAATGAATAAGATTATAAAGTATATGCTACATCATATCAAATATGATTGACTTGTGTGCATACTACTTTCAATCTCCCACTTGCACTAAAGTTAATTGCCATGGTATCTAATACCCATCTTTTCTAAGTGACGATCAAACTGCTATTGGGTTAAAGCTTTTGTAAATGGATTTGCAATGTTGTTCTGAGAGTCCACTCTCTCTAAGTTGACTTCTCCCCTTTCAATGATTTCTCTAATCATATGAAAGTGCAGCAACACATGTTTGGATGCTAGATGAGACTTAGATTCCTTAGTTTATGCAACAACCTAGTGTTTTCACAATATACCAACTAGGAACCATTCCAAGTTCTGTAATGAACCTTTCATTTCTGTAATGAACTTTTCATCCAAACAATCAACTTGCAGCTTCATTTACAGCTATTTACTCTGTCTTTATCACTTAATCAACAACCGTTTGCTGCTTGAAACTCTTTCCAACTCACTGCACCACCGTTCAAATCATATACCTTAAAGTGGATTTGGTGTCATCTTGGGCAATCTGAAAAAACTTGAGTCTGTACAGCCCTCTAGTTTCAATTTAGATCCACCATATAAAACATTCTTAATTCTTCTTAAGCACTTTAGGATGTTTCTCATTGTCTTATAGTCATCTTCTCTAGGAACAGATTGATATTTGCTTATCACATTTAGTGCATAAACAACATCGGGTCACATACATATCATCCCACACATATGATTGATCCTGTCGCCGAAGCTTAAGGCATCTTACTCATGCAATCTCTCTCTACCGGTGTCCTTTGGGGACATTTATTGGAGAGATGTACTCCTTGGCTCATCGTCATGAGTCCTCTCTTGGAGTTGGGCATGCTAAACTTCTTTAGCTTCGAATCAATGTACGTTTCTTGGGTCAAGCCTAACATCCTTTAAATCTATCTCTATAAATCTTTTATCCCCAAAATATAGGATAGTTCTCCCAAATCTTCCTTGGAGGAATGTTTAGACAACATTATCTTTTCTGATTGTAGCATTGGTATGTCATTCCCTTTCAGTAGTATATCAACATATAGTACTAGGAATGTCACTGTGCTCCCACTGACCTTCTGTACACACTTGTTTATCCTCATTTTTGAATAAATTAAACTCCTTTGATTGTCTCATCAAAACGGATATTCCATCTTTGAGAAGCTTGCTTCAATTCATAAATGGATCATTGTAGCTTACATATAATACACGATTTGCTTCAACCTTTGAAACAAATTCCTCTGGTTGTATTATCTATACATTCTTCTTAAGTCTTCATTGAGGAATGATGTCTCCACATCTATTTGCCAGATTTCGTAATAATAAGTCACAATCACAAGCAAAATCCGAATAGACTTGAGCATAGCTACTGGTGAGAAGGTTTCTTCATAGTCAACACCTTATCTTTGTTTGAAACCTTTTGCAACCAATCGGGCCTTATAGGTCTCTACCTTGTCATTAGCTCCAATCTTTCTTTTAAAGACCCATTTACACTATATAGGCACTATGCTTTCGGTGGAGTAACCAGAGTCTATACTTGGTTCTCATATATGGAGTCCATTTCGGATTTCATGGCCATCTGCCATTTCTCTGAGTGTCTAATACGCATAGTCTCATCGTATATAACTGGATCATCATCCTCTATAATGTGTACCTCATCATCATCCACTATGATGAATCCATACCATATAGGTATCTTCGGTACTCTTCTAGATTTATGATTCGGTTGTGGTACATTTAGTCTATCTACAGGTTCCTCAGTTCAACTTATAGTGCTTTGTAGTTCTTGAACTTCTTCAAGATCTATTTTTCCTCGCACTATCCCCTTCAAAGATAAACTCCTTTATCAAAGAAGGCAGCATGTTTCGCAACAAACACATTTTGCTCAGTAGGATTATAGAAATAATACCCTAAACTTTCTTTAGGATATCCTACAAATCTGCACTTGTCGGATCTTGTCTCAACCTTATCTTTTGAAACCTTTTCACATAAGCTGGACAACCCCAAATCTTAACATTGCTTAAGACTAGGTTTCCTCCCTGTCCATAACTCATATGGAGTCTTGGGGATGAATTTTGAGGATACCTTATTTAGTAGATATGCAACCGTTTCTAGGGTATAACCCTAGAAGGATACTAGAATGTCGGTAAAAATCATCATGGACTACACCATGTCCAATAAGGTATGATTTCTCCTTTTAGATACACCAATCAATCATTGCATATCAGCAAGTGTCCATTTTGAAAAAATACCATTATCTTTAAGACGAACTAAAAATTCTTTGCTAAAGTATCCCTTCCTCGATCCGATCGAAGAATCCTTATACTTTGCCAGTTTGTTTCGCTTCTGAATTCTTTGAACCTTTCAAATAATCAGACTTGTATTTCGCTAAATACACATATTCAACTTTTGAATAATCATCTCTTTTCTTTCACTAGTTTGTTTAATTTGCAAAATGATTTCATGTAAGTCAAGTATATAAATCCATCAAGTAATCTTCCAGTTCCATATAAAACATTATCATTATAAATAGAACAACTATTGTTCTTAAATATAATACCAAAACGTTCCTTGTCTAACAATGAAAAGAAATAATGTTTCTAATAAGAACTGGAATATAATAACAACTTATTAACTTAATAGATTTGCCAGTAGGCAACGCTAAACTATAAGTTCCTACGGCTAATGCAACAACCTTTCGCTCCATTCCCCATCCACAAGATTACTTCCCCTTTGTTTTGCTTTCTACTTCTACTTAGTCCTTGCATATAATTGTATATGTGAGAACTACAGCCGGTATCCAATACCCAAGTAGAACCTTGACTTACAGAAAGATTTATTTCAATCATGAACAAAACTGTATCTGTAACCGAAACTTCACCAAGCTTCTTCTGGTTAGCCTCTGCAAGATACTCCTTGCAGTTTCTTTTCCAGTGTCCAGGCTTATTGCAGTGAAAGCAAACTCCTTTGCTATCCGCATCAGTTTTCATTTATTGTCCTTTGTATTTGCCTTTACTTTTGCCTTCTTTGAACTTTTCTTTTTTCAGAAGATCTTTTGGTCCTCTTCTTTTTTTTGGAAGACTCGTCTACTAGTAAGACTTGGTCTTTCTTGGTTGGAAAGTGACTATCTGTATTTTTCAACATGTTAAGCAACTCAGGCAGGCTGACATCTAGCTTGTTCATGTGAAAATTCACAACAAATTGTGAGAAAGAGTCCGGGAGTGACTGCAAAATCAGATCTTGGATCAACTTTCCATCCACTACAAAACTCAGTTATCTCAATTGTTCAATCAGATTGATTATTTTGAGGACATGTGTCTGTGTTGTAGTACCATCGGTCATTCTAGACCGGAAGAGCTTCTTAGATATCTGATATATAGCAGTCCTACTTTGTTCACTATACAACTCATTAAGGTGCAACAACATGGTAGGTGCATCCATTTTCACGTGTTAATGCTGTAACTTGTTAATCATGGAACCCAATATGATGCAATGAGCCCACTATACATCATCTTGTCACTTTCTAAAAGTAGCATTCTCTTCCTCAGAGGCATTGTTTGCAACCGTTGCAGGGACAGGCAAATTAAGGATATAAGATAGCTTTTCAGCCGTGAGAACTATTCTCAAATTCATTAACCAATCCGATAGTTCAGTCCGGTTAACTTGTTAGCATCTAATATGCTCCGTAGTGATAGTGAATTAGACATTTGTAAAATTCTATAAATGAAATTTGTAATTTAACAACTTTAGCATGCATTCATTTTATTAATTACCAAAATAAATTAGGTCTTTATTTAAATTGGTATCTCCTACTATTTTCATCAACCAATATTACCCTCAATATATAGTTCAGCAAATCTAATTAAAGATTTGCCAGTGAGAATAAGGATCACATTTCAAATGCATATAACCTTGTGGTGACACAACAAACTATATATAAATAAATAGATAGACAACTATTGTCAATTACATCACCATATAACTCCTTATATTTTACCTCTTAGATTATTTTGATCAAGTGTTGACACATCCAAATCAAAATTGTCCAAGTTAAGTCCAACCTAACACTTCTATATAAGTAAAAGGAAAAACACCGTCCTTGTGGTGACACAACAAAACAATATTGTTCAATTCCTTTATAAGCATCAAATGTGATAAAACAACGTCTCAAAAAATTAAAATAAGTCTTGTGGTGACACAACAAACTTCTTATGATTAATTGATACTCTATCGTTTTATCATGGTAGAAGGCGACGTTCGATATTCCAAATATCTTTGAACACTTAATATGATTTCTTTGAGGCTTTTGTTATTATTTGTCTCATCTTGTTTAGCATGCATATATATATATATATATATATATATATATATATATATATATATATATATAATGCGCGTCATATTACTTAACATGTGAAGCATGTTGTATAATATATAATATATATATATATAGTTAACATGCACATATAGAATACTATATTCTACCTGGATTAATTATGAACTTTTATTCTGTAATATCCCGAATGTTTATGAGTTAGTAAAGCACGATGTTAAATTATTATGATGATTGTGGCATGCAATGATCCTTAGAAAAGGAAATTGATGGTTAAACATAGGATAATACTTAGAGTATGATTGAGTTGATAAAGGTTATGGGATAAAACCTATAAGAATTGTTAAGGAAGTGGATGGAATAGGTAATATGAAACTTATGTTATAGTAATACGTTGAAATTATTCAACGATAAAATTTCAGAAGAAATTAGACGAAAACCGAGTAACAGAGGTTCGATATTTGTGATTCCGAGGACAGAATCCTTATAAGGAGGGAAGGATGTGACAACCCGGATTTTCGAGAATAATTATTATAAGAATTTAATATAGAATGATTCTTATTATGAGTCGTGTATGAATATATATGTGTTATATATATTTATGTGAGTTATTTGGTGAGCTTAATATGTATATATATAAATGTGAAATATATACATAGATTCAGAATGATTGAGTTACTAGTTGATAATTGTAACGATCGCGAGCCGTGGGTAGCTTGGTAATTCGAGCTTATGGATATTATTGAATAAAATAGACTTTTATTAATAATTTTATGTGTTAAGCGTTTAAAGGTTATATTATGACCTAGATTATGTGTAGGCGATGATTGGTAAGTATGAAAGTATTCGTATAAGCCAATTTGGCGGTTTCGAGAAATATCGCTAGAGTACTATTTATTGGATTAAATAAATAGTTGAAGGATAATATTATTGAACAAGTTATTTGTTGTAAAGACGCTAACCCAAGTTATGGGCGAGATATATGTGCGATGATGTATATGATTATAGGGACTTAATCGTGAAGAGCAGTGATCGCGAATCGTGAGTACCCTTGTAATTTGGGTATATTAATATTATTAAGTGGATTAAATATTATATTTTTAGGTGACGTGTTTTAAGGTTATTTTATAATCTGGATAAGGTCAATGTATGAAGTTTTATGCGTTATTGAATTGCAGAAGTGAATAATTGATTTTGCGAAAGATCGCAAAATCACTATTCACGGGGCACGTTTCCCGAGGCACTATTCACGCCATAATATTTTTGTGTCTTTTTTGATTTTAATAATTTCATAAATATGTGTATGCGCATGAATAATTTTTTCAAGCGTCGGAAATTTTATTTGAGCTGATACGTGATTTTATCCGTATCAGAAATGTATTAAATGGGTGTTCCGAATATTTGGACAAATCCAATAATAATTATTTTTAACCATCCCAATATTTATGGTAATACCCATTTTAATTTTGGGTAGAGTTATTTACCAGTTTTGGTACAAAAGTGGGAGTTTTTGGATATATTTTTGGTGTTTTCGGGTATTTATTTTGGCTTGATACTCCAAGTGGGAACCACCCAACCACTTTAGACCAATCAAATGAGAGCAAGGAGGGGGAGTTGCCAGCAAGTGAAATTTTTGGCCACCTTGAGCCTCACACACATTTTCTCCCTAAATCACTCCCTCCACTTCTCCCAAATAATTCACTTCCTCCCATTCCCTTCCTTGGCTAAGTTCAGCAAATATAGAGAGAGAGATATGGAAAATCTGTAGGCAAGATGAAGAAGAAAGAAGGAGAAGGTCACCGGAAAAGTCGCCGGAAAAGGAAGAAAGTCGCCGGAAAAAGGAAGGAGGAGGAATAAGAGAGAGCGTGGGTGGGAAAAGAAGAAGAAGAGGAGGAGCTTCAAGCAACTCTAATAAATTCTAGCTAGCTTCTCTATCATCTATAAGAGATTTATAGAGGTAACATCTCATTAAATCCATTTCGTTTGAGTTTTGTAAAAGATTTCCCAAAGTTTTTGGTTTTAGAGCTTTTATGCTCATGGGTTGGTTTTCTTGCGATTCTTGTTAGTTTTGTTTGTGTTGGATGTTTGTAAATGTTGTTAAGAGGTTATATAAGTCATTAATAACATTAAAGTGGAACAAAAACGTAATAAATCCGTACCTATGCTTAAGGAGGATGAAGAACATGAAGAACAATGAACTTTGGACATGAACTTGGACATTTGGACGATTTAGAGGACCTTGTAGCTATGATTTTGTGTTTGATTAATTCATTTGTTGTTATGATATTATACTTCCATGGGTTATGAGTTTAACCCAGTTGGAATGGAGTAAAAAGGGATTAAAACAAAGTTTTGGTGATGATTTTTGTGAAGAACACCAAGAACACAAAAATATAGCATGAGTTGATACTTTGGCCTAAGATTTGGCCATGTTAATGTTAATGGATATCTCTGAATTTTTGATATGTTGTATCCTTATGTCTTAGGAGTCCATAGAGTCCAGAACGGACCAATTTGAACGTGTATTGAGGGAGTTATTGTGATTGGAAGCAAGATAGGTCTAGAACACCAAAACAGAGCATTCCGGGAAGAAAACGGGTTGGGAAACTCAGGCCGAGCACCTAAGGCGCTGGCTAGGCGCTAGCCACGAGCCCAGCTACTGTGAGAGAGTGCCTAGAGCGCTGCTCATAGGCCATTTTGAGCGCCTAAGGCGCTGGTAAGAAAACTGTGCAAAACTGCTCCGACATCCTTTAGTAAAATAAGCATAACTTTCTCATACGAACTCGGATTGAGGTGATTCAAGATGATTCAAAAAGAGAACGAGTAGAACTACAATTTTTGTTCTTTAAGTTTTTCGTTTTGAGGTCTGTAGCATGGCTTAAATTGGCCATTTATAGGACTGATGTGTATTTGGAGGCAATTAGAGAGTGTCGGGCATGCGCGTAAGCACGCGTAATGCTCCCGACAATGTTAAATGATGTTCTAAGTTCTAAAACATGATTATTATGAATTATAATGATACTTAATATTAATCATTGAGTATTAGACAATTTGATTGGGCGTGCCAAGCGTACGCAATCGCGTGTCACTTGGGCGTTCGAATAGATAAGTGTGACGTACGGACGTGCAAACGTCGTAACGCCGTAACAAGTGTGTATAACCTTGTTTAATATTTTATTTCTAATAATAATGAAACATGATAGTGTGTTATAAACCAATGTATGAGCATGCTAAGCACATGCAAAAGAGGCGAATTAGGCATGTGACGTGTAAACGTCGAAACGCCGCGTAAAGTGTTAATGAACTTAAATAATGTTTCGATTCAAATGAAACGAACAGTATAAGATATGGGATGGGGTTAATGTAACCAATAAGTATTGATGATAATGAGGGTCGTAATTTTTCAAACGACGCGACGCCGAGTAATGTTTTAGAGCTAATCGCGTTTTTTAATTTATAATGCGCGAATATTACGAGATAAGAGTTGTTATATTATAAACCATTATATGAAGCCTTTTTAGTGGCTAATTGGTATTTTATTGTTAAACAAATTGGGTAGGATATTTGAAGGACGAGCCATCATAATTTGGCCAGGAACGCTTAAAGACAAGTTCTTTCATTAACTTGTTAACTTGTTTAAATGTATTGATGTACATGACTTGATTACTAAATCTTTCATTATTATGTGGATTATATGCGAGCATGATTAAAGTGTGCACAATGTGCAATTATGTGACTATATTATTCTATGTGGAACTTGAACTATTGTGAATATACAATGTGAGATGCATGAAGTATGCTATGAGATACATGATGCATATATATAGATGAATTGCATAAGATTTATAATGCATGAGTAAGATGCATGGCATGAGAATCATGATGCATGGATAAATGCAAACTTATGTGTTACGTGAAGCATGAAATGTGAAAACTGTTAGTTCTTACTGAGCCGTCGTGCTCATTCTTGCAAAATAAAAATTTTGCAAATTTTACGATGCAATGCAATTATCTTGATATCGTGGTGATAAGGATTAGAGATGCATGGAAACAGGAAGGTTGCTAAATATTTCTCAATTGTAATTATTTAGCTGTGATGACGGTATATGTTGTATGTGAATTTGACTATGTAAACCTTGAGTTATAAATGGAGGTTATCCATTATAGTAGTAAGATGAAGTTATGTTAGTTACTTGTTAAAGTAAACTAGAAGGATGACGATGATGTATAAAGGACATTTTTATAACGATTGTTTGGTTATTGAATAACCTTGCGTATATTCAGGGATCGAATAAGTCAGAATTTAAACCTTGCGTTCACATATGAGATATTGTAAAGGACCATGGTATTTACTCGACCTTGATCATAAGTGTATTATTTAAAGGTTATGAAATCTGGATTTGTAATAAAGAGTGTGATGGTAAGTTTTAATACTTATTGTTGTATAGTACTGTTATGTACAACATGAATAAGCATTATATTTGTGATGAGTATTAAATGATGTATTAATTAAGGTCTTCGTACCTAAGACTAGATGGAAACATGTTATAATAATCTTATAATCACTCTCATGTAGTAGGATCACGTTGTAGTTATGGTTTTGAGGCTTGAGACGATAATATTTATATTATATCAATGTAAATATTTTTATTATTCCGCAATAAGTTATGGTTAGTATGATGTACGAGTTGCACAGCGATGCACCGAATTCGTGGATAAGGTAACTCGGATTTGGGGGCGTCACATATTCTAGTTTGGTTCACTAGAGCCACCAAGTGAACCAAAAGGTCAAACCTAGGGTGCAAGAACTGAATTTAAATGTAACTATTACATTTAAATCTGGACTCCATTACAAACGGATCTTCAAGCGCTCCTTGCTCCTTTGTCTCCAATTCTTCAAAATAATTCTAACTAATCCTATTATATAAACTATTTATAATAAATAGAAACCTTGATCAGCAGTCAAGGGGAAGTACATAGGAGGAAGATATAATTTACATCAAGAAAAATTAGAGAAGACGAGGTACACAGACCCCATTTATAAAACTCATTCATTCAAGCATCCTCATAAAATAAATCCAATCATACATTGGTCAAAAGTCCATAATCAATCTCATTTATTATCACACATATCAACATATGTATCAATAAATAATATTCATCCCATAAAATTAAAACCATTCCATATATGCATTGATATCATTTAATGGGCAATTATAGTTAGCATAAAATTCAATTTTGAATCAAAATAAACTCATTTATTTTAATCTAAATTAAATCAAAATAAACTATTTATTTTAATTTAACATGGAATCCAATTCCAATTAAAATAAACATCTTTATTTTAATCCAATTCTAAATTAAAAATAAATCCCTTTATTTTAAATTTCGAATTTCTAAAAAAACACATGGAATCCAATTCTAAATAAAAATAAACTCCTTTATTTTAATTCAATTCCAAATCAAAAATAAACTTCTTTATGTTAACTTAGAAATTTCAAAAACTAGAAGTTCTGATCATCAAACGCTGCCGCGCATAAGGCGCTTGCGCTGCTACGCTTAAGCGCTGCTACGCATGAAGGATTTGCGCTGCTACACTGAAGCACTGCTACACCTTAGAACAAGCGCTGCTACGCAAGTCATACAGAAGCCAAGCGCTGCTGCGCTTCGGCGACGTCCTGCTTTTTCAGATTGCAATTTTTGTTGTTTTTCTCAAAAAACATGATTTTATACTTACAATTATGCTCAATTATATTGTTCTAAACACATATCAATGTATATATCGAATTAAAACAATTAATAATCCGTATAAAGTTTGGCTCTGATGCCATTGTTGGTTTGTAATATCCATGAACATACAATCAATTGCATATAAATAGCGGAAGCATGGTAAAAAACAGAATTTAAAATTTTTACAAACCATAACCAGGATCATTCTTTATGCGCAATTATCAATTAACGAAAGGAAGATAGAGAACTATAATCATACCCTCGTAGAATCATGCTTCGTCAGGTACGAGTTCTACTCCAAATCCTTCGTGTTCTCCTTGAATTTGCCGGTTAGATTCCTTCCTTTGATCAACGTTAGCCACCCAAGTGTTTGGTCTCTAGAGGTGATCCACCAAGGAATAATATGTATTCAAGAATATGGGTGTTAGCAAAAACACTAGTTTTCTATCTCTATAGAATTTGTAAGTACTGTCCCAAATCTAATGGAAGTGTGTGTAACCCTAATCCATAATAAGACTCCTCTTATTTATAGATATAGGCAACCCTCCTAAACTACTTAGTAATAGGGTTTTATTTTAATTAAACTCTTTTAATTAATTAAACTCCTAATCCAATTAGGAATTTATGAGAGTACTTTTATTAATTAATTCTTCAACTCCTTTTAGGAAATAAATAATAATAATAATAATAATAAGACTCCTCTTATTAATTTATATTATATATTTCCAAAATATTAAATAATAAATATTAAGTTATTTAATTTATTCTATCACCATAGATTAAATTAAATATACTTAACTTATTATTACGATTATGTCATTTACTTCTTATATAAATATTTTTCTTTTGCGGTGTGACCATTTAGGTTCTCCATATTAAACCGGTTGTGAATAAATCAATTAGAACAATTCTAGTTTTATTTAAATAAATAAATCAAATTATTTAATTCATTTAAATAAATAATATTTATTCTACAATAAGGGTAAGCCCCCTTAGCGATTAACGACTTTTCAGATAATATAGATTTCAATATTAATCACAAAAGAATATTTTAGTGAATAGTTACTGTACAATTCAATTCTTCTACTATACAATGTCCCAATCAAATATAAAACATGAAATTACTGTCAAGTCTTATTTTATTTGATTATATGCATTTCGATTCTCAAAAGTACAATTCTAAATAATGCAAATTAGAAACTACTTTCTAATTTTATTTTGCCTTGGTCAAGGACTATTGAGTTGTCATTTATCGAATCACATAAGACATTCTCTCCTTTTACTAGAAGCGGTAGATTCTTTGTAGACCAATCATTATCTCCATGTACAACTTATTATACCCAAGCATATCCTTTGATACACCTTAAGGGTCTTAAGAAACATGTCAAAGTATAACTCATCATACACAAGATACTATGATGATCTCAAGTCTAAGGATCACTTTGTTAGGTTTGTAAACAACGCGAGCATGCAATCAAATTACACAAATAAAGCGGAAGCGCGATAAAATCAGATTTTAAAAATTTATACAAACCATCACCATGATCTTTCTCTATGCACATTTATTAATTAAGCGAAAGAGATAGAGATTAAGAATTATACCGTCGTAGAATCATACTTCCTAAAGTACAAGTTCTACTCCAAATCCTTCGCGTTCTCTTTGAATTCACCGGTTAGATTCTTTTTTTTAATCAACGTTAGCCACCCAAGTGTTTAGCCTCTAGAGGTGATCCACCAAGAAAAAATATGTGTTCAAGAAGATGGGTGGTGGCGAAACCCTAGTTTCTATCTCCATAAAAATTGTAAGTACTCTCCCAAAATCTAATGAAAGTGTGTGTAACCTCAATCCATAATAAGACTCCTCTTATTTATAGATATGGGTAACCCTCCTAAACTATTTAGGAATAATATTTTATTTTAATTAATCTCTTCTTTTAATTAATTAAACTCCTAATCTAATTAAAAATTTATAAGAGTACTTTTATTAATTAATTCTTAAACTCTTTTAGAAATTAAATAATAATAATAATAATAATAGTAATAGTAATAATAATAATAATAAGACTTCTCTTATTAATTTATATTTAATATTTTAAAAATATTAAATAATAAATATTAAGCTATTTAATTTATTATATCACCATAGATTAAATTAAATATACTTAACTTATTATTACAATTATGCCATTTACTTCTTAAATAAATATTTTTCTTTTACAGTGTGACCCTTTAGGTTCTCCATATTAAACCGGTTGTGAATAAATCAATTACAATGCTTTTAATCTTATTTAAACAAATAAATTAAACTATTTAATTTATTTAAATAAATAATATTTATTCTACAATAAGGGTAAACCCCCTTAGCGATCAACGACTTTCCAGATAATATAGATTTCAACATTAATCGCAAAAGAACCTTTTAGTGAATAGTTACCGGATAATTCAATCCTTCTACCAAACAATGTCCCAATTAAGTATAAGGCATGAAATTACTGTCAAGTCTTATTTTATTTAATTATATGTATTTCGATTCTCAAATGCACAACTCTAAATAATACAAATTAGAAACTCCTTTCTAATTTCATTCTGCCTTGGCCAAAGAATACTGAGTTGTCATTTATCGAATCACATAGGACATTCTCATCTTTTACTAGATGTGGTAGATTCTTTGTTGATCATTCATCTATCTCCATGTACAACTTATTATACCCAAGCATACCCTTTGATATACCCTAAAGGTGTTAAGGGACATGTCAAAGCATAACTCATCATACACAAGATACTATGATGATCTCAAGTTCAAGGATCACTTGTACTACTATCACTAGAGGAATTTCCATTGACAGGCAAGTAAAACTCCATTAGGTATTCCTTTAACGAGTCACGTTAAGTGAACTTATTCTCCAATAAGCACCTACATACTTGATTTAGTGTCTCCACACAAATGATTATAAGATCAATCATCCTCTTTTTAAGAGCAAGCATAGTATGTACTAATCTATCCAAATTCACTAATCCCCTTTTGGTAATCCAACGATTAAGAACGATTTTTGTTTTTAAGTTTTCTAAGAATTTAGATCTCATTATCATGATCATCATCATGATTCTAAAAGCATTGCTCAAAACTATGGGTTTATCACATATAAAATAACAACACCATGTAGATAAAAAAAATGCCTTTAATATATTAATTCTTTTATTAAAAAATGAATAAGATTACAAAGTATATGCTACATCATATCAAATATGATTGGCTTGTGTGCATACTACTTTCAATCTCCCACTCGTACTAAAGCCAATCGCCATGGTATCTAATACCCATCTTCTCTAAGTGACGATCAAATTGTTTTTGTGTTAAAGATTTAGTAAATGGGTCTGCAATGTTGTCTTGAAAGTCCACATGCTCCGGGGTGATGTCTCCTATTTCAATGATCTATCTAATCAAATGAAACCGCTGTAACATGTGTTTGAATTTCTGATGAGACCTGGGTTCCTTAGCCTTCGCAACAGCTCCAGTGTTGTCACAGAATAAAGGTACGACTCCTCTAATGCTAGGAACCACTCCAAGTTTAGTTATGAACTTCTTCATCCAAATAGCTTCCTTTGCAGCTTCACTTGCAGCTATGTACTCTGCTTCTGTCATTGAATCAGCAACCGTTTGCTGCCTGGAACTTTTCCAACTCACTACGCCACCGTTTAAGGTAAATATATAACCCAAAACGGATTTACTGTCATCTTGGTCCATTTGAAAACTTGAGTCTGTATAGCCCTCTAGTTTCAATTCAGACCCACCGTAGACAAGAAATACATCCTTAGTTCTTCTTAAGTACTTTAGGATGTTTTTCACTGCCTTTCAGTGCTCTTCTTCTGGATTCGACTGATATCTTCTTGTTACACTAAGTGCATGAGCGACATCTGGTCTAGTACATGTCGACGCCGGTTTTTGTCTTTTCCCGTTTTAGCCTTTTGATTGAATGATTTTTTGGAAAAGGTCGGCATTAATGTCGACGGGGTTTTGAAAGATCGTTTTTTATGATGAGCCAATTATCCAGAGTCGCCAGTTGGTATATTTGAAATGGATGTACCAACTCATCCGAGTTTTAGTTTTTTTATAAATCGATGGCTCATATGTGACTCCGAATTAATTGGTCTGCAAACCGAGATTCATAAAGTTCGGGGGCTTGCTTAAGCGAGGGGAAGGTGTTAGGCACCCCCTCGACTTCCGTGAAACACGGTTACCGCAATCTTGATACTTTCCTATCCTTCAATTCATGAAACGTGTATGTGTGTGTGTGTGTGCCTACGTGAATGTCGTGGTGATTTTACATGAAGAAATCATTTGTGTTTTCGGAAAAATCGTGTTTTCTTTTGGGAATACTTTAGAATGTCCTTCGGCTTTTACGAGAAAGCTTTATGAGAAAAGGTTTGGTTTTTATTGTCAAAACTATGAGATTTCATTAGGTGTTGTTTTGGCAAAACGAGAGTTTTTCTAAACCTTCATCAAAATAGGAATCGAGATCTATACGTTGCTTTCGTGAAACGATCGGGCAATTTCTAGAATCTCTTTAACCCTATGCACAAAGATTTTATAAGACATTATTTATTTTGTATAAAACCATTCTTGTGATGTTCTTAGAAAAACGACTTTCTTTAGCTTTTCGTTAAAGAGGAATCGACATTCATTAGCACTCCCCACTTTTAGCCTCGTGGTTCTAATAACCTAATTTGATTGATTTTATGGAAATCTTATCGTTTAGCTTTGAAATCAATTTTGTGTCATAAATCAAATCAAAACATTAAAATGCGTTAAGGCTATTCATGGGCATGTAAGCCATCAAAATAACCCCGAACGCCCACAATCACATATTTTCACTATGTCGGGGCCTTAAACACGATTCTCGCCTTGGCGTCGTTTTAAGGCCCGAAGATTACATGGTCACAATGAAGATTACATCGTTTCTACGACCCACATCAAAAGACGTCCATCATCGGATTTGGACCACGGGGTCGCGTTCCTAGGTTCACGCTCGAAATTTCCACACAACCACAAAGCGGATATTACAAAATATAACTAACACGGATAATCTAACAATGCCAAGACATCCTAAAATAGCAACCTAAAGGAACCACACCCAATACATCACCGTAAAACAAACAAGAAATCAATAAACAAATATCATCGGGTTATTAGGAAGAATTTTGTTCCGATGGAACCCTCACCAATAATCCCTAATTCATTATTCCACCATAAATTACATGAAAACTACAATTAATTTAACCAAATGATATGATAGAAATTCCAATAATAAGGAGATTTTCACCTTGCAAATGATATCAACGTGGATGTAAACTTGTGTATTTGGATAGATTGGGAAGTATGTGTGTTACAATTAAATCAAAAGAGTGTAAATCTTCTCTTTTTTTCTCTCTTTCTCTCATCTTTTGTGGCAAATTTATGCTATTTCTTCCTCAATTCCCGAGCTTGCTGCTGTTGTTTTTTTCTTCTTCTCCGCCTGCTTCCAACCTCTTCTCTCTTTTTCTAGATGCTGAAGGAATGAGCTGAAATAGGCTGGCTGGCCGCCAACCCCCCACTCAACTGATTTTCGGTTCCCGTGTTTCGAGTTTCGTGTTTTCAAAAGGCGCACTCATTGGCCGCAGATCAATCCGCGGCTGGCTGACTTGACTTTCTCGATTTTCGTGCTACGCCTCGATTCTCGGGTCATGACGTCGGTTCTCGCCGACAGGCTTGTATTTTGCAGTCCGGGAATTACTGGAAGATGTGCCACATTATCCGGGAATGCACAATTTGGACAGCCTTGCTGTCACATCGGTTTCGGTTGTAAATCGTCACGGTGGCGTCGAATGTTCGCACTTGTCCATCCTTTGCTCTCGCAGGCCGGTTCATTTCCCGAATTTGCCCTCCTGTCAGGGTTAGTATATGAAGTGCAAAATTTGGGTGTCTACAGTTGCCCCTCTTTATGATGTTTATGAAATGTTGAATAAAATGAACAGGATAAAGAAATAGACACCTGATGCATGAATGACAGTGCACAAAACTGACAATACATGCATGATGCAACACTCACAACTTATGATGCGATGCAAGATGTAAGGCATGCAAAACATTCGTAAAGGTGTCGATGCATCAATCCCTGGCCGTATTGTTAGTCGTCGGGTTTCGTCTTCCAATCGATCGTATCGTTAGCACCGGGTCTCGTATCCGGTCGCCAATCTTGTGATCACCGGGTCTCATCTCCGGTCGATTGTCTGGTGAGTGCCGGGTCTCGTCTCCGGTCACTCAGTCGTACTCGCCGGGTCTCGTCCCCGGTCGATTGTCTTGTGAGTGCCAGGTCTCGTCTCCGGTCGCTCAATCGTAATCGCCGGGTCTCGTCTCCGGTCGATTATCTTGTGAGTGTCGGGTCTCGTCTTCGGTTGCTCGGTCGTAATCGCCGGGTCTCGTCTCCGGTCGATTGTCTTGTGAGTGCCGGGTCTCGTCTCCGGTCGCTCGGTCGTGATCGCCGGGTCTCGTCTCCAGTCGATTGTCTTGTGAGTGCCGGGTCTCGTCTCCGGTCGCTCGGTCGTGATCGCCGGGTCTCGTCTCCGGTCGATTGTATTGTAAGTGCCGGGTCTCGTCTCCGGTCGCTCGGTCGTGATCGCCGGGTCTCATCTCTGGTCGATTGTCTTGTGAGTGCCGGGTCTCGTCTCCGGTCGCTCGGTCGAATTGAGAAGTCGTGTTCGACACCCAATTCAATAAAATCTCGTATTTTATTACCACATTATGAGTCAAACGGGCCTTAGGATCGATTAAGCCTGCAATGGACAAGGGGGGAGCCACTGGACCCAGCCGCAGATGGATCTGCGGCCAGCCGCAGATTGATCTGCGGCCAAGATCGGGGCTATAAGCGGTCAGCCGCTTCCCAGATCTGTCACTTTCATTCGTACCCCACGCGATTTTCACACCTTTGCACGTCCTTTTTACCGATTTGTTCAATCTTTTTGCAAAAACTGCTCCGGTTAGATCGATCTACGCGCTACAGGTAACACTTTGACCGATTAATTTCCAATTTCGTCAATAATTTGCTATACATTTGCTATTCTGCATGTTTATAGATATAAATGTATGCTTTGACATGCTATGCCATGTATTATTGCATGTATATGCTATGTATGAACTGGGCAAGTCATATTTTATGCTCATGATGCGGTCCCACATTCTTGTTGTTTCTTTTTGGAAGAAAATCATGCATTAGGGTCATTTTCATGCTGCAATTATCCATATAAATGCAATTTTGATCTGTTGTGGCTTGGGTTCTTTGAAAAACATGTTTGGCTATGCATGAGATGTCCATTTTATAGACGAAACTCTGCCGATTTTTTTTTTATATAGTAAACATGCATCATGCTGCATTAATTCTATGATGATGATAGGAAATTAGAATGTTTATGACATAATTCAAAATAGAATTTACCTCCCCTTTCGCCTGCTCTATTCCAACTATGGATCCTGACACTTCCAGTAGCTCCACCGCGTCTCGGACCTCGGGCGTTCGCCGCCGTAGGGTTGCGCCTGTTCCTGCCTTGCCCCGGACCCGCCAGGCTCGCCGACTGGCGATGGCTGTCATCCGTCCCGATCACCCTGATGTTGAGGAGGTTGCTCTTCCGGACGTTGCGGTAGAGGGGCCATCCTCCAGCACACCAGCTCCATCTCCTCATCGCGCCCTGTCTAGCACCTCTGTGCAGATACCCGATCTATTGGGTCGGGATCTCAGTCATCACCCCTCAGCATCTCTCGTGGCTAACAAGGTATATTCAATTCTACTATGATTTTATTCTCAATTTATCAATTCCCGTTCTATCTGGACTGACCCATTGGTGATTGCCACAGGTGCCCGAGTTTACTCAGCCGAGGGGTAACTGGTTTAACATTTACTCCCTCTACACGGCTTTGCACAGTGATTACCGAGCGGTGGTGGATTCCTGGGGCTTTCGTCATTTCTTCATCATCATTCCCCGCCAGTGCCCTTGGGGTTATATGCGGGCTTTATCCGAGAGATGGTTTCACCAGACCCAGTCCCTTCACCTTTTGGACTGTGAGGTCGTGCTGACTACCTGGGACTGGAGGTACATCACGGGCATCGAGTTCACCGGATCCCGTGTCCCTCTGGATGTTGACATTACTCCAGCGGAGGTCCGAGCTTTGCTGGGTTTTGTTGCCGATGATCGGGTCTTTAAGGCCCGCAGCATTCGGTCTGGAGCTTTGGCTGTTGACGTCGTCGAGGGCATATATGCGACGCTGTTTCCAGCGGATCGAGCCACTCGTGATATATTGCTCCGACGTCTGTTCCTGACCATCATGAGGGGTTGTTTCCTAGGGAACAACTCCTCTACCATTCATTTCAGCGTCGTTGGAGCTGTCAAGGACGTAGACCGGATCGACGATTATGACTAGGGGTCCTTCACATTTGCCTATTTCCTCCACGGTCTTCGTCTACGCTCGGAGGTACAGACAGATGCTTGGCTCGGATTCTACCACTCTCTGCTGGTGAGCCTTCTCTTCCTCTTTTCTTACTGTACTTCCCGTCATTTCATTTCTCTTTTCTGTATTTGTTGGTTACTCATGCCTTTCATTGTTCTTGTTCACAGTTCTGGGCCTACGAGCGACTCCCCTGTCTGAGGCCTGTCACTACCCTCGGTCTGGATACCTATCCCCGGGGTCGTCGATGGCATCACAACACCTTGGAGGAGGTGCCGGTGTCTGGCAGCTTTGCCCACTGTCGCATTCAGCTGGAGCTAATCACTGCTGCGGAGGTCATCTGGACTCCCTATCTTTCCGAGCATTTGGCTGTGGGGTTCACCGATGGATATCCTTCCGGCCCGGAGTTCGCACTTTCCACTCGCCGCCTTACTTTACAGAGTGTCGGGGGCTGGGTGATGTATCTGGGAGAGCGCGCATTCAGATGCGTTACTGGAGAGATCCGCATCCCGCACTCCCTTCCTTTCACTACCTCCTGGCCGTTGGATACTCAGCCTTCGGAGACCATGCTCGCGGGGGAGGATGGCCAGATGCTCTCTTCGGGTCCCAGCACAAGCAAGGCCTTTCGTACTTGGTGGGTGCCCCGCACCATCGGTCCTCAGACCCGGGCCACATTCTTCCTCGGGGATATGGTCCCCGGCTCGGTGATGATGACTAACTGGGCCGCCTGCGTTCGGAGTCCCACCCATGCTGAGCAGATTGCCACGCTGACCCGCCAGGTGGAGCAGTTATCCCTGTACCTTCGAGTGTTGGGCCGGACTCCAGAGGATGCTTACGCATATGATCCTGACAGTGTGGATTTCGCCACAGGCCCGAACTCATTTGATGCCCCAGTGCCGCCTTATATCCCGGATATGAACTTCGGTCCTTCGACTTCGACCACTCCAGGGGATCAGTTCGGGGATCCGGATTTCACAGACAACATTACTTTTGACTAGATCAGGCTAGGATAGGGCCTTTTGTACCTGGACCTGTTAGATGTTTATTATTATTTTTTCATGCGCTATGTATTGAACTCATTTGTTTATTTATGCACAGTTTTTTTTATTATTATGACCGTTCAATTGCTTTATTATTAACTGTATGATGCATGCTTCTTCTTTGTTCATGGATAGAGAATGACCCCTGTACAGTCTTTTTGATACTATTTTTCACAGATGTCGTCACCAGATGTCGTGGTACGTTTGGATTCCATTCCTTCCACAGGGTTGGTCGGCAGTCTTCTCCGCTGGTTGGACAGTTTATCGCCGGCCGACAGGGTTATCGCAGATGGTCTTTTGGGACATTCTTGGTCCTTATTATCCTTTCAGGTGCCAGCAGGCTTTGTGGAGGGTATTCTAAGCTATTGGGCCCCTGCCCGTCAGGTGTTCAGATTAGGGACAGTAGAGCTGACCCCCACTCTCGAGGAGTATGCTCACTTTACCGGCTTGCCTTTGGATAGACCTTGTGCCAGGGTCACAGTTGGTTCCATACGCCATCAGTTCTTGACTTTCACTGGTTTGCGGAGGACAGTCATGTTATCGGTGATCACATCAGACCATCTAGTTCCCCTACATTTCCTGATTGACCGATTCGGCTCACCCAACAGTTTTCACCTATTTTCTGGTGATTTTTCCGTATCCGAGGAGCGCTGGGGTGCTTTGAGATTAGACGTTTTGATGGCCTGTGTCATCTCAGTTTTGTACTTGCCAGCAGGACCCGATCAGTTGGACATGCGAGTTGTCGCGGCCGTTAGAGCCCTTCAGGAGGATCACACCATTCTTCCCATGATTTTGGCGGACACCTACATGTCAGCCTCATATTGCCAGTCCTTCCGAGGCAGAGTATTCAGGGGGAGCTCTGCTTTGCTGTATGTATGGTTTATGAGCCATCTCAGTCTCACCGGCCATTTCCGTCGCCAAGGGTTTTGCTTCAGCCATGACATAGCCACGCAGTTTTCGTTTCGTCCCATGAGCTGTACTGATGCGGCCTCCTGGACATCATTTTTGTCGGTCATTGAGGATCCTTTTCATCTCCTGGTCCATTCGGGTTATTGCTCCTTTATGAGCTTCTTGACTCACGTGCCCAACCTGGATTTCATCCCTATTGCTGGCTTGAGAGGCGTGACGACCTATCATCCCTTGGCGGTTACAGGGCAGTTTGATCAGACACAAGATTTTCACCCTTTCACGGGTGCAGCCGCCTACCGATTCCTTATATCATCCCAGACAGAGAGGGATCTACTGCGGGTATACGATCTTTGGTCTCGTAGGATCTTTGCCGAATATAGTGAGGGCTGCCACATCCAGACATTTGCTTACGTGCAGTGGTTGCGCGAAGACTTGGATCCGGCTGGTTTGAGTCAGACTGGGGCCTTTGATGACTCTGGAGTGATTTTCCCAGATGATACCACAGACCACTCCATCTCAGCTGATTCTGCCCCAAGTCGGGTTACTGAGGATACCCGACTCCGCCTGGCCTTGATTACTACTGAGGCTGAGAGGGATGCCGCTCTTGTTGAGAGAGATGATGCCATTCTGGCTAGAGACGCTGCCATTGCTGACAGAGACTCCATTGTATTTCAGACCATGGCAGTTATAGATGCTCATTCTAGGACTGTCAGCTGAGCTACTATTTTATTGGACCGCATCGACATGATGGGGCAGCAGATTGCAGGGGATGCTGATGCTTCGGATCTATCCACCACTTTATCCATCCTGCTTCAGCTAGTTTCAGATTTGTAGATTATTTTATTTCCTACATAGACTATGTTAGTTTCATCGGTTATCGAAAGAGAAATCTTGTAACAAAATGACTTATATATACAGACATGCATTTAAATTCAGTCATTTTCCTTTTTTGTCGTATCATTGCCTTTCATTTGATCTTCATTTTATCCAGCTGACCATGATTTTGACATTTCGCTTTCTTTCTCTTCTCCAGTCTTGATGGAGATTTGACAGATATTGTCGCACACCCTGTTGATTTCATCGGATTGAGTCTTTAGATTTTGGCTAACTGTTTGGTTGGGCTAGGTTTATGTTACTCGGGATGAATCTGATTAGGGCTGGTATCGCGAAGGTTTCGAGGGTAGAGGAAGGCTTTTTCTGGCTATTGGGCATTGGTTTTGGTTAGAGAAAGGATTATTATTTTTTAAGGAATCGGACCACGCCATGATGGCTGCCTATGTACCCCCACAAGTTAGGAGATCAGGTCCTACGTAGTTCGTTTCTCAAAGAAAAAGGAAAAACTGATGATTCAAGCGTAGAACCGCTTCACCGAGTCGGAATTGAGGGGCTGTGGAAATACCTCACCATCCATTTCTTGCAATATGAGGGCTCCTCCAGATAGCACTTTCTTAATCACAAATGGTCCTTCCCAATTCGGGGCGAACTTCCCCTTGGCTTCGTCTTGACAAGGCATGACTCTTTTTAGCACTAGGTCATTTTCTTGGAACTTCCGAGGTCTTATCCTTTTGTCGTATGACCGAGAGATCCTTTGTTGATACAATTGACCGTGCCAAACAGCAACCACCCTCCTTTCATCAATTAGGGCCAATTAGTCGTATCGACTTTGCATCCAATCCTCCTCGCTTATCTGAGCATTGATCACTATTCTGAGGGACTCCATCTCAACCTCAACTGGCATAACAACCTCCATTCCATATACCAAAGCGTAAGGGGTTGCCCCTGTAGAAGTATGCGTTGACGTTCTGTATGCCAGCAGGGTGAGGGGTAGCAGATCCGGCCATCCCCGGTGATTAGCAGACATTTTCGCCATGATCTTCTTGATGTTCTTGTTTGCAGCCTCCACTGCCCCATTCATCTTAGGACGGTAAATGACGGAATTGAGGTGTTTGATCTTAAACTGGTCGCACAATCCCTTCATGAGGGTGCTGTTCAAATTCTTGGCATTGTCGGAGACCAAGAGCTCAGGCTGCCCGTATCGACAAATGACATTATTCCTGATGAAACCGACGATGACCTCCTGAGTTACCTTGGGGAAAGAAGCTGCTTCTACCTATTTAGTGAAGTAATCGATCATTACGAAAATGAATCGGTGTCTGTTGCTCGCCTTGGACTCTATTGGTCCGACTACATCCATTCCCCACATTAAGAAGGGCCAAGGGGAGGTCATACAGTGCAGTTCATTGGGAGGTGTATGGATCACATTACCGTGCGCCTGGCATTGATAACACCGTTTGACATGATCATCGCAGTCGGCTTTCAGTGTTAACCAATAATGCCCAGTTCTCAAGATCTTTTTGGCCAGCATCGGTCCACTCATGTGTGGCCCACACACTCCACCCCATGTATTTCGTTCATAATCTTTTGGGCCTGTGTCTCATCTACGCATTGCAATAGTCCCAACCCAGCATCCTTCTTGTAGAGTGAATCCCCACTCAGGTAAAACTTCATTCCCATCTTTTGAATTCTCATCCTCTCAGTTCGGCTTGCCTGGTCGGGAATGGATCTATCCCTCAAGTACTCCCTTATGTCGTGATACCAAGGCTGCCCCGGCATAACCACCTCGTCCGATAATACTGTAACATGTTCCTCGTATGCCGGTGTAATCTGTACTGCTATCTCTATGGAACATCTTTTCTTTTGATTATATGGATTAAGGAAGCCAGGGTTGCCAACGCATCCGCAAAATCATTTCGTCCCCGGGGAATATGGCGGAAAGCGATATCTTCGAACTCCTGCATCAACTGGGTAACACAACGATGGTATGGAAGTAACCGAAGCTCTTTAGTGTTGTACACCCCGATCGCTTGTCTGATTACTAGTTCTGAATCCCCAAACACCGCTAATCTCTTCACTTCCATATCACGGGCAAAACGGAGTCCCAATATATACCCCTCGTACTTAGTTGTGTTGTTCGAATTGCTGAACTACAATTTAGTGGCCACAGGGTATTGCTCTCCGGTGATAGAGACCAGGACTGCTCCGGCTCCTGCCCCTTCAACATTCATGGCACCATCAAAATACAGCTTCCAGAACTGTCCCTCGTCATCATATTTCGTGTGTAATACCCAAAATATATCTTCACCCGGTAGAGGAGTTTCTAACGGCTCCATCCCTCTTGATGGGGTTTCTGCCAACTGATCTGCAATTCCCTGCCCTTTCATGGCTTTCTGAGTTACGTATACCATGTCGAATTGTTGTAAGATTAACTGCCATCTTGACAGTTGACAGTTCAGCATGGGCCTTTCAAAAATATATTTCAGGGGATCCATTCTCGATATCAGGTACGTAGTATGCCCATGGAGGTAGTGCTATAATCTCCCTGCAGCCCAGGCCAAAGCGCAACAGGTTTTCTCGATGGGAGTGTAATTTTGTTCACATCGGCTAAATCTTTTGCTGAGGTAATAGATGGCCTGCTCTTTACCTGCTTCATTCTTCTGTCCCAGCATGCATCCCATCGCAATGGCATTGACCGATATATACATAAACAGAGGGATCCCATCCTTCGGGGGTACCAACACTGGTGCCTCTGTCAGCTGCTTTTTAATGGTCTGAAAGGCTTTCTGACATTGTTCATTCCACTCTTGGGAAGCATCCTTCCTTAATAGTTTGAAAATCGGCTCGCATGTAGTCGTCAAGTGGGATATGAAGCGGCTGATGAAGTTTATTCTTCCCAGGAATCCTCTTATCTCCTTCTCTGCATGAGGTGCCGACATATCCACAATAGCCTTGATCTTTGCTGGATCCAACTCAATGCCCCGATCACTAACCAGGAATCCCAAGAGCTTTCTCGACTGCACTCCGAAAGCACACTTCGCCGGATTGAGCTTCAAATTATACTTTCTGAGACGATCGAATAGCTTTTTGAGATGGGTTATATGGTCAGATTCTACCCTTGACTTCACGATAATGTCATCTACGTAGACCTCTATCTCCTTGTGCATCATGTCGTGGAACAGGGCCATCATGGCTCTCTGATAAGTAGCCCCCGCATTTGTGAGACCGAAAGCCAATCGTCTATAGCAGAAAGTGCCCCAAGGGGTGATGAACGCGGTCTTTTCCCGATCTTCTTCCGCCACCATTATCTGATGATACCCCGCAAAGCAATCAACAAAAGAGTACATCTCGTACTGGGCCGTGTTATCCACCAAGATGTGTATGAAAGGTACCGGGAAGTTATCCTTGAGACTGGCCTTATTTAGATCTCTATAGTCTACACATACCCTCACCTTCCCTCCAGGCTTAGCCACTGGGACTACATTGGACAGCCATTCTGGGTAAGTGGACACCATAATGATTCCGGCCCTGAACTGCTTGATGATCTCTTCCTTCACCTTCAAGCTCCACTCCAGTTTCAACTTTCTTAGTTTCTGCTTGACAGGCCTGAAACCCTCCTTGATGGGCAACCGGTGTACCACAATGTCTGTGGACAAACCGATCATGTCCTCATGAGACCAGGCAAAGACATCCTCATACCGGCTTAGCAACTCAGTTATTTCTGCTTTCTGGCTAGGGGTAAGGTCTGTCCCTATCTTGAGCTCCTTTGGCTTGTCTGGGGTTCCGATATCTATGGTGATGGTTTGGTCTAAGTTGGGTTTGGGTTTATCCTCGACCCATCCTTTGATCTCATCAGGCGCGTCATCGTAATCTGTCTCGTCTTGCTCAATGCCCATCAAATCGAAATCCAGCTCAATGTCAAAATCATAATCATCATTCAAATTTGAAAGACCGTTTGTTAGGCAAGGATTACTCAAATTGGTACACCTGACATGAAACAAAATATTTGTCATATATAAGTTATTTTCCACAACGATCACATTTTCAGATAACATAACGAAATGACATAATTATGCAAAATACAAAACAACAAAATTAAACTTCTTCATCCTCCCATCCTCTGGGGTCTACCACCCTGATGTCGGGTTTTACCCTTGTTTGGATATCACTGGTTTCATGGTCCAGTTGTCGACGGTCAGGTCAGATGAAATGCGCTGGATAAAAGGGGGCTTCACATCGGAAACTTCCCCGATGATTACGGCTACGTCGCCTGGGTCCCTCTTCCTACCTTCTTCAGGAATAATTAGCCCTGCCCAATCGATGACAGGCACACCCTGTTGGGCTCCCGGTGGCGTGACAACATCCGTCCCTTCTCCATTGTTTGTTAATTGTCCGGGGATATAGCACCTGGTTTCAAACTTTTGCGCGACCTCTTGTAGGAAACTTTCCCTCTTGGTCGACTCATCACTTGCGGGGGTTAATTCTTCATCCCTTGCCCCAATCACAGGCTTGTTAGTCCCTCGTTCATTGTCAACCTTGGTCATTAGATTTCCGGCCAGTCGAATTAGGGTCGCGCCTTGACGGTGTCTCCGTGTAATGCCTTCATGATATCCCAACCCTGCTTTGCCTATCTGATGGGGCAGTTGAATGGGCTCGGTGATTCCTTGACTGCTCTTTCCTAACCCCTGTCTAGGTTGGAATTTCATTTTCATCATTTCCTTTGCAACGAAGGTGAGTTCTGGAGAGACCCTAGGTTTCACGGCTGGAGCCCCCAGGCATCTGTAGTGGGGAGTGCTGATTTCCAGCGCCTAAAAACTGGCAGGTGCCGCCGACTCGTCCACATTAATCACTGGCAGACCATTCCTGGAAGGAGAAGGGTCATCACACTCTGCCGAGATCGTCACCAGATTCCCGTCAATGATAAGTTTGATTTGCTGGTGCAGCGTGGAAGGAACTGCCCTGGCCATGTGGATCCACGGCCTCCCCAATAACAGGTTATAACTTGCCGCAATGTCTAGGACTTGGAAAGAGATATCAAAAGTACAAGGTCCTATTTCCACCGACAATTTTATCTCTCCAATTGTATCCCTCCGGGAACCGTCGAAAGCTCGCACCACTACATGACTGGCCCGTAGGCGCTTAGGATTGATGTTCATCTTCTGTAATGTACTGAGGGGACAGATATTCAACGCCGATCCCCCATCAATCAACACCCCATTCATGACATAACCTGAGGAGATTACCGCAATATGCAACGGTTTTCGATGCCCCCTTCCCTCTTTGGGGATATCATCATCTGTAAATGATATTACATCACTCTCCACCAGATGGCCCACCAGATGGCCGAAACCTTCCTTGCTAATTTCTTTGGGAACGTATGCCTCCTCCAGGACGTTCGCCAGACTTTTGCAGTGATCATTGGACGATAACACCAAGTCCATGATTGATGTCAGGGTTGATTCCTCGCTTAATATATGGATCCCTCTTGTTTCCGGATGATCCATCCTCTTCAAGAATTCTATGGCGTTCTCCTCGGAGATCTCTTCATTTTTCTTCGTTTTGTTCTCAAGGACTCGTCCAGGGAGATACAGGGGATTCCCCTTCGATGTTACAGAAGCACAACTGACCGCTTCCTCTAACACTCCTCCATAATTCCATGGTACCGTTTTCAGATTGTTGACAGGGATTTGCGGTCTCGCTGTGAAAGAGATGGGTTTCGGAGCCGACAACTTGATAGGCCCTGCCGTTATGTTTCTGCTTACACCTGCCAACCTGATTGGCGCTCCCCGTGCACTCTCGTGATCACTTATCACGCCGACCATCTCATCAATTTTCTTTACATAATTCAGCCTTGACGGCCCCTCGGCTTCACTGGCTTCCGCCACATTGACCCCTTCTCCTTCATGCCTAGGCAGGGGATTGACTTTGACATTCGGGGAGTCTAGCTTTTCCACCACGATTTCTCCACTATCAATCAAGTTCTGAATTATATGCTTTAACGTCCAACATTCATGCGTATCATGACCAGGGGAACCCGAGTGGTATGCGCATCGCTTGCTTGGGTCAAACCTTCTTCCCTTAGGGTCACTCGGGGGTGCCAAATCGACTATTTTCCTCTGGGCCATTAATACTGCCAACACCCACTCAAGAGGATCCCAGAGTGGGGTGAACACTCGGTTTCTCGAGGACTCGAATCTCCTTCGCCCATCCGCCCTCTGATCAGTGAAGTTAGGCTGTCGGGATGGCCCCACTCTTTGCATCTGTACTGGAGGACTATTTTCTGATTTTCTAGATGATCCCTGTAGGATGAGGGAAACATCCTCTTCCTTTTTCTTTTGGACCCTACGGGAAGTGCTGCCATAATTTCCGCTTTGGATTTGCTCTGCAGCTATTTCCAAAGCCGTGAGATCCCGGATTTTACCAGACTTCAACCCCATGTCCACCATTTCTTCGTGTTTAATCATCTCGGCAAAAGGCCTACCAATCCCTGATATGACCCGCTCATAATAAGGTGCCTCTTGAATATCCACGAAGGTCATCACCATCTCCGACTCACTCATGGGGGGATTCACCTGTGTAGCCATACCCCTCCATCGCTGTGCATAATCCCTGAAAGATTCCTTTGGTTGTTTCTTGATCTTCGTCATTTGATATCTATCAGGGGCCATTTGTGCTTGGAAGCTATATTGTGTTAAAAAGGTGTGGGCCAACTCCTCCCAATTGTGGATCCGGACATTATCAAGACGGGTATACCAGATTCTCGCTTCTCCCATCAGGCTTTTTTGGAATAATTGCATCCTTAGACCCTCGTCTTCTACATAAGATCCCAGCTCCCCAATGTAAATTTTCAGATGTGTATAAGGATCCCCCTTTCCATTGTATTTCTCAAATTCGGGGATTTTAAATTTCTCAGGATATCTAGTTCCGGGAAAGACACATAGATCTGAATAGTTCACCCTGCCTAAGGACCCTATGCCCTTCAGATATTGGATAGTTTCATCCATTTGTTTCATTTTCTTTCGCAGGTCATCAGTGTCTCCTTCCTCTGGGATAGTAATCACTGTCCTGTTAGGTATGGGAATGGCCTTTGGGACGACTGGCTCGCCCTTAGGTTGGGGTGGATCCTGTCTAGGTAGCAATTGTTCCTTTAGCATCATAGCCATTTCTAACATCTGTTTCTTGAAATCATCAAATTCCGCACGAGATATGGAACCAGGATTAGTAGGTGGAAGATCAGCCATTTCAGATGCAGAGTCTTGGGCTTTCTTAGATTGCGAACGCGTTTGAGGAGTAATCCTACAGAAACAATGGTTCGAAGTTTAGTCCTGGGGAATGAAAAATGTGGATGCATGCTAAAGCTGTAACTTTTGTGTTTTTGGGTTTTCTTTTTTTTTAATCTTTCCCTGTAAAACAGAAAGTTAGTAGTCCTTTAATGCAATAACCAACGCTAAACACGACTTTATTATGCTTCCCCAGCTGTTCCCTGCAAAACATAGAGGTTAGTAATTTCTCTTGACAGAATGGGAGGCATATATGAATTTTGAATGGGACCATGACATTTATATGCGCGAACGTAAAAAGGCATGAAGAGACTTTTCCTGCGTTGGGTTAATCTGAGGCTGACCTATCCTAAGGTTACTCTCGCGGGCTTTTTGGCATGAAGGTCCCCAAATCTTCGCAATCTACTCGTCTGAGTCCTTTCGATTGGAGCGGATTTGGGTGGTGCGTTTCCTGAGCCATCTCCGGGGAGCAGCCCCTTCGAGTCCAGTAATAAGCAACCGACGGGTTCGCCTCAAGAGGAGGTACACTCTCAACATACATTCACATTCGTCGTCCTCACCGTATGCATATGATTACTTTGAAGTAAAGCAATTCCATTCAACCATTCATTCATTGGACAAAACACACATTCACACAACAATAAGTAAAACGGGTCAAAATGTCGCACGCACATACACATTCATAAATTTTAAAGGATAGGACAGCATCAAGATTTGAACGCGATTTAAGCCCTCTAATGTCCCCAGCAGAGTCGCCAGCTGTCGACGCCAATTTTTGTCTTTTCCCATTTTAGCCTTTTGATTGAATGATTTTTTGGAAAAGGTCGGCATTAATGTGGACGGGGTTTTGAAAGATCGTTTTTTATGATGAGCCAATTATCCAGAGTCGCCAGTTGGTATATTTGAAATGGATGTACCAACTCATCCGAGTTTTCATTTTTTTATAAATCGATGGCTCATATGTGACTCCGAATTAATTGGTCTGCAAACCGAGATTCATAAAGTTCGGGGGCTTGCTTAAGCGAGGGGAAGGTGTTAGGCACCCCCCGACTTTCGTGAAACACGGTTACCGCAATCTTGATACTTTCCTATCCTTCAATTCATGAAACGTGTATGTGTGCGTGTGTGTGTGTGCCTACGTGAATATCGTGGTGATTTTACATGAAGAAATCATTTGTGTTTTCGGAAAAATCGTTTTTTCTTTTGGGAATGCTTTAGAATGTCCTTCGGCTTTTACGAGAAAGCTTTATGAGAAAAGGTTTGGTTTTTATTGTCAAAACTATGAGATTTCATTAGGTGTTGTTTTGGCAAAACGAGAGTTTTTCTAAACCTTCATCAAAATAGGAATCGAGATCTATACGTTGCTTTCGTGAAACGATCGGGCAATTTCTAGAATCTCTTTAACCCTATGCACAAAGATTTAATAAGACATTATTTATTTTGTATAAAACCATTCTTGTGATGTTCTTAGAAAAATGACTTTCTTTAGCTTTTCGTTAAAGAGGAATCGACATTCATTAGCACTCCCCACTTTTAGCCTCGTGGTTCTAATAACCTAATTTGATTGATTTTATGGAAATCTTATCGTTTAGCTTTGAAATCAATTTTGTGTCATAAATCAAATCAAAACATTAAAATGCGTTAAGGCTATTCATGGGCATGTAAGCCATCAAAATAACCCTGAACGCCCACAATCACATATTTTCACTATGTCGGGGCCTTAAACACGATTCTCGCCTTGGCGTCGTTTTAAGGCCCGAAGATTACATGTTCACAATGAAGATTACATTGTTTCTACGACCCACATCAAAAGACGTCCATCATCGGATTTGGACCACGGGGTCGCGTTCCTAGGCTCACGCTCGAAATTTCCACACAACCACAAAGCGGATATTACAAAATATAACCAACACGGATAATCTAACAATGCCAAGACATCCTAAAATAGCAACCTAAAGGTACCACACCCAATACATCATCGTAAAACAAACAAGAAATCAATAAATGAATATCATCGGGTTATTAGGAAGAATTTTGTTCCGATGGAACCCTCACCAATAATCCCTAATTCATTATTCCACCATAAATTACATGAAAACTACAATTAATTTAACCAAATGATATGATAGAAATTGCAATAATAAGGAGATTTTCACCTTGCAAATGATATCAAAGTGGATGTAAACTTGTGTATTTGGATAGATTGGGAAGTATGTGTGATACAATTAAATCAAAAGAGTGTAAATCTTCTCTTTTTTTCTCTCTTTCTCTCCTCTTTTATGGCAAATTTATGCTATTTCTTCCTCAATTCCCGAGCTTGCTGCTGCTGTTTTTCTCTTCTTCTCTGCCTGCTTCCAACCTCTTCTCTCTTTTTCTGGATGCTGAAGGAATGAGCTGAAATAGGCTGGCCAAAGCCAGCCGCAGATGGATCTGCGGCTGGCCGCAGATGGATCTGCGGCTGGCCGCAGATGGATCTGCGGCTGGCCGCAGATGGATCTGCGGCTGGCCACAGATTGATCTGCGGCTGGTTGGCCGCAGATTGATCTACGGTTGGCTGGCCGCCAACCCCCCACTCAATTGATTTTCAGTTCCCGTGTTTCGAGTTCCGTGTTTTCAAAAGGCGCACTCATTGGCCGCAGATCAATCCGCGGCTGGCTGGCTTGACTTTCTCGATTTTCGTGCTACGCCTCGATTCTCGGGTCGTGACGCCGGTTCTCGCCGACAGGCTTGTATTTTGCAGTCCAGGAATTACTGGAAGATGTGCCACATCATACGGGAATGCACAATTTGGACAGCCTTTTTGTCACGTCGGTTTCGATTGTAAATCGTCGCGGTGGCGTCGAATGTTCGCACTTGTCCATCCTTTGCTCTCGCAGGCCGGTTCATTTCCTGTATTTGCCCTCCTGTCAGGGTTAGTATAAAAAGTGCAAAATTTGGGTGTCTACAGTACATATCATACCGTACATAATAGATCTTATTGCTAAAGAATAAGGAATCTTACTCATACGGTCTCTCTCCTCAGGTGTCTTTGGGGCCTGTTTCTTAGAGATCGTATTCCATGGCTCATCAGCATGAGACCTCTCTTGGAATCTTTTATGCTAAACTTCTTTAGCATCAAGTCAATATACTTTCCTTGGGATCAACCTAACATCCTTTTAGATCTATCTCTATAGATCTTTATCCCCAAAATATAGGATGCTTCATCCAAGTCCTTCATGGAGAAGTGTTTCGATAACCAAATTTTGATCGACTGTACCATAGAAACATCATTCCTTATCAGTAATATATAATCAACATATAATACTATGAATGAAACAGCACTCCCACTAACCTTCTTTGTACACACAAGGTTCACTCTCATTTTTGATAAAATTAAACTTTTTGATTATCTCATCAAAACGGATGTTCCATCTTCGAGAAGCTCAATCCATAAATGGATCGTTGTAGCTTACAGACTTGATTTGTTCCAAACATTGAAACAAAACCCTCTAGTTGTATCATATATACATTCTCCTTAAGTTTCCCATTGAGGAAGGCAGTCTTCACGTCCATTTGCTTCGTAGTCATAATAAGCTGCAACTACAAGCAAAATTCGAATGGACTTGAGCATAGCTACTGGTGAGAAAGTTTCATCATAGTCAACTCCTTGTCTTTGTTTGAAACCTTTTGCAACCAGTCGAGCCTTATAGGTCTCTACCTTGCCGTCTGCTCCAGTCTTTCTCTTAAAGACCAATTTGCACCCAATAGGCTTAATGCCCTCAGGTGGTGAAACCAAAGACCATACTCGGTTTTCATACATGGAGTCCATATCGGATTTCATGGCTTCTAGCCATTTCTTTGAGTCTTTACTACTCATAGCCTCTTCGTAAGTCAATGGATCATCATCATCTATGATGCGTACCTCATCATCATCCTCTATGATGATTCCATACCTTTTAGGTATCTTCGGTACACTTCCAGATTTACGAATAGGTTGTGGTACAGTAGGTTCTTCCACTTGGTCAGGTACCTGACTTTGATCCGTAGTATTTTGTGGTTCTTAAACTTCTTCAAGATATATCTTACTCCCACTGACCCCTTCAAGGATAAACTCATTTTTCAAGAAGGCAGCATGTTTCACAATGAACACCTTTTGATCAGTAGGATGATAGAAATAATATCCTACAGTTTCTTTAGGGTATCCCACAAATCTACACTTGTCGGATCTGGTCTCCATCTTATCATGCTCAAACCTTTGGACATAAGTTGGACAACCCCAAGTCTTAATGTGGCAACCCAGATTTTTCGAGAATAAAATTGAAATAAGGATTTAATAAAATTCTTATTATGAGGTGTAGCGAGTTGAATGTAAAATATATATGTGCTATATATTTTTTTATGTGATTTATGTGATAAGAGAATAAATATATGCGTATTATATATTTATTATAGATTAAGTGATGAGATGAGGTCTAATAGTTAGCCAAAGCTAATTAATGTAATTAGTATGGACTAACTGACGAAGCGTATAATTGTATAGAAGGAAGTCGAAACTCGAATTTAAGTTCGGAGTGAGCTGTAATGATTATGAGGAAGAAAGAAAGAAGAATGTAACGATCGTGACAGTAACTTGGTAATTCGAGCTTATGAATATTATTGAATAAAATAGACTTTTATTAATAATTTTATGTGTTAAGCGTTTAAAGGTTATTTTATAACCTAGATTATGTGTAAGCGATGATTAGTAAGTATGAAAATTTTCGTATAAGCTAATATGGTGGTTTCGAGAAATATCGCTAGAGTGCTATTTATTGAATAAATAAATAGTTGAAGGATATTATTATTGAACGAGTTATTTGGCGTAAAGGCGTTAACCTAAATATGGGTGGGATATATGTACGTCGATGTATATGATTATGAGGAGTTAATCGGGAAGAGTATCAATCGCGAATCGTGAATACCTTTGTAATTTAGGTTTATTAATATTATTAAATGATTAAATACTATTTTTATGAGAGGTATTTTGAGGTTATTTTATAACCTGGATTATGTGTATGTGTTGGTTTTAAATGTTGTTGTCACGTGGGAGCGAATAGATTGATTTTGTGAAAAATCGTTAAATCACTATTCACAGGGTACGTTTCCCGAGGCACTATTCATGCCAAATATTTTAATGTCTTTTTCGATTTCTATTAATTTCGTTAAGACGTGTACGCGAAGAAATAATTTTTCCAAACGTCAGAAATTTTATTTAAGCCCGAAAGAGATTTATTTCGTATCCGAAATGTATTATATGGGTGTGCCAAATAAATGGACAAATCCCATAATTATTATTTTTACGCGTCCCAATATTTGTCAATCATATTTGATATGATATAACATATATTTTATAATCTTATTCATTTATTAATAAAAGAATTAATTTATTAAAGACATTTCACTTTATCTACATGGTGTTATTATGTTATATGTGATAAACCCATAGTTTTGAGCAATACTTTTAGAATCATGATGATGATCATGCTAATGAGATCTAAATACTTAGAAAGCTTAAAACTAAAATCGTTCCTAATTGTTGGATTACTAAAAGGGGACTAGTGAATCCGGATAGATTAGTACATACTTTGCTTGCTCTTAGGAAGACGATAATTGATCTGATAATCATTTGTGTGGAGACACTAAAGCAAGTATGCAAGTGCTTATTGGAGAATAAGTTCACTGAACGTGACTCACTAAAGGAATACCTAAAGGAGTTTTACTTGCCTGTCAATAAAAATTCCTCTAGTGATAGTAGTACAAGTGATCCTTGGACTTGAGATCATCATAGTATCTTGTGTATGATGAGTGATACTTTGACATGTCCTTTAAGACCTTTAGGGTATATTAAAGGGTATGCTTGGGTATAATAAGTTGTACATAGAGATAGGTGAATGGTCAACAAAGAATCTACCACATCAAGTAAAAGATGAGAATGTCCTATGTGATTCGATAAATGACTACTCAGTAGTCCTTGGCCAAGGCAGAATGAAATTACAAAAGAGTTTTTAATTTACATTATTTAGAGTTGTACATTTGAGAATCGAAATGCATATAACTAAATAAGATAAGACTTGACAGTAATTTCATATCTTATATTTAATTAGGACATTATATGGTAGAAGGATTGAATTGTACTGTAACTATTCACTGAAAGGTTCTTTTGTAATTAATGTTAAAATCTATATTATCTGGAAAGTCGTTGATCGCTAAGATGGATTACCCTTATTGTAGAATAAATATTATTTATATAAATGAATTAAATAATTTAATTTATTTATTTAAATAAGATTAGAATTATTCTAATTGATTTATTCACAACCGGTTTAATATGGAGAACCTAAAGGGTCACACCGCAAAAGAAAAATATTTATTTAAGAAGTAAATGACATAATTGTAATAATAAGTTAAATGTATTTAATTTAATCTATGGTGATAGAATAAATCAAATAGCTTAATATTTATTATTTAATATTTTAGAAATATTAAATATAAATTAATAAGATGAGTCTTATTATTAGTATTATTACTATTATTATTATTTAATTTCTAAAAGGTTTTGGGAATTAATTAATAAAAATACTCTCATAAATTCCTAATTAGATTAGGAGTTTAATTAATTAAAAGAGTTTAATTAAAATAAAACTCTATTCCTGAATAGTTTAGGAGGTGCCTACATCTATAAATAAGATGAGTCTTATTATGGATTAGGGTTACACATATTTTCAATTGTTCGAGAGTACTTAGAATTTTTATAGAGATAAAAACTAGGGTTTTGCCAACACTCATCTTCTTGAATACGTATTATTCCTTGGTGGATCACCTCTAGAGGCCAAACACTTAGGTGATTAACATTGATCAAAGGAAAGAATCTAATCTGTGAATTTCAAGGAGAACGCAATAGGATTTGGAGTTGAACTTATACCCGAAGAATCACGGTTTTACGAGGGTATAATTATTACTATCTATCTCTTTCGTTTAATTGATAATTGAGCACAAGGAAAGATCATGGTGATGGTTTGTATAAAATTTAAAATTTTGATTTTATCGTGCTTCTACTGTATTTGTGTAATTTGATTGCATGCTCGCATAATATACAAACCTAACAGTGATATCAAAGCCAATCCTTGTGTTAATTATCGATTTTGATGATTCCATATATGTATGGGTATATGATTCGATCATTTTTTGGGCAAAATATAAGTTTTCTACATCTGCGATGCAGAGCGGCCGAGCCGCTTCCAGTTCATTCTAAAGCGCGGCCGCACCCGAACATAGAAACCATTTCTGGGGGTACAGTGCGACCACGCCACTCCACTCCTAGTTCATTTTGGAGCACGATCGCGCCGGTCTTCAGACTTTGAAAACTTATTTTCTTCTTCAATTAAAGTAAATAATTTTTTTAATTGGAGTATGTTTAAAATAAAGATGTTTATTTTGTCTAGAATAGGATTTCAGGTTGCTAAAATTAAAGGAGTTTAATTTTGATTTGGTTTTTGATCAAAATAAAAGAGTTTATTTTGTTTCAAAACTAAATTTTAGCAAACGTTTTGCCCATTAAATGATATTGATGCATATATGGAATGATTTTATTATTCATGAGATGCATGTTATTTATTGATACATATGTTGATATGTATGATGATAAATGAGATTGATTATGAACTATTGACCAATGGATGATTGGATTTTATTTTATAGGGTCTGCGTACCTCGTCTTCTCTAGTTTTTCTTAATGTAGATTCTATCTTCCTCCTATGTATTTCCCCTTGACAGCTGATCAAGGTTTCTATTTACTGTAAATAGTTTATGTAATAGGATTAGTTAGAATTATTTTGAAGAATTAGAGATAAAGGAGCAAGAAGCGCTTAAAGACCCATTTGTAATGGAGCCCGGGATTTAAATGTAATAGTTATATTTAAATTCAGTTCTTGCAACCTATGTTTGACCTTTTGGTTCACTTGGTGGTGATGAGTGGGTTTTATACCTACGAACTGAATGCGTTTAACTTGATAATTTATGAGTTATTTACTATTTTAAGTTAGTATTAGGTATTTATAGTATTTTTATGTTATTTTGTAGGAAGAAGCAAGGAAACACAATCCGAACATCTTTTGGAGTACAATAAGCAAGCAAACGCAAGAAGGGAAGATTGAAGGACTTTAACACTAGGTTGGATGCATGTTCTTGGTTTAGAACTTGGATTTTATTGAAGAGCTACTCCTTAGCATTTCGGAACATTTTGAATCGTCACAATCGAAGTTCGGATGAGAAAGTAATGACCGTTTTACGAACGGACGTTGAACCTTAAAGTTTGGAGTTGCCATTTGCGTAGTAGCCACTTTAAGCTAAATTTCGACTTTGATCCAATCCAAATCTCTCAATTCTCAAAGAATTAAAGTTGTAAATCTCGTCAAGAGCTTCGATTTGATATGTGGCAGGCCCCGTAACTCCACCCGGATCAAAAGTTATAACCATTTTACCAATAGATGCTGCAGTAGAAAATAGTCGGGCGCGGTCGCGCCGGTTCCAAGTGTATTTTGGGCACGGTCGTGCTGGTCTGCACAGTGAAAAAACATGATTTCTGGCACTTGGGCGCGGCCGCATTGCTTCCTAGGCCAAATATGGGCACGGCCGCACTGGGTCGGGTTGTTAAAAAGCTTATTTTTGACCCAAATTAAATGGAACAAGGATTGTAACTTCTAATTGGTTTAGGACTTTAACTAGAACCTATAAATACATGATGTGAGGCATAGAATAAGGGAGATTTTGCTACGTTTTGCTAACCCTAGTTTAGGAGAAAGAGATGGAGGCTTGAAGCAATTGCAAGAGCACGAAGGATTCATCGTAAAAGCTAAAGGAGGGACTCAAAGATTGCATCTACAGATTCTATTCTCTTCTCTATCTTTTATTTTGTATTCTTGAACGCTATTTCAATTGTGGATTATGGATTTTGATTCAATTATGAATTAATTTCTCTTTATGATTACAATGGATCTTAATGCGTAGCTTTTATTGATATGCTTCCTTATTAATTATTGTTGATTATTATCGGATTGTCTATTATGATTTGTGATTAATTGCTTAATTGCCTGATCAACAATTACCGTGGTAATCTATATGAACTCGAGAGATGGATTATAGATTTAGACCTAATCATAATAGCATGTGATTGTGTTTTCTACATGATAATGGAACTTATAATTTGTGTCTAGGATAGAGATATACCAATACGTCGCATGTAATCTGATAGGGAACCTGCATTTTAAATCCTTTTTAATTGTAATTCACATAGAGATATAGTTCATTAGTTATCTAGGGTGTTCACCTTAATTCTATCATCTGTGGATTTAAGTTGATTCGTTTATGATACATCGAGAGATGGTTATAAATATTGATGAGTTATTGATTAACAATCCGAAATAATTAATATTCCCTCCGTCCCAAATTAATTGTATTTCTAGGACTTTTTAAAGTCAAATTGACTATTTTTAAAACTATTTTTTTACTATTTTTGCTAACATATAAGTAAAGATATTATAACCAAAAGAAAGTATATACAATTTATTACTAATTTCAATTTTTATAATTTTAGAAATATATTTATATATGTTTAATTATTAATTTTAATAGTCAATTTGACTTTAAAAAGTCCTAAAAAAGCAATTAATTTGGGACGGAGGGAGTATAACTTAACATGAAGTGTATTAATTCAAGTGAAACATTAAGGGAAATTGTAATCTTAAGCCTTTTTATCTGAATTCAATTCTCGGTAGTTAGTAATTAGTTAGTTTAGTACTTTATTTTCAAAATTCAAATTTTTTTTATCGAATTGTTTAAATAAAATTAATTTGATTATGAGTTAGTATTTGGTAATTATTATTAAATAATTCTCTGTGGGTTCGACACTCTCTTATCATTTTATTACTTGTTGATCGTGTACACTTGCACGTATTTATTGATTACTAAATCGACAAATAGGTGGCTCTAATGAACCAAACTAGAATAAAAGTCCACAATCAATCTGGGTAGAATATAGTATTCTATATGTGCATGTTTACTATATATATATCTGTGTGTGTGTGTGTGTGTGTGCATGTGCGCTAAACAAGATGAGATAAATAATAACAAAACCCTCAAAGAAATCATATTAAGTTGTAACGTTCAAAGATATTTGGAATATCGAACGTCGCCTTCTAGCATGATAAAACAATAGAGTATCACTTAATCAATATAAGTTTGTTGTGTCACAACAAGACTTATTTTAATTTTTTGAGATGTTGTTTTATCACATATGATGCTTATAAAGAAATTGAATGATGTTGTTTTGTTGTGTCACCACAAGGATGGTGTTTTTTTCTTTACTTATATGGAAGTGCTAGGTTGGACATAACTTGGATAATTTTGATTCGGATGTGTCACCACTTGATCACAATAATCTAAGAGGCAAAATTAAAAGGAGTTACATGATGATGTAATTGATAATAGTTGTCTACCTATTTATTTATATATAGTTTATTGTGTCACCATAAGGTTATATACATTTGAAATGGGATCCTTTTTCTCACTAGCAAGTCTTTAACTAGATTTGTCAAACTATATATTGAGGGTAATTTAGTTTGATAAAAATAGTGGGAGATACCAATTTAAATAAAGACTTAATTTATTTTGGTAATTAATAAAATGAATGTATGCTAAAATGTTGTCTATTTCACTTACATAATTTGAAAAAAATGTCAAACTCACTAATATCACCGCGAAGCATACTTGATGCAAACAAATTGACCGGACCGAATTATACGGACTGGTTAAGGAATCTGAGAATTGTTCTCATTACTAAAAAGATTTCTTATATCCTAAATTCGCCCGTCCCTACAACTGTTGCAGAAACAGCCTCTGAGGAAGTGATAGGAGTATAATATTTAATTATTTTTATTCCTTTATGCTTAGTTTAGTTGCATGTTATCGGTTATGTGAACGGAATTAAGGTGTTTATAGATCTTTGGAAGAATTAGAGTGATTTTGGTGAATTATGGATTTTAATGCTGAGTTTTATGTTATTTTATAGAAATATTCTACGGTCATGAAGAGTACTCTACGTTTGTTGAGTGGGAGCTTTACAATTGGTCTACTTATGCTCTACATTGTGCGGGACAACTCTACGATCGCTTAGCTTACTCTACGATGGTGTTGTTTACTCGACGATCGTCCCAAGTTCATTCTACGTTTGGCAAGTCTACTCTATGTTTTTTACTTGGCAGCTAGTTCACTTTACGACTGACGAGGTTTACTCTACGATTCCGAGAGGAGAGTTGCACTCTACGATTGTATAACTACTTTACGAAGCACTAGTGCAGAGTGTTACTCTATGATTTTCATTAACTTATAGATTTCTGAATCAGAGTGGGATTTGAGACATTGGAGCTTAAAGATATGATTCCTAACATAATTTGGAGATAGACTTGTACATTAAAAAGGAAGTTCAATTTAATATGGAGATTTTTGTCAAAGTCGATAAGGAAACTATATCTGATTATGGAAATAGAATCTGATATGGAATCTGAGTTGAGGAGCAATATGAAAATTGATGCCGAACTGGAAAAGGAAACTGAGGAAGACCTGGATTTGGAAATTAAAATCTAATTTGATAAAGAAGCTGATTGAAGATGGATTTCAGAGATTGAGAAGGATTTAGAATCCTACTATACTTGCAAAGTGAAGACATCCGAAGCAGAATTGGATTAGAATTCTTCTAGGACTTAGAGATTTATTTATAAATACTTTCACTTGTAATTATGGGAGATCATCATTGATCATCAAGAGTTTTATTCAGAGCATTCATAAAAACATGTCATGCTAGTTTTCTTTTATTCAGTTTGAAGAGGATGTGGATCCTTAATAACAGTTTATGGTTTGATTGAATATACAACATTTACTCTGATAATTTGTTTTAATTGTTAAATATTATTTGATTAACTGATTTGGTTTCTGCAGGATTAAATTGGTTAGTTGATAATATTAGCTAGATTCAGGAATAGTATTACGTAATCGATATTATTTCTAATCACAAGTAGCAGTTAGTAAAACTAATTGTGGTCAAGCTTTTGGTTATTGCTATGGTTATCAGGAGACAAGTTAAACAATCCGAGCTTATGTGTTTGTTGCTTGGAATAGTTTAATTCCTTAGTTCTTAATGCTGTTGTCATATTAAATCTAAAGAACTTGTTTTAGGTTATATGATAGTTAAAATCTTGTGAAGAGCTTATTTCATGAAGTGACAATCTAAGAGGAATTTCGGGTAACAGAGCTTGTTGTTATCTTGGACTATTAGTTTCATTGAAGGGTGAATATTGTTATACTTGATTGACCTATTTCTGTGAGAAGGTGAAACTGAACTGAAAAACTGAAGTTTTAATTCAGTGGTTAATTTCATTATTTCAAATATGTTCTTGTTAATTAGTTAAACAATTTCAAATCCCCAAATCTTTTATTTACTGTTAAAACTGTTAGAAGCATTAGGATAAATTAAAATCAACATTGTTCTCTGTGGGATCGACCCTTGCTACTGCTATACTGCGTTTAGTTCAGAGTTCGTAGAGTTCAGTAAGGTTTTTATTTTTGGCAGCACTAACGACAGCTCCCAAATTTTGGCGCCGTTGTTGGGGAACAATTAGTTATTTTTATTTATTCTTGTTTCTTTATTAGTTTATGACTCAATCTTCTCAATCTGGCAAGTTGAATTTTGATCCAGAGATTGAGAAAACTGCAAAAAGGCTTAGGAAGGAAAATCGTAAAGTGCAATCCACAACTGCAGAAGAAGATATTCCATCACCCGGCCTGAACATAGTATTAGGTTTGTATATAACGCAAGCATGCAATCAAATTACATAGATAGGGCGGAAGCGTGAAAAAACGGATTTTAAAATTTTTCATATAAACCATCACCATGATCTTTTCTTGTGTTCAATTATCAATCAACGAAAGAGATAGAGATTAAGAAATTATACCCTCGTAGAACTGTGCTTCCTCGGGTACAAGTTCACCTCCAATTCCTTCGCGTTCACCTTAAATTCCACCGACTAAATTCCTTTGCTTGATCAACGTTAGCCACCCAAGTGTTTGGCCTCTAGAGGTGATCCACCAAGGAAGAATAGTTATTCAAGAAGATAGGTGTTGGCAAAACCCTAGTTTCTAGCTCTCTATAGAAATTGCAAGTACTCTCCACAATCTAATGCAAGAGTGTGTAACCCTAATCTATGATAAGACTTCTCTTATTTATAGATGTGGGAATAACCCTTCCATAAAATATTTAGGATTAGGGTTTCTATTATAATTAAACTCATTTAATTAATTATGCTCCTAATCTAATTAGAAATTCATGAGAGAGTACTTCTATTAATTAATTCTCAATCCCTATTAGGAATTAAATAATAGTAATAGTAATAATAATAATAATAAGACTCCTCTTATTAATTTATATTTAATATTTCTAAAATATTAAGTTATTTAATTTATTCTATCTCCATAGATTAAATTAAATACACTTAACTTATTATTACAATTATGCCATTTACTTCTTAAATAAATATTTTCCTTTTGCGGTGTGACCCTTTAAGTTCTCCATATTAAACCGGTTGTGAATAAATCAATTAGAACAATTCTAATCTTATTTAAATAAATAAATTAAACTATTTAATTCATTTAAATAAATAATATTTATTCTGCAATAAGGATATGCCCCCTTAGCGATCAACGACTTTCCACATAATATAGATTTCAACATTAATCACAAAAGAACCTTTCAGTGAATAGTTACCGTACAATTCAATCCTTCTACCATACAATGTCCCAATTAAATATAAGACATGGATTTACTATCAAGTCTTATTTTATTTAATTATATGTATTTCGATTCCCAAATGCACAACTCTAAATAATGCAAATTAGAAACTCTTTTCTAATTTCATTCTGCCTTGGCCAAGGACTACTGAGTTGTCATTAATCGAATCACATAAGACATTCACATCTTTTACTAGACGTGGTAGATTTTTTGTTGATCATTCATCTATCTCCATGTACAACTCATTATACCCAATCATACCCTTAGATGTACCCTAAAGGTCTTAAGGGACATGTTAAAGTATAACTCATCATACACAAGATACTATGATGATCTCAAGTCCAAGGATCACTTGTACTACTATCACTAGAGGAATTCCTATTGACAGGCGAGTAAAACTCCATTAGGTATTCCTTAGCGAGCCACGTTCAGTGAAATTATTCTCCAATAAGCACCTACATACTTGCTTTAGTATCTCCACACAAATGATTATGAGATCAATCATCCTCTTCCTAAGAGCAAGCAACGTATGTACTAATCTGTCCGGATTCACTAATCCCCTTTTTAGTAATCCAACGATTATGAACGATTTTAGTTTGTGAGCTATCTAGAATTTAGATCTCATTGGCATGATCTCCATCATGATTCTAAAAGCATTGCTCAAAACTATGGGTTTATCACATTTAATATAACAGCACCATATAGATAATGTAAAATGCCTTTTAAGAAAATCAATTCTTTTATTAATAAATGAATAAGATTACAAAGTATATGCTACATCATATCAAATATGATTGGCTTGTGTGCATACTACTTTCAATTTCCCACTTGTATTAAAGCCAATCGCCATGGTATCTAATACCCTTCTTCTCTAAGTGATGATCATCCTGTTGTTTGGATAAAGCTTCAGTAAATGGATATGCAATGTTGTTCTTGAGAGTCCACTATCTCTATAGTGACTTCTCCTCTTTCAATGATTTTACTAATCAAATGAAAGTGCCGCAACATATGTTTGAATCCAAGATGAGACTTAGGAACTATTCCTAGTTCTGTGATGAACTTTTCATCCAAACAATCAACTTACAGCTTCACTTACAGCTATATACTTTGTCTTTGTTACTAAATCAGCAACTCTTTGCTGTTTGGAACCTTTCCAATTTCACTGCATCACCATTTAAGGTAACAATTTACCCTAAAGTGGATTTGTTATCGTCTTGGTCAGTCTGAAAAACTTGAGTCTGTTTAATCCTCTAGTTTTAATTCAGACCCACCATGAATCATGATCACATCTTCAATACCAGCTAAGTACTTAAAGATGTTTATCACTGTCTTACAATGATCTTCTCCAGAATCTGACTGATCAACATCAGACCTTGTATATTTATTGCATTCATGATAGTAACTCATGCGATCTCTTTTTAGTTATTGAGGACAATTTAAAGAGATACACTCCATGGCTCATCATCATGAGACCTCTCTTGGAGTTTGCCATGCTAAACACCTTTAGCATCGAATGAATATACGTTCATTGGGTCAAGCCGAACATCCTTTTAAATCTATCTATAGAGATTTATATCCCCAATTTATAGGATGCTCCTCCCAAATTATTCATAGAGGAATGTTTAGACAATTTTATCTTTACTGATTGTAGCATTGGTGTGTTATTCCTTATCAGTAGTATATCAACATATAATACTAGGAATGTCACACTGCTCCCACTGACCCTTTTTGTACACACTAGGTTCATTCTCATTTTTGATAAAATCAAACTCTTTTGATTGTCTCATCAAAACGAATGTTCCATCTTTGAGAAGCTTGCTTCAATCCATAAATGGATCATTGTAGCTTACATACACAATTTGCTTCAATCTTTGAAACAAATTCCTCTGGCTATATCATACATACATTCTCCTCAAGTCTTTGTTGAGGAAGGACGTCTCCACATTCATTTTGCCAGATTTCGTAATAAGCTACAATCACAAGCAAAATCCAAATGGACTTGAGCATTACTCGGTAATAAGATTTTATCACAGTCAACTCCTTGACTTTATTTGAAACCTTTTAAACAGGTCTGGTCTTATAGGTCTCTACCTTGCCATTTGCCCTAGTCTTTCTCTTAAAGACCTATATACACCCTTTAGGCACTATGCCTTTCGGTGGAGAAACCAGAGTCTATACTTGGTTCTCATACATGGAGTCCATTTGGGATTTCATGGCCATCTGTCATTTCTCTGAGTGTCTACTACTCATAGCCTTATCGTATATAACTGGATCATCATCCTCTATGATGCGTACCTCATCATCCTCTATGATGAATCCATACCTCTCAGGTATCTTCGGTACTCTTCCAGATTTACGATTCGGTTGTGGTACAATAGGTCTATCTACAGGTTCCTCGATTTGACTTGTAGTACTTTGTGGTTCTTGAACTCCTTCAAGATCTATTACCCTCCCACTAGCTCCTTCAATGATAAACACCTTTATCCAAGAAGGCAGTGTGTAGGATTATAGTAATAATACCCTAAACTTTCTTTAAGATATTTCACAACTCTGCACTTGTCAGATTTTGTCCCAAACTTATCTTTTGAAATCTTTTCACATAAGTTGGACAACCCCTTATCTTAACATACTTAAGATTAGGAATCCTCCCTATCCATAACTTTTATGGAGTCTTGGGGTCGAATTTTGAGGTTACCTTATTTTGTAGATATGCAGCCGTTTCTAGGGCATAACCCCAGATGGATACTAGAATGTCAGTAAAAATCATTATAAACCGCACCATGTCCAACAAGGTATAATTTCTCCTTTTTAGATACACCAATCAATTATTGCGTATCAGGAGGTGTCCATTATGAGAAAATACCATTTTGAGATGATCTAGAAACTTATTGCACAAGTATTCCTTCCTCAATCTGATCAAAGAGTCTTAATACTTTGTCAATTTGTTTCACTTCTGAATTCTTTGAACCTTTCAAATGATTCAGACTTGTATTTCATCAAATACACATATTCAACTCTTTGAATGATCATCTTCTTTTCTTTTACTAGTTTGTTCAATTTGCAAAATTATTTTTCATGTGAGTCAAGTTTATAAAGTCCATTAAGTGATCTTCCAGTTTCAAACAAAACATTATCATTATAAATAGAACAACAATTGTTCTTAAATATAATACCAGAACCTTCTTTGTCCAACAACGGAAGTAATAATGTTTCTAAAGAGAACTGGAACATAATAACAACTTATTAACTTAATAGACTTGCCCGTAGGCAACGCTAAACTATAAGTTCCTACGGCTAATGTAGCAACCATTGCTCCATTCTCCACACGTAAGATTACTTACTCTTTGTTTAGCTTTCTACTTCTGCTTAGTCTCTGCATTGGATTGCATATGTGAGAACTATAGCCGGTATCTAATACCTAAGTAGAACCTTAACTTACAACAAGATTTATTTCAATCATGAACAAACCTATATCTGTAACCGAAGCTTCACTAAGCTTCTTCTGCAAGATGCTCCTTACAGTTTCCTTTCCAGTGACCAGGCTTATTGCAGTGGAAGCAAACTCCTTTGCTATCTGCATCAGTTTTGTTCTTAGTGTCCTTAGTTATTGCCTTTCCTTATACCTTCTTTGAATTGTTCTTCTTTTAATAAGATCCTTTGGCCCTCTTCCGCTTTTTGGAAGAATTATCTACCAGTAAGACTTGGTCTTTCTTGGTTGCAAAGTGACTCTCTACAGTTTTCAACATGTTTAAGAAACTCGGGCAGGTTGACATATAGCTTATTCATGTAGAAATTCACAACAAATTGTGAGAAAGAGTCCGAAAGTGATTGCAAGATCAAATCTTGGATCATCTCTCCATCCATTATTAAACCCAGTTATCCCAATTGTTCAATCAGATTGATCATTTTTGAGGATATTTGTCTATACTATAGTGTCATCGGTTATTCTAGATTGGAAAAGCTCCTTAGATATCTAATATCTAGCAGTCCTACTTTCCTCACCATTCAACTCCTTGAAGGTGCAGGAGTACAGTAGGAGCATTCATAGTTTCATGCTGACGCTGAAGCTCGTTACTCATGGATGCGAGCATGATACATTGAGCCAACTGTGCATCATCTTGCCACTTTCTAAAAGTAGCAATATCTTCCTCTGAGGCATTGTCTGCAACCATTGTACGGATAGGCATATTAAGGACATAAGATAGTTTTTTAACCTTGAGAACTATTTTCAAATTCTTTAACCAGTCCTTTTAATTTTGTCCGGTTAATTAGCATCTAATATGCTCCGCAGTGATAGTAAATTAGACATTGTAAAATTATGTAAATGAATTTGTAATTTAACAACATTTTAGCATACATTCATTTCTTAATTAATTACCAAAATAAATTAGGTCTTTATTTTAAATTGGTATCTCTCACTTTTTCATCAAACTATATTACCCTCTATATATAGTTCGGCAATTCTAATTAAAGATTTGCTAGTGAAACTAAGGATCCCATTTTAAATGTATATAGCCTTGTGTGTGCACAACAAACTATATATAAATAAATAGGTAGACAACTATTGTCAATTACATCACTATGTAACTCCTTGTATTTTGCCTCTTAGATTATAATGGTCAAGTATGTGCACATCCGAACTAAAATAATCCAAGTTAAGTCCAACCTAGCACTTCCATATATGTGAAGAGAAAAAGACCTCCCTTGTGTGTGCACAACAAAGCAGTAATATTCAATTCATTAATAAGCATCAAATGTGATAAAACAACATCTTAAATATTTAATACTCGCCTTGTGTGTGCATAACAAACTCATATTAAATATTCAATACTCTATTGCTTTACCATGCTAGAAGGCGACGTTCGATATTCCAAATATCTTTGAACGCTTAGGACTTAATATAATTTCTTTGAGGGTTTTGTTATTATTTGTCTCATCTTGTTTAACGCGCATGCACATATATATATATATAAAAAATACGCGTCATATTATTAAACATGCGAAGCATGTTGGATAATATATAATATATATATAGTAAGCATGCACATATAGAATACTATATTCTACCCGGATTGATTATGGACTTTTATTCTAGTTTGGTTCACTAGAGCCACCAAGTGAACCAAAAGGTCAAACCTAGGGTGCAAGAATTAAATTTAAATATAACTATTACATTTAAACCTGGGCTCCAATACAAACGGGTCTTCAAGCGCTCCTTGCTCCTTTGTCTCCAATTTTTCAAAATTAATTCTAACTAGTCCTATTACAAAAAACTATTTACAATAAATAGAAACCTTGATCAGCAGTCAAGGGGAAGTACATAGGAGGGAGATAGAATTTACATTAAAAAAAATTAGAGAAGACGAGGTACGCAGACTCCATTTATAAAAAACCCATACATTTAAGCATCCTCTAAAATAATTCCAATCACACATTGGTCAATAGTCCATAATCAATCCCTCTTTATTATCATACATATCTCCATATGCATCAATAAATAACATTCATCTCATGAATAATAAAACCATTCCATATATGCATCGATATCAATTAATGGGCAAAAAGTTTGCTAATATTTAGTTTTGAAACAAAATAAACTCTTTTATTTTAATCAAAAATCAAATCCAAATTAAACTCCTTTAACTCTAGCAATCTGAAATCCTATTCCAGATAAAATAAACATCTTTATTTTAAACTTTTATCAATTAAATAAACCATTTATTTTAATTGAAGGAAATTTTTTTTTTAAAACCTGCAGACCGGCGCGGCCGCGCTCTAAATTGAACTAGGAACGGCGCGGCTGCGCTGCACCCCCAGAAACGTTTTCTGGGTTCAGGCGCGGTCGCGCTCCAGAATAAACTAGAAGCGGCACGGCCGCGCCGCGATGCAGATTCAATAAAAAAAATTTTGCCCAAAAATCCGATCGTATCGCATATCAATTCATAAATTGAATCATTAAAATCAATAATTAACACAAGGATTAGGCTCTGATACCACTGTTAGGTTTGTATATAATGCAAGCATGTAATCAAATTACATAGATAGGGCGGAAGCGTGAAAAAACGGATTTTAAAATTTTTCATATAAACCATCACCATGATCTTTCCTTGTATTCAATTATCAATCAACGAAAGAGATAGAGATTAAGAAATTATACCCTCGTAGAACTGTGCTTCCTCGGGTACAAGTTCACCACCAATTCCTTCGCGTTCGCCTTGAATTCCACCGACTAAATTCCTTTGCTTGATCAACGTTAGCCACCCAAGTGTTTGGCCTCTAGAGGTGATCCACCAAGGAAGAATAGTTATTCAAGAAGATGGGTGTTAGGAAAACCCTAGTTTCTATCTCTATAAAAATTATAAGTACTCTCCACAATCTAATGCAAGAGTGTGTAACCCTAATCTATGATAAGACTTCTCTTATTTATAGATGTGGGAATAACCCTTCCCTAAACTATACAGGATTAAGGTTTCTATTATAATTAAACTCCTTTAATTAATTATGCTCCTAATCCAATTAGGAATTTATGAGAGAGTACTTCTATTAATTAATTCTCAATCCCTATTAGGAATTAAATAATAGTAATAGTAATAATAATAATAATAAGACTCCTCTTATTAATTTATATTTAATATTTCTAAAATATTAAATAATAAATATTAAGCTATTTAATTTATTCTATCTCTATAAATTAAATTAAATACACTTAACTTATTATTACAATTATACTATTTACTTCTTAAATAAATATTTTTCTTTTGCGGTGTGACCCTTTAGGTTCTCCATATTAAACCGGTTGTGAATAAATCAATTAGAACAATTCTAATATTATTTAAATAAATAAATTAAACTATTTAATTCATTTAAATAAATAATATTTATTCTACAATAAGGATAAGCCCCCTTAGCGATCAACGACTTTCCAGATAATATAGATTTCAACATTAATCACAAAAGAACCTTTCAGTGAATAGTTACCGTACAATTCAATCCTTCTACCATACAATATCCCAATTAAATATAAGACATGGATTTACTGTCAAGTCTTATTTTATTTAATTATATGTATTTCGATTCTCAAATGCACAACTCTAAATAATGCAAATTAGAAACTCTTTTGTAATTTCATTCTGCCTTGGCCAAGGACTACTGAGTTGTCATTTATCGAATCACATAGGACATTCACATCTTTTACTAGACGCGGTAGATTCTTTGTTGATCATTCACCTATCTCCATGTACAACTCATTATACCCAATCATACCATTTGATATACCCTAAAGGTCTTAAGGGACATGTCAAAGTATAACTCATCATACACAAGATATTATGATGATCTCAAGTCCAAGGATCACTTGTACTACTATCACTATAGGAATTCCTATTGACAGGCGAGTAAAACTCCATTAGGTATTCCTTAGCGAGCCACGTTCAATGAACTTATTCTCCAATAAGCACCTACATACTTGCTTTAGTGTCTCTACACAAATGATTATGAGATCAATCATCCTCTTCCTAAGAGCAAGCAACGTATGTACTAATCTGTCGAGATTCACTAATCCCCTTTTCAGTAATCCAATGATTATGAACAATTTTAGTTTGTGAGCTATCTAGAATTTAGATCTCATTAGCATGATCACCATCATGATTCTAAAAGCATTGCTGAAAACTATGGGTTTATCACATTTAATATAACAACACCATGTAGATAATGTAAAATGCCTTTTAAGAAAATCAATTCTTTTATTAATAAATGAATAAGATTACAACGTATATGCTACATCATATCAAATATAATTGGCTTGTGTGCATACTACTTTCACATAGCATTGGAACTACTGTCCAAAAATCATCAACTAAATCCGAATCAAAAGAGGAGATGGTTATTCAAAATAATAACAGGGCTCTAAAGGAGTAGGCAACTCCTAATTTAAATCAACAACCTCTATGCATTAAATATCCTATTTTAGACGCTGCATTTGAACTTAAATCTAGACTAATCCATTTGTTACCTACTTTCCGTGCTCTTATAGGTGAGGACCCATATAAACATCTGAAAGAATTTCATGTGGTGTGTTCCACCATGAAGCCACATGGAATAACTGAGGAGCAGATTGATGAGTGTGTTTTATACACACAAATTAAGTGCTTTTGAGCTTGATAATTTGTAAATCCTAAGTTATTTCGTTTGGTTTTATGTGTTTTCATCTTATTATTGTGTAATGTAGCTTTGTATTACTTTTATATGTTTTTGTATGCTATTATGTGTTTTTACTTGGTTTTGTAGGAATTGAAATAAAGGCCCCTTGGATCGTTACGTTTTTGGCTTAAATTTGGCAATCCAGGTGCTTATTTCTCAATTTGACCCATGATCCAATCCGAATCTCTCAAAACTCAAAGAACAAAAGTTGTAAATCTTCATCTCAGCTTTCCAGAACATCTAGAATGATCTAATTTGAAGTTCGTATGAGAGAGTTATTTTCATTTACCATCGGATTTTGCATGAATTTTACACAACAGCTGCTTCTAGGCCAATTTGAGCCTTGCTCAGGTCATTATCACGATGCGCTCTAGTTATAGAAGTTGTAGAGATACTTCTTAGTTTTCCATAGCCTCCTTAATCGCCTTAATCTGAGTTCGGACGAAGAAGTTATGGCTATTTTACCAACAGACGTCGAAACTGTCTCGGGGTACAAAGTTCCACCGCCGGGGCGGTAGTTTCTAGTACTATTTTGCCGCCGAGGCGAGCCCACCGCCGGGGCGGCAGATTTTAGGCCATTTTGCGCCGTCGGGGCGGTAACTCCTTGGATGCAGTCGGATTTCACGATTTTTGACCAATTTTTGATGTATTGTCTAGGGTTTCACACACCCTAGACAATACACCAAGGGGGCGGCTCATATAGGGATTCTAACTTATTCTAACACATTCTAACACCATTAACACTACTAACATCAAATATAGAGAGTGGGAGGCTACACATAACATCAATTAGAGAGGAAAAATATGCAATACAAGGCAATTTTCAGCAAAGTCCAAGGAACAAGAAGAGCAAGGCGTATCAAATCTTGAAGGAAAGCTAGAGAACAAGAATCAACCCATCAAGCAACCATTGAATATCTTCCTAAGGGGTTTTATCATTCTATCTCTAGTATTCTCTTCTTAATTTGTAATTCCATCATGATGTATAGATCAAATTTGATGTTTATTGTAATTCCCATGAACTAGAACTGATTTTCTAAGATTTCAATGGAACCCAATATATAGTTTGAATTGAATGCTCTCTCTTTGATGTTGGTTAATTATTTGTGATTGAATATCATAATTTGTGCTTTATATATTAATTACCTAGCTAGTAATTACCTTGGGAACTTATATGGAATTGAGAGAGGAAGTATAGGTTGAGACCTTGTTATGATATCATGTGAAAATTAGATATTCCTATGGGTAATTTATGAAATTAAGTGACGTGTGTTTTATTTATTACCCTCATGAATGGATAATTTGATTGTATTTAGGATAGATATATACCTAATTACCACACATATCCATGGGAGAATCCATGCTTAATAATTTCTATTGCGAAAGTTAGTAATTGATGGAGTAGTTAATGAGGTTTTGTGACATACACCTTACTAATTGTTCTTAAAATGAGAATCTTGCTAGTGTGTAGAATAAAGATATATCTATACACCGTAATGGGGAATACGTATTTGACCATCGAGAGAGGCTTAGACATACTTATGATTTCTCGGGTAACAATCCTTGTGATTTAACTAGTTGAAAAGAGAGAGTTAGGATATTCAAGTGAAGTGTTGGGGGAAATTATGATCTTAGACTTGTTAATATTTGATTTCATTATCTTAATGTTTTCCATAGTTGTTTGATTATTTGTTATCTTCATTATTGCAAAACAACAAAAACAATTATCGTTTGTTTAAATGAGATTGAGATGATAAAAGGTTAGTACTTGGAAAAGACTAGTAATAATTTCTCGTGGGATCGATACTCTACTTACTTTTTATTACTTGTTGACCGCGTATACTTGCACGTATTTGTCATTATATAAATCGGACAACAAGTTTTTGGCGCCGTTGCCGGGGAATTATTTTTCTAGTGTTTTTCCAATATTAGTCATAATCAAATTAGTCTTAATTTAAACTTGTATATAAATTTGCTTTTAGTTTATTTTATCATTTATTTTTCTGTTTTAATGTTATCCTCGTTGCGAGGTACACCATGGATGACTTTGTTGATCAATGGTCGTACACGAGTATGACACAACCAATGGAAACTGGGATTGATGGACTCAATGCACTCTCTGCATTGTTAGCACAATTTGAAACATTATCGAGGAAGTTGGATGCTTTGGTAGTAGAGAGCACTCAAGATATAATAGTTACTTGTGATTATTATGCTGACAATCATCCGAGTCATCAATGCACCGTCAGTTTTGGACCAGTACAATACGGTGGTGATTACCTCAACAACTATGCTTATCCCAATTATCACCATGATTGGGGGTATCACCCGGATACTACATGGAGCTACAATTATGATGATCAATGTTATACTCCAAGCCCATTATACACTCTTGAATCTCAGAATCAAGCTCCAACTCAAGATGAAGGAATGTCAAAATTTGAGGAACTTGTGTCCAAGATCATGGCTTCGAATGAGGAGATGTTGAAAAGTCAGGAGATGTCAATTCGAAATCTCGAGAACCAGGTGGGACAGCTTGTCATTGCCTTCAATAATAACTATCAAGAAGCATGTCCCAATGACTCGGTTCCAAAAACTGATGGAGTGCCCGAGCTGATTTTCGAGGAATCTATGGGGGAGAAGACATGTGAGGAGCAAGAAGTGGAGGCCGAGGAAGATCTAGCCTTGAGCTCCAATGATGATGAGCCAATTTTGATAGTGCCTCATACACCTTCTCCACCAAAGCTCAAGGATTCGGGTAGTTTTGCAGTACCGTGTCCACTTGGTAGTCATTTCTTAGGCGAGGCTCTATGTGACGATGGAGCTAGTATGAATGTGGAACCATGGTGGGCCGAGGAAATGAATATAGAAGAAGAGCTCGTTGTGCTTGACAAGGCCCAATGCCCCAATCTTAGCACAGACACAACGGAGGAAGCACCTAGCTATTTGACATTTGAAATTGAGAACTTATCTACAAAAAGTAAGCTAGGTGACTTTAACTCAATGACTATCGCCAATGGGAACCTCCCAAAAGCTACATGGCTATTGATGGATGGTGGGTTCCTCAATTATCGAAGGGGAATTGGATAAAAACAGGGAGTTAGTCAGGCTGAAAGACTATAAACCAAGTGCTCGATGGGAGGCAGCCGATTCATTTCCATTTATTTGCATTCATTGTTTTTCATTTACCGCATTTTCAAAGTTTTCAAGTTATGTGTGTATTTAGTTAAGTTTTAGGATTGGATTTGCTTGCTATATCTAATTATATTCTCAATGTTGTATATTTAATCTTTGATATGTTGCATTTATACAGGTGAGGGCATTGAGAATTATTGCTGCACTGAAATGCTAAAAAAATCAGGTTTTGGGATACAGGGGGTTACCGCCCCGACGGCAGGTTTTAGTTCAATTTTCCCGCCCCGGGTCAATCTCGCCCCGGCGACGATCTCGCCCTGGCGGCTTCCCAAGCACATCTTCACCGCCCCGGCGACGAGATCGCCTCGGCGGCAAATCGAAGGCTTTTTCTACCGCCCCGGCGGTAGGTGCGGAATACAGTTTTTAAAAAATCCTTCCAGGCAGTTCGTTCCCCTTCATTTTGTGCATTCAAGTAAGATCAAATTTCATCTCCTCCCAGTCGGACTAAACACAACCAATGAGCATTCAAAAGAGTACATCTCCAAATTGAAGGTACTAACAAACAACTTCTTTTGCCAACACAAAGCAAGGTACTCACTCCAATTTTTGCATACAAGTAAGATCAAATTGTCAATTGTGATGGGTATTCTTAGTTAGTTAAACTGTTGTACTTGGATTTATATTGGGTAATCATGCACTGTCAAATTTGGATAAATTTAGTTTGGTTGCCCAATTGAGTTTGTGTTGGCTCAATTGGAGGATTTTGGGTTATTCATTGTTATGATTTGATTGAATATTACAATAACTTAGCAATTTTTGTTGAAACTGAGTTTGGGGGAGGTATTTGATGAAGAATTTCAATTAGTGCACATCACATAGTCAACGAATGGTCTAAAAGAATGTTGGCCTGATTGAGCATTGTTTGGTAAGGAATTGCTTGGTTATTATCCGAATGCCTTCCCAATGCATGTTCCTGAGCCATAACCGTTACCAGTTTATCCACCATTAGACTCAAATGTTTAGAAGGCTATGGTCGAGCACGACACTTGGCTAATCAGGGAAGTTCTCAGTTTTTATTTCTTTATCTTATAAACATAAACAATGAGGACATTGTTCACTTTGAGTTTGGGGGTGGATCATATGGCATTGAGCCCATAGTAACATATCATATGTTAGTTATTTGTGCATTTTAATGTTTGTTTGCTTTTTTGAAAAAAAAAATTATGTTTGGGATGTGTCTTTTGAGCATTATTTTAATTTGATTTGAACTACAATCCATACTCTATGATAAGAACTTGTTTGAATTGATTCTAACTCATGGAAAACGGATAAATGTTGCTTAGTCTTTGTGCTTAATCGTTATTGTTGGTTATTGTTTTGCTTATGCGTCCTTTCACTCTTTTGTACCTACCCATGAGTGTTGAACTAGTTGTATACTTAGAAAAAGGCTTTTATAACCGAATGCTTATGGGATATATCTATAAACTCTAGAACTCGTTTAAACATCACTCGAATCAAGGTGTCCAAAATTTTTGTGTTTGAATTTATGGTCATATGGTGAGTTGAGATGGAGCGTAAAACGCACTCACTCATGGACACATGCGTAGGGGAGATAGAGCGTAAAACGCACTCTCCTATAATTTGATGACAAAAGAAAGAAAGTTTTTTATATCAAATCTTGTGTTGAGTTGAGATGGAGCGTAAAACGCACTCACCCACAAGAGTAGACTTAGAATAAGATGGAGCATAAAATGCACTTATCTAGAGTCTTTTGATTTCAAATTTTTGGAAATTGCGATTTGTATACCTTTGTATTGACTGATGTTTTAAACATGTAGTTTTTGGGGTTTATTTTGATTATTTCATAAGGTAATGTGGTTGCATAGTTTCATCCGAGCTTGGTTGGTTTAGTGCTATTGGGTACTCACACACACACGGAAGGGACCTAAAGCAAGCTATAACTAGCTAATTGTAAATCTAAACTTGTAACGTTTTGAAAGTTTCCTTGAGTTTTCATGTGTTTATACTTTGAGACCATTGGTTAACTTTTTAATTCATTGCTCAAGTTAGTTTATTTAGAAATGTTTAATTTTTATAGTTTGTGTGTTTTGCTTGAGGACAAGCAAAGGTTTAAGTTTGGGGGTATTTGATGAGTGTGTTTTATACATACAAATTAAGTACTTTTGAGCTTGATAATTTGTAAATCCTAAGTTATTTCGTTTGGTTTTATGTATTTTCATCTTATTGTTGTGTAATGTAGTTTTGTATTACTTTTATATGTTTTTGTACGCTTTTATGTGTTTTAACTTTGTTTTGTAGGAATTGAAATAAAGGCCCCTTGGATCGTTGTGTTTTTGGCTCGAATTTGGCATTCCAGCTGCTTGTTTCTCAATTTGACCCATGATCCAATCCAAATCTCTCAAAACACCAAAGAACGAAAGTTGTAGATCTTCATCTCAGCTTTCCAAAACATCCGGAATCATGGGTCAAATTGAGAAACAAGCAGCTGGAATGCCAAATTCGAGCAAAAAATGCAACGATCCAAGGGGCCTTTATTTCAATTCTTACAAAACAAAGTAAAAACACATAAAAGCATACAAAAACATATAAAAGTAATACAAAACTATATTACACAACAATAAGATAAAAACACATAAAACCAAACGAAATAACCTAAGATTTACAAATTATCAAGCTCAAAAGCACTTAATTTGTGTGCATAAAATACACTTATCAAATACCCCCAAACTTAAACCTTTGTTTGTCCTCAAGTAAAATACACAAACTATAAAAATTAAACATATCTAAATAAACTACCTTGAGTTTTATGTGTGAGTACCCAATAGCACTAAACCAACCAAGCTCGGATGAAACTATGCAACCACATTACCTTATGAAATAATCAAAATAATCCACAAAAACTACATGCTTAACACATCACTCAATACAAAGGTATACAAATCACAATTTCTAAAATTAACAAATCTTGCGTTGGGTTAAGATGGAGCGTAAAATGCACTCACCCACAAGAGTTACATAGCATATGTTAGTTATTTGTGCATTTTAATTTTTGTTTGCTTTTTTGAAAAAAAAATTATGTTTAGGATGTGTCTTTTGAGCATTGTTTTAATTTGATTTGAACTACAATCCATGATCTATGATAAGAACTTGTTTGAATTGATTCTAACTCATGGAAAACGGATAAATGTTGCTTAGTTTTTGTGCTTAATCGTTACTGTTGGTTATTGTTTTGCTTATGCGTCCTTTCGCTCTTTTGCACCTACCCATGAGTGTTGAACTAGTTGTATGCTTAGAGAAGGTTTTTATAACCGAATGCTTGTGGGATATATCTATAAACTCTAGAACTCGTTTAAACATCACTCGAAGCAAGGTGTCCAAATTTGTTGTGTTTGAATTGATGGTCATGTGGTGAGTTGAGATGGAGCGTAAAACGCACTCACTCATGGACACATACGTAGGGGAGATAGAGCGTAAAACGTATTCTCCTATAATTTGATGACAAAAGAAAGAAAGTTTTTTATATCAAATCTTGTGTTGAGTTGAGATGGAGCGTAAAACGCACTCACCCACAAGAGTAGACTTAGAATAAGATGGAGCATAAAATGCACTTATCTAGAGTCTTTTGATTTCAAATTTTTGGAAATTGCGATTTGTATACCTTTGTATTGACTGATGTTTTAAACATGTAGTTTTTGGGGTTTATTTTGATTATTTCATAAGGTAATGTGGTTGCATAGTTTCATCCGAGCTTGGTTGGTTTAGTGCTATTGGGTACTCACACACACACGGAAGGGACCTAAAGCAAGCTATAACTAGCTAATTGTAAATCTAAACTTGTAACGTTTTGAAAGTTTCCTTGAGTTTTCATGTGTTTATACTTTGAGACCATTGGTTAACTTTTTAATTCATTGCTCAAGTTAGTTTATTTAGAAATGTTTAATTTTTATAGTTTGTGCGTTTTGCTTGAGGACAAGCAAAGGTTTAAGTTTGGGGGTATTTGATGAGTGTGTTTTATACATACAAATTAAGTGCTTTTGAGCTTGATAATTTGTAAATCCTAAGTTATTTCGTTTGGTTTTATGTATTTTCATCTTATTGTTGTGTAATGTAGTTTTGTATTACTTTTATATGTTTTTGTACGCTTTTATGTGTTTTAACTTTGTTTTGTAGGAATTGAAATAAAGGCCCCTTGGATCGTTGTGTTTTTGGCTCGAATTTGGCATTCCAGCTGCTTGTTTCTCAATTTGACCCATGATCCAATCCAAATCTCTCAAAACACCAAAGAACGAAAGTTGTAGATCTTCATCTCAGCTTTCCAAAACATCCGGAATCATGGGTCAAATTGAGAAACAAGCAGCTGGAATGCCAAATTCGAGCAAAAAATGCAACGATCCAAGGGGCCTTTATTTCAATTCTTACAAAACAAAGTAAAAACACATAAAAGCATACAAAAACATATAAAAGTAATACAAAACTATATTACACAACAATAAGATAAAAACACATAAAACCAAACGAAATAACTTAAGATTTACAAATTATGAAGCTCAAAAGCACTTAATTTGTGTGCATAAAATACACTTATCAAATACCCCCAAACTTAAACCTTTGTTTGTCCTCAAGTAAAACACACAAACTATAAAAATTAAACATATCTAAATAAACTACCTTGAGTTTTATGTGTGAGTACCCAATAGCACTAAACCAACCAAGCTCGGATGAAACTATGCAACCACATTACCTTATGAAATAATCAAAATAAACCCCAAAAACTACATGCTTAACACATCACTCAATACAAAGGTATACAAATCGCAATTTCCAAAAATTTGAAATCAAAAGACTCTAGATAAGTGCATTTTATGCTCCATCTTATTCTAAGTCTACTCTTGTGGGTGAGTGCGTTTTACGCTCTATCTCAACTCAACACAAGATTTGATATAAAAAACTTTCTTTCTTTTGTAATCAAATTATAGGATAGTGCGTTTTATGCTCTATCTCCCCTACGCATGTGTCCATGAGTGAGTGCGTTTTACGCTCCATCTCAACTCACCACATGACCATCAATTCAAACACAACAAATTTGGACACCTTGCTTCGAGTGATGTTTAAACGAGTTCTAGAGTTTATAGATATATCCCACAAGCATTCGGTTATAAAAGCCTTGTCTAAGCATACAACTATTTCAACACTCATGGGTAGGTGCAAAAGAGTGAAAGGACACATAAGCAAAATAATAACCAACAATAACGATTAAGCACAAAGACTAAGCAACATTTATCCGTTTTTCATGAGTTAGAATCAATTCAAACAAGTTCTTATCATAGATCATGGATTATAGTTCAAATCAAATTAAAACAATGCTCAAAAGACACATCCTAAACATAATTTTTTTTTTTCAAAAGAAAGTAATTAGCTCGTCGGGGCGAGCTCGCGCCGGGGCGAGAATTTTGTACTGCGTTTTGCCGCCCCGACGAGCTGAAGAAAAAAAAAATTTATTTATTCCCAAGCCGGATTGTATTGTCATTCACACTTCTAAACTCATTCTTCCCTTCTCCCACATGGATTCATCTTAACCTACTGAGCTTTTTTTTTTATATATATTTTTTTAGTTTATTTTTTTTTATTTTATCATTTTTTTTATTTTTTTATTTTATTTTATTTATTTATTTATTTATTCATTTATTTTTAATTTTTTAATTTTGTTTATTTTTACTTATTTTTATTTTTTATTATTTTTTTAATTTTTTTAATTTTTTTTAATTTTTTTTAATTTTTTTTAACTTTTTTTTTAATTTTATTTTATCTTTTTTTTTGTATTTGTTTTTTGTTTTTTTTTGTTATTTTTTTTTATTTTAAAAACTTGTTGTCCGATTAATATAACGACAATTTACGCGCAAGTATACGTAGTCAACAGTAATAAAGAGTAGGTAGAGTATCGATCCCACGAGGAATTGTTACTAGTCTTTTCCAAATACTAATCTTTTATCATCTTAATCTTATTTAAACAAATGATAATTGTTTTTGTTGTTTTGCATTAATGAAGATAACAAATAATCAAAGAACTATAGAAAGCTTTAATATAATAAAATCAAATAATAACAAGTCTAAAATTGTAATTTTCCCCAACATTTCATTTGAATGTCCTAACTCTCTCTTTTCAACTAGTTAAATCACAAGAATTGTTATCCGAGAAATCACTAGTATGTCTAAGCCTCTCTCGATGGTCAAATACGTATTCCCCATTACGGTGTATAGATATATCTCTATTCTACACACTAGCAAGATTCTCATATCAAGAACGATTAGTAAGGTGTATGTCATAAAACCTCATTAACTACTCCATCAATTACTAACTTTCGCAATAGAAATCATTAAGCATGGATTCTCCAATAGATACATGTGGTATTTAGGTATATGTCTATCCTAAATACAATCAAATTATCCATTCATGAGGGTAATAAATAAAACACACGTCACTTAATTTCATAAATTACCCATAGGAATATCTAATTTTCACATGATATCATAACAAGGTCTCAACCTATACTTCCTCTCTCAATTCCATATAAGTTCCTAAGGTAATTACTAGCTAGGTAATTAATATATCACTACTACAAAATAGTAAATAGATAACGCGTAAACAACGTTGTGGTTTCTGTCAGCAAAACGCCGTGGTTAAGGGTGTCATCTATTTGACACCCTTATACAACGTTTTAAAACGTTGTAGTTATGCACATGATACAACGTGTTTAAAGAAAAAACGTTGTAGATTTATTTTCCATAAATTAGTAGATTCTCAAAAACGTTGTAGTTTAATATCATAGATAACGTTTAGCGGCATTTATACAACGTTTATAATTTGTCATCTATTTAGACAAATCTATATAACGTTGTAGCTGTGCTGCATACACAACATTTTTAAAAACAAAAAAAAAGTTGTGGTTCGCTTATATTACCAGTGCACCTGCAATCTGCTAATGCCATGCTATATAGCTAACAAAAGGTCTAAATTCTCATTTAAATTTAAAGCCAAAATGTATCAACAATACATCCCAATAATACCATTTGTTTACAATTTCAAATTACATCCACCAAAAATATATTGAATTGTAAATTTGATTACATGCAGCCACAAAATAAACCAACATCAAAGAGAGAGCATTCAATTCAAACTATGTATTGGGTTCCATTGAAATCTTAGAAAATTAGTTCTAGTTCATGAGAATTACAATAAACATCAAATTTGATCTATACATCATGATGGAATTACAAATTAAGAAGAGAATACTAGAGATAGAATGATAAAACCCCTTAGGAAGATATTCAATGGTTGCTTGATGGGTTGATTCTTGTTCTCAAGCTCTCCCTCAAGATTTGATACTCCTTGCCCTTCTTGCTCCTTGAACTTTGCTGATTTTTCCTTGAATTGCAGCACTTTTGCTCTTAATTTGAAGTTTATGGAAGCCTCCCTCTCTAGAATTGATGTTAGAAGTGTTAGAATGAGTTAGAATGCCTATATGAGCCACCCCCTTGGTGTTATATGAGATGGGTATGTGAAACCCTAGCTTAGATATCAAAAATTGGCCAAAAATCGCGAAAATCTGGACTGCATCCAGGGAGTTACTGCCCCCGCGGTGGAATAGTGCTGGAATCTACCGCCTCGGCGGTAGAATAGTATACCCCGAATCAGTTTCGACATCTGTTGGAAAAATGGCCATAACGTCTTTGTCCGAACTCGGATTAAGGTGATTAAGTAGGCTATGGAAAGCTAAGAAGTAGCTCTACAACTTTCATAACTCGAGCTCGTCGAGATAATGGCCGGAGCAAGGCTTAAATTGAGCCCGAAGCAACTGCTGAATAAATTTATGCAAAATCCGATGGTAAAATGACTATAACTCTCTCATACGAACTTCAAATTGGATGATTCCGGATATTCTGGAAAGCTAAGACAAAGATCTACAACTATCGTTCTTTGACTTTATAGAGATTCAGATTGCATCATGGTTCAAATTGAGAAACAAGCAGCTGGAATGCCAAATTCGAGCCAAAAACGCAACGATCCAAGGGGCCTTTATTTCAATTCCTACAAAACAAAGTAAAAACACATAAAAGCACACAAAACATATAAAAGTAATACAAAACTACATTACACAACAATAAGATGAAAACACATAAAACCAAACGAAATGACTTAGGATTTACAAATTATCAAGCTCAAAAGCACTTAATTTGTGTGTATAAAACACACTCATCAAATACCCCCAAACTTAAACCTTTGCTTGTCCTCAAGCAAAACACACAAACTATAAAAATTAAACATTTCTAAATAATATAACTTGAGCAATGAATTAAAAAGCTAACCAATGGTCTCAAAGTATAAACACATGAAAACTCAAGAAAACTTTCAAAACGTTGGAAGTTTAGATTTACAATTAGCTAGTTATAGCTTGCTCTAGGTCCCTTCCATGTGTGTATGTGAGTACCCAATAGCACTAAATCAATCAAGCTCGGATGAAGCTATGCAACCACATTACCTTATGAAATAATCAAAATAAACCACAAAAACTACATGCTTAACACATCACTCAATACAAAGGTATACAAATCACAATTTCTAAAATTAACAAATCTTGCGTTGGGTTGAGATGGAGCATAAAATGCACTCACCCACAAGAGTTACATAGCATATGTTAGTTATTTGTGCATTTTAATTTTTGTTTGCTTTTTTGAAAAAAAAATTATGTTTAGGATGTGTCTTTTGAGCATTGTTTTAATTTGATTTGAACTACAATCCATGATCTATGATAAGAACTTGTTTGAATTGATTCTAACTCATGGAAAACGGATAAATGTTGCTTAGTCTTTGTGCTTAATCGTTACTGTTGGTTATTGTTTTGCTTATGCGTCCTTTCGCTCTTTTGCACCTACCCATGAGTGTTGAACTAGTTGTATGCTTAGAGAAGGTTTTTATAACCGAATGCTTGTGGGATATATCGATAAACTCTAGAACTCGTTTAAACATCACTCGAAGCAAGGTGTCCAAATTTGTTGTGTTTGAATTGATGGTCATGTGGTGAGTTGAGATGGAGCGTAAAATGCACTCACTCATGGACACATACGTAGGGGAGATAGAGCGTAAAACGTATTCTCCTATAATTTGATGACAAAAGAAAGAAAGTTTTTTATATCAAATCTTGTGTTGAGTTGAGATGGAGCATAAAACGCACTCACCCACAAGAGTAGACTTAGAATAAGATGGAGCATAAAATGCACTTATCTAGAGTCTTTTGATTTCAAATTTTTGGAAATTATGATTTGTATACCTTTGTATTGACTGATGTGTTAAGCATGTAGTTTTTGGGGTTTATTTTGATTATTTTATAAGGTAATGTGATTGCATAGTTTCATCCGAGCTTGGTTGGTTTAGTGCTATTGGGTACTCACACATACACGGAAGGGACCTAAAGCAAGCTATAACTAGCTAATTGTAAATCTAAACTTGCAACGTTTTGAAAGTTTCCTCGAGTTTTCATGTGTTTATACTTTGAGACCATTGGTTAGCTTTTTAATTCATTGGTCAAGTTAGTTTATTTAGAAATGTTTAATTTTTATAGTTTGTGTGTTTTGCTTGAGGACAAACAAAGGTTTAAGTTTGGGGTATTTGATGAGTGTGTTTTATACACACAAATTAAGTGCTTTTGAGCTTGATAATTTGTAAATCCTAAGTTATTTTGTTTGGTTTTATGTGTTTTTACTTTGAGACCATTGGTTAGCTTTTTAATTCATTGCTCAAGTTAGTTTATTTAGAAATGTTTAATTGTTATAGTTTGTGTGTTTTGCTTGAGGACAAGCAAAGGGTTAAGTTTGTGGGTATTTGATGAGTGTGTTTTATACACACAAATTAAGTGCTTTTGAGCTTGATAATTTGTAAATCCTAAGTTATTTCGTTTGGTATTATGTGTTTTCATCTTATTATTGTGTAATATAGTTTTGTATTACTTTTATATGTTTTTGTATGCTTTTATGTGTTTTTACTTTGTTTTATAGGAATTGAAATAAAGGCCCCTTGGATCGTTGCGTTTTTGGCTCGAATTTGGCATTCCAGCTGCTTGTTTCTCAATTTGACCCATGATTCCGGATGTTCTGGAAAGCTGAGATGAAGATCTACAACTTTCATTCTTTGAGTTTTGAGAGATTCGGATTGGATCATGGGTCAAATTGATAAACAAGCAGCTGGAATGCCAAATTCGAGCCAAAAACGCAACGATCCAAGGGGCCTTTATTTCAATTCCTACAAAACAAAGTAAAAACACATAAAAGCATACAAAAACATATAAAAGTAATACAAAACTACATTACACAACAATAAGATGAAAACACATAAAACCAGACGAAATAACTTAGGATTTACAAATTATCAAGCTCAAAAGCACTTAATTTGTGTGTATAAAACACACTCATCAAATACCCCCAAACTTAAACCTTTGCTTGTCCTCAAGCAAAACACACAAACTATAAAAATTAAACATTTCTAAATAAACTAACTTGAGCAATGAATTAAAAAGCTAACCAATGGTCTCAAAGTATAAACACATGAAAACTCAAGGAAACTTTCAAAACGTTGCAAGTTTAGATTTACAATTAGCTAGTTATAGCTTGCTTTAGGTCCCTTCCGTGTGTGTGTGAGTACCCAATAGCACTAAACCAACCAAGCTCGGATGAAACTATGCAACCACATTACCTTATGAAATAATCAAAATAAACCACAAAAACTACATGCTCAATACAAAGGTATACAAATTACAATTTCCAAAAATTTGAAATCAAAAGACTCTAGATTAGTGTATTTTATGCTCCATCTTATTCTAAGTCTACTCTTGTGGGTGAGTGCGTTTTACGCTCCATCTCAACTCAACACAAGATTTGATATAAAAAACTTTCTTTCTTTTGTCATTAAATTATAGGAGAGTGCGTTTTACGCTCTATCTCCCCTATGCATGTGTCCATGAGTGAGTACGTTTTACGCTCCATCTCAACTTACCACATGACCATCAATTCAAACACAACAAATTTGGACACCTTGCTTCGAGTGATGTTTAAACGAGTTCTAGAGTTTATAGATATATCCCACAAGCATTCGGTTATAAAAGCCTTCTCTAAGCATACAACTAGTTCAACACTCATGGGTAGGTGCAAAAGAGTGAAAGGACGCATAAGCAAAATAATAACCAACAATAACGATTAAGCATAAAGACTGAGCAACATTTAACCGTTTTCCATGAGTTAGAATCAATTCAAACAAGTTCTTATCATAGACCATGGATTGTAGTTCAAATCAAATTAAAACAATGCTCAAAAGACACATCCTAAACAAAATTTTTTTTTTCAAAAAAGCAAACAAATATTAAAATGCATAAATAACTAACATATGCTATGTAACTATGGTCTCAATGCCATATGATCCAATCAAAAACTTGTTGTCCGATTTATATAATGACAAATACGCGCAAGTCTACGCGGTCAACAAGTAATAAAAAGTAAGATCCCACGAGGACTTATTACTAGTCTTTTTCAAGTACTAACCTTTTATCATCTCAATCTCATTTAAACAAACGATAATTATTTTTGTTGTTTTGCAATAATGAAGATAACAAATAATCAAACAACTATGGAAAGAATTAAGATAAGGAAATCAAATATTAACAAGTCTAAGATCACAATTTCCCCCAACACTTCACTTGAATATCCTAACTCTCTCTTTTCAACTAGTTAAATTACAAGGATTGTTACCCGAGAAATCATAAGTATGTCTAAGCCTCTCTCGATGGTCAAATACGTATTCCCTATTACGGTGTATAGATATATCTCTATTCTACACACTAGCAAGATTCTCATATCAAGAACAATTAGTAAGGTGTATGTCACAAAACCTTATTCACTACTCCATCAATTACCAACTTTCGCAATAGAAATTATTAAGCATGGATTCTCCCATGGATACATGTGGTAATTAGGTATATGTCTATCTTAAATACAATCAAATTATCCATTCATGAGGGTAATAAATAAAACACATGTCACTTAATTTCATAAATTACCCATAGGAATATCTAATTTTCACATGATATCATAACAAGGTCTCAACCTATACTTCCTCTCTCAATTCTATATAATTTCCAAAGGTAATTACTAGCTAGGTAATTAATATATAAAGCACAAATTATGATATTCAATCACAAATAATTAGCCAACATCAAAGAGAGAGCATTCAATTCAAACTATATATTGGGTTCCATTGAAATCTTAGAAAATTAGTCCTAGTTAATGGGAATTACAATAAACATCAAATTTGATCTATACATCATGATGGAATTACAAATTAAGAAGAGAATACTAGAGATAGAATGATAAAACCCCTTAGGAAGATATTCAATGGTTGCTTGATGGGTTGATTCTTGTTCTCTAGCTTTCCTTCAAGATTTGATACGCCTTGCTCTTCTTGTTCCTTGGACTTTGCTGAAAATTGCCTTGTATTGCAGATTTTTCCTCTCTAATTGATGTTATGTGTAGCCTCCCACTCTCTATATTTGATGTTAGTAGTGTTAATGGTGTTAGAATGTGTTAGAATAAGTTAGAATCCCTATATGAGCCGCCCCCTTGGTGTATTGTCTAGGGTATGTGAAACCCTAGACAATACATCAAAAATTGGTCAAAAATCGTGAAATCCGACTGCATCCAAGGAGTTACCGCCCCGACGGCGCAAAATGGCCTAAAATCCGCCGCCCCGGCGGCAAAATAGTACTAGAAACTACCGCCCCGACAGTGGAACTTTATACCCCGAGATAATTTCGACGTCTGTTGGTAAAATGACCATAACTTCTTCGTCCAAACTCAGATTAAGGCGATTAAGGGGGATATGGAAAGCTATGAAGTAGCTCTACAACTTCCATTACTGGAGCTCGTCGAGATAATGAACGGAGCAAGGCTCAACTTGGGCTGGAAGCAACTGTTATGTAAAATTCATGCAAAATCCGATGGTAAAATGATCATAATTGTCTCATACGAACTTCAAATTAGATAATTCTAGATGTTCTGGAAAGCTGAGATGAAGATCTACAACTTTTGTTCTTTGAGTTTTGAGAGATTCGGATTGGATAATGGGTCAAATTGAGAAACAAGCAGCTGGAATGCCAAATTCGAGCCAAAAACGCAACGATCCAAGGGGCCTTTATTTCAATTCCTACAAAACAAAGTAAAAACACATAAAAGCATACAAAAACATATAAAAGTAATACAAAACTATATTGCACAACAATAAGATGAAAACACATAAAACCAAACGAAATAACTTAGGATTTACAAATTATCAAGCTCAAAAGCACTTAATTTGTGTGTATAAAACACACTCATCACAGATCAAGCTTAGAGCCTTTCCTTTCTTACTAGCAGATTTGGCAAAAGATTGGTTGTATTACTTATCATCAGGTATAATCCAATCATGGAATGACATGAAGAAGCTATTCTTAGAGAAGTATTTTCTTGCTTCAAGAGTAGCCAATATAAGGAAGGAGATATGTGCAATTAGACAATTCAGTGGAGAGACACTCTACGAATATTGGGAAAGATTCAAGAAGCTTTGCTCTAGCTGCCCACCGCACCAGATAGATGACCAGCACCTGATCCAGTATTTCTATGAAGAATTGGTACCAATGGACAAAAGTATGATTGATGCTGCTAGTAGAGGCATATTGGTTGACAAGACTCCAGAGGCTGCAAAGAATTTAATTGCCAACATGGCCGCAAACTCACAACAATATGGAACTAGAATGAATCATGCACCACAAAGGGTAAATGAGGTGAGTACTTATAGTTATGAACAACAGATTTCTGAACTAATTACTTTGGTGAGACAATTAGTTGCAGGAAATAAGCCAATTGCAAAAGGCTTGTGGAATTTTCTTACAGTCAAACCATAGCACAGATGCATGCCCCACACTACAAGAAGATAAAACCATGCAACAGGATAATGCAATGGGGAATTACCAAACACAACCTCAGAAAAGATATGATCCTTACTCGAACACTTATAATCCCCAATCTGAGTTATGGAGGAAATAGACCACCTGCACCACCTATCTTTCCACCTAGGCAGCAAGACTTTCAACCAGTTCAATACCAACCTAAAACAGCAACACCAGCACCTTCTAAAACTTCCATGGAAGAGATGTTCAAAGCACTGATGGAACAGACACAACAATTTATGAATAACACTCAACAATTCTAGCAGGAGACAAAGACTTCAGTCTAGGATTTGAGAAATCAGTTGGGTCAGCTTGCAACCACAGTAGGGAAATTGGAATCTCAAGGCTCAGGAAAATTACCATCTCAAACGGTTGTGAATCCAAGGGAGAATGCAAGTGCCATTACACTAAGAAGTGGGAAAGAGCTGGAAGTGCCCAAAGCTACTGCAGACTTTGATGAAGAGAAAGTTAAGAAGGAAGCTGAACCACCTAGGGTAAGTCCTAACTTTGTGATTTCAGTTAAAACTAATCCTTTAACTTTTCCACCTAGAAATCACAGGACTTCAAGGAAATATGAGCAAGAGAATGAGATTTTGGAAACTTTCAGAAAGGTGGAAGTCAATATACCATTGTTAGATGCAATCAAACAGGTGCCAAGATATGCTAAATTTTTGAAAGAGTTGTGCACTAACAAAAGGAAGTTAAAAGATGATGAAAGAGTCACTGTTGGAGAGAATGTATCAGCAGTGCTGCAAAGAAAGATGCCACCTAAATGCAAGGATCCAGGCATATTCACCATACCATGTAGGATAGGTGACACCAGGTTTGAAAAAGCTATGTTAGATTTAGGAGCCTCAATTAATGTCATGCCTTTATCTATATTTGCTTCTTTAAATCTAGGTCCTTTAAAACAAACTGGTGTTATTATTCAACTGGCTGATAGGACTAACACCTACCCTCAAGGGGTAATTGAGGCTGTTTTAGTACAGGTGAATGAGCTGATCTTTCCTGCAGACTTTTACATAGTGGATATGGAAGACGATACATCTCCAATCCTACATATATCTTGTTAGGGAGGCCATTTTTGAAAACAACAAGAACTATGATTGATGTACATAATGGGACCTTAACCATGGAGTTTGATAGAGAGAAGATTTAGTTTAATATATATGAGGCAATGAGGTATCCTAGTGATATTAATCCAGTTTTTGCTATTGATGTGATTATTTCTCTAGTGCAGCACTCTTTTGAACACATACATAGGGAAGGTTTGGAAGTTGCCATTACTAACAGCTTGGAGATAGAGAAAGAAGAAGAAGTTGAGCAAAACCAAGAATTGAAGGAGACTATGGCTGCATTGTATTCCTTGCCCAAATTTCAGATAAGTATGCAGTCAATTCTATTCAATTACTTGCCACTCATCAAAAATTGTTACCATATATTATGCAGGCCTCAACCTTAGATTTGAAGCCATTACCTGTGCACTTGAAGTATGTATACCTAGGGACTATGATACATTGCCAGTGATAATTACTAGTAACCTAACCAAATTGTAGGAAGATAAATTGCTCAGAATGCTTAGGGATCACATCACTATTTTTGGTTGGACAATAGCAGATATTAAAGGTATAAGCCTAGCAATGTGTATGCATAAAATTCTTTTAGAAGAAGGAGCCAAGCCAACCAGGGAAACACAAAGAAGGCTGAATCCACCCATGATGGAGGTAGTCAAGAAAGAAGTTTTGAAGTTGCTAGATTCAGGCATAATATATCTCATCTCAGATAGCCAATAGGTGAGTCCAGTCCAAAAGCCAAAGAAGTCTGGAATCACAGTCATCAAGAATGACAACAATGAGCTGGTGCCAACAAGAATGCAGACAAGATGGAGAGTGTGCATTGATTACAGGAAGCTGAATGCAGTAATTAGAAAAGACCACTTTCCTCTTCCGTTTATTGATCAAATGTCAGAAAGATTGGCAGGTAATGCTTATTATTGTTTTATAGATGGTTTTTCAGTTTATAACCAGATTGTGATTGCACCAGAAGACCAGGAGAAGACCTCATTCACATGCCCATTTGGAACTTTTGCTTATAGAAGAATGTCTTTTGGCTTGTGTAATGCACCAGGTACTTTTCAAAGATGCATGGTGCAGTGGAAATTCAGAGTCCAAGTATAGGGAAAATATTCAAACTGAATCGCCATAGGCTCAAACCTTTATGTGAAGGTTATCAAGTAGAAGATGTTGAGATAGTTGGATTGGAGGAACAATTTTATAGAGATTGAGGAGATTCAAGTCGGGCAAACGACATTAAACAAATGCGCTGTATAGGAGGCAACCCATAAATCAGATTTGATTTTTCTATCCATTTACTTATTATTTTTTTTGCATGTTAGTTAGTTACTTTCTTCTTTGCATAATTGTCTTACATTGGGGACAATGTAAGGTTTGAGTGTGGGGGAGGGGTTTTAGGTTATTTATTATTTGAGTTATTTAGGATATGACATGCTAGATATGGTGCTCTGAAGTGGAAAAAAATTTCAAATTTTTTCTGACTCTACAACTGACACCCTACGATCGTAGTGTTCTGCTAAGTTTTTGAAGGTTGAGATCGTAGAGTGAATATTAATGCTTATTTACACAATCTGATTTGATGCCTTATTAACGGATAAACAATGATGACTTAGTTAAGAACCATATGAACTAATTTTGGATTAGGATTGCCTTGCATGGATACTTGAATATGGGATACATGATTACTTGACTAAGTTATTTGTGGAATTATACTTTGTGCACTAATTTTATGACTTAAGATTGGTTTAACTACTTATATTGTTTACAGAACCTTGTGGAAGAAACAAATTGAGAAAATTATGAAAATTGCATAATGAAAAAAGTACAGATGTCTTATGGTGGGTTGAGATGGAGCGTAAAACGCACTCACCCATAAACACAAGAGCGAGATGGAGCGTAAAACGCAGTCGCTGGAAAGAAAATAAGTGAGATGGAGTATAAACTGCACTCACTTAAAAGAAAAAAGAAAAAAAATATGAAAGGTATAATGGAGCATAAAATGCATTCACCTAATTAAGGAAGTGAAAATTACAGGTTCTGATGGTTGAAAAGAATTGCAGAATAAATAGGTTTTGAGTTATGAGTCAGTGTGCATAGTTGTTCCATAATAGCTAAGTTGGATATTTGTGTTGATCATAGGATGGATATTTATGTGGATGTATTTTGATTTAAATGATGTTCTGTGGGGAATAACAGAGTGTTGTTGTGAGTTGACCGATGAGGTGTTAGTCAGGTTTCTATGACTAGTATTCAGTGGTGCTTTAACTGAAATCGAACCCTTTGAAATTTTGGTTAAATAAATCAGATTACGTTTTTCTCGATATGATTTCTATTCTGTTTACATAAGGACATATAAAGTCTAAGTATGGGGGAATTTGATAGGAGCATAATATTTGATTATTTTTATTCCTTTATGCTTAGTTTAGTTGCATGTTATTTGTTATGTGAACGGAATTAAGGTGTTTATAGATCTTTGGAAGAATTAGAGTGATTTGGTGAATTATGAATTTTAATGCTAAGTTTTATGTTGTTTTACAGAAATATTCTACGATCAGCAATGGCACTTTATGATCATGAAGAGTACTCTATGTTCGTTGAGTGGGAGCTTTACGATTGGTCTACTTTTGCTCTACGATTGTGCGGGATAACTCTACAATCGCTTAGCTTACTCTACAATGGTGTTGTTTACTCGACAATCGTCCCAAGTTCATTCTACGTTTGGCAAGTCTACTCTACGTTTTTCACTTGGCAGCTAGTTCACTTTACGACTGACGAGGTTTACTCTACGATTCCGAGAGGAGAGTTGCACTCTACGATTGTATAATTACTCTACGAAGCGCTGGTGCAGAGTGTTACTCTATGATTTTCATTGACTTATAGATTTCTGAATTAGAGTATGATTTGAGACGTTGGAGCTTAAAGATATGATTCCTAACATAATTTGGAGATAGACTTGTGCATTAAAAAGGAAGTTCAATTTAATATAGAGATTTTAGTCAAAGTCGATAAGGAAACTACATCTGATTATGGAAATAGAATCTGATATGGAATCTGAGTTTAGGAGAAATGTGGAAATTGATGCTGAACTGGAAAAGGAAACTGAGGAAGACTTGGATTTGGAAATTAAAATCTAATTTGATAAGGAAGCTGCTTGAAGCTGGATTTCAGAGATTGAGAAGGATTTAGAATCCTACCATACTTGCAAAGTGAAGACTTCTGGAGCAGAATTGGATTAGAATTCTTCTAGGCCTTAGAGATTTATTTATAAATACTTTCACTTCTAATTATAGTAGATCATCATTGATCATCAAGATTTTTATTCAGAGCATTCATAAAAACATGTTAGGCTAGTTTTCTTTTATTCAGTTTGAAGGGGATGTGGATCCTTAATAACAGTTTATGGTTTGATTGAATATATATACTCCTTCTAATATAAAGCTTATTCTGATAATCTGTTTTAATTGTTAAATATTATTTGATTAACTGATTTGGTTTTTGCAGGATTAAATTGGTTAGTTGATAATATTAGCTAGATTCTGGAATAGTATTACGTAATTGATATTATTTCTAATCACAAGTAGCAGTTAGTAAAACTAATTATGGTCAAGCTTTTGGTTTTTGCTATGGTTATCAGGAGACAAGTTAAACAATCCGAGCTTATGTGTTTGTTACTTGGAATAGTCTAATTCCTTAGTTCTTAATGCTGCTGTCCTATTAAATCTAAAGAGCTTGTTTTATGTTATATGATAGTTAGAATCTTGTGAAGAGCTTATTTCATTAAGTGATAATCTAAGAGGAATTTCGGATAACAGAGCTTGTTGTTATATAGGACTATTAATTTCATGGAAGGGTGAATATTGTTATACTTGATTGACCTATTGCTGTGAGAAGGTGAAACTGAACTGGAAAACTGAAGTTTTAATTCACTGGTTAATTTCATTATTTCAAATTTGTTCTTGTTAATTAGTTAAACAATTTCAAATCCCCAAATCTTTTATTTACTGTTAAAACTGTTAGAAGCATTAGAATAAATTAAAATCAACATTGTTCTCTATGGGATCGACTATTACTACTGTTATACTATGTTTAGTTCAGAGTTCATAGAGTTAAGTGAGGTTTTTATTTTTGGCAGCATTGAAGACAGCTCCAAGGAAGAGACTACTACTTTTAGAAAGTGGCAAGATGATGCAATCATAGCTCAATGCATCATGCTCACATCCATAAGTAACGAGCTTCAGCATCAGCATGAAACTATGGATGCTCCTACTATAATCTTGCACCTCAAGGAGTTGTATGGTGAGAAAAGTAGGATTGCTAGATATTAGATATCTAAGGAGCTCTCCCGATCTCGAGTGACCGAGGGCACTACCGTTGAGATTCATGTCCTAAAACAGATCAATTTGATTGAACGTCTTTGACAGTTAGGGTTCGTGATGGATGGGGAGTTAAGTCAAGATTTGATCTTGTAGTCACTCCTAGACACCTTCTCATAATTTGTTGTGAATTTTCACATGAATAAGTTGGACGTCATCTTGCCTGAGTTACTTAATATGCTGAAAACTGTTGAAGGTCACTTCCCATTCAAGAAGGACCAAGTCTTATTGGTGGATGATTCTTCCAAGAAAAGGAAGAGGCCCAAGGTATCTTCTAAAAAGAAGAAAAAGAAGAAGGCTAAGGGCAAGGCGAAAGTAAAAGATAATAAGAAAGCTAATCCATATAGCAAAGGAATATGCTACCATTGCAATAAGTCGGTCACTGGAAGAGAAACTGCAAGGATTATCTTGCGGACCAAAAGAAACTTGGAGAAGCTTCGACTTCCGATCAAGGTTTGTTCATGATTGAAATTAATTTTTCTGAAAGTCAAAATTCTACTTGAGTATTGGATACCGGTTGTGGTTCTCACATATGTAACAATATGCAGGGACTAAGCAGAAGTACAAAGCTGAACAAAGATGAAGTCATCCTACAAGTGGGAAATAGAGCAAAAGTTGCTGCATTAGCTATAGGAACTTATTGTTTAGCACTGCCTACAGGTAAGTCTATTAGTTTAAATAATTGTTATTATGTTCCAACACTTATAACAAACATTATTTCAATTTTTGTATTGGATATGGATGGTTTGGATATTATAATAAAGAACAATAGTTGTTTTATTTATAATAAAAATGTTCTATATGGTGTTGGAAATTTACTGAATGGACTTTATGTACTTGACTTGCATGAAAATATACTTCAAATTGAACAAGCTAAGAAAAGGAAAAGAGATGATGTTAATTATACCTTTACATGGCACTATAGACTCGGTCATATTAATGAAACAAGATTAACCAAGTTGCATAAAGATGGGCTTTTCGAGCTATCTGATTACGAATCATATCTAACTTGTGAATTTTGTCTCATGGGTAAGATGACCAAATCTCCTTTTAGTGGAAAAAAAGAAAGAGTTACAGAGTTGTTAACGTTGGTACACACAAACGTATGTGGACCTATGACAACGAATGCATGAGGAGGGTATTCTTATTTTATTACTTTCACTGATGATCATTCAAGATTTGGATATGTGTATTTGATGAAATATAAATCTGAATCATTTGAAAAGTTCAAAGAATTCAGAAGTGAAGTAGAGAAACAAACTGGCAAGAGTATTAAGATTCTTCGATCAGATCGAGGAGGAGAATACTTAAGCAATGAGTTTCTCAATTGTCTCAAAGAAAATGGTATAATCTCATAATGGACTCCAACGGGAACGCCACAGTTGAATGGTGTATCTGAAAGGAGAAATCGAACATTGTTGGACATGGTTCATTCCATGATGAGTTTTACCGACCTTTTAGTATCATTCTGGGGTTATGCCCTAGAATCAGTTGCATACCTACTTAACAAGGTACCTACCAAATCCGTCCCAAAGACTCCATATGAGTTATGGACAGGGAGGAAACCAAATCTTAAGCATGTTAAGACTTGGGGTTGTCCAGCTTATGTCAAAATATTTGAGAATGATAAGTTACAGACTAGATCCGATAAGTGTAGATTCGTGGAATACCTTAAAGAAACATCAGGGTATTATTTCTATCATCCTACTGATCAAAAGGTGTTTGTAGCGAAACATGTTGCCTTCTTGGAAAATGAGTTTATCCTTGAAGGGGTCAGTGGGAGTAAGATATATCTTAAAGAAGTTCAAGAACCACAAAATACTACAGCTTAAAGTCAGGTGCCTGACCAAGTGGAAGAACCTAATGTACCACAACCTATTCGTAAATCTGGAAGAGTACCAAAGATACCAACAAGGTATGGATTCATCATAGATAATGATGATGAGGTACGCATCATAGATGATGATGATCCATTGACTTACGAAGAGGCCATGAGTAGTAAAGACTCAAAGAAATGGCAAGAAGCCATGAAATTCGAGATGGACTCCATGTATGAAAACTAAGTATAGACTTTGGTTTCACCACATTAGGGCATTAAGCCTATTGGGTGCAAATGAGTCTTTAAAAGAAAAACTAGAACGAACGACAAGGTAGAGACCTATAAGGCCCGACTGGTTGCAAAAGGTTTCAAGCAAAGACAAGGTGTTGACTGTAACGACCTCGAAATTCACACAATCCAACTCTTTACTTCGGTCGTTAACAATACATCTTCATTCTGACTTTACAACATTATTCAATGATATACTTATTAAAATGCGGAATAATTTTAAATTTTTCAGTTTTCTTTCTCATCTTTCCCTGAACCATAACCTTTATCATCTACATATTCTGGAATCAATTTTTATTCTATGATTCACTTCATCATTATTTCGAAACAAAACCTTACATCTCAGATCGTTATTTTTACATGTAGGATAACATAACTTCACATCAAACAATAAAATCTTACAACTCATTATAAATTACACATTTAAAATCATCAAATACATTTATCAAACTCTTAAACATGGTTCAACATGACTACATCAACTACATTTATTTAATCTTCATGCTTCACTTTGATCTATGCCTTTCAAGCATCACATAACATTACCTTGGATCCTTCACCTGCAAAAATGGTTATTTGCAAGAATGAGCTCGACAGCTCAGCATATCTAACAGTTTGCATGCATTACATAGCACATAGATAACATGCTCATCATCTAAATCATAAATATTTAATTAAACATATCATACATAATGATCAACACATATCAAATAAAGATTGAGTCCCATAACTCAATCAGCATTCTTTACTTAACAAACGTAGTCATATTTTGACTTTGTCGTTTCATAATTGCAACATATATAAAATACAACATGCTTTTGCACCATAAATTTAAAACAGTTAATCATTTGGTTCACATAACAAATAGGAACTGAAAGACTTGTCTGATTCGTAGATTACCAATTACCATAATTAGCTTATACTTATCTGCATTTCACGCATCTTACACGACATATAATCATGCACAACATTTATTAGTCGCATATCAACATTTAGTATTACTCTACTCCACATTTCATAATACTTCATTTTTATTCTCTATACAATTCTCAACTTAGAAATTAAGTTCTCCTTATAAACCTTCATTTTATTGCGTCTCACTTTAATCGACACTTAACATTTAATTAAGTCTTAAACTCTTCTTTACCTTAGACGTATAATGTTTATTAACACTACTTAAGCTAATCTTTGGCTTGCTACAACACTTCAGGATTCACTCACATCTAATCTCATTTTAATATTCTAATTGTCATCTGAAAATAAATGGGCAATTGCTTACAACATCACAGTATCTTAACATTTGTTTAATACATTAATCCAAGCTTTAAACATGCATATGATAACATAGCATGGCCACAAAGAAAAAGAAATATTTTTTTTATCACTGCCGGGGTGGTGGATTTCCTCTATAAATTGCCGCCGGGGCGACTCCACCGCCGGGGCGAGAAACTTAGTATATTTCTACCGAGGCGGTAGACTCGACTGATTGCTCCTGCAATTCGCGAACCAGTGAAACTTCAGGCCAAATTTCCCAAATTCTACCATCCGACTAACAAATTAAACACACCCAGACATCAAACATGTTGTAAAATAAATATCCAACATGTTTATAACAATTCTAATCATTATATTACACGTAATCAACCAATTAGAAACCAAAAATTCACTGTTTATACAAAGTATTCATGTTTTGGCCATTTTAATGAAATCAAACACTGTGAATTCATCTCTAAACCATTTTAATCCATTCTACTTGCATTCTTTTTGTATTTCAATGAATTTCAACAACCCACCATCAATTTCAGATTCTATACATAAATTACTAGCCAATTTTAGTGTGACACCCCCAAATTCAGGTACCAATACCTCGAATTTGGTGCTCACGATAAAATACATCCATACACCTCTAAACAACATAAATTAACTAATGCGGAATAAATAAACATATGTTGTTCATTACAAAAGGTTTACTATGGTCCCAAGGTCTATAACCTTAAATAAATACATCGTAGAATACATTAATAATACAAAACTAGTCCACGATTACATAACGGGGTAGTACATATAACTATTCCTCAAGCTTTCCTTTGCCTTTGCCCGCTTTGGAACTCTCCGGCTTAACTGCAATAGGTTCTGTTAGGTTTGTATATAACTCAAGCATTCAATCAAATTACATAAATAGAGCGAAAGCGCGATAAAACGGATTTTAAAATTTTATACAAACCATCACCATGATCGATCAATGTGCTCAATTAACGATATAAACGAAAGAGAAAGAGAATAAGAAATTATACCCTTGTAGAACAAAGCTTCCTCGGGTACAAGTTCAACTCCTAGTCCTTCGTGTTCTCCTCGAATGCTACGGTGTGATTCCTTCCTTTGATCAACGTTAGCCACCCAAGTGTTTGGCCTCTAGAGGTGATCCACCAAGGAAGAACAAGTATTCAAGAAGTTGGGTATTTGGCAAAAACCCTAGTTTCTATCTCTATAGAAATTGTAAGTACTCTCCACAATCTAATGCAAGAGTGTGTAACCCTAATCTATGATAAGACTCCTCTTATTTATAGATGTAGGAATAACCCTTCCCTAAACTATTTAGGATTAGGGTTTATATTCTAATTAAACTCCTTTAATTAATTATGCTCCTAATCCAATTAGGAATTCGTGAGAGAGTACTTCTATTAATTAATTCCCAATCCCTATTAGGAAATAAATAATAGTTCTATTAATTAATTCTCAATCCATATTAGGAATTAAATAATAGTAATAGTAATAATAATAATAAGACTCCTCTTATTAATTTATATTTAATATTTCCAAAATATTAAATGATAAATATTAAGCTATTTAATTTATTCTATCTCCATAGACTAAATTAAATACACTTAACTTATTATTACAATTATGCCATTTACTTCTTAAATAAATATTTTCCTTTTTGCGGTGTGACCCTTTAGGTTCTCCATATTAAACCGGTTGTGAATAAATCAATTAGAACAATTCTAATCTTATTTAAATAAATAAATTAAACTATTTAATTCATTTAAATAAATAATATTTATTCTACAATAAGGGTAAGCCCCCTTAGCGATCATCGACTTTCCAGATAATATAGATTTCAACATTAGTCACAAAAGAACCTTTGAGTAGATAGTTACCGTACAATTCAATCCTTCTACCATACAATGTCCCAATTAAATATAAGACATGGATTTACTGTCAAGTCTTATTTTATTTAATTATATGTATTTCGATTCCCAAATGCACAACTCTAATTAATGCAAATTAGAAACTCCTTTCTAATTTCATTCTGCCTTGGCCAAGGACTACTGAGTTATCATTTATCAAATCACATAGGACATTCACATCTTTTACTAGACGAGGTAGATTCTTTGTTGATCATTCACCTATCTCCATGTACAACTTATTATACCCAATCATACCCTTTGATATACCCCAAAGGTCTTAATGGACATGTCAAAGTATAATTCATCATACACAAGATACTATGATGATCTCAAGTCCAAGGATCACTTGTACTACTATCACTAGAGAAATTCCTATTGACAGGCGAGTAAAACTCCATTAGATATTCCTTAGCGAGTCACGTTCAGTGAACTTATTCTCTAATAAGCACCTACATACTTGCTTTAGTGTCTCCACACAAATGATTATGAGATCAATCATCCTCTTCCTAAGAGCAAGCAACGTATGTACTAATCTATCCGGATTCACTAGTCCCCAATTTAGTAATCCAGCGATTAGGAACAATTTTAGTTTGTGAGCTATCTAGAATTTAGATCTCATTAGCATGATCACCATCATGATTCTAAAAGCATTGCTCAAAAACTATGGGTTTATCACATTTAATATAACAGCATCATGTAGATAATATAAAATGCCTTTTAAGAAAATCAATTCTTTTATTAATAAATGAATAAGATTACAAAGTATATGCTACATCATATCAAATATGATTGGCTTGTGTGCATACTACTTTCAATCTCCCACTTGCACTAAAGCCAATCGCCATAGTATCTAATACCCATCTTCTCTAAGTGACGATCAAACTGCTGTTGAGTTAAAGCTTTAGTAAATGGATCTGTAATGTTGTCTTGAGAGTCCACACGCTCCAGGGTGACATCTCCTCTTCCAATGATTTCTCTAATCAAATGAAACTGCCGCAACACGTGTTTGGATTTCTGATGAGACATGGGTTCCTTAGCCTGCGCAACAGCTCCGGTGTTGTCACAGAATAAAGGTACAGCTCCTCTAATGCTAGGAACCACTCCAAGTTCAGTTATGAACTTCTTCATCCAAACAGCTTCCTTTGTAGCTTCACTTGCAGCTATGTACTCTGCCTCTATCACTGAATCACCAACTGTTTGCTGCTTGGAACTCTTCCAACTCACTGCGCCACCGTTTAAGGTAAACACATACCCTGAAACGGATTTATAGTCATCTTGGTCCGTTTGAAAACTTGAGTCTGTATAGCCCTCTAGTTTTAATTCAGACCCACCGTAGACACGAAATACATCCTTAGTTCTTCTCAAGTACTTTAGGATGTTTTTCACTGCCTTCCAGTGCTCTTCTCCTGGATTCGACTGATATCTGCTTGTTACACTAAGTGCATGAGCCACATCTGGTATAGTACATATCATACCATACATGATAGATCCTATTGCGGAAGCATAAGGAATCTTACTCATACGGTCTCTCTCCTCAGGTGTCTTTGGGGCCTGTTTCTTGGAGAGATGTATTCCATGGCTCATCAGCATGAGACCTCTCTTGGAATCTTCCATGCTAAACCTCTTTAGCATCGATTCAATGTACTTTCCTTGGGTCTAGCCAAGCATCCTTTTAGATCTATCTCTATAGATCTTTATCCCCAAAATATAGGATGCCTCACCCAAGTCCTTCATGGAGAAGTGTTTAGATAACCAAATTTTGATCGACTGTAGCATAGGAACATCATTCCCTATCAGTAATATGTCATCAACATATAATACAAGGAATGAAACAGTGCTCCCACTAACCTTCTTGTACACACAAGGTTCATCCTCATTTTTGATAAAATCAAACCTTTTGATTATCTCATCAAAACGGATGTTCCATCTTCGAGAAGCTTGCTTCAACCCATAAATGGATCGTTGCAGCTTACAGACTTGGTTTGTTCCAACCATTGAAACAAAACCCTCTGGCTGTATCATATATACATTCTCCTCAAGCTCTCCATTGAGGAAGGCCGTTTTCACGTCCATTTGCCAGATCTCGTAGTCATAATAAGCTGCAATTGCAAGCAAAATCCGAATGGACTTGAGCATAGCTACTGGTGAGAAGGTTTCATCATAGTCAACTCCTTGTCTTTGTTTGAAACCTTTTGCAACCAGTCGGGCTTTATAGGTCTCTACTTTGCCGTCCACTCCAGTCTTTCTTTTAAAGACCCATTTACACCCAATAGGCTCAGGTGGTGAAACCAAAGTCCATACTTGGTTTTCATACATGGAGTCCATCTCGGATTTCATAGCTTCTAGCCATTTCTCAGAGTCTTCAGTACTCATAGCCTCTTCGTAAGTCAATGGATCATCATCTTCTATGATGTGTACCTCATCATCATCCTCTATGATGAATCCATACCTCTCAGGTATCTTTGGTACTCTTCTAGATTTACGAATAGGTAGTGGTACAGTAGGTTTTTATACTTGGTCAGGTACCTGACTTTGATCCGTAGTATTTTGTGGTTCTTGAACTTCTTCAAGATATATCTTACTCCCACTGACCCCTTCAAGGATAAACTCCTTTTCCAAGAAGGCAGCGTGTTTCGCAACAAACACATTTTGATCTGTCGGGTGATAGAAATAATACCCTGATGTTTCTTTAGGGTATCCCACAAATCTACACTTGTCGGATCTAGTCTTCAACTTATCTTGCTCAAACCTTTTGACATAAGCTGGACAACCCCAAGTCTTAACATGCTTAAGATTTGGTTTCCTCCCTGTCCATATCTCATATGGGGTCTTTGGGATGGATTTGGTAGGTACCTTGTTAAGTAGGTATGCAGCCGATTCTAGGGCATAACCCCAGAAGGATACTGGAAGGTCGGTAAATCTCATCATGGAACGAACCATGTCCAACAATGTTCGATTTCTCCTTTCAGATACACCATTCAACTGTGGCGTCCCTGCTGGAGTCTATTGTGAGATTATACCATTTTTTTTGAGACAATTGAGAAACTCATTGGTTAAGTATTCCCCTCCTCGATCCGATCGAAGAATCTTAATACTCTTACCAGTTTGCTTCTCTACTTCACTTCTGAATTCTTTGAACTTTTCAAACAATTCAGATTTGTATTTCATTAAATACACATATCCAAATCTAGAATGATCATCAGTGAAAGTAATAAAATAAGAATACCCTCCTCGTGCATTCGTTGTCATAGGTCCACAAACGTCTGTGTGTACCAATGCTAACAACTCTGTAACTCTTTCTCCTTTTCCACTAAAAGGAGATTTAGTCATCTTACCAATGAGACAAGATTCACAAGTTGGATATGATTCGTAATCAGATAGCTCTAAAAGCCCATCTTTATGCAACTTGGATAATCTTGTTTCATTGATATGACCGAGTCTACAGTGCCACATAAAGGTATAATTAACATTATCTCTTTTTCTTTTCTTAATTTGTTCAATTTGAAGTATATTTTCATGCAAGTCAAGTATGTAAAGTCCATTCAGTAAATTGCCAACACCATATAAAACATTGTTATTATAAATAGAACAACTGTTGTTCTTTATTATAATATCAAAACCATCCATATCCAATACAGAAATTGAAATAATGTTTCTAATGAGTGTTGGAATATAATAACAATTACTTAAACTAATGAACTTGCCCGAAGGCAGTGCTAAACAATAAGTCCCTACAGCCAATGCAACAACCTTTGCTCCATTTCCCACTCGTAGGACGACTTCATCCTTGTTCAGCTTCCTACTTCTGCTTAGTCCCTACATATTATTACATATGTTAGAACTACAGCCGGTATCCAATACCCAAGTAGAATTTTGACTTTCAGAAAAATTAATTTCAATCATGAACAAACCTAGATCGGAAGTCGAAGCTTCTCCAAGCTTCTTTTGGTCCGCAAGATACTCCTTGCAGTTCCTCTTCCAGTGTCCCGACTTATTGCAATGGCAGCAAATTCCTTTGCTATCTGGATCAGGTTTCTTTTTATCCTTCCTCTTCGCCTTGCCCTTAGCCTTCTTGTTTTTCTTCTTTTCAGAAGATACCTTGGGCCTCTTCCTTTTCTTGGAAGAATCATCCACTAGTAAGACTTGGTTCTTGTTGGATGAGAAGTGACCTTCAGTAGTTTTCAACATGTTAAGCAACTCAGGCAAGCTGACGTCCAACTTATTCATGTGAAAATTCACAACAAATTGTGAGAAGGTGTCCGGAAGTGACTGCAAGATCAAATCTTGACTTAACTCCCCATCCATCACGAACCCAAGCTGTCCAAGTTGTTCAATCAGATTGATCATCTTAAGGACATGAGTCTCAACAGCAGTGCCCTCGGTCATACGAGATCGGAAGAGCTCCTTAGATATCTGATATCTAGCAGTCCTACTTTGCTCACCATACAACTTTTTGAGGTGCAGCAATATAGTAGGAGAATCCATAGTTTCATGCTGACGCTGAAGCTCGTTACTCATGGATGCGAGCATGATGCATTGAGACAAGATTGCATTATCTTGCCACTTTCTGAAAGTAGCAATCTCTTCCTCAGAGGCTGTTTCTGTAACATTTCAGGGACAGGTGAATTTAGGACATAAGAAATCTTTTCAGCAGTGAGAACAATTCTCAGATTCCTTAACCAGTCCGTGTAATTCGGTCCGGTCAGTTTGTTAGCATCAAGTATGCTACGCAGTGATAGTGAGTTTGACATTTTTAAATTCTTCATGTGAAATAGACAATATTTTAGCATACATTCAATTTATTAATTACCAAAATAAATTAGGTCTTTATTTTAAATTGGTATCTCCCACTATTTTCATCAAACTATATTACCCTCATTATATAGTTCGGCAATTCTAATTAAAGATTTGCTAGTGAGATTAAGGATCCCATTTCAAATGTATATAGCCTTGTGGTGACACAACAAACGATATATAAATAAATAGGTAGATAACTATTGTCAATTACATCACTACGTAACTCCTTGTATTTTGCCTCTTAGATTATTTTGATCAAGTGGTGACACATCCGAATCAAAATTATCCAAGTTAAGTCCAACCTAGCACTTCCATATATTCGAAAGAAAAACACTGTCCTTGTGGTGACACAACAAAACAGCATCGTTCAGTCTATTTATAAGCATAAAATGTGATAAAGCAACATCTTAAATATTTAATACTTGCCTTGTGGTGACACAACAAACTCATATTAAATATTTAATACTCTATTGTTTTACCATGCTAGAAGGCGATGTTCGATATTCCAAATATCTTTGAACGCTTAGGACTTAAAATACGCGTCATATTATTTAACATGCGAAGCATGTTGTATAATATATAATATATGTATAGTAAACATGCACATATAGAATACTATATTCTACCCGGATTGATTATGGACTTTTATTCTAGTTTGGTTCACTAGAGCCACCAAGTGAACCAAAAGGTCAAACCTAGGGTGCAAGAATTAAATTTAAATATAACTATTACATTTAAACTCGGGCTCCATTACAAACAGGTCTTCAAGCGCTCCTTACTCCTTTGTCTCCAATTCTTCAAAATTAATTCTAATTAGTCCTATTACAGAAACTATTTACAATAAATAGAAACCTTGATCAGCAGTCAAGGGGAAGTACATAGGAGGGAGATAGAATTTACATTAAGAAAAAATTAGAGAAGACGAGGTACGCAGACCCCATTTATAAAACTCATACATTCAAGCATCCACTAAAATAAATCCAATCACACATTGGTCAATAGTCCATAATCAATCCCTATTTATTATCATACATATCTCTATATGTATCAATAAATAACATTCATCCTATGAATAATAAAACCATTCCATATATGCATTGATATCAATTAATGGGCAAAAGTTTTGCTAATATTTAGTTTTGAAACAAAATAAACTCTTTTATTTTAATCAAAAACCAAATCCAAATTAAACTCCTTTAATTTTAGCAATCTGAAATCCTATTCCAGATAAAATAAACTCTTTTATTTTAAACTTTTATCAATTAAATAAACAATTTATTTTAATTGAGAAAAACAAAAATTTTCAAAGTCTGGACACCGGCGCGACCGCGCTCCATTTTGAACTAGGAGCAGCACGGTCGCGCTGCACCCCCAGAAAGGTTTTCTGGGTTAGGGCGCGGCCGCGCTCCAGGATGAACTGGAAGCGGCGCGGCCGCGCCGCGACGCAGATTCAGAAAAAAAAATTTCTTCAGCCCAAAATCCGATCGTATCGCATATCAATTCATACATGGAATCATCAAGATCGATAATTAGCACATGATTAGGCTCTAATACCACTGTTAGGTTTGTATATAACGCGAGCATGCAATCAAATTACATAAATAGAGCGGAAGCGCGATAAAATGGATTTAAAATTTTATACAAACCATCACCATGATCGATCAATGTGTTCAATTAGCGATATAAACGAAAGAGAAAGAGAATAAGAAATTATACCCTCGTAGAACAAAGCTTCCTCGGGTACAAGTTCAACTCCTAGTCCTTCGTGTTCTCCTCGAATGCTACGGTGTGATTCCTTCCTTTGATCAACGTTAGCCACCCAAGTGTTTGGCCTCTAGAGGTGATCCACCAAGGAAGAACAAGTATTCAAGAAGTTGGGTATTTGGCAAAAACCCCAGTTTCTATCTCTATAGAAATTGTAAGTACTCTCTACAATCTAATGCAAGAGTGTGTAACCCTAATCTATGATAAGACTCCTCTTATTTATAGATGTAGGAATAACCCTTCCCTAAACTATTTAGGATTAGGGTTTATATTCTAATTAAACTCCTTTAATTAATTATGCTCCTAATCCAATTAGGAATTCGTGAGAGAGTACTTCTATTAATTAATTCCCAATCCCTATTAGGAAATAAATAATAGTTCTATTAATTAATTCCCAATCCCTATTAGGAATTAAATAATAGTAATAGTAATAATAATAATAAGACTCCTCTTATTAATTTATATTTAATATTTCCAAAATATTAAATAATAAATATTAAGCTATTTAATTTATTCTATCTCCATAGACTAAATTAAATACACTTAACTTATTATTACAATTATGCCATTTACTTCTTAAATAAATATTTTCCTTTTTGCGGTGTGACCCTTTAGGTTCTCCATATTAAACTGGTTGTGAATAAATCAATTAGAACAATTCTAATCTTATTTAAATAAATAAATTAAACTATTTAATTCATTTAAATAAATAATATTTATTCTACAATAAGGGTAAGCCCCCTTAGCGATCAACGACTTTCTAGATAATATAGATTTTAACATTAATCACAAAAGAACCTTTGAGTAGATAGTTACCGTACAATTCAATCCTTCTACCATACAATGTCCCAATTAAATATAAGACATGGATTTACTGTCAAGCCTTATTTTATTTAATTATATGTATTTCGATTCCCAAATGCACAACTCTAATTAATGCAAATTAGAAACTCCTTTCTAATTTCATTCTGCCTTGGCCAAGGACTACTGAGTTATCATTTATCGAATCACATAGTATATTCACATCTTTTACTAGACGAGGTAGATTCTTTGTTAATCATTCACCTATCTCCATGTACAACTTATTATACCCAATCATACCCTTTGATATACCCCAAAGGTCTTAAGGGACATGTCAAAGTATAATTCATCATACACAAGATACTATGATGATCTCAAGTCCAAGGATCACTTGTACTACTATCACTTGAGGAATTCCTATTGACAGGCGAGTAAAACTCCATTAGGTATTTCTTAGCGAGTCACGTTCAGTGAACATATTCTCTAATAAGCACCTACATACTTGTTTTAGTGTCTCCACACAAATGATTATGAGATCAATCATCCTCTTCCTAAGAGCAAGCAACGTATGTACTAATCTATCCGGATTCACTAATCCCCAATTTAGTAATCCAACGATTAGGAACAATTTTAGTTTGTGAGCTATCTAGAATTTAGATCTCATTAGCATGATCACCATCATGATTCTAAAAGCATTGCTCAAAAACTATGGGTTTATCACATTTAATATAACAGCATCATGTAGATAATATAAAATGCCTTTTAAGAAAATCAATTCTTTTATTAATAAATGAATAAGATTACAAAGTATATGCTACATCATATCAAATATGATTGGCTTGTGTGAATACTACTTTCAGGTTCATGATATAGCAAGGGTGAGCAACTACTTTGCTCAGTAAGTTTAAAAGCAAGAATGAAGATATATCATGAATGAATAAGAATAATACCTGCATAGATCAACAATTTATGAACATTGATGAAATACATGAAATGACATAATCAAAGTTCAAATGAAACAATGAATAATGATTATTTACTGCTGAGTGGTCCAACCGACCATGAACTTTTGGCCAAAGAATCAATCATTCGACTAACTCTATTAAAACCTGGCCCCGTCAGTTGTACTCGAGGGGATCAGCCTCTTGTACACCATGTATATGCATAACATTTAATTCTGACTGCATCGAATAATCGACACATTATAATCCCTTAATAAGGGTTGCTCTCTCAGTCCAAGAATCCGTACCAACTACTGGTTTGGATAGCTTTTAAAATAATAACCTGTACATGCCTAGCCGAAACAAATGGCGTAGACTATTTCCTTAAATCGTTCATGAATAAAGAACTTCAGCTTTTCATAGTCCAACAACATATAATGAATTCAAATGCACAAGGTACGAATATCAATAATTATCTTGGATGTGGAGTAATTGACAATAATTAATCCACTAATATGATTCAAAAGTGATAACTCCATTTGAGTCATGAAACTTGCAACGATATACAATACCAGTATAAAATATAAAACCTGCTCAAAATATAATTCGAGTAAGGTTAAGGGAAACTTGCCCAACACAAGGGTTACACAAGCGTTAGGAAACTTGCCTAAAGCGCTGCTACAATATTACAACACACGCTCCTTAATATCCTACACAATTAAGTACATATTCACATAACAATTAGTCACATACTGGATACCAAATAATGGTTTATAATACTCTATAATGTTTCATTCTTATTAGAAACATAATATTAAACAAGATTATACACACTAGTTACGGCGTTACGACGCTTGCGCGTCTGTACGCCAAACTTGATTATTCGAACGCCCATTCGATTTATCTAATACTTATTGGTTAATGCTAAGTATCATTATAAATCATAACATTCATGTTTTAGAACTTAAAACAACATCCTTTAGCATTGGAAGCATCACACGTTGCATACGTGCATGCCCGACGCCCTCCGATTGCCTCCAAATACGCTACAGTCCTATAAATGGCCAATTTAGACCATGCTACAGACCTCAAATTGAAAAACTTAAAGAACGAAAGTTGTAGGTCTACTCGTTCTCTTTCTGAATCATCTTGAATCATTTCAATCCGAGTTCGTATGAGAAAGTTACGCCCGTTTTACTAAAGGACGTCGAAGCTGTTTTGCCTAGTGTCTGTGGCCAGCGCCTGGGCGCTCAAAATGGCCTATGGCCTGCGCCGGGTTGCTCTATCCAGCAGCTGAGCTCGTGGCCAGTTCGTTTTGCTTCCCGGATGCTCTATTTTCTGGTGTTCTAGACATACCTTGCTTCCAACCACCATAACTCCTCCTATACACCTTCAAATTGGTCCATTTCGGACTCTATGGACTCCTAAGAGATAGAGCTACAATATATCAAAAATTTAGAGCTATCTATTAACATTAACATGGCCAAATCTTAGGCCAAAGTATCAACTCATGCTATATTTTCGTGTTCTTACTGTTCTTTGTGTTCTTGGTGTTCTTTACAAAAATCATCACCAAATCTTTGTTTTAATCCCTCTTCACTCCATTCCAACTGGGTTAAACTCATAACCCATGGAAGTACAATATCATAACAACAAATGAATCAAACAAACACGAAATCATAACTACAAGGCCCTCTAAATCATCCAACAGTCCAAAGTCCATATTTTGTCCATTGTTCTTGCTTCATTAAGCCAAGGTAAGGATTTCTTGCGTTTTTGTTCCACTTTGATGTTATTAATAGCTTACATAGTCTCTTAACAACATTTACAAACAATCATAACAAACAAAAACACCAAGAATCGCCCACAAGCTTAAGAGCTCAAAACTAAGAAAAACTTGGAAAACTTAACAAGAAATCGAATGGAAAGGATTTTGTTGGTGTTTACCTCTGTAAATCCTTCCTAGATGATTAAGAAGCTTGACTAGGATTGATTTTGAGGGTCCTCCTTACTTGGATACGCTTCTTCTTCCTCCCGTGCCTTCTTCTTCTTCCTCCTTTCTTTTTCGGCGACCTTCTCCCTTTTTCCGGCGACTTCCGGCGACTCTTCCTTCTTTCTTTTCTACAGTCCTCCCTCTCTCTCTCTCTCTCTCTCTCTCTCTCTATCAGCTGAGCAGCTTGGAATGGAATGGAATGGATTGAAAGTTGAATGAATGATTATTGGAGAAGTGGAGGAATTTAGGGAGAAAATGGGTTTGAAACTCAAGGTGGCGCCGGCACTCCCCCCACTCTCTCACTCCCTAGCATTTTGATTGGTTGAAAGTGGTTTGGTGGTTCCCACTTGGAGCAATAAGCCAAATTAAATACCCAAATACACCAAAATATATCCGAAAACTCTCACTTTTGTACTAAAACTGGTAAATAACTCTACCCAAAATTAAAATGGGTATTACCATAAATATTGGGATGGGTAAAAATAATTATTATGGGATTTATCCAAATATTCAGAATACCCATTTAATATATTTCGGATACGGATAAAATCACGTATCAGCTCAAATAAAATTTTCGATACTTGAAAAAATTATTCGTACGCATACACGTATTTATGAAATTTATTAAAGTCGAAATAGACACAAAAATATTATGGCGTGAATAGTACCTCGGGAAACGTGCCCAATGAATTGTGATTTAGCGACGCTACGCGAAATCAATTATTCACTTAAATAAAACTATAACACATAAAATTTCATGCATTCACATAATCTAGGTTGTCACACAACCTTTAAACACGTAACGCAAATATAATATTAATAAAATATAATATATTCATTAATATTCAAAAATTCGAATTACAAGGTAAATCCAGAATTCCCGGTCGTTACATTTAGTCTCAAAATAGACCAAAACATACCTATTACAACAAAACTCAAATTTCTTTATTTTAAAATACCTTCTCATGGATTTGATCACTCAAAATCGTTCATATACAACACACAATCAAATTATTACAACCCAACAACATATGTAATCAACTTCTCAACAAAGTAATAATCAAAACCATCTACAGAGAATTAAAGTAGAAAATCAACTATAAACTTTTAGGAACAAATTGCTTACATTTAATTAGCTAGATGACTAGAATTTTCTTGATTCCTTCTTCTTCTTCTTTGAATTCTCAAACTTTCTCTCAAAATCACAGAGGATTTCTCTCAATTTCTTTCTTCCTCTCCTCTTCTCTTTGGCTTCCCCAACTCTAACTGATGAAACTCACGTAATATTTAGCTGGGAGTTACCAGCAGTTAGGGAATACAAAGGGTCTCTATGCCTCGTTTGGCTAAAACCCAAAAACCCCCTTTTTAGCTTATTTTAATAATCTTTTTTATTATAAGATATATATATTGTCACACTTTAATTTAATAAACTTATTATATTAATAAATCTAATTAAAAATTACTAATAAAATTATAATTCTATTTAGCCAGATTATAATTTTATTAAATAAGTCATTTTATTAAATAAAACATTAATCCTCTAATTTAATTATTAAATTAAATTAGAATATTACCATTCTATTAGCGTAACAAAAATACGCACCGATGATAAAATTGATTATCATAAACTACTCAATATCATCATACCTAAATAATTTCATCAAATATTTATTCTATTAAAATAAATATATATTTACATTAATTCACCATTTTAATTAAGTGAATTATTCACATTATTATGAAATATAATCCATCACAATTTCTTTGCTAACAAAGCATAATAGTTAAAATATATTATTTCATAATATAATTTCAACTTAATAACATTCAATTAATATCTTTTTTGTAACAATTTCATTTACTATCATCAATGGTTTAATTTACCATTAAATCTCATTTCTCAAATACACGAATATATAATTCTCTTCACACGAAATCACGAATTTCATAATATGAAACACATATATACACATACATAAACTCAAAACGTCTCATAGTAAGAATTTTATTTATTAAATTCTTATTAAATTATTTCTAAAAATCTGGGTTGTCACATCCTTTCCTCCTTTTAAGGATTCCGTCCTCGGACTCAACGAAATCTCCCTTACTCGGTTTTCACTAAATGTCTTTCACAATTATCGTTGAATAACTTCAATGCATTACCTTATTGTAGATTTTATTTCATCACCTTCACTTAAACTTGGAATACTTCGAGTATTATATACTCTTTAACTCTTTAACGCACTCATTGCATATCATACTCGTCGTAATCATTTAATATCCTGATTTAGCATCGCATAAATATTCGGGATATCACATTCACCCTTTCTTCTAAGAATTTCGTCCTCGAAATTTTTAATTTACTGATCTTCGTTCCCTCCGTCTATCAAAATGGACTTCACGTTAATTTTTGCATATTCATTGGGTTATACAACCAAATTCTTTCTCTAAGGATCTTTCTAAGATCATTGCATTCTTCTCATCTTCCTCTTCTAAAAATTTATCATCATTACTCATCATTAATTAAATTATCTCTTCCCTTTCTGGAATTTCATCTCTTTCTTGGATTTACTATAATTTGTTTAACTTACTCATCACCACACATTGCATTCTACGTCTTACCCTTTCTTAAGGAATATTTTCTTTCCACTTCCACCTTTCAAAAGAATAAGAATCTTCCACAATTATTCAATAATTGAGAAGCAGTATGAATAACTCAGGAATTTAAAATATTCATTCAAAACTTTCAATATCATGTTGAGGAGTCGTAAAGACTTAACCTTGTCCTAGGTTAACAGATATTTCTACTATAACCTTTAACAGTCAAAGACTATGGACCATCTCTTCTCGTACTCTAGGTGATCAGCCCTTCGTACTATGTATTGTGCACATACATATTAACGCTAATGCGTAGCCCCCATTATAGGGTTGGTTCACCTCAGACTTGATACAAATTCTGCACCAGAACAATCTAGTTTGGCATAAATTCTCAAGGAACGCTTGAATCTGGTAAAATATCTTTCAATAGTCGTCTAGCCGAATCAATTAGCTTAGACCTTGAATAACAATTCAGACAACAGTCAAAATATTTTTAGCCAATTCAATTGGCATATCGTTTCATAACTTAACAGAAAAATAAAATTCTTTTATGATGTCATGATACCGTACCGTCTTAATAGTACGTTGAGGATGTCGTCATTTTAGGACTTTGTCATACTACATCATACCATAGTGGGCTGACGATCTTTCGATCACATCTAACACTAGGTTCAATTGCATTGATGACTCCCTCGTTGAAAATACATTTTGATAAATTTCAAATCATTTTTGTCTAGCTGAAATAATTAGGATAGACATATGAATAATAGCACCTTTTTAAAACTTATTAGTTCAAACATTAACCCAATATATTTTCGAGAATTCAAAATTGTGAATATCAGCACGATGTCAATAATTTTCGAAAAATCTAGCATAGCTAGAAGATTTGGAATCTTCATTTTCCCCATCAATTTCAATCTTTACTCCATTGCTTCATTACTTAATGATTCTATCAATCTTTAATACCATTAATGCTCTCTATACCATAACTTTTCTATATCCAATATAGTTCATCAAACTTACCACACTTTGGAAGTTCAGGAACTTACCACAATCATATGGTTTAGGAACTTATCCTAGTCAGACCAAAATCGTCCATTCACTGAGGGGTTCCACCATACGATTATGAGTCATGAACCTACCATAAGTATGAGTTTTAAGAATTGTACCTAATCTTAATATTCTCTAACTATCAAATATAAGTATGAGAAAAGAATCACCTTATCGTCATACATATAGTGATAGCGCGATACCAACATTGCAATGAATTGTCAATATAGGAAGCTACGTGGTTGTCAAACCAAACACAATCCCCTGCCCATACAAGGAATTGGTACACTCGGCCACTAATCAATATAGAAAGCTAAGCGGTTGTTACACCAAGCACAAATTCCCCGCCCATACAAGGAATTGTTCAACTCAACCACTATATCGATATAGGATGCTAAGTGGTTCTCAAACAAAGCATAAATTCCCTACCCATACAAGGAATTGTACGACTCAGCCACTAACACGAGTCCCTCATTGAAATCCCACCTAATCCTATCTTGCTCTTAACTTACTCTTTGCTTTATACGAATTCCTCATATCTCATCATCCATAACTCCTCGTGAGTTTACCTCGTACTATTTCATAGTACCATCTCTTTATAGCATCATGTTACAACTATTTAATCATTTAAGATCTTCTTATATTTATAACTTTAGCAGATCACGTCATGATCTTATTCTATCGTCAACTCTTCTTACGATTCTTTAGTAACATTGTCTTATGATTACTCAACTCAGGTGTTCCCTGACCTTTTAGCTCTTCATGTTCTTCTTTAAACCTAATCATTTTATCATCACATGAATTCTCTAAACTTTATTCAAATTCACCCTTATCATTAGTATCATTCGCATCTTGAAGATATCGTCTATTAATTATCACCATCTTTATTACCGGAGTTAGGTAACTCCTGGTTCTCATCTTATATAACTCTTCAAGATTCTTCTTTGATTCTCCTTCTTTATATATATCAATTCTTCCTTTAAGAATCTCTAACCTCATTCATATCATTCACTATTTTATTCGAGCTTACTTCGCGTCATTCGTATCTTCTTCTTATAACGTTTTAAGACTTAACTCATCCCATACATCTACCTATATGAAAAGAATCACTTCTTAATCAAACACATCCATAACTCTATACTTAATACACATCGAGTCTCTAACAGTGTTCAGTACAGCACCTGAGTGGTTTCCCACAAACAACCAACAAACTAGTCTCCGTCTCGTCTACACTGTCTTTCACAGCGAGTTAGATCGGTTGCTAGTTCGTATCAACCTCCGCTCTCTGAAGGAATTGTTTAGCCCAGATACCATACATCAACCATTAAAGAATACGATTGCACCATAACTATTCTTAACTTATTATTCTTTTAACTCTAATATCTTCACCTCTTTTCTCTAAGGTTATAGCCTAAGGTACTCGTACCTAAGGTTTCTAACATATCAGCTCTGATACCAACTGTAACGACCCCGAAATTTATACAATCCAACTCTTCACTTCGGTCGTTAACAATACATCTTCATTCTGACTTTACAACAGTATTCAATGATATACTTATTAAAATGCGGAATAATTTTAAATTTTTCAGTTTTCTTTCTCATCTTTCCCTGAACCATAACCTTTATCATCTACATATTCTAGAATCAATTTTTATTTTATGATTCACTTTATCATTATTTCGAAACAAAACCTTACATCTCAGATCGTTATTCTTACATGTAGGATAACATAACTTCACATCAAACAATAAAATCTTACAACTCATTATAAATTACACATTTAAAATCATCAAATACATTTATCAAACTCTTAAACATGGTTCAACATGACTACATCAACTACATTTATTTAATCTTCATGCTTCACTTTGATCTATGCCTTTCAAGCATCACATAACATTACCTTGGATCCTTAACCTACAAAAATGATTATTTGCAAGAATAAGCTCGACAGCTCAGCATATCTAATAGTTTGCATGCATCACATAGCACATAGATAACATGCTCATCATCTAAATCATAAACATTTAACTAAACATATCATATATAATGATCAACACATATCAAATAAAGATTGAGTCCCATAACTCAATAAGCATTCTTTACTTAACGAACATAGTCATATTTTGACTTTGTCGTTTCATAATTGCAACATATATAAAATACAACATGCTTTTGGACCATAAATTTAAAACAGTTAATCATTTGGTTCACATAACAAATAGGAACTGAAAGACTTGCCTGATTCGTAGATTACCAATTACCATAATCAGCTTATACTTATCTGCATTTCACGCATCCTACACGACATATAATCATGCACAACATTTATTAGTCGCATATCAATATTTAGTATTACTCTACTCTATATTTCATAATCCTTCATTTTTATTCTCTATACAATTCTCAACTTAGAAATTAAGTTCTCCTTATAAACCTTAATTTTATTGCGTCTCACTTTAATCGACACTTAACATTTAATTAAGTCTTAAACTCTTCTTTACCTTAGACGTATAATGTTTATTAACACTACTTAAGCTAATCTTTGGCTTGCTACAACACTTCAAGATTCACTCACATCCAATCTCATTTTAATATTCTAATTGTCATCTGAAAATAAATGGGCAATTGCTTACAACATCACAGTATCTTAACATTCGTTTTATACATTAATCCAAGCTTTAAACATGCATATGATAACATAGCATGGCCACAAAGAAAAAGAAATATTTTTTTTATCACCGCCGGCGCGGTGGGTTTCCTCTATAAAATGCCGCCGGGGCGACTCCACCGCCGGGGCGAGAAACTTAGTATATTTCTACCGCCGGGGCGGTAGACTCGACTGACTGGTCCTGTAATTAGCGAACCAGTGAAACTCCAGGCCAAATTTCCCAAATTCTACCATCCGACTAACAAATTAAACACAGCCAGACATCAAACATGTTGTAAAACAAATATCCAACATGTTTCTAACAATTCTAATCATTATATTACACGTAATGAACCAATTAGAAACCAAAAATTCACTGTTTATACAAAGTATTCATGTTTTGGCCATTTTAATGAAATCAAACACTGTGAATTCATCTCTAAACCATTTTAATCAATTCTACTTGCATTCTTTTCATATTTCAATGAATTTCAACAACCCACCATCAATTTCAGATTCTATACATAAATTACTAGCCAATTTTAGTCTCAAAATAGACCAAAACATACCTATTACAACAAAACTCAAATTTCTTTATTTTAAAATACCTTCTCATGGATTTGATCACTCAAAATCGTTCATATACAACACACAATCAAATTATTACAACCCAACAACATATGTAATCAACTTCTCAACAAAGTAATAATCAAAACCATCTACAGAGAATTAAAGTAGAAAATCAACTATAAACTTTTAGGAACAAATTGCTTACATTTAATTAGCTAGATGACTAGAATTTTCTTGATTCCTTCTTCTTCTTCTTTGAATTCTCAAACTTTCTCTCAAAATCACAGAGGATTTCTCTCAATTTCTTTCTTCCTCTCCTCTTCTCTTTGGCTTCCCCAACTCTAACTGATGAAACTCACGTAATATTTAGCTGGGAGTTACCAGCAGTTAGGGAATACAAAGGGTCTTTATGCCTCGTTTGGCTAGAACCCAAAAACCCCCTTTTTAGCTTATTTTAATAATCTTTTTATTATAAGATATATATATTGTCACACTTTAATTAATAAACTTATTATATTAAAAAATCTAATTAAACATTACTAATAAAATTATAATTCTATTTAGCCAGATTATAATTTTATTAAATAAGTCATTTTATTAAATAAAACATTAATCCTCTAATTTAATTATTAAATTAAATTAGAATATTACCATTCTATTAGCGTAACAAAAATACGCACCGATGATAAAATTGATTATCATCAACTACTCAATATCATCATACCTAAATAATTTCATCAAATATTTATTCTATTAAAATAAATATATATTTACATTAATTCACCATTTTAATTAAGTGAATTATTCACATTATTATGAAATATAATCCATCACAATTTCTGTGCTAACAAGGCATAATAGTTAAAATATATTATTTCATAATATAATTTCAACTTAATAACATTCAATTAATATCTTTTTTGTAACAATTTCATTTACTATCATCAATGGTTTAATTTACCATTAAACCTTATTTCTCAAATACACGAATATATAATTCTTTTCACACGAAATCACGAATTTCATAATATGAAACACATATATACACATACACAAACTCAAAACGTCTCATAGTAAGAATTTTATTTATTAAATTCTTATTAAATAATTTCTGAAAATCTGGGTTGTCACATTGACTATGATGAAACCTTCTCACTAGTAGCTATGCTCAAGTCCATTTGGATTTTTCTTACAATTGCAGCTTATAATGACTATGAAATCTGACAAATGGACGTTAAGACGGCCTTCCTCAATGGTAAGCTTGAGGAAAATGTATATATGATACAACCAGAGGGTTTTGTTTCCACGGTTGGAACAAATCAAGTTTGTAAGCTACAACGATCCATTTATAGATTGAAGCAAGGTTCTCGAAGGTGGAATATCCGTTTTGGTGAGATAATCAAAGAGTTTGATTTTATCAAAAATGAGGATGAACCTTGTGTGTACAAGAAGGTTAGTGGGAGCACTGTATCATTCCTAGTATTATATTTTGATGATATATTACTGATAGGGAATGATATTATTATGCTACAGTCAATCAAAATTTGGTTATCTAAACACTTCTCCATGAAGGACTTGGGTGAAGCATCCTATATTTTGGGGATAAAGATCTATAGAGATAGATCTAAAAGGATGCTAGCTTGTCCCAAGAAAAGTACATTGACTCGATGCTAAAAATGTTTAGCATGGAAGATTCCAAAAGCGGTCTCATGCCGATGAGCCATGGAATACATCTCTCCAAGAAACAGGCCCCAAAGACACCTGAGGAGAGAGACCGTATGAGTAAGATTCCTTATTCTTCGGCAATAGGATCTATCATGTACGGTATGATATGTTCTAGACCGGATGTTGCTTATGCACTTAGTGTAACAAGCAGATACCAGTCGAATCTAGGAGAAGAACACTAGAAGGCAGTGAAAAATATCCTAAAGTACTTAAGAAGAACTAAGGATGTATTTCTTGTCTACGATGGGTCTGAATTGAAACTAAGGGATATACAGACTCAAGTTTTCAATCGGACCAAATTGACAATAAATCCGTTTCAGGGTATGTGTTTACCTTAAATGGTGGCGCAGCGAGTTCGAAAAGTTCCAAGCAGCAAACAGTTATTGATTCAGTGATAGAGGCAGAGTACATAACTGCAAGTGAAGCTGGAAAGGAAGCTGTTTGGATTAAAAAGTTCATAACTGAACATGGTGTGGTTCCTAGCATTAGAGGAGTCGTACATTTATTCCGTGATAACACTGGAACTGTTGTGCAGGCTAAGGAACCCAGGTCTCATTAGAAATCCAAACACGTGTTGCGGCGGTTTCATTTGATTAGAGAGATTATTGAAAGAGGAAATGCCACCTTGGAGCGAGTAGATTCTCAAAACAACATTGCAGATCCATTTACTAAAGCTTTAACCCAACAACAGTCTGTTAGGTTTGTATATGACGCGAACATGCAATCAAATTACATAAATAAAGCGGAAGCGCGATAAAATCAGATTTTAAAATTTTATACAAATCATCACTATGATCAATCTACGTACTCAATTAACGATATAAACGAAAGAGATAGAGATAAAAATTATACCCTCGTAGAACCGTGCTTCCTCGGGTATAAGTTCACCTCCAATTCCTTCGCGTTCTCCTTGAATTCCACTGACTAAATTCCTTTGCTTGATCAACGTTAGCCACCCAAGTGTTTGGCCTCTAGAGGTGATCCACCAAGGAAGAATAGTTATTCAAGAAGATGGGTGTTGGCAAAACCCTAGTTTTTATCTCTATAGAAATTGTAAGTACTCTCTACAATCTAATGCAAGAGTGTAAAACTGTCTAACCCTAAATCATGATAAGACTCCTCTTATTTATAGATATAGGAAACCCTCCTAAACTATTTAGGATTAGGGTTTTTATTTTAATTAAACTCCTAATCCAATTAGGAATTTATTAGAGAGTACTTTTATTAATTAATTCCCAATCCCTATTAGAAATTAAATAATAGTAATAGTAATAATAATAATAAGACTCTTCTTATTAATTTATATTTAATATTTTCAAAATATTAAATAATAAATATTAAGCTATTTAATTTATTCTATCTCCATAGATTAAATTAAATACACTTAACTTATTATTACAATTATGTCATTTACTTCTTAAACAAATATTTTCCTTTTGCGGTGTGACCCTTTAGGTTCTTCATATTAAACCGGTTGTGAATAGATCAATTAGAACAATTCTAATTTTATTTAAGTAAATGAATTAAACTATTTAATTTATTTAAATAAATAATATTTATTCTACAATAAGGGTAAGCCCCCTAAGCGATCAACGACTTTCCAGATAATATAGATTTCAACATTAATCACAAAAGAACCTTTCAGTGAATAGTTACCGTACAATTCAATCCTTCTACCATACAATGTCTCAATTAAATATAAGACATGGAATTACTGTCAAGTCTTATTTTATTTAATTATATGTATTTCGATTCTCTAATGAACAACTCTGGTAATGCAAATTAGAAACTCCTTTCTAATTTCATTCTGCTTTGGCCAAAGACATCTGAGTCATCATTTATCAAATCACATAGGACATTCTCTCTTTTTACTAGAAGTGGTAGATTCTTTGTTCATCATTCACCTATCTCCATGTATAACTTATTATACCCAATCATACCCTTTGATATACCCTAAGGGTCTTAAGGGACATGTCAAAGTATAATTCATCACACACAAAATACTATGATGATCTCAAGTCCAAGGATCACTTGTATTACTATCACTAGAGGAATTCCTATTGACAGACGAGTAAAACTCTATTAGGTATTCCTTAGCGAGCCACGTTCAGTGAACTTATTCTCCAATAAACACCTACATACTTGCTTTAGTGTCTCCACACAAATGATTATGAGATCAATCATCCTCTTCTTAAGAGCAAGCAACGTATGTACTAATCTATCCGGATTCACTAATCCCCTTTTTAGTAATCCAACGATTAGGAACGATTTTAGTTTGTGAGCTATCTAGAATTTAGATCTCATTAGCATGATCACCATCATGATTCTAAAAGCATTGCTCAAAACTATGGGTTTATCATATTTAATAAAACAGCACCATGTAGATAATATAAAATTCCTTTAATAACCGAATAAGATTACAAAGTATATACTACATCATATCAAATATGATTGGCTTGTGTGCATACTACTTTCACAGTTTGATCGTCACTTAGAGATGCACACAAGCCAATCATATTTGATATGATGTAGCATATATTTTATAATCTTATTCATTTATTAATAAAAGAATTAATTTATTAAAGTCATTTTACTTTATCTACATGGTGTTGTTATGTTATATATGATAAACTCATAGTTTTGAGCAATGCTTTTAGAATCATGATGATGATCATGCTAATGAGATCTAAATTCTTAGAAATCCTAAAACTAAAATCATTCCTAATCGTTGGATTACTAAAAGGGGATTAGTAAGTCAGGATAGATTAGTACATACTTTTCTTGCTCTTAGGAAGACGATAATTGATCTTATAATTATTTGTGTGGAGACACTAAAACAAAGTATATATATGTGCTTATTGGAGAATAAGTTCACTGAACGTGACTAGCTAAAGGAATACCTAATGGAGTTTTACTTGCCTGTCAATAGGAATTTCTCTAGTGATAGTAGTACAAGTGATCCTTGGACTTGAGATCATTATAGTATTTTGTGTATGATGAGTTATACTTTGACATGTCCCTTAAGACCTTTAGGGTATATCAAAGGGTATGCTTGGTTATAATAAGTTGTACATGGAGATAGGTGAATGGTCAACAAAGAATCTACCACATCTAGTAAAAGATGAAAATGTCCTATGTGATTCGATAGATGACAACTCAGTAGTCCTTGGCCAAGGCAGAATGAAATGAGAAAGGAGTTTCTAATTTACATTATTTAGAGTTGTACATTTAAGAATCGAAATGCATATAACTAAATAAGATAAGACTTGACAGTAATTCTATGTCTTATATTTAATTGGGACATTGTATGGTAGAAGGATTAAATTGTATGGTAACTATCCACTAAAAGGCTCTTTTGTGATTAATGTTGAAATTTATATTATCTGGAAAGTCGTTGATCGCTAAGGGGCTTACCCTTATTGTAGAATAAATATTATTTATTTAAATAAATTAAATATTTAATTTATTTATTTAAATAAGATTAGAATTGTTCTAATTGATTTATTCACGACCGGTTTAATATAGAGAACCTAAAGGGTCACATCGCAAAAGAAAAATATTTATTTAAGAAGTAAATGACATAATTGTAATAATAAGTTAAGTGAATTTAATTTAATATATGGTGATAAAATAAATTAAATAGCTTAATATTTATTATTTAATATTTTGGGAATATTAAATATAAATTAATAAGTAGAGTCTTATTAGTATTATTACTATTATTATTATTTAATTTCTAAAAGGGTTTGAAAATTAAGCAATAAAAGTACTCTCATAAATTCGTAATTGGATTAGGAGTTTAATTAATTAAAAGAGATTAATTAAAATAAAACCATATTCCTAAATAGTTTAGGAGGGTTGCCTACATCTATAAATAAGAGAAGTCTTGTTATGGATTAGGGTTACACATATTTTGAATTGTTGGAGAGTACTTAGAATTTCTATAGAGATAGAAACTAGGGTTTTACTAACACCAATCTTCTTGAATACGTATTATTCCTTGGTGGATCACCTTTAGAGGCCAAACACTTGGGTGGCTAACGTTAATCAAAAGAAAGAATCTAATCGGTGAATTTTAAGGAGAACGCGAAAGAATTTGGAGTTGAACTTGTACTCGAGGAAGTAGGGTTCTACGAGGATATAATTCTTATTCTCTATCTCTTTCGTATAATTGATAATTGAGCACAAGGAAAGATCATGGTGATGGTTAGTATAAAATTTTAAAATTTTATTTTATTGCGCTTCAGCTATATTTGTGTAATTTGATTGCATGCTCGCGTAATAAACAAACCTAACAAAAATAATGTGCATGTTGGCCAGGAAGACTTTGCGCCACTTGAAAGGAATATTTGTGACGAAATTATCGATGGAACCCCTTATTCTCGACAAAATTATTTTTGACAGAACTTGTCGTTGGAATTAGGTTAATTATGAAAGTAGTATGCATACAAGCCAATCATATTTGATATGATGTAGCACATACTTTGTAATCTTATTCATTTATTAATAAAAGAATTGATTTTCTTAAAAGTCATTTTATATTATCTACATGGTGCTGTTATATTAAATGTGATAAACCCATAGTTTTGAGCAATGCTTTTAGAATCATGATGGTGATCATGCTAATGAGATCTAAACTCTAGATAGCTCACAAACTAAAATCGTTCCTAATCGTTGGATTACTAAAAAGGGGATTAGTGAATCCGGATAGATTAGTACATACGTTGCTTGCTCTTAGGAAGAGGATGATTGATCTCATAATCATTTGTGTGGAGACATTAAAGCAAGTATGTAGGTGCTTATTGGAGAATAAGTTCACTGAACGTGGCTCGCAAAGGAATACCTAATGGAGTTTTCCTCGCCTGTCAATAGGAATTCCTCTAGTGATAGTAGTACAAGTGATCCTTGGACTTGAGATCATCATAGTATCTTGTGTATGATGAGTTATACTTTGACATGTCCCTTAAGACCTTTAGGATATATCAAAGGGTATGATTGGGTATAATAAGTTGTGCATGGAGATAGGTGAATGATCAACAAAGAATCTACCACGTCTAGTCAAAGATGTGAAATGTCCTATGTGATTCGATAAATGACAACTCAGTAGTCCTTGGCCAAGGCAGAATGAAATTAGAAAGGAGTTTCTAATTTGCATTATTTAGAGTTGTGCATTTGGGAATCGAAATACATATAATTAAATAAAATAAGACTTGACAGTAAATCCATGTCTTATATTTAATTGGGACATAGTATGGTAGAAGGATTGAATTGTACGGTAACTATTCACTGAAAGGTACTTTTATGATTAATGTTGAAATCTATATTATCTGAAAAGTCGTTGATCGCTAGAGGGGCTTACCCTTATTGTAGAATAAATATTATTTATTTAAATTAATTAAATGGTTTAATTTATTTATTTAAATAAGTTTCGAATTGTTCTAATTGGTTTATTCACAACCGACTTAATATGGAGAACCTAAAGGGTCACACCGCAAAAGAAAAATATTTATTTAAGAAGTAAATGGCATAATTGTAATAATAAGTCAAGTGTATTTAATTTAATCTATGAAGATAGAATAAATTAAATAAGCTTAATATTTATTATTTAATATTTTGGAAATATTAAATATAAATTAATAAGAGGAGTCTTATTATTATTATTACTATTAATATTATTTAATTCCTAATAGGGATTGAGAATTAATTAATAGAAGTACTCTCTCATGAATTCTTAATTGGATTAGGAGCATAATTAAAGGAGTTTAATTATAATAGAAACCCTACTCCTAAATAGTTTAGGCAAGAGTTTTCATACATCTATAAATAAGAGGAGTCTTATCATAGATTGGGGTTACACACTCTTGTATTAGATTGTGGAGAGTACTTGCAATTTCTATAGAGATAGAAACTAGGGTTTTGCCAATACCCAACTTCTTGAATACTTATTCTTCCTTGGTGGATCACCTCTAGAGGACAAACACTTGGGTGGCTAACGTTGATCAAAAGAAGGAATCTCATCGGTGGAATTCGAGGAGAACACGAAGGACTAGGAGTTGAACTTGTACCCGAGGAAGCTTTGATCTACGAGAGTATAATTCTTATTCACTTTCTCTTTTGTTTAATTGATAATGGAACACAAGGATAGATCATGGTGATGGTTTGTATTAAAATTTTAAAATCCGTTTTATCACGCTTCCACCCTAGTTGTGGAATTTGATTGCATGCTTGCGTAATATACAAACCTAACAGTGGTATTAGAGCCTAATCCTTGTGTTAATTATTGATTTTGATGATTCCATGTATGAATTGATATGCGATACGATCGGATTTTTGGGCAGGAAAAAATTTTCTGAATCTGCATCTTGGCGCGGCAGCGCCGCTTCCAGTTCATTCTGGAGCGCGGTCGCGCCCTAACCCATAAAACATTTCTGGGGGTGCAGCGCGACCGCGCTGCTCCTAGTTCAATTTGGAGCGCGGCCGCGCCAGTGTGCAGACTTTGAAAAATGTTTGTTTTCTCAATTTACATAAATAGTTTATTTAATTGATATAAGTTTAAAAATAAAGATATTTATTTTATCTGGAATAGGATTTCAGATTGCTAAAATTAAAGGAGTTTAATTTGAATTTGGTTTTGATTAAAATAAAAGAGTTTATTTTGTTTCAAAAACTAAATATTAGCAAACCTTTTGCCCATTAATTGATATCAATGCATATATGGAATGGTTTTATTATTCATGAGATGAATGTTATTTATTGATACATATAGAGATATGTATGATAATAAATAGGGATTGATTATGGACTATTGACCAATGTGTGATTGGAATTATTTTAGAGGATGCTTGAATGGATGGGTTTTTATAAATGGGGTCTACGTACCTCGTCTTCTCTAATTTTTCTTAATGTAAATTCTATCTCCCTCCTATGTACTTCCCCTTGACTGCTGATCAAGGTTTCTATTATAGTAAATAGTTCATGTAATACGATTAGTTAGAATTATTTTGAAGAAATAGAGACAAAGGAGCAAGGAGCGCTTGAAGACCCGTTTGTAATGGAGCCCGAGTTTAAATGTAATAGTTATATTTAAATTTAATTCTTGCATCCTAGGTTTGATCTTTTGGTTCACTTGGTGGCTCTAGTGAACCAAACTAGAATAAAAGTCCATAATTAATCCGGGTAGAATATAGTATTCTATATGTGCATGTTTACTATATATATATATATATTATATATTATACAACATGCTTCGCATGTTAAATAATATGTCGCGTATTTTATATATATACATATATATATATATATATATATATATATATATATATATATATATATACATATATATATATATATATATATATATATATATGTGTGTGTGTGTGTGTGCATGCGCTAAACAAGATGAGACTAATAATTACAAACCCCTCAAAGAAATTATATTAAGTCCTAAGCGTTCAGAGATATTTGGAATATCGAACGTCGCCTTCTAGCATGGTAAAGCGATACAGTATTAAATATTTAATATGAGTTTGTTGTGTCACACAAAGCAAGTATTAAATATTTAAGATGTTGCTTTATCACATTTGATGCTTATAAATAGACTAAACGATTTTGTTTTATTGTGTCACACAAGGACAGTGTTTTTCTTTCGAATATATGGAAGTGCTAGGTTGGACTTGAAAGTAGTATGCACACAAGCCAATCATATTTGATGTGATGTAGCATATACTTTGTAATCTTATTCATTTATTAATAAAAGAATTGATTTTCTTAAAAGGCATTTTATATTATCTACATGATGCTGTTATATTAAATGTGATAAACTCATAGTTTTGAGCAATGCTTTTAGAATCATGATGGTGATCATGCTAATGAGATCTAAATTCTAGAAAGCTCACAAATTAAAATCGTTCCTAATCGTTGGATTACTAAATAGGGGATTAGTGAATTCGGATAGATTAGTACATACGTTGCTTGCTCTTAAGAAGAGGATGACTGATCTCATAATCATTTGTGTAGAGACACTAAAGCAAGTATGTAGGTGCTTATTGGAGAATAAGTTCACTAAAAGTGGCTCGCTAAGGAATACCTAATGGAGTTTTACTCTCCTGTCAATAGGAATTCCTTTAGTGATAGTAGTACAAGTGATTCTTGGACTTGAGATTATCATAGTATCTTGTGTATGATGAGTTATACTTTGACATGTCCCTTAAGACCTTTGGGATATATCAAAGGGTATGATTGGGTATAATAAGTTGTGCATGGAGATAGTGAATGATCAACAAAGAATCTACCACGTTTAGTAAAAGATGTGAATGTCTTATGTGATTCGATAAATGATAACTCAGTAGTCCTTGGCCAAGGCAAAATAAAATTAGAAAGGGTTTCTAATTTGCATTATTTAGAGTTGTGCATTTGGGAATCGAAATACATATAATTAAATAAAATAAGACTTGACAGTAAATCTATATCTTATATTTAATTGGGACATTGTATGGTAGAAGGATTGAATTGTACGGTAACTATTCACTTAAAGGTACTTTTGTGATTAATGTTGAAATCTATATTATCTGGAAAGTCGTTGATCACTAAGGGAGCTTACCCTTATTGTAGAATAAATATTATTTATTTAAATGAATTAAATAGTTTAATTTATTTATTTAAATAAAATTATAATTGTTATAATTGATTTATTCACAACCGGTTTAATATGGAGAACCTAAAGGGTCACACCGCAAAAGAAAAATATTTATTTAAGAAGTAAATGGCATAATTGTAATAATAAGTTAAGTGTATTTAATTTAATCTATGGGGATAGAATAAATTAAATAGCTTAATATTTATTATTTAATATTTCGGAAATATTAAATATAAATTAATAAGAGGAGTCTTATTATTATTATTACTATTACTATTATTTAATTCCTAATAGGGATTGGGAATTAATTAATAAGAGTACTCTCCCATGAATTCCTAATTGGATTAGGAGCATAATTAATTAAAGGAGTTTAATTATAATAGAAACCCTAATCCTAAATAGTTTAGGGAAGGATTTTTCCTACATCTATAAATAAGAGAAGTCTTATCATAGATTAGGGTTACACACTCGTGCATTAGATTGTGAAGAGTATTTGCAATTTCTATAGAGATAGAAACTAGGGTTTTGCCAATACCCAACTTCTTGAATAAGTATTCTTCCTTGGTGGATCACCTCTAGAGGCCAAACACTTGGGTGGCTAACGTTGATCAAAGGAAGGAATCTCATCCGTGAAATTCAAGGAGAACGCGGAGGAATTGGAGTTGAACTTGTACCCGAGGAAGCACGGTTCTACGAGGGTATAATTTCTTAATCTCTATCTCTTTCGTTTATATCGTTAATTGAGCACATAGATTGATCTTGGTGATGGTTTGTATAAAAATTTTAAAATTCGTTTTATCGCGCTTCCGCACTATTTATGTAATTTGATTGCATGTTCGCGCTATATACAAACCTAACAGTGGTATCAGAGCCTAATCTTGTGCTAATTATCGATTTTGATGATTCCATATGTGTATGGTATGCGATTGGATCGAAATTTTTGGGAGAATCAATTTTTTTTGGATCAGCGACGCGACGCAGCTGTGCCGGCTCCAGTTCATTCTAGAGCGCAGCTGCGCCACAGCGCAGCTACGCCGTTTCCCAATTCATTCTAGGCGCAGCTGCGCCGTACAGCAGAATCTGAATATTTTTTTTCCTTCAATTGAAATAAATGGTTTATTTAATTGATATAAGTTTAAAATAAAGATGTTTATTTTATCTGGAATAGGATTTCAGATTGCTAAAATTAAAAAAGTTTAATTTGGATTTGGTTTTTGATTAAAATAAAAGAGTTTATTTTGTTTCAAAACTAAATAGTAGCAAAACTTTTGCCCATTAATTGATATCAATGCATATATGGAATGGTTTTATAATTCATGGGATGAATGTTATTTATTGATACATATAGAGATATGTATGATAATAAATAGGGATTGATTATGGACTATTGACCAATGTGTGATTGGATTTATTTTAGTGGATGCTTTAATGTATGGGTTTTTATAAATGGGGTCTGCGTACCTCGTCTTCTCTAATTTTTCTTAATATAAATTCTATCTCCCTCCTATGTACTTCCCCTTGACTGCTGATCAAGGTTTCTATTTATTATAAACAGTTTATGTAATAGGACTAGTTAGAATTAATTTTGAAGAATTGGAGACAAAGGAGTAAGGAGCGCTTGAAGACCCGTTTGTATTGGAGCCCGGGTTTAAATATAATAGTTATATTTAAATTTTATTCTTGCACCCTAGGTTTGACCTTTTGGTTCACTTGGTGGCTCTAGTGAACCAAACTAGAATAAAAGTCCATAATCAGTCCGGGTAGAATATAGTATTCTATATATGCATGCTTACTATGTATATTATATATTATACAACATGCTTCGCATGTTAAATAATATGACGCGTATTTTATATATATATATGTGCATGCGCGCTAAACAAGATGAGACTAATAATAATAAACCCCTCAAAGAAATCATATTAAGTCCTAAGCGTTCAAAGATATTTGGAATATCGAACGTCGCCTTCTAGCATGGTAAAACAATAGAGTATTAAATATTTAATATGAGTTTGTTGTGTCACCACAAGGCAAGTATTAAATATTTAAGATGTTGTTTTACCACATTTGATGCTTATAAATAGACTGAACGATGCTGTTTTGTTGTGTCACCACAAGGACAGTGTTTTTCTTTCGAATATATGGAAGTGCTAGGATGGACTTAACTTGGATAATTTTGATTCGGATGTGTCACCATTTGATCAAAATAATCTAAGAGGCAAAATACAAGGAATTATATAGAGATGTAATTGACAATAGTTGTCTACCTAATTATTTATATATCGTTTGTTGTGTCACCACAATGCTATATACATTTGAAATGGGATCCTTATTCTCACTAGCAGACCTTTAATTAGATTTGCCGAACTATATATTGAGGGTAATATAGTTTGATGAAAATAGTGGGAGATACAAATTTAAAATAAAGACCTAATTTATTTTGGTAATTAATTAAATGAATGTATGCTAAAATGTTGTCTATTTCACATGCAGAATTTAAAAATGTCAAACTCACTATCACTGCGTAGCATACTTGATGCTAACAAACTGACCGGACCGAATTACATGGACTGGTTAAGGAATATGAGAATTGTTCTCACTGCTGAAAAGATTTCTTATGTCCTAAATTCGCCAGTCCCTGCAAGTGTTGCAGAAACAGCCCTTGAGTAAAAGATTGCTACTTTCAGAAAGTGGCAAGTGTTTGCCAAAATCTATACTAGCAAAAATACGCAACTATACACAGTCTACAAGTAATAAAGTGAAAGTACAGTATCGTCCCACAGAGAAGAATTGATTCTATAATGACAAATTCCAAATTTAAATCAAATCAATTTTTAGTAAACAAATGATCAATGATTTCTGAGGTTTTGAATTTAACTATTTAATTCTAAACTAAATTACTATCACTAGTTCAAAGACAAATTTTTAAAGACTTAAGACTATAACTTCACTTAATGCTTTATTTTGCTTAACACGCTCCCCTTTGGATTATGCTAGTTATTCTAGATTGTTAACCAGGAACGCATCACTATTTATGATCATCTTTCAATGTTCCATAAACAACCTAACTTAAATCCACAATTGATAGACTCAAGTTAATCACCCTAGATAACTAACTCACTATATTTCTATGTGAATTACAATTAAAAAGGATTTAAAGCCCAAGTTCCCTATTTTGATTACATGTAGTGAATAGGTATATCTCTATCCTAATCACGAATTCCATCGACAGCAGAAGACACAATCACATGCTATTATGGTCAGATCTAAATCTATACTTCATCTCTCAAATTCATACAGATTATCTCAGTAATTATTGGCCAGATAATTAAGCAATTCAGCACAAACCGTAATAGACAATCCAAAAATAACTAATCATAATATTCAAAGAAGCATGCTATTCAAAACTACGCATTAAGATCCATTATAGCCTTAAAAGAAATTTAGTTCATAAATAAACTAGAATTCATCATCCACAAGTTTAATAACATCAAAAGTTTGGAATAGAGAGAAAAGAGAAGAAACACTGTAAGCAATCCTTCAATCTCTGTCCTGCTCCTCCTTGTTTTCTCCTTGCTATCAACTTGCTTCGAGTCTTCTCCAATTGCGCCAAACTAGGGTTTGCTAATAAGAGATATCAATTACTAACTAGAAAACACCTATTTATAATATCTAATAAAATCCCTAATTAATTACAAAGTTTCAAATCCAAGTTCAAATCAAAACCATTTAAAACATCTGAAAAGTCAATTTTGCCCTCACTCGAACCGGCGCGGCTGTGCCCGGATTAAGCTTGAAAGGCGCGCGGCCGCGCTACCTTGCCAGCAAATTTTTTTTCTATGTCTGAAGTCAGGCGCGGCCGCGCTGCACCCTAGTTTATTTTGGGCGCGGCCGCGCTGCCCTGCTACTCTGCAATATCAGCAACTCAGCTACTGTAATAGCACAATCCCACCAATTCTCGCCAAACTCAATCCCAACACGCGCAACCTATAAAAACACATAAAAATGCATGAAAAGTAGCTATATACCATAGAAATAAGCAATAATTCACGTTCATTGGCAACCGATTCGTAGGTATAAAACCTACTCATCAAATTCCCCCAAACTTAAACTATTGCATGTCCCCAAGCAACATAATGCAATGCAATATACTAACACAATGCAACACAATGCCATGAATGCACAAATAACTACCATGCCTAAGAATCCAACCAATAGCCAGTATAAATGCTAACTGTATGCCTCAGAGATATCAACAACTAACTTGAACAGTGAATCCAGTCAATAGAAATTAATAACCCCAATCAATCAAATAATAGACACCTATCATCACCCAAGTCGTGCGTGTGTGTTCATTAATCAAGTTAACTGCCCAATGTTCAAAATAAAGCCTCATAACCAACTCTATAACAAGAATACTCTATTTTTACTTCAATTCAAGCAAATACAACAAATCCAGCCAAAATCAAGCAAATACCGAGCATGAAGGCTAGGTGTTAAGACACCCCTATGGATTTAATTACCCGAGTGATAGAGGCCACAGAACCCAACCAGTCAACATTTATTGTATTTATTTATTTCTCTTTTTTTTTAGCCTTAAAAGAACCCCCAAACTCAGCTTTTACCCTATTTAACCTTCCTTGTTAATTCACCTATCAATGTTTTACCCAATTCTCATGTAAAAATCAGTTATGCAACCCTTTGAACCCCAACAGTCAAATTAATCAATTTATTCGTGCTATCCAAAAACTCAAGTTATGACAGGCATAATTACCCTCATGATCAAAATTATTATATCCCTAACGAGTTTCAAACTGTCCAAGCTAACACAATAATACCCATCTCATCATTGGCCGAGCCAAAATCATACCAACTAATCAATTGGATTCATACAAACAAACTAAATGCACCTAACACAACCAAACTAAACTATGCAAGATACTAATATGCCAACATACTAACAGATATGATGCACAAAACCAATAAACATGCTAAACAAAACCTAAAAGAACTCCCCCAAACTTAAAACAGACAATGCCCTCATTGGATAAAACAATAAAAGAAAAGGAAAAGGAAAGAAAAACTCCCCTAATCCGAAGTAGCATCATCTGCCTCCTCCCCATCGGAAGGCGTGTCCGGAGGTAGATAAGTCGAGGCTTCACCAAACGTCGGAAATTGGACTTGAACGCCCAACTGAGAAAAGGCCTGCGAGAAACTATCTGAAAGCTGAGTGGAAAAAGAACGAAGCTCGGTTATACTCGAATGTATAGCATCCATCCTGCGAGTCATACGCCTCTCCATGTGCTCCAAACGAGCCTGGGATATATGAGCTATCTGTTCAGGTTCGGGCACCGGCTGATCACCGGCCTCCTCACTTTCACTATAGTCTCCCAATAAAAATCCTGCTCCACGGGCATGAGAGGGAGCTCCTTCCCACACCTTATACTTAGAAATCGTCGCATGGTCAATTGTGTTCATCAGAAGTTGCACAGGCTCACTATCAGCCCACTCCACCCCCGCAGCCGAGCATAGGCGTGTAATTACTGACGCATGAGGGATACCACCAGAAGTTCCACGCTGAAGGTATCGGCGAATACACTGATGGATAACATACCCCACATTAATTGACTTCCCTTGCACAATACCATATAGTAAAATCGCCCGATCCTTAGTCACGTCGTTTTGGTGCCTGGTTGGCATGAGATTGGCACAAATAAAGCTGTACCAGGCCTTGCCATAACGACTCAAGGCAGTGTGAGGGAAGTGAAGCTTCTGATCTGTCCATTGCTTTGTTGTCCACTCGGTACCAGGCTTGCACAGAATATTCTTGATTCGCTCCAATTTAGTGTCCCAATTCATAGAGTGAAAACTTTTAGGATCAGATTGATGAATAGAAGGCAAGTGATAGATGGCGTTGATACTTTGGCTATCATATGGCACCTGACAACCCCACACAAAAGCAGTCCCGTCCTTGGTAATCTTCGCGTTAGCATAGAATTCTTGTACAACTAAAATCGGGGTTGCCAATGGTGTTTCAACAAACAACAACCAACCCTTCGCTCGGATCATGCTCATCATTTGACCATCTATATCCGGGTCGGGCCTTAGCCCACGTTCCAACACAAAAGTTTTTCCCAACAAAACCCTGTGATAAAAATCCTCAGCCTCAACAGATACAAATCTACTCCTATCAAAATCCACTGACTCAGCCTGTGCATGAGAACTAGAAGATTCCCCTCGTGGTCGCTTAGAAGCCATAGCGAATCAGTCCCAATACACAGTAATGAAATATCTCCCCCAAACTTGACTGATACTACACTAGGATTTACTCAAACAATACCAACCTAATATACGTGCATGCACAGTATAATCTCAACCAATAATTCCAATACACAATAATCCCAAGTCGAAAATCTGACAAATAGATATAATACCTAGGTACAAAGTAAAACCCTAAATCACAATATACTTACTATAATTAGACCCGCTGTAATTCCTAGCTTTCCCACTGTGATGCATTGAAAATCTCCTTAAAGAACACTGAGAACAATGAAAGAGTCGGGTTTTGGGGTTTGAAGGAAGAAGTCGACTATGTGTGGTGTTGGTTTGGAGAGAGAATAGAGATGAAGAGAAATAGAAGTTAGGGTTTGCAATTGGTAGTGTTTGATTTGGAGAAGGAGTTTATAATGGTAGGAGTTGGTTTGGATTCGGATATGGGAGAGAAGAATGAGAGAGAGAGCGGTTCTAATAAGAATAGGTTCCTAAAAATGTGATTCCAAGCGGGAAAAGAAAATAAGAAGCAAGCAATGGGTCGGGTTTAAACTGGGTTTTAAAACCTGGGATCCGATCGCGGCGCGGCCGCGCTGGAATTTGACTTGAATTGGGCGCGGCCGCGCTGGTGCACCAGAAATTTTTTTTTTCAGCTTTGAGATGTGGCGTGGCCGCGCTGGTGGCCTTCACAATTTGGGCGCGGTCGCGCTGGTGTACCAGCTGTACATTTTGATTCCTAAAGCAAGGCGCGGCCGCGCTGAAATTTGACTTGGATTGGGCGCGGCCGCGCTGGTCTAAAAATCTGGAATTGCACTGTTACGCCTATTTTGAAGATTTCTTCATGTGCAAAACTTTATGCATGACCTGTAAGCAATAAAAACCAAACCAAAAAAACAAGGCATCTAATTATCACCAGATAAAAACCAAATTAAGTCTAATAATAAATCCTAAAAATCACAAAATTTAACTAAAAAGCAATTAAAAATTGGGTTGCCTCCCAACTAGCGCTTGATTTAAAGTCTTTCAGCCTGACTACTCCCTGTTTCAATTCCAATCAGTAAGAGTGATTGAGGTTTTCTGGCGATCAATGCCACCACCCCAATAATGCTTTAATCTTTGACCATTGACTTTAAATGACTCTTCCGGATTGTTTGCAAAAACTTCAACAGCGCCATGAGGGAATGCTTGTTTGACGATGAAAGGACCCGACCACCGAGACTGGAGCTTCCCTGGAAATAACTTCAGTCTAGAATTGAATAGAAGCACTGCTTGTCCCGGCTCAAACGTCCTGTCGATGATTTTCCGATCATGCCACTTCTTTACTTTTTCCATGTAAAGCTTTGAATTCTCATATGCTTGTAACCGGAATTCATCGAGTTTGTTAAGCTGAAGTAGCCTCTTTTCCCCAGTAGCCGCGAGATCAAAGTTCAACTTTCTGATGGCCCAATATGTTTTGTGTTCTAGCTCAACCGGTAGGTGACACGCCTTTCCATAGACTAATTGGTACGGTGACATGCCAATAGGCGTCTTATAAGCTGTCCGATAAGCCCAAAGTGCATCATCCAATTTTGCTGACCAATCTTTTCTACTCGGATTGACGATTTTTCCAAAATTTGCTTCACTTCTCTGTTTGAAACTTCGGCTTGACCACTTGTTTGGGCATGGTACGCTGTAGCAATTCGGTGGTTTACCCCATACTTAGCTAAAAGAGCCGTGAAAGACCTATTGCAAAAGTGACTCCCTTCATCACTGATAATTGCTCTTGGGGTGCCAAAACGTGTGAAGATGTTTTTCTGCAGAAATTTAAGAACCACCTTGGTATCATTAATCGGCAACGCACTTGCTTCCACCCATTTAGAGACATAATCGACCGCTAAAAAGATGTAGAGGTTGTTAAAGGACGATGGGAATGGTCCCATAAAATCTATTCCCAAAACGTCGAAGACTTCAACTTCTAAAATGGCATTCAAAGGCATCTCATGACGCTTGGAAATATTTCCCATCCTTTGACATCTGTCACATCTTTGCACGAAGTGGTGGGCATCCTTAAACAATGTTGGCCAGAAAAATCCTGCTTGCAACACATTGGTCGCTGTCTTCTCGCCTCCGTAATGACCTCCATATAGTGAATCATGGCAATGATGTAAAATACTCTCTACTTCACTTTGTGGCACACACCGTCTAATTATCTGATCGGCACAATGTTTGAACAGGAACGGTTCATCCCACATGTACCTTTTTACATCATGCAGAAACTTTTTCTTTTGTTGGTTGGTCAAATCAGGAGGAAGTACGTTGCTAACCAAATAATTGACAAAATCGGCATACCATGGGACTTCTGAGTGGATCACAAACAACTGCTCATCTGGAAAGAACTCATTGATCACCGTTTTATCTCCCTTTACGTGATCATTGTTTTCTAATCTCGAGAGATGATCTGCCACTTGATTTTCCATTCCCTTCCTATCCCGAATTTCCAAGTCGAACTCCTGGAGTAGAAGTATCCATCAAATCAGCCTTGGCTTCGCATCCTTCTTCAAAATCAGATATCTTATGGCAGAATGATCAGTGAACACCACTACTTTAGTTCCAATTAAGTACGACCTGAATTTGTCAAATGTATACACGACCGCGAGCAACTCCTTCTCAGTCGTCGTATAGTTGAGTTGGGCATCAGATAGTGTTTTGCTAGCATTATAAATGGCGTGAAAAATCTTTTCCTTTCGTTGACCCAAAACATCCCCAATAGCATAGTCACTAGCATCACATATCAATTCAAACGGCCTTGACCAATCCGGTGCTACAATTACTAGCGCTGTAGTCAATTTCCTTTTCAACAATTCAAAAGCTGCAAGACACTCATCATCAAATTTAAAGGGAACATCTTTCTCCAATAGGCTACATAAAGGCTTAAAGATCTTAGAAAAGTCCTTTATGAATCTTCTATAAAATCCGGCATGTCCTAAGAAACTCCGTATTCCCTTGACTGTAGTTGGTGGAGGTAGATTTTCTATTGTCTCCAGCTTGGCTCGATCTACCTCTAACCCGTTTGACGACACCTTGTGCCCAAGAATTATCCCCTCTTGCACCATAAAGTGACATTTTTCCCAGTTGAGCACTAAATTGGTCTCCACGCATCTTTTCAAAACCAGGACTAGATTTTCCAAGCAACTATCGAATGTGTCACCAAATACTGAAAAAATCGTCCATGAATACCTCCATGTTACGTTCAACCATATCTGAGAAAATAGCCATCATGCATCTTTGGAACGTCGCTGGTGCATTGCATAAGCCAAAAGACATCCTCCGAAAAGCGAAAGTGCCATAAGGACACGTGAAGGTGGTCTTTTCCTGATCTTTGGGGGCAATCACTATCTAATTATAACCTGAGTAGCCATCCAATAAGCAATAAAACTCGTGTCCAGCCAGTCTATCTAACATCTGATCAATGAAGGGTAGAGGAAAGTGATCCTTGCGGGTTGCCTTGTTTAATTTCCTGTAGTCCATACAAACCCTCCATCCAGTCACTGTCCTTGTCGGTATCAACTCATTATTCTCGTTTTCTACAATCGTCATACCACCCTTTTTAGGCACGCACTATACTGGACTCACCCAACTGCTATCGGAGATGGGGTAAATGATACCCGCATCAAGCCACTTCAAAATTTCCTTTTTCACCACCTCTTTCATGATCGGGTTCAGCCTCCTTTGTTGCTCTATCGTTGGTTTGGCATCGTCTTCCAAAAGGATCTTGTGCATACAGAATGATGGGCTAATTCCTTTTATGTCTGCGATGGTCCAACCAATGGCTGACTTGTATTCCCGGAGAACTCGAATCAACTTACTTTCCTGCAATTCGTTAAGTACAGATGCAATAATAACAGGCAAAGTAGATGATTCACCCAAATAAGCATACCTCAGATCGCTCGATAAAGGTTTAAGTTCAAGAGCAGGAGGTATTTCAAGAGATGGCTTCAAGCGCTCTAAGGATTTGTCAGTAAGTTCCAAAGGTTCATAGGGGATCTGAAATTTGCGTACTCTCGGCACTGTATCTAAAATGTGAAGAAACTCCATCATCTCTAGGTCATCCATGTTAGCCTCCCCTAATAAAACAGATTCCAACGGATCCTCAGTCAATTTCCTCAAAAACTCGTCTTCCACCACTTTTTCTACCACATCCAACCGGAAACACTCTTCCTCATCCGTAGGAAATTTCATGGCTTTGAACACATTGAATGTCAGTTCTTGGTCTTGCACCCTCATAGTCAATTCTCCTTTTTGCACATCTATAAGTGTTCTTCCCGTTGCCAAGAAAGGTCTCGCAAGTATGATAGGAATGTCTTTGTCCTCCTCATAGTCCAAAATAATGAAATCGACTGGGAATATGAATTTATCCACTTTTACCAAGATGTCTTCCACGATACCTCTAGGATATGTAACCGACCTGTCAGCTAGCTGAAGAGAGATGTTGGTCGGTTTTGGTGCAGGTAGACCCAGCTGAACATATATCGATATCGGCATAAGGTTGATGCTCGCACCTAAATCACACAAACATCTGTTGATTGATAAGCTGCCAATAGTGCAAGGGATAGTGAAACTACCTGGGTCCTTCAACTTCGGTGGCAACTTCTTCTACAATATCGCACTACACTCTTCAGTCAATGCTACTGTTTTATAGTCCTCCAACTTTTTCTTCCTTGACAAAATTCCTTTCATAAACTTGGCGTAGCTTGGCATCTGCTCTAAAGCCTCGGCAAACGGTATATTGATTTGCAGCTTTTTAAAGATTTCAAGGAATCTGGAGAATTGTTTGTCTATTTTCTGCTTGTGAAATCTTTGAGGATATGGAACAAGAGAGTATACTTCTGCTTGCTTTTTATGCTCCTTGTCTTTTTCCTCATTCTCCGTCTCCTTGTCTTTTTCTACCAGGTTCTCTGCGGGAGTTGGAACTGGGGATGGGCGCGGCCGCGCTGCCTCCCTTTGTATTTCAGGCGCGGCCGTGCTGGTCTGCTGGAGTTACTTCCCGCTACGAAGTTTTACAGCTTGACATTGTTCTTTACCATCTCTCTTGGGGTTAACCTCTGTATCACTTGGAAGTGTTCCTTGCGGTCGATTGTTCAAGACTTGAGCCAACTGACCGAGCTGATTTTCTAGATTCCGAATTGACACAGCCTGGCTCTTCACAGTCAAGTCTACCTGATTTAACAACTTATCTTGCTCATTCATTCTTGTTTCCGATGCTGTGATAAATCTTGCTAAAGACTCTTCTAAATTGGGTTTTCTCTCTGCCTGTTGTGGAGCTTGGTTTTGCAAACCCGGGGGATTCTGTGATCTTGGAGCGGGATTTTGAACTTGAGTGTTATTGGTCTATGAGAAACCCGGATGATTCTTCCACCCCGGATTATATGCATTCTGGTATGGTTGTTGTTGTCGGTTGTAACTCCCCAAGTACTGTACAGATTCTGGATTAATAGCACAATATTTCGTCGGATGTGCACCTGCACATAGCTCACACACATAAGCTGCTTGTTGGACCTTCGACTCCGCCAAAGCTTCAATTTTCTTAGACATGGCCGCCATCTGAGCTGTTAGTGCAGTGACTGCATCTACTTCCAAAACTCCAGCTACCTTTTGGTGATTCATCCTCGACGTCGGCCATTGATAGTTATTTGCAGCCATAGTTTCTAACAAGGTGAAAGCTTCATCAAAATTCTTATCCATAAGTGCTACCCCTGCAGCTGCATCTATAATTGTTTGAGTATTACTACTCAGCCCATTATAGAATGTCTGGACTTGCAGCCACTTGGGTAATGCATGATGTGGACATCTTCTCAATAACTCTTTGAACCTTTCCCAAGCCTCATACAGTGTCTCTCCATGACTTTGCTCAAAAGTGGAAATATCGTTTCTCAACTTAGCAGACTTAGCCAGCGGAAAGAATTTTGCTAGGAATTTCTGGGCCAAGTCATCCCAAGTTGTGATGGACCCCAGTGGAAGTGAGTGCAACCAACTTTTTGCTTTATCCCTTAGTGAAAACGGAAACAGACGTAGTCTCACCGCATCATCAGTTACATTGGGATATTTGAATGTATCACAAATCTCAAGAAAGCTAACCAAGTGTTCATTAGGATCATCGTTGGCTAATCCCCCAAACTGTACCGCATTCTGAATCATCTGAATTGTACCCGACTTGATCTCAAAGGAATTAGCCGTGATGGCTGGCCTCGTGATGCTTGACCTGATTTCATCAAGCTTAGGCATAGCATATTCCCTTAATGATTTCTGTTCTCCGTTAGCCATTTTTTCTTTCTCAATGGTCTCACGACAAAACTTTCTCAACTTGCGTAACTTGTTTTCAAGATCGTCTTCACTCTGCACAAGTTCCGGCTGCTTTGATCGGGTTTGCATAAACAAACCGAGATCACCTGAAACAGGAAGTAACAAGAAAAACAATGTTAACTAAAACTGAATTAATTAAATTAAAACTTGAAATTATAGACACAATTGTTCCCCGGCAACGGCGCCAAAAACTTGTTTGCCAAAATCTATACTAGCAAAAATACGCAACTATACACAGTCTACAAGTAATAAAGTGAAAGTAGAGTATCGTCCCACAGAGAAGAATTGATTCTATAATGACAAATTCCAAATTTAAATCAAATCAATTTTTAGTAAACAAATGATCAATGATTTCTGAGGTTTTGAATTTAACTAATTAATTCTAAACTAAATTACTATCACTAGTTCAAAGACAAATTTTTAAAGACTTAAGACTATAACTTCACTTAATGCTTTATTTTGCTTAACACGCTCCCCTTTGGATTATGCTAGTTATTCTGGATTGTTAACCAGGAACGCATCACTATTTATGATCATCTTTCAATGTTCCATAAACAACCTAACTTAAATCCACAATTGATAGACTCAAGTTAATCACCCTAGATAACTAACTCACTATATTTCTATGTGAATTACAATTAAAAAGGATTTAAAGCCCAAGTTCCATATTTTGATTACATGCAGTGAATAGGTATATCTCTATCCTAATCACGAATTATGAATTCTATCGACAGCAGAAAACACAATCACATGCTATTATGGTCAGATCTAAATCTATACTTCATCTCTCAAATTCATACAGATTATCTCAGTAATTATTGGCCAGATAATTAAGCAATTCAGCACAAACCGTAATAGACAATCCAAAAATAACTAGTCATAATATTCAAAGAAGCATGTTATTCAAAACTACGCATTAAGATCCATTATAGCCTTAAAAAAAATTTAGTTCATAAATAAACTAGAATCATCATCCACAAGTTTAATAACATCAAAAGTTTGGAATAGAGAGAAAAGAGAAGAAACACTGTAAGCAATCCTTCAATCTCAGTCCTGCTCCTCCTTGCTTTCTCCTTGCTATCAACTTGCTTCGAGTCTTCTCCAATTGCTCCAAACTAGGGTTTGCTAATAAGAGATATCAATTACCAACTAGAAAACACCTATTTATAATATCTAATAAAACCCCTAATTAATTACAAAGTTTCAAATCCAAGTTCAAATCAAAACCATTTAAAACATCTGAAAAGTCAATTTTGCCCTAACTTGAACCGGCGCGGCCGCGCCCGGATTAAGCTTGAAAGGCGTGCGGCCGCGCTACCCTGCCAACAAATTTTTTTTCTATGTCTGAAGTCAGGCGTGGCCGCGCTGCACCCTAGTTCATTTTGGGCGCGGCCGCGCTGCCCTGCTACTCTGCAATATCAGCAACTCAGCTACTGTAATAGCATAATCCCACCAATTCTCGTCAAACTCAATCCCAACACGCGCAACCTACAAAAACACATAAAAATGCATGAAAAGTAGCTATATACCATAGAAATAAGCAATAATTCACGTTCATTGGCAACCGATTCGTAGGTATAAAACCTATTCATCAGCAAGATGATGCAATCTTGGCTCAATACATCATGCTCGCATCCATGAGCAACGAGCTTCAGCGTCAGCATGAAACTATGGATGCTCCTACTATATTGCTGCACCTCAAAGAGTTATATGGTGAGCAAAGTAGGACTGCTAGATATCAGATATCTAAGGAGCTCTTCCGATCTCGTATGACCGAGGGCACTGCTGTTGAGACTCATGTCCTTAAGATGATCAATCTGATTGAACAACTTGGACAGCTTGGGTTCGTAATGGATGGGGAGTTAAGTTAAGATTTGATCTTGCAGTCACTCCCAGACACCTTCTCACAATTTGTTGTGAATTTTCACATGAATAAGTTGGACGTCAGCTTGCCTGAGTTACTTAACATGTTGAAAACTGCTGAAGGTCACTTCTCATCCAATAAGAACTAAGTCTTACTAGTGGATGATTCTTCCAAGAAAAGGAAGAGGCCCAAGGTGTCTTTTGAAAAGAAGAAAAACAAGAAGGCTAAGGGCAAAGTGAAGAGAAAGGATAAAAAGAAACCTGATCCAGATAGCAAAGGAATTTGCTACCATTGCAATAAGTCGGGACACTGGAAGAGGAACTGCAAGGAGTATCTTGCGGACCAAAAGAAGCTTGGAGAAGCTTCGACTTCCGATCTAGGTTTGTTCATGATTGAAAGTAATTTTTCTGAAAGTCAAAATTCTACTTGGGTATTGGATACCGGCTGTAGTTCTCACATATGTAATAATATGCAGAGACTAAGCAGAAGTAGAAAGTTGAACAAGGATGAAGTCGTCCTACGAGTGGGAAATGGAGCAAAGGTTGCTGCATTAGCTGTAGGGACTTATTGTTTAGCACTGCCTTCGGGCAAGTTCATTAGTTTAAATCATTGTTATTATGTTCCGACACTCATTAGAAACATTATTTCAATTTCTGTATTGGATATGGATGGTTTTGTTATTATAATAAAGAACAATAGTTGTTCTATTTATAATAAAAATGTTTTATATGGTGTTGGCAACCTACTGAATGGACTTTACATACTTGACTTGCATGAAAATATACTTCAAATTGAACAAACTAAGAAAAGAAAAAGAGATGATGTTAATTATACCTTTATGTGGCACTGTAGACTTGGTCATATCAATGAAACAAGATTATCCAAGTTGCATAAAGATGGGCTTTTAGAGCTATCTGATTACGAATCATATCCAACTTGTGAATCTTGTCTCATGGGTAAAATGACTAAATCTCCTTTTAGTGGAAAAGGAGAAAGAGTTACAGAGTTGTTAGCGTTGGTACACACAAACGTATGTGGACCTATGACAACGAATGCACGAGGAGGGTATTCTTATTTTATTACTTTTACTGATGATCATTCTAGATTTGGATATGTGTATTTAATGAAATACAAATCTGAATCATTTGAAAATTTCAAAGAATTCAGAAGTGAAGTAGAGAAGCAAACTGGTAAGAGTATTAAGATTCTTCGATCGGATCGAGGAGGGGAATACTTGACCAATGAGTTTCTCAATTGTCTCAAAGAAAATGGTATAATCTCACAATGGACTCCACCAGGGACGCCACAGTTGAATGGTGTATCTGAAAGGAGAAATCGAACATTGTTGGACATGGTTCGTTCCATGATGAGTTTTACCGACCTTCTAGTATCCTTCTGGGGTTATGCCCTAGAATCAGCTGCATACCTACTTAACAAGGTACCTACCAAATCCGTCCCAAAGACCCTATATGAGGAAACCAAATCTTAAGCATGTTAAGACTTGGGGTTGTCCAGCTTATGTCAAAAGGTTTAAACATGATAAGCTGAAGACTAGATCCGACCAATGTAGATTCGTGGGAGATCCTAAAGAAACATCAGGGTATTATTTCTATCATCCTACTGATCAAAAGCTGTTTGTTGCGAAATACGCTGCCTTCTTGGAAAAGGAGTTTATCCTTGAAGGGGTCAGTGGGAGTAAGATATATTGTTGCCTCTTTTTAGTCTTTAACAAAAGAGCTCTAACTCATGCAAGCATACATGTCTCAACAAGTAATACAGAGGAAGTAGAAGTATCGTCCCACAGAGAAAGTGCTAAATTAAATCACTATGCATCAGTTCTATCACTATATTTGTTTGCCTAAACTAATGACTTAATTTTGGTGATAAAATTATTTCTAAACCAACTAATAACTAAAAATGCAGATAATAATGAAATATATCAAAATTAGAATTAATGGGATCTTGACTTCATTTAATAGTTCATCTAATTACCACCCTCATGCTAGTCAGTTCACATATCACAGAAAAATAGCCAAGAGCACTAATATAGACATAACCATCTGTCAATGTATTATGACCTACTCACATAATATCCATACTCAATAGACACCATGTAATCACCACTATAACTAAAATTACTATATTTCTATGTGAAATTGCAATTATATTGATTTAAAGCATAAGCCCTTATTTTGACTCTTACGGTGAAACAATATTTCTATCTGATTCACAAAATATTAAGCTATCCGATTAAGCCTCATATTCGCAAGTTATCATGATTACAATCCATACTCATATGTTATTTCTCAATTCCATACAAGTACTGAAATCGAATGGTGATCAATCATTCATATATGTAAAACAACCATGATAGAAGTTTCTTATGATATGCAAAACAATCTAACCATCAAGCTTATAATTAGACTACATATTAAAATCCGTTAGAATCCCATAATGGATATTAGTTCATGACTGAACCAAAAGCCATTATGGGATCAAAACTATACATTAGAAAATAAACAATTAATTGAAATAAGAAGAAGTAGATTGATCAAACCCAATTGTTGACAAAAATCCAAAGTAAGCTCAAACCCACATCAAAATTCAGCGCTTAAACAATAATAAACCACAGTAAAACTCCAAAAAACTATATCTCTAGAAAAGTAGAATAATAATAACAAAAATCTCTCTGTTCCTTCTCAGGGTCTCCTTCTCTCTCTCTCTTATCAATAATATCTTCAATCCTCTTCCAAATTGGCTTCTTTTTCCTCATCCAGCCGCACATCAGCAACAAAATTCGTGCCCTAGCGCCTCTGGCGCTACAGTAGTATAATTCCTAGCGCTTCTGGCACTAGGTCATGTCCTCAGATTTACAAAAATGCCATCAAGTCTGATTTTAACCTTTTAAACTCTAAAATGACTCTTTTGCCCCTCCAGCTCCAATCCTACAATAAACAAACACAAAAACAAATAAAACAATACTAAAAACACTTAAAGATCGCAATAATTAAGTCTAACAAGACCTGATTCGTAGGTATAAAACCCACTCATCAAATACCCCCAAACTTAACCAATTGCTTGTCCCTAAGCAATGCAATAATACCAACATGAAAAATGCAAACTAACTATAATGCAAACGAATCATATAACTGAAACAACATAGTAAACCATATCAGGCCTCAAATATCCATAAAACAATTTCAACCCACTATCTAATGTACAGCTTTCACTCAAACTGATTAATCAAACCATGCTTGTCATCATTCATGTCATGCGTGTGTGTGTAAATCAACTGTTATAATCAATCACAACCCAAATTACTCATATAATCAGCATCTTAGAAAGAAACTCAAAAACAATTTTCACATCTCTATCAGTAAAACAACTAATCCAATTCATGTAAACATGTAATTAGCACAAGGGGAGTTACGGCATGTTTTCTTCATTTACGAGTGCGTTTTACGCTCCATCTCGTTTTTTTTTTATCATTTTCTTCCTTTTTTTTACTTGGCATGTGAAATGTCTAACTTCCTTAGGCTTACCAAAACTACCCATGTAACGAGCTTTCAACCAGTGACTCCCAAACCAGTTGGCTTTAGGGCACTAGGTGTCAAGACACCCCTAAGGATCTAATTACTCAAGTAGAAATGGCCACGAAATTAAACTAGCCAAGAAAGTTTTTTTTTCATTCATTTTTTTTAAACTCCCCCAAACTTATGTATTGCTTACTAGAGCCTTCATAGAAGTTTCACTGATATTATCACATTGTATTCCCAAGTTTCTTACCAGGCACATATTATATAAGAATTTAAATCAAATTAAATAAACAGTTGACTAAATGCTTTCCTTGTTAACATGAAATTCAGATAAGCATATTTGACTTCCCCATTCAAGTTATCGCTCAACACTAGATTTCAATCATTAACACGCTTTTACTTAACACTAGAATCTTATCATTGGCCACAATGGTTCAACTATGTCATTTGTTATCTGATTCATGCAACTAAATGCTTGACACACCCTAAAATGCAATGTAACTACTATGCAACAAGTATAAACACAATAAAACATAACAATCTATATGCATGAAAACAAAAAAACTACCCCCCAAACTGAACAAGACAATGTCCTCATTCAAAAATTAGTAGAAATTAAGAACAGAGGACTCCCCTGATGAAAATGCTACTCGTCATCACTACCATCGGCGACATCATCATCATCATCCGCACCAGGAGGCGAGTCAGGTGGTGGGTAACTAGAAAGAGGAGGAGCTAGTGGAAACTGAAAGGGCCCTGCCAAAGGATTCAACCGCTTAAACATATCCGCCAACGCTGTAGAACAATTAACATTGTAAGCATAGATCTCTGCTTGGCGTTGAGCAAGTCGACTCTGCTGACAAGTAATGCGATCAAAACCCCTCTGAATCGTTCCTGCCACTAAGTCTATCCGTTTAGTATGGTGCCGGAGGTCCTGACGGATAGTCTCAACTACATTGGGGGCTTGAACCGGATCCTCAACAGGTGGTGGCTGCTCCTGCGGCTGCTGCTATGGTATAATGAAGCCTAAGCCCCTCGGGTGTGATTCACCTCCACCCCATACTCTGTACCGTACCATTGCAGCATGATCAATTGGAGGCAATGGGGCCTGCATTAGTGCATCCTTATCCCACTGGACCCCAGCACGGCGGCATAAATCGGTGATCAATGAAGGATGAGGCAATCCACCTGTGGTGCTACCCTCAAGCCCATCCACAATAGATTCATGAATTACCTCCCCAACATCCACTGTCTTTCCTGTGGCTATGCAAAACAATAGGGCCGCCCGCTGATTAATAACATCGCCCATATGGCAGCACGACATCAACTTAGCACAAATAAAAGCATGCCACGCTTTACCATATCTGCTCAACTTGGATGGAGGAAAATGCACGGCTTCTTGTTGGTCAGTCAACTTCTATTCTGTCCCTAGCTCACAGAGGGCTGCTATGATCTCAGAATAGTCCAAATCCTATTGCATGTATTTCGTATATCCATCACTGTGAATCTTTTGCAACCCATAATACGCGTTGATTTCTTTTCGCCTCACGTTTACTTCCTTACCACGAACCATCACCAGATTCCCATTAGCTTCTTTAGCATTGGCATAAAATTCCGTTACAATTTCAACTGCAGCTGGCTCAGGTTGCGTTGTGAATGTCATCCAATTTTGGCTGCGTATCATGTGAGCTAATTCCCCATCTACCCGCTTAATCGGTAACAACCCGCGCTCAGGAATTAGGGACTTCCCTGACGACCAGTTTATATACCTGTCGTACGCTTGAGGGCTAACAAACTTTTTCTTATCATACTTAACAACAGCTGACGAACCTGAGCTTTCCTCTCTATGTCTTTTAGGAGCCATAAGTGATCACTTAAGCACAATCACAACCCAAAACAACTCAAAACTTCGTTGGGGCAAACTATCAAACACTTGGTAGGCAACACTTGAAAAACCCCTTTTCAAAGGCTCCCCCAAACTTAGAGTAACCCAATCTTGGCACAATGAAATCTCCCACAAATCGCAAACATATAGATAGAAAATTGAAGCTTTAACCCAATCCCAATTGAGCCAACACAAACTCAATTGGGTTCACAATCAAAACTAAGAACTTTCTCCAAATACTAGCAATTCAATCTCTAGCCAACAATTTCAAGTTCTAATTGTTCAATAATGTAAAACTTACTTGAAATTGAAAGTACCCATATGGAGAATCTTCAATCCTTTAAGGCTATGAGAAGTAAGTTCCTTGATTACAAAAGATGTAAGTGTCGAAGACGATTTGTTGGTGTTTGGGTGGGAGGAAGTAGCTGCAATCGGCAACAATGGAGCAAGCGGCGGCTTGAAGTGGCTAGGAGAAGAAGAAAAACTGAACTTTTGGTGTGGTGCCCTCCTTTTGCCTGATTTAGGTTTTAAACCCTTATATTTTTTTTAACTCGCCTGTTGAGCGCTGCTGGTGCTGGCGTTTGTATAGAGTTGGGCGCTGACAACGCTACCTTGCAGTGTCTATTGGTTTGGGGTAGCGCTGCTGGCACTTGGTTTGTGAAGGCTCGAGCGCTGCCAGCACTTGCTTGCAGTAGCTGTTGCCGAGTTGAGCGCCTCTAGTGCTGACTGTAGTGCACAGTTGGGCGCTGCTGGCGCTACGTTGCAGTGTTAAGCCTAGTGTCTAGCGCCTCAGGCGTTGTCTTGTGCCCATGTTGAGCGCCTAGTGCGCTAAGTTACAGTGTCTTGGCCAGCGAGTAACGCCTAGAGCGCTGGTTATGCACCTGGATGAGCGCCTCTAGCGCTTAAACGTTTAGTCCCATACTTAGCCAAATTTCCTCAGTTCTTGTTTCTACCTGCAGATAAATCAACCCAAAGTCCCAAGTTAGTGACCAAAACCCCTTTTTTTTATATATATAATTGACTAAACAAAAGAAAAACAGAAAATTAAAACGCTGGGTTGCCTCCCAGATAGCGCTAAGTTATAGTCAATTAGCTTGACTGTCTCTGAATCTCATGTCTCAGAAAGGATTAAGGTGACTTTCTGTCTGTCCACCTCATCCCCAAAGTAATGCTTCAACCTCTGGCCATTCACTTTGAACGACTGGTCCGGGAATTTATCATACACTTCAATCGCACCATGCGGAAAGACTGTCTTCACTGTGAATGGTCCTGACCATCTTGATTTCAGCTTCCCGGGAAAAAGTTTGAGTCTGGAGTTGAAAAGTAAAACCCTTTGACCCGGTTCAAATGTTCTTTCTAAGATCTTGCGATCATGCCATTTTTTCACCTTTTCCTTATACAGCTTCTAGTTTTCATATGCCCGTAGTCGAAATTCGTCCAACTCATTGATTTGGAGTAAGCGTTTCTCCCCTACAGCTGTCGAATCAAAGTTCAACTTCTGAATTGCCCAATACGCCTTGTGCTCTAGCTCCATAGGAAGATGACAAGCTTTTCCATAAACAAGTTGAAACGGTGACATGCCCAACAGAGTTTTGTATGCAGTCCTATATGCCCACACAGCATCATCTAGCTTCAAAGACCAATCCTTCCTCGTCGGATTCACAATTTTTTTGAGGATTCTTTTGACTTCCCGATTGGATACTTCAGCTTGACCGTTCATCTATGGGTAGTAAGCTGTAACAATACGATGATTCACCCCATACTTGGCCAACAAAGCTGTAAACTGCCTGTTGCAGAAGTGACTACCTTCATCACTAATAATCGCTCTCGGAGTCCCAAATCTAGTGAAAATACTTCGATGTAAAAACTTGAGAACTACCTTGGCATCATTCGTCGGGAGCGCTGCCACTTCTACCCATTTCAACATATAGTCAACTGCTAGCAAGATGTAGAGATTACCGCACGAAGACACAAAAGGGCCCATCAAATCAATCCCCCATACGTCGAAAACTTCTACTTCGATGATTGTATTCAAAGGCATTTCATTCCTCTTTGAAATATTACCCACTCTCTGACATCTATCACACCGCTGGACAAAACTGTAAGCATCCTTAAAGATTGTCGGCCAGTAGAATCCTGCTTGTAGTACTCTAGTCGCTGTACTCTCTCCTCCATAGTGACCTCCATATACAGAAGAATGACAATCCTGCAAAATCCCCTCAGTCTCACTATATGGGATACACCTTCTTATCATTTGATCCGCACACTGTTTAAACAAATACGGCTCATCCCATATATACCATTTAACATCATACAGGAACTTTTTCTTTTGGTGCCCCACCAAGTCAGAAGGTATCATCTTACTCACCAAATAGTTCGCGTAATCAGCAAACCATGACACTTCCCCTTGCACCACAAACAACTGCTCATCCGGAAAGGATTCATTAATTGCAACTTTGTCGTCTATCTCCCTTTCTGGCTGCTCTAGCCGAGATAAGTGATCTATCACTTAGTTTTCGGTACCCTTCCTGTCCTTGATCTCCAAATCAAACTCCTGCAGTAATAATATCTACCTGATTAGCCTGGGCTTCGCATCCTTCTTTGCCACTAAATGTCGGATTACCGAGTGATCCATGTACACTATCACTTTTGTGCCTATCAGATATGACCAAAATTTATCGAAGGCATACACCACTGCCAATAACTCTTTTTCTATGGTGGTGTAATTTAACTGTGCATCCATAAGGGTTTTGCTGGCATAGTATATCACATGAAACATCTTCTCCTTCCTTTGCCCCAAAACAGCCCCCACGGCGTAATCACTGGAATCACACATCAGCTCAAACGACAATGCCCAATCTGGTGTTGTGATAACTGGCGCTGAAGTTAATTTACTCTTTAAGTGCTCAAATGCCCTCATACAAGCCTCGTTGAAGTTAAATTGTGCATCCTTATCCAATAAACTGCACAATGGTTTAGTTATCTTGGAGAAGTCCTTGATGAATCTGCGGTAGAAGCATGCATGTCCAAGAAAACTGCGGACACCTTTTATTGAAGTAGGTGGAGGTAGGTTCTCAATAGTTTCCAGCTTTGCCCTGTCCACCTCAATTCCTTTCTTCGAAACTTTGTGTCCTAGTATGACTCCTTCTTGTACCATAAAATGGCACTTCTCCCAATTCAGTACTAGATTTGTTTCAACACATCTCTTTAAGACCATCTCCAAATTTTCAAGGCATAAATCGAAAGAATCACCAAATATCGAGAAATCGTCCATGAATACCTCAACATTCTGTTCGACCATGTCTGAAAATATTGCTGTCATACATCTCTAAAAGGTGCCTGGAGCATTGCACAACCCAAAAGACATCCTTCTGAAGGCAAAAGTGCGGTATGGACATGTAAAAGTAGTCTTTTCTTGGTCTTCTGGAGCTATCATAATCTGATTGTAGCCTGAATATCCATCCAGAAGGCAATAATACTCATGACCCAGTCTGTCCAACATCTGATCGATAAATAGAAGTGGAAAATGGTCCTTCCTTGTAGCTTTGTTAAGCTTGCGGTAATCCATGTAGATTCTCCACCCTGTTACGGTTCGCGTTGGGATCAGCTCGTTATTCTCATTAGTGACAACGGTCATTCCACCCTTCTTTGGTACGCACTGCACGGGGCTCACCCATGAACTGTCCGAAATTGGGTAGATTATTCCCGCGTCCAGCCATTTCAGTATCTCTTTCTTGGCCACTTCTTTCATTATAGGATTGAGCCTTCTTTCCTGCTCAACCGTTGGCTTGCTACCATCTTCCAGCAGGATCTTATGCATGCAAAAAGAAGGGCTTATCCCCTTGATATCTGCTATGGTCCATCCAATAGCTAATTGGAACTCTCTAAGCACTCGTAGCAGTTTTTCCTCCTGAAAAGATGTTAGTGCAGAAGAAATAATTACAGGTAGCTTTGAATCTTTAATTAAAAATGCGTACCTGAGATGATCTGGAAGTGGTTTTAATTCATGTTCGGGCGGTGTCTCAAGAGATGGTTTCAACTTTACCGACGTCTCTCCAGCTTTCGTAAGTGGCTCTACAGGTGTTCTGAATTTTCCGAATTTGGGGGTGGTATCTAGATATTGCACAAGTTCGGCACATTCTTCATCCTCCAAATCTGATTCTTCAGCAATCACTCTCTGCAGTGGTTCATAATTCAACAAACTCTCCACGTCATCATTCACTATATTGTCCACTAAGTCAACTCTAAAACACTCTTCTTCATCTGTTGGGAGCTTCATTGCCTTGAAAACATTAAACTTCACCTCCTGATCATGTACCCGCATTGTAAGCTCCTCTTTCTGCATGTCTATCAGAGTCCTCCCCATGGCTAGGAATGGTCTCCCTAGTATGATTGGTATACTCTTGTCCTCCTCATAGTCCAAAATGATGAAATCCGCCGGAAAGATAAATTTGTTCACTTTTACCAGTACATCCTCTACTATCCCTCGTGGATACGTGATGGATCTGTCAGCTAACTACAAGGAAATATTTGTTGGCCTTAGTTCCGGCAATACCAACTGACTAAATACAGACAACGACATCAGGTTGATACTCGCCCCAAGATCACACAAACATTTATTGAAGTTCATCTTTCCGATCGTATATGGTATAGTGAAACTACCCGGATCTTTCAGCTTTGGAGGTAGTTTACGCTGAAGCACTGCACTGCATTCCTCTATCAAAGCTACTATCTCAAACTCGTCTAATCTTCTCTTCCTTGACAATATACCCTTCATGAACTTTGCATAACTTGGCATCTGTTCTAATGCCTCAGCGAAAGGTATGTTGATCTGCAGTTTCTTAAAAACCTCCAAAAACTTACTGAACTGTTTATCTTCCCTCTGTTTGTTCAATCTTTGCGGATACAGAACCTGAGGATGAACTTGTGGTACTGTATTCACAGGCTTCTTATCTGAACTCACTTTATCCTTCTCTATTTGCTGCGACTCGGACTCATCTTTCTTCTTTTTCTGATCAGCCTCAATTTCTTTCTCAGTTTCAACCCCAGTGTCATCCCCTTGTAAACTTGGTGCTACAGTGCCTGGTACAATTCCTGCATATTGCTTTCCCGATCTTAGTGTTATGGCCTGACACTGCTCTTTACCCTCTCTCCATGGATTTGCCTCTATGTTACTTGGCAATGAACCCTGGGGCCTGTTGTTAAGCATAGTCGCCATTTGCCCCATTTGAGTTTCCAGATTTTTAATAGCCACTGCCTAGCTTTTGATCATCACCTCCGTATTTGCCATGTACTTTAACATCATCTCCTCCATTTCTGATTTCTTTTCTTGCTAAGGTGTATATGGAGTCTGATGTTGTTGTTGTTGAGAAAATCCCGGTGGAAAAGGTGGTCGTGGAGCAAACTGTTGATTCTGCTGAAACTGTTGTTGCTGATTTCCTTGATTATTTGACCAACTAAAGTTTGGATGATTACGGTTGTTGGGGTTGTATGTGTTCTGAAACTGACCTTGGTTTTTCTTATAACTGTTCACATACTGCACCGACTCTGAGCTGATAGCACATTGATCTGTTGAGTGTGACCCCGCACAAATCTCGCATATGAAGGCAACTAACTTGGCTTTGCTTTCTGACAACGAATCTATTTTCTTCGCCATAGTCGTCATCTGTGCTGACAACTGAGTAATAACATCCACTTCCAACAAACCTGTAACTCTAGGCTGTGGCATTCTGGCTGTAGGATTCTGGAAATCATTTGCTGCCATAGTCTCAATCAGGTTATAAGCTTCGTCATAGCTCTTCGCCCCTAAAGCTCCTCCTGCAGCTGCGTCTACCATTTGCCTCGACTGCCATCCCAAACCATTATAAAATGTGTTGATCACCATCCAATCTAGCATCCCATGGTGCGGACATTTCCTTAGCATCTCCTTATATCTATCCCAAGCCTCATATAAGGATTCACCCTGTTGTTGCTCAAACTGAGAAATTGATGTCCTCATTTTTGCAGTTTTAGCCATTGGGAAAAACTTGGCTAAAAACTTCTGTGCTAGGTCCTCCCATGTAGTAATTGATCTTGAAGGCAAAGAATGAAGCCAACTTCTCGCTCTATCCCTCAATGAGAATGGTAACAGTCTTAGTCGGATGGCATCCTCCGTCACCCCATTGTACCTAAATGTACTGCATATTTCAATGAAGCTTAAGAGATGCTCATTAGGATCGTCTGTAGCAGCACCCCCAAATTGAACCGAATTCTGCACCATTTGAATGGTGCCCGGTTTTATCTCAAAAGTATTTGCTGCTATTGCCGATCTGACTATGCTAGACTGCCGTTCATTAATATTCGGCATAGAATAGTCCCGCAAAGCTTTATGCTCCTCTCTTCGCTCTTCCGCCATATTCAGTATAATTCCTTCCAACTGTGCTTGTAAATTTCTACGCACTCTTGCTTTCCAACCTCTGCCGTCAATATTATCCTGTGCTGGTGTCAATTCTGAGTTGGATGATCGTGTGTGCATAAAATTCTACAAGTACCTGAAGCCAAAACAAAAACAAAAATAGAAATGAGAAAAGATTAGATTTGTCTAAGTCAAACAATATAGCTTAAAACTGATGATAATAATAACAATCTAAACTCCTTTCCCCGGTAACGGCACCAAAAACTTGTTGCCTCTTTTTAGTCTTTAACAAAAGAGCTCTAACTTATGCAAGCATACATGTGTCAACAAGTAATACAGAGGAAGTAGAGTATCGTCCCACAGAGAAAGTGCTAAATTAAATCACTATGCATCAGTTCTATCACTATATTTGTTTGCCTAAACTAATGATTTAATTTTGGTGATAAAATTATTTATAAACCAATTAACAACTAAAGATGCAGATAATAATGAAATATATCAAAATTAGAATTAATGGGATCCTAACTTCATTTAATAGTTCATCTAATTACCACCCTCATGCTAGTCAGTTCACATATCACAGAAAAATAGCCAAGAGCACTAATATAGACATAACCATCTGTCAATGTATTATGACCTACTCACATAATATCCATACTCAATAGACACCATGTAATCACCACTATAACCAAAATCACTATATTTCTATGTGAAATTGCAATTATATTGATTTAAAGCATAAGCCCTTATTTTGACTCTTACGGTGAAACAGTATATTTCTATCTGATTCACAAAATATTAAGCTATCCGATTAAGCATCATATTCGCAAGCTATCATGATTACAATCCAAACTCATATGTTATTTCTCAATTCCATACAAGCACTGAAATCGAATGGTGATCAATCATTCATATATGTAAAACAACCATGATAAAAGTTTCTTATGATATGCAAAACAATCTAACCGTCAAGCTTATAATTAGACTACATATTAAAATCCGTTAGAATCCCATAATGGATATTAGTTCATGACTGAACCAAAAGCCATTATGGGATCAAAACTATACTTTAGAAAATAAACAATCAATTGAAATAAGAAGAAGTAGATTGATCAAACCCAATTGTTGACAAAAATCCAAAGTAAGCTCAAACCCACATCAAAATCCAGTGCTTGAACAATAATAAACCACAGTAAAACTCCAAAAAACTATATCTCTAGAAAAGTAGAATAATAATAACAAAAGTCTCTCTGTTCCTTCTCAGGGTCTCCTTCTCTCTCTCTTATCAATAATATCTTCAATCCTCTTCCAAATTGGCTTCTTTTTCCTCATCCAGCCGCACATCAGCAACAAAATTCGTGCCCTAGCACCTCTGGCGCTACAGTAGTAGAATTCCTAGCACTTCTGGCGCTAGGTCATGTCCTCAGATTTACAAAAATGCCATCAAGTCTGATTTTAACCCTTTAAACTCCAAAATGACTCTTTTGCCCCTCCAGCTCCAATCCTACAATAAACAAACACAAAAACAAATAAAACAATACTAAAAACACTTAAAGACCGCAATAATTAAGTCTAACAAGACCTGATTCGTAGGTATAAAACCCACTCATCATATATCTTGAAGAAGTTCAAGAACCACAAAATACTACGGATCAAAGTCAAGTATCTAACCAAGTAGATGAACCTACTATACTACTACCTATTCGTAAATCTGGAAGAGTACCGAAAATACCTGATAGGTATGGATTCATCATAGAGGATGATGATGAGGTACGCATCATAGATGATGATGATCCATTGACTTATGAAGAGGCTATAAGTAGTGAAGACTCAGAGAAATGGCTTGAAGCCATGAAATCTGAGATGGACTCCATGTATGAAAACCAAGTATGGACTTTGATTTCACCACCTGAGGGCATTAAGCCTATTGGGTGTAAATGGGTCTTTAAGAGAAAGACTGGAGCAGATGGCAAGGTAGACACCTACAAGGCCCGACTGGTTGCAAAAGGTTTCAAACAAAGACAAGGAGTTGACTATGATGAAACCTTCTCACCAGTAGCTATGCTCAAGTCCATTCGGATTTTGCTTGCAATTGCAGCTTATTATGACTACGAGATCTGGCAAATGGACGTGAAAATGGCCTTCCTCAATGGAAAGCTTGAGGAAAATGTATATATGATACAGCCAGAGGATTTTGTTTCAACGGTTGGAACAAACCAAGTCTGTAAGCTACAACGATCCATTTATGGATTGAAGCAAGCTTCTCGAAGATGGAACATCCGTTTTGATGAGATAATCAAAAGGTTTGATTTTATCAAAAATGAGGATGAACCTTGTGTGTACAAGAAGGTTAGTGGAAGCGCTGTTTCATTCCTTGTATTATATGTTGATGATATATTACTGATAGGGAATGATGTTCCTATGCTACAGTCGATCAAAATTTGGTTATCTAAACACTTCTCCATGAAGGACATGGGTGAGGCATCCTATATTTTGGGGATAAAGATCTATAGAGATAGATCTAAAAGGATGTTGGGCTTGATCCAAGGAAAGTACATTGACTCGATGCTAAAGAAGTTTAGCATGGAAGGTTCCAAGAGAGGTCTCATGCCGATGAGCCATGGAATACATCTCTCCAAGAAACAGGCCCCAAAGACACCTGAGGAGAGAGACCGTATGAGTAAGATTCCTTATGCTTCCGCAATAGGATCTATTATGTACGGTATGATATGTACTATACCATATGTCACTCATGCACTTAGTATAACAAGCAGATATCAGTCGAATCTAGGAGAAGAGCACTGGAAGGCAGTGAAAAACATCCTAAAGTACTTGAGAAGAACTAAGGATGTATTTCTAGTCTACGGTGGGTCTGAGTTAAAACTAGAGGGCTATACAGATTCAAGTTTTCAAACGGACCAAGATGACAATAAATCCGTTTCAGGGTATGTGTTTACCTTAAACGGTGGCGCAGTGAGTTTGAAGAGTTCCAAGCAACAAACAGTTGCTGATTCAGTGACAAAAGCAGAGTACATAGCTGCAAGTGAAGCTACAAAGGAAGCTGTTTGGATGAAGAAGTTCATAACTGAACTTGGAGTGGTTCCTAGCATTAGAGGAGTCGTACCTTTATTCTGTGACAACAATGGAGCTGTTACGCATGCTAAGGAACCCAGGTCTCATCAGAAATCCAAACACGTGTTGCGGCGATTTCATTTGATTAGAGAGATCATTGAAAGAAGCGATGTCATCTTGGAGCGTGTGGACTCTCAAGACAACATTGCAGATCCATTTACTAAAGCTTTGACATAACAGCAGTTTGATCGTCACTTAGAGAAGATGGGTATTAGATACCATGGCGATTGGCTTTAGTGCAAGTGGGAGATTGAAAGTAGTATGCACACAAGCTAATCATATTTGATATGATGTAGCATATACTTTGTAATCTTATTCATTTATTAATAAAAGAATTGATTTTCTTAAAAGGTATTTTATATTATCTACATGGTGCTGTTATATTAAATGTGATAAACCCATAGTTTTGAGCAATGCTTTTAAAATCATGATGGTGATCATGCTAATGAGATCTAAATTCTAGAAAGCTCACAAACTAAAATCGTTCCTAATCGTTGGATTACTAAATAGGGGATTAGTGAATCCGGATAGATTAGTACATACGTTGCTTGCTCTTAGAAAGAGAATGATTGATCTCATAATCATTTGTGTGGAGACACTAAAGCAAGTATGCAGGTACTTATTGGAGAATAAGTTCACTGAACGTGGCTCACAAAGGAATACCTAATGGAGTTTTACTCGCCTGTCAATAGGAATTCCTCTAGTGATAGTAGTACAAGTGATCCTTGGACTTGAGATCATCATATTATCTTGTGTATGATGAGTTATACTTTGACATGTCCCTTAAGACCTTTAGGGTATATCAAAGGGTATGATTGGGTATAATAAGTTGTGCATGGAGATAGGTGAATGATCAACAAAGAATCTACTATGTCTAGTAAAAGATATGAATGTCCTATGTGATTCGATAAATGACAACTCAGTAGTCCTTGGCCAAGGCAGAATGAAATTAGAAAGGGATTCTAATTTGCATTATTTAGAGTTGTGTATTTGGGAATCGAAATACATATAATTAAATAAAATAAGACTTGACAGTAAATCCATGTCTTATATTTAATTGGGACATTGTATGGTAGAAGGATTGAATTGTACGGTAACTATTCACTGAAAGGTTCTTTTGTGATTAATGTTGAAATCTATATTATCTGAAAAGTCGTTGATCGCTAAGGGGGGTTACCCTTATTGTAGAATAAATATTATTTATTTAAATGAATTAAATAGTTTACTTTATTTATTTAAATAAAATTAGAATTGTTCTAATTGATTTATTCACAACCGGTTTAATATGGAGAACCTAAAGGGTCACACCGCAAAAGAAAAATATTTATTTAAGAAGTAAGTGGCATAATTGTAATAATAAGTTAAGTGTATTTAATTTAATCTATGGGGATAGAATAAATTAAACAGCTTAATATTTATTATTTAATATTTCAAAAATATTAAATATAAATTAATAAGAGGAGTCTTATTATTATTATTATTATTACTATTACTATTATTTAATTACTAATAGGGATTGGGAATTAATTAATAGGAGTACTCTCCCATGAATTCCTAATTGGATTAGGAGCATAATTAATTAAAGGAGTTTAATTATAATAGAAACCCTAATCCTAAATAGTTTAGGGAAGGGTTTTTCCTACATCTATAAATAAGAGAAGTCTTATCATAGATTAGGGTTACACACTCTTGCATTAGATTGTGGAGAGTATTTGCAATTTCTATAGAGATAGAAACTAGGGTTTTGCCAACACCCAACTTCTTGAATAACTATTCTTCCTTGGTGGATCACCTCTAGAGGCCAAACACTTGGGTGGCTAACGTTGATCAAAGGAAGGAATCTCGTCCGTGAAATTCAAAGAGAACGCGGAGGAATTGGAGTTGAACTTGTACCCGAGGAAGCACGGTTCTATGAGGGTATAATTTCTTAATCTCTATCTCTTTTGTTTATATCGTGAATTGAGCACATAGATTGATCTTAGTGATGGTTTGTATAAAAATTTTAAAATCCGTTTTATCGCGCTTCTACACTATTTATGTAATTTGATTGCATGTTCGCGCTATATACAAACCTAACAGGACTTAACTTGGATAATTTTGATTCGGATATGTCACACTTGATCAAAATAATCTAAGAGGCAAAATACAATGAGTTACATAGTGATGTAATTGACAATAGTTGTCTACCTATTTATTTATATATAGTTTGTTGTGTCACACAAGACTATATACATTTGAAATGGGATCCTTATTCTCATTAGCAAATCTTTAATTAGATTTGTCGAACTATATATTGAGGGTAATATAGTTTGATGAAAAAGTGAGAGATACCAATTTAAAAATAAAGACCTAATTTATTTTAGTAATTAATTAAATGAATGTATGCTAAAATGTTGTCTATTTTCACATGCAGACTTTAAAAATGTCAAACTCACTATCACTATGTAGCATACTTGATGCTAACAAACTGACCGGACTGAATTACACGGACTGGTTAAGGAATCTGAGAATTGTTCTCACTGCTGAAAAGATTTCTTATGTCCTAAATTCGCCAGTCCCTGCAAGTGTTGCAGAAACAGCCTCTAAGGAAGAGATTGCTACTTTCAGAAAGTGACAAGATGATGCAATCCTGGTTCAATGCATCATGCTCGCATCCATGAGTAATGAGCTTCAGCGTTAGCATGAAACTATGGATGCTCCTACTATATTGCTGCACCTCAAAGAGTTGTATGGTGAGCAAAGTAGGACTGCTAGATATCAGATATCTAAGGAGCTCTTCCGATCTTGTATGACCGAAGGCACTACTGTTGAGACTCATGTCCTTAAGATAATCAATCTGATTGAACAACTTGGACAGCTTGGGTTCGTGATGGATGGGGAGTTAGGTCAAGATTTGATCTTGCAGTCACTCCCGGACACCTTCTCACAATTTGTTGTGAATTTTCACATGAATAAGTTAGACGTTAGCTTGTCTGAGTTACTTAACATGCTGAAAACTGCTAAAGGTCACTTCTCATCCAACAAGAACCAAGTCTTACTAGTGGATGATTCTTCCAAGAAAAGGAAGAAGCCCAAGGTATCTTCTAAAAAGAAGAAAAACAAGAAGGCTAAGGGCAAGGAGAAGAGAAAGGATAAAAAGAAACCTGATCCAGATAGCAAAGGAATTTGCTACCATTGCAATAAGCCGGGACACTGGAAGAGGAACTGCAAGGAGTATCTTGCGGACCAGAAGAAGCTTGGAGAAGCTTCGACTTTCGATCTAGGTTTGTTCATAATTGAAATTAATTTTTCTGAAAGTCAAAATTCTACTTGGGTATTGGATACCGACTGTAGTTCTCACATATGTAATAATGTGCAAGGACTAAGCAGAAGTAGAAAGCTGAACAAGGATGAAGTCGTCCTACGAGTGGGAAATGGAGCAAAGATTGATGCATTAGCTGTAGGGACTTATTGTTTAGCACTGCCTTCGGGCAAGTTCATTTGTTTAAATAATTGTTATTATGTCCCGACACTCGTTAGAAACATTATTTCAATTTCTATATTAGATATGGATGGTTTTGATATTATAATAAAGAACAACAGATGTTTTATTTATAATAAAAATATTTTATATAGTGTTGGGAACCTACTGAATGGACTTTACATACTTGACTTGCATGAAAATATACTTCAAATTGAACAAACTAAGAAAAAAAAAGATGATGTTAATTATACCTTTATGTGGCATTGTAGACTCGGTCATATCAATAAAACAAGATTATTCAAGTTGCATAAAGATGGGCTTTTAGAGCTATCTGATTAAGAATCATATCCAACTTGTGAATCTTGTCTCATGGGTAAAATGACTAAATCTCCTTTTACTGGAAAAGGAGAAAGAGTTACAGAGTTGTTAGTGTTGGTACACATAGACGTATGTGGACCTATGACAACGAATGCACGAGGAGGGTATTCTTATTTTATTACTTTCACTGATGATCATTCTAGATTTGGATATGTGTATTTAATGAAATATAAATCTGAGTCGTTTGAAAAGTTCAAAGAATTCAGAAGTGAAGTAGAGAAACAAACTGGTAAAAGTATTAAAATTCTTCGATCGGATCGAGGAGGGGAATACTTGACCAATGAGTTTCTCAATTGTCTCAAAGAAAATGGTATAATCTCACAATGGACTCCACCAGGGACGCCACAGTTGAATGGTGTATCTGAAAGGAGAAATCGAACATTGTTGGACATGGTTCGTTCCATGATGAGTTTTACCGACCTTCCAATATCCTTCTGGGGTTATACCCTAGAAACGGCTGCATATCTACTTAACAAGGTACCTACCAAATCCGTCCCAAAGACCCCATATGAGTTATGGACAGGGAGGAAACCAAATCTTAAGTATGTTAAGACTTGGGGTTGTCCAGCTTATGTCAAAAGGTTTAAGCATGATAAGCTAAAGACTAGATCCGACAAGTGTAGATTTATGGGATACCCTAAAGAAACTGTAGGGTATTATTTCTATCATCCTACTGATCAAAAGGTGTTTGTAGCGAAACACGCTGCCTTCTTGGAAAAGGAGTTTATCCTTGAAGGGGTCAGGGGGAGTAAGATATATCTTGAAGAAGTTCAAGAACTACAAAATACTTCAGATCAAAGTCGAGTACCTGACCAAGGAGAAGAACCTACTGTACCACAACCTATTCGTAAATCTGGAAGAGTACCGAAGATACCTGATAGGTATGGATTCATCATAAAAGATGATGATGAGGTACGCATCATAGATGATGATGATCCATTGACTTATGAAGAGGCTATGAGTAGTAAAGACTCATTGGCTTGAAGCCATGAAATCCAAGATGGACTCCATGTATGAAAATCAAGTATGGACTTTGGTTTCACCACCTGAGGAAATTAAGCCTATTGGGTATAAATAGGTCTTTAAGAGAAAGACTGGAGCGGACGGCAAAGTAGAGACCTATAAGGCCCGACTAGTTGCAAAAGGTTTCAAACAAAGACAAGGAGTTGACTATGATGAAACCTTCTCACCAGTAGCTATGCTCAAGTCCATTCGGATTTTGCTTGCAATTGTAGCTTATTATGACTACGAAATGTGGCAAATGGATGTGAAAATAACCTTCCTCAATGGAGAGCTTGAGGAGAATGTATATATAATACAGCCAGAGGGTTTTGTTTCAACGGTTGGAACAAACCAAGTCTATAAGTTACAACGATCCATTTATGGATTGAAGCAAGCTTCTCGAAGATGAAACATACATTTTGATGAGATAATCAAAAGGTTTGATTTTTTCAAAAATGAGGATGAACCATGTGTATACAAGAAGGTTAGTGGGAGCGCTGATTCATTCCTTGTATTATATGTTAATGATATATTACTGATAGGGAATGATGTTCCTATGTTATAGTCGATCAAAATTTGGTTATCTAAACACTTCTCCATGAAGGACTTGGGTGAGGCATCCTATATTTTAGGGATAAAGATCTATAAAGATAGATCTAAAAGGATGATTGGCTTGAACCAAGGAAAGTACATTGACTCGATGCTAAAGAAGTTTAACATGGAAGATTCCAAGAGAGGTCTCATGCCGATGAGTCAAGGAATACATCTCTCCAAAAAACAGGCCCCAAAGACACCTGAGGAGAGAGACCGTATGGGTAAGATTCCTTATGCTTCAGTAATAGGATCTATCATGTATGGTATGATATGTACTAGACCAGATGTCACTCGTGCACTTAGTGTAACAAGCAGAAATCAGTCGAATCCAGGAGAAGAGCACTAGAAGGCAGTGAAAAACATCCTAAAGTACTTGAGAAGAACTAAGGATGTATTTCTTGTCTACGGTGGGTCTGAATTGAAACTAGAGGGCTATACAGACTCAAGTTTTCAAATGGACCAAGATGACAGTAAATCCGTTTCAGGGTATGTGTTTACGTTAAACGGTGGCGTAGTGAGTTGGAAGAGTTCCAAGCAGCAAACAGTTGTTGATTCAGTGACAGAGGCAGAGTACATAGCTACAAGTGAAGCTGCAAAGGAAGCTGTTTGGATGAAGAAGTTCATAACTGAACTTGGGGTGGTTCCTAGCATTAGAGGAGTTGTACCTTTATTCTGTGACAACACCGAAGCTGTTGCGCAGGCTAAGGAACCTAGGTCTCATCAAAAATCCAAACACGTGTTGCGGCAGTTTCATTTGATTAGAGAGATCATTGAAAGAGGAGATGTCACCCTGGAGCGTGTGAACTCTCAAGACAACATTGCAGTTCCATTTACTAAGCTTTAACACAACAGCAGTTTGATCGTCACTTAAAGAAGATGGGTATTAGATACCATGGCGATTGGCTTTAGTGCAAGTGGGAGATTGAAAGTAGTATGCACACAAGGCAATCATATTTGATATGGTGTAGCATATACTTTGTAATCTTATTCATTTATTAATAAAAGAATTAATTTTCTTAAAAGGCATTTTATATTATCTACATGGTGTTGTTATATTAAATGTGATAAACCCATAGTTTTGAGCAATGATTTTAGAATCATGATGGTGATCATGCTAATGAGATCTAAACTCTAGATAGCTCACAAACTAAAATCATTCATAATCGTTGGATTAGTAAAAAGGGGATTAGTGAATCTGGATAGATTAGTACATACGTTGCTTGCTCTTAGGAAGAGGATGATTGATCTCATAATCATTTGTGTGGAGACACTAAAGCAAGTATGTAGGTGCTTATTAGAGAATAAGTTCACTGAACGTGGCTCACAAAGGAATACCTAATGGAGTTTTACTCGCTTGTCAATAGGAATTCCTCTAATGATAGTAGTACAAGTGATACTTGGACTTGAGATCATCATAGTATCTTGTATATGATGAGTTATACTTTGACATGTCCCTTAAGACCTTTAGGGTATATCAAAGGGTATGATTGGGTATAATAAGTTGTGCATGGAGATAGGTGAATGATCAACAAAGAATCTACCACGTCTAGTCAAAGATGTGAAATGTCCTATGTGATTCGATAAATGACAACTCAGTAGTCCTTGGCCAAGGCAGAATGAAATTAGAAAGGAGTTTCTAATTTGCATTATTTAGAGTTGTGCATTTGGGAATCGAAATACATATAATTAAATAAAGTAAGACTTGACAGTAAATCAATGTCTTATATTTAATTGGGACATTGTATGGTAGAAGGATTGAATTGTACGGTAACTATTTACTAAAAGGTTCTTTTGTGATTAATGTTGAAATCTATATTATCTGAAAAGTCGTTGATCGCTAGGGGGGCTTACCCTTATTGTAGAATAAATATTATTTATTTAAATAAATTAAATGGTTTAATTTATTTATTTAAATAAGATTAGAATTGTTCTAATTGGTTTATTCACAACCGGTTTAATATGGAGAACCTAAAGGGTCACACCGCAAAAGGAAAATATTTATGTAAGAAGTAAATGATATAATTGTAATAATAAGTTAAGTGTATTTAATTTAATCTATGGAGATAGAATAAATTAAATAAGCTTAAAATTTATAATTTAATATTTTGGAAATATTAAATATAAATTAATAAGAGGAATCTTATTATTATTATTACTATTACTATTATTTAATTCCTAATAGGGATTGAGAATTAATTAATAGAAGTATTCTCTCATGAATTCCTAATTGGATTAGGAGCATAATTAATTAAAGGAGTTTAATTATAATAGAAACCCTAGTCCTAAATAGTTTAGGGAAGGGTTTTCCTACATCTATAAATAAGAGGAGTCTTATCATAGATTGGGATTACACACTCTTGCATTAGATTGTGGAGAGTACTTGCAATTTCTATAGAGATAGAAACTAGGGTTTTGTCAATACCCAACTTCTTGAATACCTATTCTTCCTTGGTGGATCACCTCTAGAGGCCAAACACTTGGGTGGCTACCATTGATCAAAGGAAGGAATCTCATCGGTGGAATTCGAGGAGAACACGAAGGACTAGGAGTTGAATTTGTACCCGAGGAAGCTTTGATCTACGAGAGTATAATTCTTATTATCTTTCTCTTTATTTTAATTGATAATTGAACACAAGGGTAGATCATGGTGATGGTTTGTATTAAAATTTTAAAATCCGTTTTATCACGCGTCCGCCCTATTTGTGTAATTTGATTGCATGCTTGCGTAATATACAAACTTAACAGATTATTTTTGACAGAATTTACTTCAACAGAAATAATTCTGTTGGAAATAAAGGATTTTCTTGTAGTGAGAGAGTGAGACATGTTTTAAACTGGACGTGCATCGAGTTTGCATACCACATATCTAGTATGATGAGTAATCAGTCGAGTATTCTTTTTAAAGCTTTGGGATGTTTCACATGAACCTCATATGGAATGAAATTAAGAATGTTGACAGGTTAGGCTTAAATTTTTAAGTCAAGTTGGATTTCAAACGTGTGTGTTAGTACTTTGTGTACACGCACGCTAGGTGCAAGTTTTTCCGTTCTTCCCCAACAATTGGTATCAGATATATAAAAATTGATCCCGAGATGGTAACATCTTCTAAATACACGTGATAGTGATTCAAAAATTAATCTCGGACAACTTCTTCAAAAGAATATGCAATGAATGTTGAGTTCTCGATGAAGGATTAGTGTTTTTCTAAAGGATTTTGATGTTGAATTCTTGATGGTTTAGGCGAGAATTCTTTACGAAAGTAGTTATCCGAGAATTGGTACTGCCGTGATTAAGAGAAGATATTTATTTATTAATGGAAGTTAACTCTCGATGGTAGAAAAACATAGAGTAATTTGGAAAAAAAAATAGTTTCATGGTGATTAAAGAGAATTGTTCAAGTTAGGGGGAGCTCTTAATATGTTGAACTCACTTATGAGAGGAAAATTGTTAGGATATCACAAATAAGTTGGAATGACACATTAGAGGAATAATGAAACAATGAAGGATTAATATTCATGAATGGCCTAAGACCTAATCGCTTAGTTTTTTAAGTCAAGTTGAGTTTCAAACATGTATATTAGTCATTTATTGTTTCATTATTCCTCCAATGTAGAACTACAACTCACTTGTAATATCCTAACATTTCAAAACTTATATTCGAAGAGGTTTGAAACTGTAAATCATAGCTTCATAAATTAACGAGTTTCTTATGTTTACGAGCTCCTCCCATCTGAGTTTTATGATGTTCAAGCTCGATCAGTTTACTACATGTGCCTTTAGTCAAAGTTTAAAATCAACTAGTTTACATGTGATCTAGTTTTTTATTAGTTTTATTATTCTTTTAGAAACACACATATGATCAATTTAATTGTCGTTAGGGTTGGGAATGATTCTGTGGGGCCGATCGGTTCGGTAGGGCCTATCCCACGTGGAAGATTCTTTCCCACGTGGAGGTATATTCCAGTCGGGAGATGTGGTTGTTAAGAAATCTATAGTCCTAACTTTATTTGACTTCCAACTCCTAAGAAAATAGTCAGGATTAATTTCGACTTCCTTTCTTTAAGGAGATTGACTTCTATCCTATTATGATAACTACCATAATAAGGACTCCTAATTCAATTCGAGAGCAGAGCGATAAAGGAGGTGTGATCAGCTATAAATACAAGGTAATACCTTAATTTACAAGTAATGACACTTTGAGCACTAAAGCATTAAGCCTCCATTGTTAACTTATTCTCTAGCCTGTACTTATTCTCACACTGGAGCTATCCACGGCGGCCCAAGCCGTCAGCTCTCTCAGTGTGATTTCATTTCTATGCAGGATTTAGCGCATAGTTTGGTGATTGGACGCTTAGACGAATCTTGGTGTTAACATTGGCGCTAGAAGGAGGGCCGCTTAGTGCATTTTTTTCAATCACTCACATATTCAGTAGACGTTATGGCAAGTAAGGTGAATACGATTTCTTACCAGGAGAGATCTTCGGTCAATCCCAGAGGCTCAGTCAAAGATAGGCTAGGGCCCCAGAACCATTCTGTTGGCCCAACAAAAGCTCAGTCGGCTCCAGCTCGACGTCAGTTATTCTCGGCAAGTTAGAGGATGCCAAACTCCCACGATCGCGCCGTGGACATGCAGTCCCGAATGCACACTCAACAAGAGCGAGACCGGGAGTATGACGGTCGAGACAAACGCGAGGTGATTTTGGCCCACAAGATGCAGCAGAATAAGGAAGCTATGGAGGCTCTTCGTCTCTAGCAGAAGGAGTTAGACGCCCAGATGGCTTAATTAATGGGAGAACAAGAGGTTTCTTCGAGTCGACATTGTCACCAGGATATCACGTTGCAGAGCTGATCCAGGACATACCGTTCGGAAGGCTCTCGGCAAGATAGGAGCAGGCAAAAAAGTCGATCCAGGGAAAACAGTACTGAGGATCGGGGGAGGTCAGGACGTAAACGACGGGTGGCATCTCCGGAAAACGAAAAGGATAGGCATAAGTCATCCCCCCGGAAGGAGGAATTTGACCCCCTAGCACAGAGAGTAGTAGAGTTAGAACAGAAACTAGCGGTTGTCGATCAGGCAAAGGAGTCAACGATCGACCCAACATTACCTTTCACCCCAAAAATTAATCGGGTTCGGGCAGACACGACCAAAAAGATGTCACCATTAGAAAGTTACGATGGCACTAGAGACCCCTATGACCACACACATGCGTACGATCAACTGATGCGTTACTATGACCATTTTGATGTTGCCAAGTGTCAGATGTTCATTATAACGTTAAAGAATGGGGCCCGACTCTGGTTTACATCGCTGCCACCGAACTTTATCGCCTTATGGAAAGAATTGTGCAAGAAGTTCCATGATCGGTTCAGAAGAAATAAGAGGAGAGAAAAACCGACAGCATCCCTAATGCAAATTAAACAACAGTCTAATGAGAGCTTAAGCCAGTACGTAAAACGGTTCAAGGAAGCGGTTGACACTGTGACTAAACTTGACGACACAGGCTTTCAGATTCTTTACCACGGGGTTGGATGTGGTCAAATCGAAGAAATTGATGAAAGATATTATGTTTAATCCCCCAAATGATCTATCAGAGGCGTATAGTAGGGAAGAGAACTTTATTGCTATCGAAGAGACTATAGGAAATCTGATGCACCAAACACATACCAAAGATAAGCCTGGAGATCGAGATAGGAGTAATAATCCTAGGTCAGAAGGATAACCCAAGAGAAACTTCAATAATGGTGGTTCGGGGGGAGGCAGACCACCCTTCCCAAACTAGGGCATCAATAAGATATACACGCCTCTCAACACAGATCGACCGAAGATATTAAAGGAAATTAGGGATAAACCTTACTTCGAGCCATGCCCGACAAATACCCACTAGTGGAGGGGATATCGGAGTCGATATTATAATTATCATCAGAGTGCGGGGCATTCTACTGAAGATTGTCACCATCTTAAAAATTTAATTGAGAAGAATGTTCAAAACAGAGAACTGGTGCATTATGTTGTTGGGCGAGAAGGTTTGGGAGGGAAAAGATAGAAGGATGCCAAGTAAGACCAACCTCAAGACCAGTAGCCTAATCTAAATCCATTGGCTCGACGGGTAGTGGATGTTATCACTGGAGGTTCGGTTGGAAAGGTGACTGGGAAGAAACGCTGAAACACGCTAGATTCAATACTAATAGTGTTCGAATAGCCTGCCAGGAAAGAACAGGCTTATCCTGGCACGACTATTTCTTTTACTGATGAAGACTACCCATCCGAGTCTGTGAACCACACGAGGGAGCATTGGTGATAACTGCTCAGGTCGGACCAGTGGACATAAGAAGAATGATGATTAACAATGGATCTTCGGTAGATATCTTGTACAGTTATGCGTACCAGAGGTTAGATTTAGAAGGTCGAAAGATGGAGGTGAGCCAGGAGGCCCCTCTATACGGGTTCAGCAATGACCCTGTACATGTAGCAGGAACCATTGATCTCCATGTTGTCTTCGGTACGGCACCTCAGCAGGTCAAGGTGAACGTTAGGTTTCTTGTGGTGTAAGTGGATTCGGCATACAACATCATCTTAGGCCAGCTGACATTGGCAACTCTATAGGCGGTGGCTTCCATACCTCACTTCAAGATTAAGTTTCCTACACCAAACGAGGTTGGTGAAGTAAAGGGAGACTTGGATATTGCCCGAAGGTGCTATCAGAATACACTTATCTCATCAAGGGTCGGGGTTAATAAGCAAAAACAGACAATGGCGATTAAGATGGAGTCATTTACCAAAGGGGCTACTAAACCCCTGGAATTACCAATAGAGGAGACGGAGGATGTGGAGCTGATCCCGGAGAATTTAGAAAAATTGGTGAAGATTGGATCAGGGCTGCAGGAACTTCTTCGAAAGAACTTGATAAAGTTGTTGAGAGTATATGCAAATATCTTCACCTAGGAGCCCCAGGACATGCCAAGCATTGATGAGAAGATAGTTGTCCACAAGTTGTGTGTAAACCCTACCAAGAAACTAGTTCGGCAAAAGCAGAGGATCTTCGCCCTAGAGCAACAAAGGATTATCTATGACGAAGTAGCCAAATTGTTGGAAACGAACTTTATCTTCGAGATTGATTACCCTGAATGGTTAGCGAACGTGGTTTTGGTTAAAAAGTAGAACGGGAAGTGGAGAACGTACATTGATTATACAGATCTGAACAAGGCCTGCCCGAAGGATTTTTACCCTCTGCTAAACATTGATCAGCTCATTGATGCCACTTCGGGTTACGGTTTATTGAGTTTCCTCAATGCCTTTCAGGATATAATAAGATCTCAATGTATAAGAAGGATATCCCGAAAACGACTTTCATCACTCATTAGGCAATATATGCATATAAGAAGATGACATTCGAGCTAATAGATGCAGGAGTCACTTACCAACGAATGATGAATTACGTATTCAGAAGGCAGCTTGGCAAAAACATGGAGGTGTATGTGGACGATATGATCGTCAAGAGTGTCACAGTTCGAGATCACTTGGATGACTTGGAGGAATGCTTTCAGACTGTTCGGGACCATAATTTACGATTGAACCCGACTAAGTGTACATTCGGTCTTGGTTCAAGTAATTTTTTGGGGTATCTGGTCAGTAAGAGGGGGATCGAGGTCAACCCGGAGAAAATTAAGGCCATACTGGATATGAAGTCTCCACAAACTTTTAAGGATGTCTAATGACTGACCGATCAAATTGCAGCACTTAGGAGGTTTATGTCTAAGTCAGCGAAGTGATGCCTACCATTCTTCAACACGTTGAAAGGCCCAAAGAATGAGAAAACCTTCCAATGGACTTCAGAATGTGAGGATGCGTTTCAAAGAATAAAGAGGTATCTATCTTCGACCCCGCTGTTGATGAAGCCGATACCGAGGGAGCCTCTATACTTGTACCTAGCAGCGAGTTCTTTAGCTATAGGAGCGGTTTTGGTAAGGGAGTCAGGTGGTAAACAATTCCTAGTGTACTACGTCAGTCATGCTCTTCAGGATGCGGAGACCAGGTACCCGAATCTGGAGAAGTTTGTATACGCATTGATAATTGCTAGTCGGAAGCTTCGGCACTATTTCTAGGGTCGGGTGATAGTGATATATACGGATCAGCCTCTTAAGAAGGTGTTGCATAAGCCAGAGATATCGGGTCAGCTGGCTGCATGGGCAATAGAGTTGGGACAATACACTCTAGAGTATCACCTGTGGATGGCTATTAAAGGTCAGGCATTAGAAAACTTTATTGTGGAGTGTTCGTTCTCCGAACCAGATTTGGAGGATCAACCTGGTGCAATTGTGGGCTCGATCACTGATGTTCAGCCAGCGCAAACTTCGTGGACTCTTTATGTTAATGGTTCCTCGACTTCGGATGTTAGTGGGGCTGGAGTGATTCTGACAAGTGCAGAAGGATTTAAGGTGCAGCAGGTCATTCGTTTTCAGTTTAAGGCGACTTAATAACAAGGCTGAATATGAGGCGATACTGGCCGGATTGCGATTGGCACGAAGCTTGGAAGTCTAACGCTTGATCATATTCAGTGACTCCCAGTTGATAGTTAAGCAGATCTCAAGGGAATATGAGGCCCGAGGGGCAAGGATGACCAAGTACTTAGTCGAAGTCAAGGATTGACTCTATTACTTCAGTTCTTATTCTTTTTAGGGAGTAGATCGAACGAACAACACTGTAGCTGATACTCTATCCAAATGAGCAACGACAGAGGCAAGTTTATTCGGCGGTTCGGTATACTTAGAGGTTCTTGATACCCCAAGTGTTTAGAGGACAGAGGTGATTTTGGTGGAAAGATTAGACTGTTGGCTCACGCCATACCAGGAGTACTTTAGTGATGGAATTCTGCCTTTGGATTGGATATTGGCAAGGAAAATAAAGCATAGGAGTTCTTACTTCATCTTAATCGATGGGCATTTGTATTGTTGGGCATTTTTCTTGCCATTACTGAAGTGTTTGGTGCCTTCCAAAGCGGCCTATGTCCTTCGGGAAATATATAAAGGGATCTGTGGCAATCATATGAGGGCTAAGGCTTTGGCGTATAAAGTGTTCAGACAGGGTTATTATTGGCTAATGATGTGCCAGGAAGCCAAAGATTATATGAAGAATTGTCCTAAGTGTCAGCTGAATAGTCCCATTCCACACCAACTGCCAGAAGAGTTGTCCTCGGTTCTGTCGCTGATCTCATTCGTTGTTTGGGAAATTGATATCCTGGGTCCATTACCGAAAGCTAAAGGGCAGATGAGTTTAATCATAATGGCGATCGACTATATGACCAAGTGGGTAGAAGCCAAACCTCTTCAGACGATCACCGAGCAAGAGTGTTTGAAGTTCTTGAAAGAGTATGTGGTGTTCCGGCTCGGCATTCCCAGAGTTCTAGTATCATATAATGGAAGGCAGTTTGTGGGGTCCAAGTTTGAGGAGTTTCTTAAGGATTTGGGTATTCAGCATCGGACCACATCGGTTGCACATTAGGAGAGTTGTCATCAAGCAATCCAAAATTAAACCTCACTTTACTCTACAAATTCAAATAATAAGCACAGTAGCAAGCAAGGATCAATCCCACAGAGAATTGATATTATTTTGAATTTATTCTAATGATTCTAAATAAAAACAGTAATTAAAAGTTGGGGGGTTTTGAATCAATTATAATTAACTAGAGAAAAACATAATTAAATTAATAAAGATAATCAAATATGTAAAAGCTTCAGTTCTTCAGTTCAGCTTCACCAATTTACAGCAATAGAATAATTAAGTTAATATTATTTTTTCCTTCAATGAAATTAACAACCCTAGATGATCAGCAATCGCTCAATTATCTGAAACTCTTCTTAGGTTTTAAATCTAATGTGACAATCGCCCCCACTAGACTCTAACCGTTATATAACTTAGAACTATCAGTCTAGATTTAATATGACAGAAGCATTAAGAATTAGAGAATTAGGTTATTCCAAGTAACAATCACACTATCAGGGATCATTTAACTTACCTTCTGATAATCTTAATAATACCCAAAAGCTTGTCCACAATCAAATATTATTAAGTACTACATTTGATCAGATATAACATCATTTGCTTAATATCATACCTTAATCTAGCAGATAATAACAATTCACCAATTTAATCCTGCAGAAACCAAATTAGTAAACTGAATAACATATAAGAAATTCAACCAGATTATCAGAATAAATTTCATACACAAAGGAATCAATAATATAACTCAATTATTATATTAACTGTAAATATGGTTCCACATCCCTTCAGAACTGAATAAAAGAACTAAGCTAGCATCCTGATAAAATATATTCTAAGATTAAAAATAATGAATGTTGAATTGTGTTCAACTGATTACAAGTGATAGGTATTTATAGATTAACCCTAGAAGAATTCTAATCCAACTCTACTTCGGAAGTCTTCATTCTGTAAATATGGTAGGATTCTAAATCCTTGTCAATCTCTGAGGTCCAGCTTTAAGTAGCTTCCTTATCAAATCAAGATTCAGTTTCCAAATCCAAGTCTTTCTCAGTTTCCTTCTCTAGTTTGACATCAGTTCCCATATTTAACTGCAACTCAGATTCCATATCAGGTTCTACTTCCAGCATCAAAGATACTTTCCATGTAAGCGCGTAATTCCATCTCCAAATCCTTATACGAATCGAACTCTATCATTTCATTACTTCAAATCCGACTCAGAATAGGAATCCTGCAAGTCGATCAAAATCGGAGAGTAGAGCCTCTCAGCAGATAAACGTAGAGTGGAACTCTTCTCCTAGAATCGTAGAGTTAAACTCGTCAGTCGTAGAGTAACTTAGCCACTGGACTGAAAACATAGAGTGTTGTGCTTGGTCGTAGAGTGAATCTCACAATTATAGAGTGTAACTAGGAATCGTCGAACAACTCCGCCCAGCCTTCCTGCGATCGTAGAGCTGCTAGATTGCCATTCTAACACTACGAACGTAAACTTCCATGTCTTATATTTAAATGGATCGTTGTAGCTTACAGACTTGGTTTGTTCCAACCGTTGAAACAAAACTCTCTGGCTGTATCATATATACATTCTCCTTAAGCTCTCCATTGAGGAAGGTCGTTTTCATGTCCATTTGCCAGATTTCGTAGTCATAATAAGCTGCAATTGCAAGTAAAATCCGAATGGAGTTGAGCATAGCTACTGGTAAGAAGGTTTCATCATAGTCAACTCCTTGTCTTTGTTTGAAACCTTTTGCAACCAATCGGGCCTTATAGGTCTCTACCTTGCCGTCCGCTCCAGTCTTTGTCTTAAAGACCCATTTGCACCCAATAGGCTTAATGCCCTCAGGCGGTGAAACCAAAGTCCATACTTGGTTTTTATACATGGAGTCCATCTCGGATTTAATGGCTTCTAGTCATTTCTCTAAGTCTTTACTACTCATAGCCTCTTCGTAAGTCAATGGATCATCATCATCTATGATGTGTACCTCATAATCATCCTCTATGATGAATCCATACCTATCAGGTATCTTCGGTACTCTTCCAGATTTACAAATAGGTTGTGGTACATTAGGTTCTTCCACTCGGTCAGGTAAAGATTTGCTAGTGAGAATAAGGATCTCATTTCAAATGTATAAATCCTTGTGTGACACAACAAACTATATATAAATAAATAGGTAGACAACTATTGTCAATTACATCACTATGTAACACCTTTTATTTTGCCTCTTAGATTATTTTGATCAAGTGTGACATATCCGAATCAAAATTATCCAAGTTAAGTCCAACCTAGCACTTCCATATATTCAAAAGAAAAACACTATCCTTGTGTGACACAACAAAACAACATCATTCAGTCTATTTATAAGCATCAAATGTGATAAGGCAACATCTTAAATATTTAATACTTGCCTTGTGTGACACAACAAACTCATATTAAATATTTAATACTCTATTGATTTACCATGCTAGAAGGTGACGTTCGATATTCCAAATATCTTTGAAAGTTTAGGACTTAATATAATTTATTTGAGGGGTTTGTTATTATTTGTCTTATCTTGTTTAGCGCGCATGCATACACACACACACACACACACACACACACACACATATATATATATATATATAATACGCGTCATATTATTTAACATGCGAAGTATGTTGTATAATATATAATATATATATATAGTAAACATGCATATATAGAATACTATATTCTATCCGGATTGACCTATGGTATAAGAATTAAATTTAAATATAACTATTACATTTAAATCCCGGGTTCCATTACAAACGGGTCTTCAAGCGCTCCTTGCTCTTTTGTCTCCAATTCTTCAAAATAATTCTAACTAGTCATATTACATAAACTATTTAAATAAATAGAAACCTTGATCAGCAGTCAAGGGGAAGTACATAGGAGGGAGATAGAATTTACATTAAAAAAATTAGAGAAGACGAGGTACGCAGATCCCATTTATAAAAAAAACTCATACATTCAAGCATCCTCTAAAATAATTTCAATCACACATTGGTCAATAGTCAATAATCAATCCTTATTTATTATCATACATATCTCCATATACATCAATAAATAACATTCATCTCATGAATAATAAAACCATTCCATATATGCATTGATATCAATTAATGGGCAAAAGTTTTGCTAATATTTAGTTTTTGAAACAAAATAAACTCTTTTATTTTAATCAAAAAACCAAATCCAAATTAAACTCCTTTAATTTTTAACAATCTGGAATCATATTTCAGATAAAATAAACATCTTTATTTTAAACTTTTATCAATTAAATAAACCATTTATGTTAATTGAGAAAAACAAAAAAAAATCAAACTCTACTTACCGGCGCGGTCGTGCTCCAAATTGAACTAGGAGCGGCGCAGCCACGCTGCACCCCCGGAAACGTTTTCTGGGTTCAGGCGCGGCCGCACTATAGAATGAACTAGAAGCTGCGCGGCCGCGCCGCGATGTAGATTCAGGAAAAAATTTTCTTCCCAAAAATCCAATCGTATCGCATATCAATTCGTACATGGAACCATCAGAATCAATAATTAACATAAGGATTAGGCTCTGATACCACGGTTAGGTTTGTATATTACGCAAGCATGCAATCAAATTACACAAATAGGGCGGAAGCGTGATAAAACGGATTTTAAAATTTTAATACAAACCATCACTATGATCTATCCTTGTATTCAATTATTAATTAAATGATAGATAAAGAGAATAAGAATTATACCCTCGTAGATCAAAGCTTCCATGAGTACAAGTCCAACTCCTAGTCCTTCGTGTTCTCCTCGAATTCCACCGATGAGATTCTTTCCTTTGATCAACGTTAGTCACCCAAGTGTTTGGCCTCTAGAGGTGATCCACCAAGGAAGAATAGGTATACAAGAAGTTGGGTGTTGGCAAACCCTAGTTCCTATCTTTATAAAAATTCCAAGTACTCTCCACAATTCTCATGCAAAAGTGTGTAACCCCAATCTATGATAAGACTCCTCTTATTTATATATGTAGGAATAACCCTTCCATAAACTATTTAGGATTAGGGTTTCTATTATAATTAAATTCCTTTAATTAATTATGCTCCTAATCCAATTAGGAATTCATGTGAGAGTACTTCTATTAATTAATTCTCAATCCCTATTAGGAATTAAATAATAGTAATAGTAATAGTAATAATAATAAGACTCCTCTTATTAATTTATATTTAATCTTTCTAAAATATTAAATAATAAATATTAAGCTATTTAATTTATTCTATCTCCATAAACTAAATTAAATACACTAAACTTATTATTACAATTATGTCATTTACTTCTTAAATAAATATTTTTCCTTTTGCGGTGTAACCCTTTAGGTTCTCCATATTAAACCGGTTATGAATAAATCAATTAGAACAATTCTAATTATATTTAAATAAATAAATTAAACTATTTAATTCATTTAAATAAATAATATTTATTCTACAATAAGGGTAAGCCCCCTTAGCGATCAACGACTTTTCAGATAATATAGATTTCAACATTAATCACAAAAGAACCTTTTAGTGAATAGTTACCATACAATGTCCCAATTAAATATAAAACATGGAATTACTGTCAAGTCTTACTTTATTTAATTATATATATTTCGATTCCCAAATGCACAACTCTAAATAATACAAATTAGAATCTCCTTTCTAATTTCATTCTGCCTTAGCCAAGGACTACTGAGTTGTCATTTCTCAAATCACATAGGACATTCACATCTTTTATTAGACCTGGTAGATTCTTTGTTGATCATTCACCTATCTCCATGTACAACTTATTATACCCAATCATACCCTTTGATATACCTTAAAGATCTTAAGGGACATGTTAAAGTATAACTCATCATACACAAGATACTATGATGATCTCAAGTCTAAGGATCACTTGTACTACTATCACTAGAGGAATTCCTATTGACAGGCGAGTAAAACTCCATTAGATATTCCTTAGCGAGCCACGTTCAGTGTACTTATTCTCCAATAAGCACCTACATACTTGCTTTAGTGTCTCCACACAAATGATTATGAGATCAATCATCCTCTTCATAAGAGCAAGCAACGTATATACTAATCTATCCGGATTCACTAATCCCCTTTTTAGTAATCCAACGATTAGGAACGATTTTAGTTTGTGAGCTATCTAGAATTTAGATCTCATTAGCATGATCACCATCATGATTCTAAAAGCATTGCTCAAAACTATGGGTTTATCACATTTAATATAACAGCATTATGTAGATAACGTAAAATGCCTTTTAAGAAAATCAATTCTTTTATTAATAAATGAATAAGATTACAAAGTATATGCTACATCATATCAAATATGATTGGCTTGTGTGCATACTACTTTCAATCTCCCACTTGTACTAAAGCCAATCGCCATGGCATCTAATACCCATCTTCTCTAAGTGACGATCAAACTGCTGTTGTGTTAAAGCTTTAGTAAATGGATTTACAATATTGTCTTGAGAGTCCACACGCTCCAGGGTGACATCTCCTCTTTCAATGGTCTCTCTAATCAAATGAAACCGCCGCAACACATGTTTAGATTTCTGATGAGACTTGGGTTCCTTAGCCTACGCAACAGCTCCGGTGTTGTCACAGAATAAACGTACGGCTCCTCTAATGCTAGGAACCACTCCAAGTTCAGTTATGAACTTCTTCATCCAAACAGCTTCCTTTGCAGCTTCACTTGCAGCTACGTACTCTGCCTCTGTCACTGAATCAGCAACTGTTTGCTGCTTGAAACTTTTCCAACTCACTGCGCCACTGTTTAAGGTAAACACATACCCTGAAACGGATTTACTGTCATCTTGGTCCGTTTGAAAACTTGAGTCTGTATAGCCCTCTAGTTTCAATTCAGACCTACCGTAGACAAGAAATACATCCTTAGTTCTTCTCAAGTACTTTAGGATGTTTTTCACTGCCTTCCAGTGCTCTTCTCCTGGATTCGACTGATATCTGCTTGTTACACTAAGTGCATGAGTGACATCTGGTCTAGTACATATCATACCGTACATGATAGATCCTATTGCTGATGCATAAGGAATCTTACTCATACGGTCTCTCTCCTCAGGTGTCTTTGGGGCCTGTTTCTTGGAGAGATGTATTCCATGGCTCATCGGCATGAGACCTCTCTTGGAATTTTCTATGCTAAACTTCTTTAGCATCGAGTCAATGTACTTTCCTTGGGTCAAGCCCAGCATTCTTTTAGATCTATCTCTATAGATCTTTATCCCCAAAATATAGGATGCCTCACCCAAGTCCTTCATGGAGAAGTGTTTACATAACCAAATTTTGATCGACTATAGCATAGGAACATCATTCCCTATCAGTAATATATCATCAACATATAATACAAGGAATGAAACAGTGCTCCCATTAACCTTCTTGTACACACAAGGTTCATCCTCATTTTTGATAAAATCAAAATTTTTGATTATCTCATCAAAACGGATGTTCCATCTTCGAGAAGCTTGCTTCAATCCACAAATGGATCGTTGTAGCTTACAGACTTGGTTTGTTCCAACCGTTGAAACAAAATCTTCTGGTTGTATCATATATACATTCTCTTCAAGCTCTCCATTGAGGGAGGCCGTTTTCACGTCCATTTTCCAGATTTCGTAGTCATAATAAGCTGTAATTGCAAGTAAAATCCGAATGGACTTAAGCATAGCTACTGGTGAGAAGGTTTCATCATAGTCAACTCCTTGTCTTTGTTTGAAACCTTTTGTAACCAATCGGGCCTTATAGGTCTCTACCTTGCCGTCCGTTCTAGTCTTTCTCTTAAAGACACCCAATAGGCTTAATACCCTCAGGCGGTGAAATCAAAGTCCATACTTGGTTTTCATACATAGAGTCCATCTCGGATTTCATGGCTTCTAGCCATTTCTCTGAGTCTTTACTACTCATAGCCTCTTCGTAAGTCAATGGATCATCATCATCTATGATGTGTACCTCATCATCATCCTCTATGAGGAATCCATACCTATCAGGTATCTTCGTTACTCTTCCAGATTTACGAATACATTGTGGTACATTAGGTTCTTCCACTCAGTCAGGTACCTGACTTTGATCCGTAGTATTTTGTGGTTCTTAAACTTCTTCAAGATTAATTATGCTCCTAATCCAATTAGGAATTCATGTGGAGAGTACTTCTATTAATTAATTCCCAATCCCTATTAGGAATTAAATAATAGTAATAATAATAATAATAATAAGACTCATCTTATTAATTTATATTTAATATTTACAAAATAATAAATAATAAATATTAAGCTATTTAGTTTATTCTATCTCCATAGACTAAATTAAATACACTTAACTTATTATTACAATTATGTCATTTACTTCTTAAATAAATATTTTTCGTTTTTGCGGTGTGACCCTTTAGGTTCTCCATATTAAACCGGTTGTGAAAAAATCAATTAGAACAATTCTAATTATATTTAAATAAATAAATTAAACTATTTAATACATTTAAATAAATAATATTTATTCTACAATAAGGGTAAGCCCCCTTAGCGATCAACAACTTTCTAGATAATATAGATTTCAACATTAATCACAAAAGAACCTTTCAGTGCATAGTTACCGTACAATTCAATCCTTCTACCATACAATGTCCCAATTAAATATAAGACATGAAATTACTGTCAAGTCTTACTTTATTTAATTATATGTATTTCGATTTCCAAATGCACAACTTTAAATAATGCAAATTAGAAACTTCTTTCTAATTTCATTCTGCTTTGGCCAAGGACTACTGAGTTGTCATTTATTGAATCACATAGGACATTCACATCTTTTACTAGACGTGGTAGATTCTTTGTTGATCATTCACCTATCTCCATGTACAACTTATTATACCCAATCATACCATTTGATATACCCTAAAGGTCTTAAGGGACATGTCAAAGTATAACTCATCATACACAAGATACTATGATGATCTCAAGTCCAAGGATCACTTGTATTACTATCACTAGAGGAATTCCTATTGACAGGCGAGTAAAACTCCATTAGGTATTCCTTAGCAAGCCACGTTCAGTGTACTTATTCTCCAATAAGCACCTACATACTTGCTTTCGTGTCTCCACACAAATGATTATGAGATCAATCATCCTCTTCCTAAGAGCAAGCAACGTATATACTAATCTATCCGGATTCACTAATCCCCTTTTTAGTAATCCAACGATTAGGAACGATTTTAGTTTGTGAGCTATCTAGAATTTAGATCTCATTAGCATGATCACCATCATGATTCTAAAAGCATTGCTCAAAACTATAGGTTTATCACATTTAATATAACAGCACTATGTAAATAATGTAAAATGCCTTTTAAGAAAATCAATTCTTTTATTAATAAATGAATAAGATTACAAAGTATATGCTACATCATATCAAATATGATTGGCTTCTGTGCATACTACTTTCACTTTCTCCAACAGTGAAAGTCTTCCTTAAAATTTGTTTATCATGAAAGGCTTTGGTCTTTTCCTTGTAAATTCTAGAGCTTTCATATGATTCATTCCTCAACTCCTCAAGCTCCTGCAATTGTAGCGTCCTAGGCTCCCCTGCTTCATTTATCTTCATGTTATAGTGCTTGATTGCCCAAAAAGCTTTGTGTTCAAGTTCCACAGGTAAATGACAAGGTTTACCAAACACCAGCCTATAAGGTGTTTTCTATGCAGTTCTGTAGGCCCAAAGTGCATCTTCTAACCTAAGACTCTAGTCTTTTCTATTTGGGTTGACTACTTTTTCCAAAATGGACTTGACTTCCCTATTAGATACCTCAGCTTGACCATTACTTTGAGGATGATAGGATGTAGAAACTCTGTGGATCACATTATATCTTTTAAACAATGCTGCTAACACCCTATTCCAGAATGAGTTCCTCTGTCACTAATAATGGCTCTTGGAATTCCAAACCTGTTAAAGATGTTAGATTTGACAAAATCTGCAACAACTTTAGAGTCATCAGTCCTGGTGGCTTTAGCTTCCACCCATTTGGAAACATAATCGATAGCCAAAAGAATATAAACATTACCAAAAGAAATAGGAAAGGGACCCATAAAATCAATACCCCATACATCAAAAATTTCAACAATTAGAATAGGAGTTTGTGGCATTTGATTTTTTTGTGAGATACAACCTGTCTTTTGACAATTTGCACATGTCTTACAGAATATATAAGAATCTTTAAAAATAGTGGGCCAATAAAAACCAAATTCTAAAACCTTGTGAGCAGCTCTTTTTGGTCCAAAATGACCTCCACAAGCATATGAATGACAAAAGGATAGAATGGAATGAAATTCACTATTGGGAACACATCTTCTAACTACCTGATCAGCACAGAATTTCCATAGATGTGGATCATCCTAGACATAATACTTTGCATCACTCCTAAGCTTATCTTTCTGAGGTCTAGAGAACTTACTAGGAATATAAGCACTTGCTAAGTAATTTACAATATCAGCATACCATGGCCATTCCTCATTGATTGCAAGTAAATGCTCGTCTAGAAAGGAATCATGTAATGAGAGTGCCTCCTCATCCCTTATCAATCTGCTCAAGTGATCTGTAACTTGATTTCCTGCTCCTTTTTTTATTTTTAATCTCCAAGTCAAATTCTTGTAGTAGCAGAATCCATCTTATAATTCTTGGCTTTGAGTCCTTCTTGGTTAAGAGATACCTAAGAGCAGCATGATCAGAATAAACTACTACTTTAGTTCCCAATAAATAAGATCTAAATTTATCTAAAGCAAAAACAACTGATAAAATTTCTTTCTCAGTCGTAGAGTAGTTTATTTGAGCAGCATTGAGAGTCCTGGAAGCATAGTAAATAGCATAGACAGTTTTATTCACTTTTTGGCCCAAAATAGCTCCTACTGCATAGTTGCTTGCATCACACATGATCTCAAAGGGTAGTTCCCAGTTTGGTGATTGGATCATAGGTGCAGATGTCAACAGTTTCTTCAGCTTGTCAAAAGCCTCCTTACACTCTTCAGTAAACTGGAACTCCACATCTTTTTGCAGCAACTTACACAAAGGCAAATCTATTTTAGAGAAGTCCTTGATAAACCTCCTGTAGAAACCTGCATATCCAAGAAAAGAACAAATCTCCTGCACTTTTGTAGGGTAAGGGAATACAGCAATAATTTCCACTTTGGCTTTATCAACTTATAAACCTCTAGAAGAAACATCATGGCCAAGTACTATCCCTTGCTCTACCATAAAGTGATATTTTTTTCAATTTAGAACAAGATTAGTTTCTAAGCATCTATCAAGCACTTTAGTTAAATTATCAAGACAGGCATCCAAAAAATCACCATGAATTGTGATGTCATCCATAAAAACTTCAATAAAACTTTCTAAAAGATCAGAAAATAAGTTTACCATGCATCTTTGGAATTTACCTGGGGCATTATAAAGTCCAAATGACATTCTTCTATAGGCAAATGTACCAAAGGGGCATGCGAAGGTGGTTTTGTCTTGATCTTCTGGAGCTATCACAATTTGGTTATAACCTGAAAATCTATCTAGAAAACAATAGTAAGTGTGTCCAGCCAATCTCTCTATCATTTGATCAATAAAGGGGAGAGGGAAATGATCTTTTCTAGTAACTGCATTTAACTTCCTATAATCAATACACACTCTCCAGCATGTCTGCATTCTTGTTGGCACTAACTCATTATTGTCATTCTGGACAACTGTGATTCCAGACTTATTTGGAACTACCTAAACTGGACTTACCCATTGGTTGTTTAAAATTGGGTATATAATACCTGCATCAAGCAACTTCAGCACTTCTTTCTTTACTACCTCTATCATGGGTGGGTTCAGTCTTCTTTGGGCTTCTCTGGTAGGCTTGGCTCCTTCTTCTAACAGAATTCTATGCATACACACAGCAGGACTGATGCATTTTATATCTGCAATGGTCCAACCAAAGACTGTTACATGATCCCTAAGGATTCTCAGCAGTTTATCTTCCGATACTTTGGTCAAATTGTTGGCAATAATCACTGGTAGTGTGTCATCTTTTCCCAAGTAAGCATACTTCAGATGGGTTGGCAATGGTTTGACTTCTAATTTAGGGGCCTGCATAATAGAAAGTAACAACTTTTGGTGAGAAACAGGTAATTGAATAGAATGAACTGCATACTTGTAGACACCCAAATTTTGCACTTCGTATACTAACCTTGACAGGAGGGCAAATCCGTCAAATGAACCGGCCTGCGAGAGCAAAGGATGGACAAGTACGAACACTCGACGCCACCGCGACGATTTACAACCGAAACCGACGTGACAACCAGGTTGTCCGATTTGATCATTCCTGAATGATGTGGCACGTCTCCCAGTAATTCTCGGACTGCAAAATACGAACATGTCGGCAAAAACCGACGTCACGACACGAGAATTGAGGCGTAACACAAAAATCGAGAAAGTCAAGCCAGCCAGCCGCGGATTGATCTGCGGCCAATGAGTGCGCCTTTTGAAAACACGGAACTCGAAACCAGGCTGAGTGGCTGGTGGGCCAGCTAGCCGCAGATCAATCTGCGGCTGCCCTAGGCCAGCCTATTTCAGCTCAGTTTCTTCATTTCATCCAGGGAAGGACAGCAACAGTTTTGGGAAGAAAATGAAGAGTAAAACAGCAACAAAGATAGCTCGGGAAAGGAGAGAAAAGAGAGAAAAAAGAGAGAAATTATACTCTTTTGATTAGATTGTAGCATATATATTTTCTACTTCATTCAATATACGAGTTTGTACGAATTGTGGTAACATTTGCAAGGTGAAAAGCCCTCTTTTATAGCATTTTCGTTATATCATTTTGTTAAGCTTTTGGTCATTTGGGTTATATTATATGTAGTTTTCTTTGTATATTATTGAGGATACAAGGATTGAGGATTATTAGTGAGGGTTCCCAATGGAACAAAATTCTTCCTAATGACCCGATGATATCCATTTGGTGATTTTAGCTTGTTTAATTCTTGTAATATCCATTTTGTGAGTGTGTAGAAATTGTGGATGTGAGCCTAGGAACGCGACCCCGTGGCCCAAATCCGATGATGGACAATTTTGGTGGATGTAATAGGATCGATTATCCTTTATTGTAAGATGTAATTGTCGGGCCTTAAAACGACGCCAAGGCGAGAATCGGGTTTAAGGCCCCGTAGTAGTGAAATATGTGATTGTTGGCGTTCGGGGTATTTTGATGGCTTACATGCCCGTGAATAGCCCCCTACGCGTTTTGATGTTTAATTTGATTTGTAACACCAAACAAAAGACTTCAAAACCAAAACAATAAAGATTTTTCTAAAATAAATCAAAGTAGGATATTAGCATCACGAGGATAAGAATTGGAAATGCTAATGAATGTCGATTCCTATTAAACGAGAAGGCCAAAGAAAAATCATTTTCAAACATCTCCAAAAAATGGCTTTTATGAATGAACAAAATATTTTATTAAACCTTTGTGCATAGGGTTAAAGATATCCTAGAAATTGCCCATCATTTTATGAAAGCAATGTATAGATTTCGATTCTTATTTTGACGAAGGTTTAAAAGATTCTTGTTTGGCCAAAAACGACGCCTAATAAAGATCTCATAGTTTTGACAAGTAAAATCAAACCTTTCGCATGAATAAAGGAGCTCTCTCGTACTAACGGAAACGACGTTCTAAAACATTCCCAAAATAAAACACGATTTCTCAATAAACGGCCAAATGTTTCATCTCTCATGAAAGAACTCACCACAACATTCACATAAGCACACACACACACATACGCACGTATACACATTTTATGAATCGAAGGATAGGAAAGTATCAAGATTGCGGTAACCGTGTTTCACGGAAGTCGGGGGGTGCCTAACACCTTCCCCTCGCTTAAGCAAGCCCCCGAACTCTATGAATCTCGGTTCGCAGACCAATTAATTCGGAGTCACATATGAGCCATCGATTTATAAAAAACGAAAATTCGGATGAGTTGGTACATCCATTTCAAATATACCAACTGGCAACTCTGGTTAATTGGCTCATCATAAAAATGATCTTTCAAAAACCCCGTCGACATTAGTGCCGACCTTTTCCAAACATCATCTAATGAAAAAGGCAAAAAATCGGGAAAGGCGAGAAACCGGCGTCGACACCTGGCGACTCCGCTGGGGACATTAGAGGGCTTAAGCCGTGTTAAAGTCTTGATGCTATCCTATCCTTTAAAATTCATAAATGTGTATGTGTGTGCGACATTTTGACTTTTTTATTTATTGTTGCGTGCATGTGCTTTTGTCCAATGAATGATTGATTGAATGGGGTGGCTTTACTTTAAAGTAATCATTTGCATGCAGTGAGGACGATGAATGTGAATGTATGTTGAGAGTGTACCTCCTCCTGAGGCGAACCTGTCGGTTGCTTATTACTGGACTCGAATGGGCTACTCCCCGGAGATGGCTCAGGAAACGCACCACCCAAATCCGCTCCAATCGAAAGGTTTCAGACGAGTAGATTGCGAAGATTTGGGGACCTTCATGCCGAAAAGCCCGCGAGAGTAACCTTAGGATAGGTCAGCCTCAGATTAACCCAACGCAGGAAAAATCTCTTCATGCCCTTTTACGTTTCGCACATATAAATGGCATGATCACATTCAATATTCATATATGCCTCCCCTTTTGTCAAAAGAAATTACTAACCTCTATGTTTTGCAGGGAACAGCTGGGGAAGCATAATAAGTCGAGTCTAGCATTTAGTATTGCAATAAGGGATCACTAACATGTTGTTTTGCAGAGAAAGATTAAAAAACCCAAAACACAAAAGTTACAGCTTTAGCATGCATCCATATCTTTTTATTACCCAGGACTAAACTTCGAACCGTTGTTTCTGTAGGATTGCTCCTCAAACGCATTCGCAATCTAAAAGGGCCCAGGACTCTACATCTGAAATGGTTGATCTCCCACCTATTAATCCTGGTTCCATATCTCGTGAGGAATTTGATGATTTTAAGAAACAGATGTTGGAAATGGCCATAATGTTGAAGGAACAATTGCTACCTAGACAGGATCCACCCAAAGAGGATCCACCCCAACCTAAGGGCGAGCCAGTCGTCCCAAAGGCCATTCCTATGCCTAACAGGATAGTGATTACTATCCCAGAGGAAGGAGACACTGATGACCTTCGAAAGAAAATGAAGCAAATGGAGGAGACCATCCAATCCATGAAAGGCATAGGCTCCCTAGGCAGGGTTAATTATTCAAATCTATGTGTCTTCCCCGGAGCCAGATACCCGGAGAAATTTAAAATCCCCGAATTTGAGAAATACAATGGGAAGGGGGATCCTTATACACATCTGAAGATATACATCGGGGAGCTTGGATCTTATGCCGAAGACGAAGGTCTAAGAATGCAATTATTCCAAAAGAGCCTGACGGGGGAGGCAAGAATCTGGTATGCCCGCCTTGACAATACTCAAATCCACAACTGGGAGGAATTGGCCCATACTTTCTTAACACAATACAGCTTCCAAGCACTGATGGCCCCTGACAGGTATCAAATGACAAAGGTCAAGAAACAACCGAAAGAATCTTTCATGGACTATGCACAGCGATGGAGGGGTATGGCTGCCCAAGTGAATCCCCCAATGAGCGAGACAGAGATGGTAATGACCTTTGTGGATATCCAGGAAGCACCCTATTATGAGCGAGTGATATCGGGGATTGGACGACCTTTTGCCGAGATGTTAAAACACGGGGAAATGGTGGACATGGGGTTGAAGTCTGGCAAGATTCGGGATTTCACGGCCTTGGAAACGGCTGCTGAACAAATCCGAAGCGGAAACTATGGCAGCACTTCCCGTAGGGTCCAAAACAAAAAGGAAGAAGATGTTTCCCTTATCCTGCAGGGATCATCTAGAAAGGCAAAAAACGGTCCTCCAGTACAGGTGCAGAGAGTGGGGCCGTCCCGACAGCCTAACTTCACTGATCAGAGGGCGGATGGGCGAAGAAGATTCGAGACCTCGAAAAATCGAGTATTCACCCCACTCGGGGATCCTCTTGAGCAGGTGTTGGCCATATTGATAGCCCAGAGGAAAATAGTTGATTTGGCACCCCCAAGTGACCCGAATGGAAGAATATTTGACCCAAACAAGCGATGCGCCTATCACTCAGGTTCCCCTGGTCATGATACGCAGGAATGTTGGACGCTGAAGCACAAAATTCAGGACTTGATTGATAGTGGGGAAATCGTGGTGGAACAGCCAGGGTCACCAAATGTTGAATCCTCTACCTAAGCATGATGGGGAAGGGGGTAAATCCAGAAGTATGGCAGTGAATTCCGACCAGTAGGAGATCAATGGGTTTTAAAATTCTGAGTTTTATTTCAAATCCCTGCGCGCTCATGTCATATTGTCATGTTATCCAAAAGGAAGATCATGTGCTGAAATGTTTTATATATATGACAAGCATTTTTCGTTTTATGGAAGTACCCCGATTTGAGGCATTCTAGCCCGACAAGCAATATGGCCAAATTTGAAGGAGGATCACGATTTTGGTATAAAGCTAGATTTCGATCTGATGGCGATTGAGCAAAACGAGACAGATATCGACAATACGCCTGACGAGATCGAGGGATGGGTCGAAGACAAACCCAAACCCGACTTAGACCAAACCATCGGCATCAAACATCAGAACCCCCAAACGATCACGAAGAACCCGGAGTAGGGGCAAAAAAAAAAGCAACTTAACACTAGATCAAAAATCCCCCAAACCTTTCAACAGGTCAAAGGACCAGATCTTTTGTCAGCCCAGTGAGATGTCGATGCAACCAGTACGAGGGAGATCACAAGAAAAATAACTTAACGCTGGGGCATTTGTCAACTACCCAGGAAGTGATAGCGTGCAAATTGGCACCCATGCAACAATCTCGTCAACATGCACCATCATCATCAAATGCTACGATCATCTGGCATTTGTCAAGCATAGTTTTCCCGGGATACGATGACCCGCATGAAAGGGGATTTTATTTGACTTGATAGGAATCGGATTAATTCTGACAAGCATCCGTGGAGCACGATTGTGAGTATGATTAGACGAAGAGGGCTATTCAACCTCTTGATCAGGTACAAAGCCTTAATTCAAAGCAACGTTTGCGACAGAATCGACCTCATGTGACAGCCTTCACTTTGCATTTGCACAAACTTTCAGTTGTGGGGTATAAAACTATGACGATGTTGATGACAATTAATACGTAGTCAGACAGTCAATAATTATCAAGCTAATATCAAGAAGTCAGACGGTAAATGATTATCAAACTAATGTCTCGAATCGTGGCCTGGGTTATTCGAGTAATTAAGCCCGAGGGGTGTCTCTACACCTGGTGCCCTAAAGCCATCTGGCTTGGGAGTCGCTGGCCCAACACTCGCTACATGGGTAACTCAGAGCCTAAGAAAACGAGCATTACAGTCGAGGAGGCCCGAGCAGATTCGAATCGTGGCATGAGCTACTCGAGTAATTAAGCCTAAGGGGTGTCGCTACATCTGGTGCCCTAAAGCCGTCTGGTTTGGGAGTCACCGGCCTAACACTCGCTACATGGGTAACTCAAGCCTAAGAAAACGAATCTTGTGCAAGGTCAAGCAAAGAATGAATGGTGCAGACCACCAGCTTGTCTCGAACCGTGGCCTTTGTTACTCGAGTAAATAAATCCGAAAGGGGTGTCTGTACACCTAATGCCCCAAAATGGTCTGGTTTAGGAGTCATTGGTCCAAAACTCGTTAAATGGGTAACTTTGAATAGCCTAAGAAAACGAGACAAGTGAAGTGGGCTAATAAAGAGAAAGGATAATACGAAAAGCTCTCGGCCTTAAACAAAAAGTCAGGAAAGAGAAACCCCTACTGAATGCTGCAACACACAGTACATTTGTCATATGACGTCAATCCTGCTAAGAACATTGTTGAGAATGGAGACAGGATACCTTTGACGAGGGAAGGTAGTTCTTTCGAATTCAACCTTACTCACGTATAATGACCATGAATGCTTGAAGCTGTTCTTACGATTTCATAATTCGTCAAGTAGAAAATCATCAACTAACGAGGGATTGAAAATAACTTCCACTCTGGTACATTTACGGTTCACAACTCGCTAGATTGTGCGATCAACAGATATTCAATTTCATGTGCTTTAACTGCATTTACTCTGTTGTCGAGATTATAATATCTTTGTGTTGAACTAACACCAACGACCCGAGCCTTCAAGTTTTGGCATTTGTTAGTTGTCTGATATGCAGGATCTTGCAGAGCTGTGGGTAACTCACCACGGTCAACATCGCGAGTTTTCGATAGAAATTCTTGGTAACAACACGCGCCAAGGCAGGGGCAATTAAAAACCGTGAAATGGAAGGAAGCTGAGGCCGCATAGAACTCCTCGTCATTGGGCCTTTCCCCAATCCTGACTATCATTTCCTCGACATCCAAATGATCCACGTGCATGAGCATATAAAAGGATGATATAATGCGGGACAACAGCATATCGGCCAGCAGAAATGATCAAAAGGCCGAGGAGCCCAACATAGCTGTCGATCATCGTAAAGAGCGAAACAGACTGCCTCAACTCGATGAAATGAAGACGACCAAGAAAAGGCAGAGTACCACACCAATGTTGAAATCTATAAACAACATTTCACGACGAGGCGTGATCCAATCAAATGTTGGCAAGCAACGACGACTGTCGAATCGTATCACTTGACTGAACAGGGGTCATTTCTATCCAAACATATGTTGTGCACATGCATCTGCCCATAACATATCTGCCGGATCGTGCATAACATCTTTTGCATGCATACATGTACGATCAAAATAAAAATCTTCAGGAGAAAGTACAAGCACGTCGCTTTCAACCTCACAAATGATCAGATCGTGATGGCTTTTACGGCATGGTACATGGACGATGTTGGTGGGAGATCCAGGACAGAAGCCGATCACACATCCCACTTCAAGAAATCACTTAAATCAAGTCAACAATCCCTGGGAAGGGCTGGTATCCAAAAAATCAACAATCCCTGGGAAGGGCTGGTATCCAAAGATCAACGATCCCTAGGAAGGGCTGGTATCCAAAAAATCAACGATCCCTGGGAAGGGCTGGTATCCAAAAATCAACAATCCCTGGGAAGGGCTGGTATCCAAAAAATCAACGATCCCTGGGAAGGGCTGGTATCCAAAAAATCAACGATCCCTGGGAAGGGCTGGTATCCAAATAATCAACGATCCCTGGGAAGGGCTAGTATCCAAAAAATCAACGATCCCTGGGAAGGGCTGGTATCCAAAAAATCAACAATCCCTGGGATGGGCTGGTATCCAAAAATCAACGATCCCTAGGAAGGGCTGGTATCCAAAAAATCAACGATCCCTGGGAAGGGCTGGTATCCAAAAATCAACAATCCCTGGGAAGGGCTGATATCCAAAAAATCAACGATCCCTGGGAAGGGCTGGTATCCAAAAAATCAACGATCCCTGGGAAGGGCTGGTATCCAAAAATCAACAATCCCTGGGAAGGGCTGGTATCCAAAAAATCAACGATCCCTGGGAAGGGCTGGTATCCAAAAATCAACAATCCCTGGGAAGGGCTGGTATCCAAAAAATCAACGATCCCTGGGAAGGGCTGGTATCCAAAAAATCAACGATCCCTGGGAAGGGCTGGTATCCAAATAATCAACGATCCCTGGGAAGGGCTAGTATCCAAAAATCAACGACCCCTGGGAAGGGCTGGTATCCAAAAAAATCAACAATCCCTGGGAAGGGCTGGTATCCAAAAAATCAACACCCTGGGAAGGGTTGGTATCCAACCAAACAACTAACACCCTGGGAAGGGCTGGTATCCAACCAATCAACTAACACCCTGGGAAGGGCTGGTATCCAACCAAACAACTAACACCCTGGGAAGGGCTGAGATCCAAACAACTAACACCCTGGGAAGGGCTGGTATCCAAACAATCAACGACCCCTGGGAAGGGCTGGTATCCAAACAATCAAGGACCCCTGGGAAGGGCTAGTATCCAAACAATCAACGACCCCTGGGAAGGGCTGAGATCCAAACAATCAACGACCCCTAGGAAGGGCTGAGATCCAAACAAGGTGGTGAGTGAACCTGGGAAGGCATCCAGGCAAACCACAACAAGGTGGTGAACAACCCCTGGGAAGGGCCAATATCCAAAAAGTGAGCAATCCCTGGGAAGGGCTGAGATCCAAGCAAACCCCGACAAATGATGACATCTGTAGAACAGTATCAAGAGATTGTAGAGGGGTCATTTTTCATCAAATTTGCATTTTAAATGTTGTTTCACATGCATTGAATAGATGATAACTCTGTACGTGATCCATGCAGGTTAGGTGTCAAGGTCCTAGCCTATCTGAGTCAAAAGCGATGGCTGCCAAGAACGATGTACGAGGACGAATTCCAAGGATGCCTTTCAAGCTAGTCAGGAGAATAACTTCCTCTGATGACAATGCGATAATTACGAGATGGGTGACCGGATACGAGACCCGGCCCCTACCAGACGAGTGACCGGATACGAGACCCGGCACTCACAGGACAATCGACCGGAGACGAGACCCGGCGATAACGAGACGAGCGACCGGATACGACACCCGACACTCACAAGACGATCAACCGGATACGAGACCCGGTGATCACGAGACTGACGACCGGATACGAGACCCAGCACAAACCAGACGACCGATTGGAAGACGAAACCCGTCGACTAACAAGGCGGGCGGGGATTGATGCATTGACACCTTTACAAATGTTTTGCATGCCTTATATCTTGTGTTGCATCATAAGTTGCATGTGCTGCATCATGTATGTATTGTCATTCTTGTGAACTGTCATTCATGCGTCGGGTGTCTATTTCTTTATCATGTTCATTTCATTTAACATTTCATAAACATGATAAAGAGGGGCAGCTGTAGACACCCAAATTTTGCACTTCGTATACTAACCCTGACAGGAGGGCAAATCCATCAAATGAACCGGCCTGCGAGAGCAAAGGATGGACAAGTACGAACACTCGATGCCACCGCGATGATTTACAACCGAAACGGACGTGACAACCAGGTTGTCCGATTTGAGCATTCCCGAATGATGTGGCACGTCTCCCAGTAATTCTCGAACTGCAAAATACGAACATGTCGGCAAAAACCGACGTCACGACACGAGAATTGAGGCGTAACACGAAAATCGAGAAAGTCAAGCCAGCCAGTCGCGGATTGATCTGCGGCCAATGAGTGCGCCTTTTGAAAACACGGAACTCGAAACACGAAACTCGAAACCAGGCTGAGTGGCTGGTGGGCCAGCCAGCCGCAGATCAATCTGCGGCTTCCCTAGGCCAGCCTATTTCAGCTCAGTTTCTTCATTTCATCCAGGGGGAGGACAGCGACAGTTTTGGGAAGAAAAGGAAGAGAAAAACAGCAACAAAGATAGCTCGGGAAAGGAGAGAAAAGAGAGAAAAAAGAGAGAAATTATACTCTTTTGATTAGATTGTAGCATATATATTTTCTACTTCATTCAATATACGAGTTTGTACGAATTGTGGTAACATTTGCAAGGTGAAAAGCCCTCTTTTATAGCATTTTCGTTATATCATTTTGTTAAGCTTTTGGTCATTTGGGTTATATTATATGTAGTTTTCTTTGTATATTATTGAGGATACAAGGATTGAGGATTATTAGTGAGGGTTCCCAATGGAACAAAATTCTTCCTAATGACCCGATGATATCCATTTGGTGATTTTAGCTTGTTTAATTCTTGTAATATCCATTTTGTGAGTGTGTAGAAATTGTGGATGTGAGCCTAGGAACGCGACCCCGTGGCCCAAATCCGATGATGGACAATTTTGGTGGATGTAATAGGATCGATTATCCTTTATTGTAAGATGTAATTGTCGGGCCTTAAAACGACGCCAAGGCGAGAATCGGGTTTAAGGCCCCGTAGTAGTGAAATATGTGATTGTTGGCGTTCGGGGTATTTTGATGGCTTACATGCCCGTGAATAGCCCCCTACGCGTTTTGATGTTTAATTTGATTTGTAACACCAAACAAAAGACTTCAAAGCCAAAACAATAAAGATTTTTCTAAAATAAATCAAAGTAGGATATTAGCATCACGAGGATAAGAATTGGAAATGCTAATGAATGTCGATTCCTATTAAACGAGAAGGCCAAAGAAAAATCATTTTCAAACATCACCAAAAAATGGCTTTTATGAATGAACGAAATGTTTTATTAAACCTTTGTGCATAGGGTTAAAGATATCCTAGAAATTGCCCATCATTTTATGAAAGCAATGTATAGATTTCGATTCTTATTTTGACGAAGGTTTAAAAGATTCTTGTTTGGCCAAAAACGACGCCTAATAAAGATCTCATAGTTTTGACAAGTAAAATCAAACCTTTCGCATGAATAAAGGAGCTCTCTCGTACTAACGGAAACGACGTTCTAAAACATTCCCAAAATAAAACACGATTTCTCAATAAACGGCCAAATGTTTCATCTCTCATGAAAGAACTCACCACAACATTCACATAAGCACACACACACACATACGCACGTATACACATTTTATGAATCGAAGGATAGGAAAGTATCAAGATTGCGGTAACCGTGTTTCACGGAAGTCGGGGGGTGCCTAACACCTTCCCCTCGCTTAAGCAAGCCCCCGAACTCTATGAATCTCGGTTCGCAGACCAATTAATTCGGAGTCACATATGAGCCATCGATTTATAAAAAACGAAAACTCGGATGAGTTGGTACATCCATTTCAAATATACCAACTGGTGACTCTGGTTAATTGGCTCATCATAAAAATGATCTTTCAAAAACCCCGTCGACATTAGTGCCGACCTTTTCCAAACATCATCTAATGAAAAAGGCAAAAAATCGGGAAAGGCGAGAAACCGGCGTCGACAATACTTATTTGAGAATTGTGGTAATGAATGTAAAGCAGCTACAGTCCCCTTCAACTCCTGAGCTTGTTCAATTTCTTCTTCTTTGTCTAACTCCAAACTGTTGGTAATTGCAATCTCCAAGCTATCCCTTTGCACTTGATTGAAAGAATCCTGTAATAGAGAATCAACAATATCAATAGCATAAACTGGATTGATGTCACTAGGGTACCTCATGGCTTCATATATGTTGAATTGGATCTTTTCTCCATCAAACTCCATAGTCAAGGTTCCATTATGCACATCAATCATAGTCCTGGAAGTCTTCAAGAATGGCCTCCCTAATAAGATGTGGGCAGGGTTTGGAGATGAATCATCCTCCATGTTCACAATGTAGAAGTTTGCAGGAAATATTAGCTCATTTACCTATACTAAAATATCCTCAATTACCCCTTCAGGGTAAGTATTATTCCTGTCAGCAAGTTGAATAATAACACCAGTCTGTTTTAAAGGACCTATATTTAAGGAAAGAAATATAGATAATGGCATGACATTAATTGAAGCTCCTAAATCTAGCATAGCTTTTTCAAACCTGATGTTACCTATTCTACAGGGAATGGTAAACGTGCCTGGGTCTTTACATTTTGGGGGCATTTTTCTTTGTAAAACTGCTGATACATTTTCTCCTACTGTGACTCTTTCATCATCTTTCAATTTCTTTTTATTAGTGCACAACTTTTTCAAAAATTTAGCATATCTTGGCACCTATTTGATTGCATCTAACAAAGGTATATTGACTTCCCTGAAGGTCTCAAGGATCTCTTTTTCTTGCTCATCCTTCCTTCAAGTCCTGTGATTTCTAGGTGGAAAGGGTAAAACATTAGTCTTGATTGAAATAGCAAGGTTAGAGGTTACCTTAGGTATTTCAATCTCCTTGTTCTTCTTTTCTTCAAACTCAAAAGTGGCTTTAGGCTCTTCCAGCTCTTTCCCACTCCTTAGTGTAATGGCACTTGCATTCTCCCTTGGATTTACAACTGTTTGGGAGGGTAATTTTCCTGATCCTTGAGAGTCTAATCTCCCAACTGTGGTAGCTAGCTGACCCATTTGGTTCCTTAGATCATTGATTGAAGTTCTTATTTCTTGTTGGAACTACTGTTGTTGAGTCATAAAGGCTTTGAATATGTCCTCCAATTATGTTCCAGGGTTGGCAGGTGATGGTTATCTTTGTTGGTATTGTTGTGGAGCTGGTTGGAAGCCTTGCTGTCTATTGGGGAAAACAGGTGGTGCAGGTGGTCTATTGCCTCCATAACTGAGATTAGGATGATCCCTCCATCCTAGATTGTATGTGTTTGAAAAGGGATCATATCTTTGCTGAGATTGTGTTTGATAGTTACCCATTGCATTGGCTTGTTACATTATCTCATCCTCTTGTAGTGTGGGGCATAAATCAGTGGTATGGCCAGATAACAAACAGATCCTATAAGCTTTTGCTACTGGCATATTCCCTATAGCCAATTGTCTAACAATAGCAGTTAATTCAGAAATTTGTTGATCATAATTACATATGCTCACCTCATTTACTTTTGTTGGTTCATGATTCATCCTAGTACCATATAGTTGAGAGCTTGCAGCCATGTTTGCAATTAGGTTCTTTGCAGCTTCTGGGGTCTTGTCAACTAAGGCTCCTCCACTTACTGCATCAATCATGCTTCTGTCCATGGGCAATAATCCCTCATAGAAGTATTGGATTAGATGTTGATCATCAATCTGGTGAGGTGGACAACTAGAACATAACTTTTTAAAACTTTCCCAATACTCATACAAAGTTTCTCCATTAAACTGCATGATGCAACATATCTCCTTCCTGATGTTAGCCACTCTAGAAGTAGGGAAGTATTTCTCCAAGAACAGCTTCTTCATGTCATTCCAGGTTTGGATTGATCCTGAAGGTAGGTAGTACAACCAGTCATTTGCTAAATCTGCTAGTGAGAATGGAAAAGCTCTAAGCTTTATCTATTCTTCAGTCACTCCTTGTGGTTTTATAGTGGAACACACCACATGAAACTCCTTCAAATGCTTGTATGGGTCTTCACCTATAAGACCACGAAAAGTAGGAAAAGGTGAATTAGTCCTGATTTAAGTTCAAAAGAAGCATTTAAAGTAGGATACTCAATGCACAAAAGTTGTTGATTGAGATTAGGAGTAGCTAGTTATTTTAGAGTCCTGTTATTATTAGGATCAGCCATCTCCTCTTCTTCTTCTAAATCAGTAGACGAATTATTTGACAACAATTCAATTGCAATGTTAAGACCAGGTGATGAAATAAAGGCTTCTTCGAGATCTGCAGTTGTGCTTGACTCTATGACTCTCCTTTCTTAGCCTTCTTGCTGTTTTTTCTATTTCTGGATCAAAATCCAGTTCAATAGATTGAGAGGATTGAGTCATAAACTAAAAAGAAACACAGAATAAATTCAGCACAAATAATCAACTCCCCAGCAACGACGCCAAAATTTGGGAGAGCTATCGTCAAGCAATCCAAAATTAAACCTCACTTTACTCTACAAATTCAAATAATAAGCACAGTAGTAAGCAAGGATCGATCCCACAGAGAATTGATATTATTTTGAATTTATTCTAATGATTCTAAATAAAAATAGTAATTAAAAGTTGGGGGTTTTGAATCAATTATAATTAACTAGAGAAAAATATAATTAAATTAATAAAGGTAATCAAATATGTAAAAGCTTCAGTTCTTCAGTTCAGCTTCACCAATTTATAGCAATAGAATAATTAAGTTAATATTATTTCTTCCTTCAATGAAATTAATAACCCCAGATGATCAGCAATCACTCAATTATCCTAAATTCTTCTTAGGTTTTAAATCTAATGTGATAATCTCCCCCATTAGACTCTAACTGTTATATAACCGAGAACTATCAGTCTAGATTTAATATGACAGAAGAATTAAGAATTAGAGAATTAGGTTATTCCAAGTAACAATCACACTATCAGGGATCATTTAACTTGTCTTCCGATAATCTTAATAATACCCAAAAGCTTGTCTACAATCAAATATTATTAAGTACTACTTGTGATCAGATATAACATCGTTTGCTTAATATCATACCTTAATCTAGCAGATAATAACAATTCACCAATTTAATCCTGCAGAAACCAAATTAGTAAACTGAATAACATATAAGAAATTCAACCGGATTATCAGAATAAATTTTATACACAAAAGAATCAATAATATAACTCAATTATTATATTAACTGTAAATATGGTTACACATCCCTTCAGAACTGAATAAAAGAACTAAGCTAGCATGCTGATAAAATATATTCTAAGATTAAAATAATGAATGTTGAATTGTGTTCAACTGATTACAAGTGATAGGTATTTATAGATTAACCCTAGAAGAATTCTAATCCAACTCTACTTCGGAAGTCTTCATTCTATAAATATAGTTGGATTCTAAATCTTTGTCAATCTATGAAGTCCAGCTTTAAGTAGCTTCCTTATCCAATCAAGATTCAGTTTCTAAATCCAAGTCTTCCTCAGTTTCCTTCTCTAGTTTGACATCAGTTCCATATTAAACTGCAACTCAGATTCCATATCAGGTTCTACTTCCAGCATCAAAGATACTTTCCATGTAAGCATGTAATTCCATATCCAAATCCTTATACGAATCGAACTCTATCATTCCATTACTTCAAATCTGACTCAGAATAGGAATCCTGCAAGTCGATCAAAATCGTAGAGTAAAGCCTCTCAGCAGACAAACGTAGAGTGGAACTCTTCTCCCAGAATCGTAGAGTTAACCTCGTCAGTCGTAGAGTAACTTAGCCGCTGGACTAAAAACGTAGAGTGTTGTGCTTGGTCGTAGAGTGAATCTCGCAATCATAGAGGGTAACTAGGAATCGTCAAACAACTCCGACTAGCCTTCCTGCGATCGTAGAGCTACCAGATTGCCATTCTAACACTACGAATGTAAAGCTCTCACCTAACGATCGTAGAGTACCAATGCCGACCGTAGAGTATTTCTACAAAATAACATAAAACTCAGCATTAAACTACATTTTTACAGAATCATACCAAATACTTCTATAAATCAATAAATACCTTAAATCAACTCGTATGACAGAAAGCATGCAACAAAACTAAATCTGAAGGGATGAAAATAATCAAATATTATGCACCTATCCCACATCTAATGGCCAGGTGGAGGTGACTAATCGGACCCTACTCAATGGGATCAAGAAGAGATTGGATGAGGCTAAAGGATGGTGGCCTGAAAATTGCTTAGTGTCTTGTGGGCATATCAGACTACTCCGAGGACGAAAACCAGCGATTTGCCGTTCAAATTTACTTATGGGACTGATGCCCTTATTCCAGTTGAGATCAGGTCTCCTTCTCTTCGGGTAAGTCAGTATAAGAAGTTATATAATAACGAGGGGCTTCGGCTTAACTTAGATATGCTAGAAGAGGTTCGGTAGTCAATGCTGGTAAGGTTGGCTATCTATCAGCGAAGGACCGCTAGACATTATAATCGAGGGGTTAATCTAAAGAGGTTTGAGGTTGGCGATCTAGTACTTTAGGAAGCTGAGGTGTCTACTCCCCAGAACACAGGTAAGCTCATGCCTAATCGGGAGGATCCATATGAGGTCATTGGAGTGCCGAAGCCAGGTACTTATCGGCTTCGGGCAATGGATGGGTCTGAAATAAAAAATAGTTGGCATGCTGGGAGGCTTAGGACGTACTATTAATAAGATATATAATTTTTCATCATTCATGTAATTTGATTAAATTATTAATAAAGTTATTTCTATTGAGACAGTTTTGGCAAAAATATTTTCATTTCATTCCATCGGTTGTACATCGGGAGTTCTTACATATGTGACAAAAATAAAAATATATACAAGAAATTAAGGGTTGGATGGAGGGTTATCTTCGGCTTCTGATACTTCGTTGGAAGAATCAAGGATTTTTGTATCAAGACTAGCTGTCATCATCTTCGCCCTTATTCTTTCTTTGTAGCTCTAATAACCTTCGGAAAATTGGATCATAATCTTCTCGGCCAGTTCTGGCGATTCTTTGTATTCATTGATTAGCTGTAGCTTAGTCGCTTTGGTCATCGGAGGGCCTTGACTTTTGAGCCTGGTATATTCTTTCTCTAGTGCATCCCCGGCTCTTATCAGCTCCATCATTTTGGAATGCATTTCCTGTACTCGTTCCTCAAGAATCGATATGACTTTTTTCTGTTCTTCATCATTCTCTTTCAACAATACTCTTTTCTTCAGGAGTCTTTTATTTTGTTCATCGAGAGCAATATATTCCCGTTGCAGAATCTTTACTTGTTGTTGGAGATCGTGGCATTGATGTAAGGCTTTGGTATGTTGATTCCTTGTGCCGAAATGCTGATCTTTCTCTTTCTTAAGGCCCGATATTAGGGATCGAACATCGGCCTGAAGTAGCTCGACCTCAATTTCCAGTTGCCTTTCCTTCATAGTTATCCGTGATAACTAGGGGAGGGTTCGTGCGAGAATAGCATTGGCCTAAAATGGAAAATATTTGGGTCAGAATCGGGTAAGGATGTTAATGAATGATTTAAGAGTATTGAAGGTGGTTATATATACGTGGCATTGGTACTTAGCGTATTCATCAATGAGTTATTGGGAAGTGTAATTCTTAAATCGGTCATCGTCGTTGGGGAGAGAGAAATGGTCAAGGAGTTCATAGGGGAAATCTCCAGCTGAACCTTCAGGCCATAGTGTCTTTATAGCAGGTTCCTCTTATGTTTGTGCGGATGTGGAGGGGGGTTCGGTTGATTGGTTGATGTTTGTTGGTTGTGGTTGAGGTTTGGAAGATGTAACCTTGCGTGGCTTTTTGATGAAGGGTTCAAGGAGGTCTTCTTCGATTTCTTCTGTATCCTTGGGGTTGGCTTCGGTTTGGATTTGTCGGGGGGGTTGAGGAACTGGTGCTGGGGAAGGAGGTTTGGTGGATGCTTTTACCAATCGTCGTCCTTTTCTTCTCATTAGGGCTACCTTTTCTGTTCTAGTTATCTCCATGGTGTTTTTTTAGCTAGTTGGGATATGGCGATAACTGATATTGGTTGTATGGCCAGCAGTGGTTTAGTTTCTTGGTTTGGGTGTGAAGCAGTTTTAGTGATCGTTGTGGCTTCGAGGTTGGTGTTGGTTTATGAAATCGGAGTTGGAGGTGTTTCGGTGGAGATTTCGGTCATGGCAATTGTTTCGATGTTGGACGTCTCTTCGGTGACTAGTTTTGGGATGGGTTCGGTTATGCGGGGTGTTTGGAAGCTAGGTTCCCCAAGGGACTCTAGTTTGTAAATTGTTACTGAACATGTGAGATGAAATTTATTAGAAGATAAGAGATTACGAATTAGAAGTAGGAGTTCAAGTGGGAACTTACATCCATATTGATAGAGCCAGGCTGAGTCGGACAACACCTCTATGGGCCAGTCGACGCTCTTTATCTTCTTGTGGAATTCCCTGAACTCATCTATGCGCTTCCTCAGGAAGCAAGTTACTTTAACGATGGGGTCTTCGGGGGTGGCCCAGTTCAGAAGAAGTTAGAGGTTGGTGCCCTTGACGAAGATCTATTGGGAATGCCATCCCTTGTTGCTGGATGGGGTCTTCATACAGGTGGATTTGTCAGGTTGTTTATTTAGTTGGCGGAGGCCCGGCTCCTTAGATCGGTCGACGCTGAACAAGACAAAGAAGAAGTCCAACCCGGGTGTGATTTTCTGTTCGTGGCAGAATGCTATAAAACATATGAGGTGAAGATAGGAGTTCGGCACAAGTTGTGTGAATCCATTCCCAATTTGGTCGCCAGTATATCCTTTCAAATAGGTTTGGGGCTCGAAGTTTGTATTCATTTGGGATTTTGAATTGTTGACGGATGTCGGATAGTTGGTGGTTTTGAATGGTGGATTTGGTGTTTATGTCGGTAAAGGCTTTTTTAGATGAATAATGGTCTCAAATCCTCATTTCTAGGAGTTCAGTGGGGGCTAGTGGGGGAGCAGGGTTGCTTGACGGTGATGGGATTTGTGTAGTGGCAGTTGGTGGTTGAACTTGTATGTCGACAGGGATTAGGTCAGTGGTTGCGATGCTATTGGGGTTGATTGTACTTGATGGAGTCCACGACATGCTTGCGTGAGGTGGTCGACGCCCGGATCGTTTCTAACAAGTTGATAGGATGGATAGCTTGCAACACCTTAACCCCTCGCCTATATATAGACGGTAATCTTGGTACAATTACTTGCCGATGAAATTTGCGTAGGATGAACACCAACGACACTTCGACCCCTCGCTTATATTGAAGCGGTAATCTCGGTACAATAGACGATTGATGCGAAAGAAGACGCCATACAAAACTATGATTGATTGTATGATAAGTCAATCATAAATCTCAAAGAAGAACTAAGGAACACTTAGGACTTCTCAAGAACCACAAGAAAAGAAACAAACACACAATAATATTGATAATTCAAATTTCAAGCTATCCAAACCATTGCAACAATGATCCTATTTATACTAAGCTAGAGAACCATCTAGAATTCAAACAAGCACACAATTGTTGAAACACAACATTACAGAAAACATGCAATTGAAAATAAATGTGAATTCCCTGTTTTGGGGGGAGGAATCTCGAAATCCAAGAAGTCAAAATCTAGGAACTAATCCAGGGAGTTGGCGCCGGAGCGGCAGTTTTGTACTGCGTTTTCTCGTCGGGACGGGAACCGGGCCGGGGCGGTAAAATTGACTCTGATTTTTCGTGTCGGGGCGGGAAATGCTTTGGTCTCACGCCAGGGCGAGAACTTTGGCCTGCAAACTGGCGCCGGGGCGGGGAAAATGAGCCTTATGAGCTCGTCGGGGCAAGAAATCCTGTAACATACAAAATGATTTCTTTTGATTTTTCTAATCCGCTACTTTTGTTTGCAACATGTTCATAGTACATACACACTTGGAATTCATCCTCATAACCTCTATACTCGAACCAATATGGATCTAAGCTCTTTGAATCAAAAACCCATGATGAACGCCATGTTGTGTAGCTTGAACTCTTTTCCTCTATTTCATCCATTGCATGATGGCTTGGCTTGCGTCGAGTTGGTTTTACTAAATAGGTAGCAACTAGTAATCCCAAATTACATGATCGATCCTCCAGCTCCATTTCACGCATCTTAGTCACCGTTCCAAGCAACCTTGAGTTAAAATTAATCCAATAACTCTTGATCATCCGTTGACTCCTCGATACTTGAGTTAAGTGAATGTTATAGAATTCTGACCCCCCCCTATGCTTATATCATTCCCTTCCTCTTCAAAAGGATTTGTCCTCAAATCTAGCATTTCCCTCTCTCGAAAAGGATTGATCCACCGATCGGACTTTACATCAAAATAAACTAAGTTAACAACTGAAATGTAACTTACGAAAACACATGCATAGGTAATAAGACAAATGCAAATAAAAATCCGAAAAGTTATATCTCCTCCTGGATCAAATGTCATCATATAGGTCTCCCTTCGAAGCATATACTTCCTTTTATGAATTCCTGGATCAAAAGGCTTTTTTGTGATATCGATTATTTGTACTAATACACATTCCATTGCACCTGGGTCAAATACCCATCTTTGTAAACTTGCACATCATATGTGCAAATACACACGAATTCCTGGGTTAGACACAAATGATACCGAATGATAGATTCTTCCTAGATCTAGTATCAATACATAGCCCTTCATGTTGTTAGGTTTGTATATTACGTAAGCATGCAATCAAATTACATAAATAAAGCGGAAGCATGATAAAATCGGATTTTAAAACTTTATACAAACCATCACCATGATCAATCTATGTGCTCAATTAATGATATAAACGAAAGAGAAAGAGATTAAGAATTATACCCTCGTAGATCAAAGCTTCCTCGGGTACAAGTTCAACTCCTAGTCCTTCGTGTTCTCCTTGAAATCCACCGATTAGATTTCTTCTCTTGATCAACGTTAGCCACCCAAGTGTTTGGCCTCTAGAGGTGATCCACCAAGGAAGAGTAGGTATTCAAGAAGATAGGTGTTGGCAAAACCCTAGTTTCTATCTCTATAGAAATTGCAAGTACCCTCTACAATCTAGTGCAAGAGTGTGTAATCCTAATCTATGATAAGACTTCTCTTATTTATAGATGTAGGAAAACCCTTCCCTAAACTATTTAGGATTAGGGTTTCTATTCTAATTAAACTCCTTTAATTAATTATGCTCCTAATCCAATTAAAAATACATGAGAGATTACTTCTATTAATTAATTTTCAATCCCTATTAGGAATTAAATAATAGTAATAGTAATAATAATAATAATAAGACTCCTCTTATTAATTTATATTTAATATTTCTAAAATATTAAATAATAAATATTAAGCTATTTAATTTATTCTATCTCCATAGATTAAATTAAATACACTTAACTTATTAATACAATTATGTCATTTACTTCTTAAATAAATATTTTCCTTTTGCAGTGTGACCCTTTAGGTTCTCCATATTAAACCGGTTGTGAATAAATCAATTAGAACAATTCTAATCTTATTTAAATAAATAAATTAAACTATTTAATTCATTTAAATAAATAATATTTATTCTACAATAAGGGTAAGCCCCCTTAGCGATCAACGGCTTTCCAAATAATATAGATTTCAACATTAATCACAAAAGAACCTTTTAATGCATAGTTACTGTACAATTCAATCCTTCTACCATATAATGTCCCAATTAAATATAAAACATGAATTTACTGTCAAGTCTTATTTTATTTAATTATATGTATTTCGATTACCAAATGCATAACTCTAAATAATGCAAATTAGAAACTCCTTTCTAATTTCATTCTGCCTTGGCCAAGGACTACTGAGTTGTCATTTATCGAATCACATAGGACATTCACATCTTTTACTAGACGTGGTAGATTCTTTGTTGATCATTCATCTATCTCCATGTATAACTTATTATACCCAATCATACTCTTTGATATACCCTAAAGGTCTTAAGAGACATGTCATAGTATAACTCATCATACACAAGATATTATGATGATCTCAAGTCCAAGGATTACTTGTACTACTATCACTTGAGGAATTCCTATTGACAGGCGAGTAAAACTCCATTAGGTATTTCTTAGCGAGCCACATTCAGTGAACTTATTCTCCAATAAGCACCTACATACTTACTTTAGTGTCTCCACACAAATAATTATGAGATCAATCATCCACTTCCTAAGAGCAAGCAATGTATGTACTAATCTATCCGGATTCACTAATCCCCTTTTTAGTAATCCAACGATTATGAGCGATTTTAGTTTATGAGTTATCTAGAATTTAGATCTCATTAGCATGATCACCATCATGATTCTAAAAACATTGCTCAAAACTATGAGTTTATCACATTTAATATAACAACACCATGTAGATAAAGTAAAATGCCTTTTAATAAATCAATTCTTTTATTAATAAACGAATAAGATTACAAAGTATATGCTACATCATATCAAATATGATTGGCTTGTGTGCATACTACTTTCACATGCTTCATCAATTTACATTCATGAATCCCCTGATCAAAAATTAACTTGAGGATCTTGTGCATTTGTAAATGCATCATTTTCAACGATCCTGGATCAAATATTAATTGTTGAAACTCATCACGTTATTCAAGCAAGCTCTCTTGAATTCCTGGGTTGAACACAAAATAAAACCAATCACTATGAATCTTTTGTATAATCATGGAAAACTCAAGAAACTCAAACTCATATGTATAGTCTACTAAATCAAAATTTAAATTACTTCCATGTAGACTCTTAATGCAATGTTCAAATGGACCTACCCCACTTTTCATGTTTTCGGAGAGTGAGATCCCATCTTGAATCTTCAAAACACAAACCATCTTCCCCTTTCCATTGACAATAGCAAACTTAAGATCACATAATGATGTCAATGGCATCGAAAGATCACAAACACCATAAATCAAAAATTCACTAGCATACACACGAAGATCACAATCAAACTCACTAGATGCTAAAGAATTTTCACAAAGGTTGACAAGACTACGAATATCATCAAATGATAGTTTTTCACGCAACAAAGTTTGCTTATGTGAAATAATACCAAGTGATGGTGGCTTATGCAACGACGATGTTTCTAACGACAAATCAAGCAAAGATTGACTAGCATGAAAATCTAACTCGACATATGGACTAGAATGAATTTCATGCAAATTAGAGTTTTGAAAACGAGAAGAAATATCATGATCATAAACTAGTTCAACAAAGTTCAAATATCCTCCGTAATTTATGATAAAGATGATTCTACCATCAAAATAGCTAATCACAAATTTCCCAATGGAAGCATGCAAAACATGTTTTAAATAACTCATGAAAACACTAGATGCATCAATCAATCTAACAGAACTAACTATCCATCTATACAAGTTACATATTAAAACAATTTTTCCTTTATCACAATCCATTATGCTAATTTGACTAGGCATTGTCATCACATGATTATCATCAAATATAGATAACATATAAGCACTATGCAATTTATCAAACATATTATCCAAGTAAAGAAAATAACAACGATACTTGTTTACCAATTTAAAATCGACAAACATACTCGACGTCTCATCCCACTTAGGTATTATAATCTCATCAATAGCACATGTACTCATGCCCTTATCCACGTTACCTTCCTCTATCAACTTACCGACCTGCCTCGGTGACTCCTTCGTCTCCTCAAGAACACCAATAGCTGATGGATATGGAATGGTAGTGCTAGGTATATAGTCATTTACCTGTATAAGAGAAACAACAGAACTAGATAAAACAGAGTTATTTTGGTTAGTATCCAAAAGCACCTTCTTGTACGAATGTACAGTCATTGGCTTTTCAAAATATAACTCACTTTCATTCTCACTCTCTTTTTCATAGTTACTTATTTTTCTCTCTTTTTCTTTTTGCTCATTCTCTCGTTTGTTTTTCTCTCGAGTATTTTCTCTCTCATTCTTTTCAATCTTTTCTTTTTCTCTCTCTTGATTACAATCCTTTTGTACAATCATTACATCTTCATGAATTTCATCATGTTCATTGGAACCTAATAATTCTCCTTGGACTGCATACTCGATTCCATCGTCTCCCTCCTTCGGCTGATCTTGCTCTTTTTGTGCCTTAAGAGTGACTTGTTGATGTTTTAAATGATCATCCTTTAACTCATTATACGTTCTCATGATGTCCTCGAATGATATTGGTTTCACATATCGCGTGGTTGTTTCCGATGCGACTCCTCATGCCTTTGAACTCTCTTTTCATTCTCCCAAGTGGCTCGCCTTGAAGGTTGCTCTTTATGCCTTGGAGATACATATTCATCCCTCTTGCTCGGTAGTATTGGAGCATACCGCCTTCTCATCACAGTTTTCAACTCTTTCCATGTATCGATCAGAGGTTCTCCATATTTTCTCCCATCACGTTCAAATTGAGCCCACCATGTACGTGCATCACCGGACAAATCTAGGACTGCAAGTTTGAACTTCCTTTGCTCGGAATACTCATGATAGTGAAACTCTCGCTCTTTTCCTTTCTCCCAACTTCAATAAGCTTCGGGATCCGCTCTACCTTGAAAGAATCTCTTTTGCCACTCATAAGTATTTTTACAATTATATCCATATATGAATGCTGCAAAACAAAGGTTAGTACATAAAGAAAATTTCATCACACACTCCCTCACGTGTTTCGCTCAAACAATGTAATGAAACGCTCGTGTATCGCTCAAATGGCTTTTACTCTCTAGTAGTCTCACTACTCTTGCCTTTTTCCGCTCGTAGTTCTCTTTAATAGGTTCTTTTTGAATTCACAAAGTAATACCTCAATTATCCAAATTCAATCCAATAAGAACTTGTCAAGACACAATAGTCATTATGAATACGAGTACCAACAATTCTACACAATCACCAAATATGACTTTTTCGAATGAAATCCCAATAATAACAACAATAATTTTCTACAAATTTATTTTTTTTTGACTATAATCCGACAATAAAATTAAAGATAAGTAACTTGATAAGAACTTAACTCTTGATAGGAACTTAGCTTGCGTGAGGTGGTCATCACCCGGATTGTTTCTAACAAGTTGATAGGATGGATAGCTTGCAACACCTTAACCCCTCGCCTATATATAGACGGTAATCTTGGTACAATTACTTGCCGATGAAATTTGCGTAGGATGAACACCAACGATACTTCGACCCCTCGCTTATATTGAAGCGGTAATCCGGTACAATAGACGATTGATGCGATAGAAGACGCCACACAAAACTATGATTGATTGTATGATAAGTCAATCATAAATCTCAAAGAAGAACTAAGGAACACTTAGGACTTCTCAAGAACCACAAGAAGAGAAACAAACACACAATAATATTGATAATTCAAATTTCAAGCTATCCAAACCATTGCAACAATGATCCTATTTATACTAAGCTAGAGAACCATCTAGAATTCAAACAAGCACACAATTGTTGAAACACAACATTACAGAAAACATGCAATTGAAAATAAATGATAATTCCCTGTTTGGGGGGGGGGGAATCTCGAAATCTAAGAAGTTAAAATCTGGGAACTAATCCAGGGAGTTGGCGTTGAGGCGGCAGTTTTGTACTGCGTTTTCTCGTCGGGGCGAGAACCGCGCCGGAGTGGTAAAATTGACTCTAATTTTTCGCGTTGGGGCGGGAAATGTTTTGGTCTCACACGGGGCGAGAACTTTGGCCTGCAAACTTGCGTCGGGGCGGGAAAAATGAGCCTTATAAGCTCGCCGGGGCGGGAAATCCTGTAACATACAAAATGATTTCTTTTGATTTTTCTGATCTGTTACTTTTGTTTGCAACATGTTCATAGTACATACACACTTGGAATTCATCCTCATAACCTCTATACTCGAACCAATATGGATCCAAGCTCTTTGAATCAAAAACCCATGATGAACGCCATGTTGTGTAGCTTGAACTCTTTTCCGCCATTTCATACATTGCATGATGGTTTGGCTTGCGTCGGGTTGGTTTTACTAAATATGTAGCAACTTGTAATCCCAAATTACATGATCGATCCTCCAGCTCCATTTACCGCATCGTAGTCACCGTTCCAAGCAACCTTGAGTTAAAATCAATCCAATCACTCTTGATCATCCGTTGACTCCTCGATACTTGAGTTGAGTGAATGTTATAGAATTCTGACCCCCTTATGCTTATATCAGTACTGGTGAATTGTACCGTGGAGGTGTGGGTCTGGTTGTTAGTGCCAACCATTATTGATCGAGGACTGTAGAGTCAAGGATGAGTTTAGCTAGAAAAAAGTGGTTGCAGGGATGTAAAGTTGCAGAGAGAGGGAAGGAAAAGGGGAAAATACTTTTAAAAAAATGGCGGTTTATTTTGGGGGAAGGAGTTTATGATGGGACCATCTCTTTGACTTCACACATTTCCCTAAACTTAGCGTGGTTATGATGGTGGTAGGGTCCAGTTTGGCACGTGTGGCAAGAAAGGGGTTGTTTGGTTCCAAAGCTGATGAGTGGATGTTTATTAATTTGTGTACTCTCTTATTATATATTTTTTATAACAAGAGAGTGGGGGCAATGTTGGGGGATAATTCTATGGGCCCGGTCGGTTCGGTGGGGCTTATCTTACGTGGAGGATTCTTTTCCACGTGGAGGTATATTCTAGTCAGGAGATGTGGTTGTTAAGGAATCTATAGTTCTAATTTTATTTGACTTCCAACTCCTAAGGAAATAGTTAGGATTAATTTTGACTTCCTTTCTTTAAGGAGATTGACTTCTATCCAGTTATAGTAACTATCATAATAAGGACTCCTAATTTAATTCGAGGACATGGCGATAAAGGAGGTGTGATCAGCTATAAATACAAGGTTATACCCTAATTCATAAGTAATGAAACTTTGAGCACTAAAGCATTAAGCCTCCATTGTTAACTTATTCTCTATCTTGTACTTATTCTTACACCGGAGCTATCCTCCGGCGGCCCAGGCCGTCAGCTCTCTCAGTGTGATTTAGCACGTAGTTTGGTGATTAGACGCGTGGACGAATCTTGGCGTTAACAATTAGAATATAAATAGAGTTACATAAAAAGAGTTTTATTATATATATATATATATATATATTGTACAAAAAGTTATTTTAGTTGATAATTGTATAAAGACAGCAAAAAACCTAAGAGTTGGTTTTTGAGGAGTGGAGAACTTCTAACATTTAGAATAAACAGGTAAAATTATATATCCTTAAAGTTATTAATTTTCTATGTGAGAGTTTTATTATATAATTATGTTGATTAATCGACCTGGTTTAATTGTTAATTAATCATCTCCCTGCACCCATGCATCTTGTTTTGTGTCTACCCTACGAAATCCGCTGGGGTGCGACGCTGTGAGATTCACATGCTCACTTTGACAAAAATGTGTGAGTTAATTCTAGGAAGCTCACCTGTATTTAAAAAGAAAAAAATACGCAGTATTAGGTAGTTGGTCAAGTAAAGGCTGACCAAGTCAATGATGTTTAGTTGGTCTTTTCGGATGATCAGTCACACTAGGATTGAGACACGTTCCGGACTCCCTGTAACGCCCCAAATCCGGGTCTACCTTTAAACATGGTACTACCCATTCATCACAATAATAATGACATAAATGTAATTACTATATTATTACAATATGTCTTACTCTATCCTAGGTTCTATAACCATTACATCATTCATTATCATAATATTAATAATTATTACATCATTCATAATACTATTAAGACCTTCATAGCCTAAACTATTATATATTAGGATAATATAATCCTACTCATTAACTTTTCCTTTACCTTTGTCCCGGCGAAAACCTTCGGCAACCTCTGGCTTAACTAAAAATGTTTAATTTAAAGCAAGGATGAGCATTTAATTGCTCAGCAAGTATAACAGTTGAATAACAACAAAATCAGGAATCATATCATAACAATTCAACAACTGAACAATAGTTGTGAAATAACTTCGAATAACCATGAATAACAATCTATTTTTCATTTTAAAAAAATATTTTTGAAACGACATACTGAGCAGTCAGAAGATCTTGAACTTTTCTTTTCGTAAAGGTTAATAGTAATTTAACTATAAACCGTCTGACTTACGGGCACGTTGAGTGATCAGCCCAGTGTACCCTATGTTAATCAACACTACATGCTAAACGACTATATGCGTTTGTTTAGGCACTTGAAGCCTTGTCGGGATATCCGACTAAAAATTTACCCTGATATTAGGGTGGTACATCTCATACATGTCTTGGAATCCTAACCAAAATAATTTGGTTGGAAAACTCTACTTAACATCAATAATATTTCAAAGATTTATAATACAATCGATAAAATATTTTAAATCGGTGTTTAGCCGAGTCAAATGGCATCAACAATCATCATAAGTAGTTCATAAATAATAGAACTTAAAAGTTTTAACAGTTTATGCATAGCATAGTGTTGGTTCCCGGGGACACAATGGGGATCTAGAAGGGGGGTTGAATAGATCCTTTAAAAACTTTTTCCATTTTTTTATTCATGAAAGTATAATAGTTATGAATAGAGAATCAATTCATGCACAGCGGAATATACTTTAATAACCCATTCATAGATGTAAACATAATCTCAGTTCAATCGACAAATCTATGGTATGTTGATAGCAGATATAGCAGTTAATGTGCATAAGCTAAATGACATAAAGTAAAAGACACAGGAGATTTTTAAGCAGTTTGGAGATTAAATAACTCCTACTCCACTCTTCTACTTGAACAAGTAGATATCCACTAATTGTTTTAGTCACAAAAACAAGGACTCTCCGCTTTCCTCAAGTCTAGCAGACAAGAGTTATTTTTAGCCACTAAGGCAAGGGTCCTATGACCCTCCTCAAGTCCCGCAGACACAGATCCTCTGACCCCTCTTGTGTCCCGCAGATGTGAGTTGTTTTTAGTCCCTCGGACAAGGATCTAACTCTTGGGAAACTTGGGAAACCAGTTCACAAATAACTCTTCAAGGCTAGCAGCCTTGGAATCCTATAGACTAAAGCCAGCAGCCTTAGAATCTTTTGTACCCTTTGGTACTCAGTAAGTCTAGCAGACTTGACTTTGTTTAGTCACTTAAGACAAGGACGCCCCGCCCTTTTTGGTGTGTTGATTGTTTGTTGGGTTGTGCTGCTAAGATGAACTTTGATCTCCTTCATCTTCTAGTACTTGGCAGCTGGATGAGATCTTCTTCTGGATACTGCTGATGATGATCATTGATGCACTTCCTTCTTCTGGTACATAGCAGATACAGATGATCACTCTAGATGAACACATGTTGACTTATCTAAGTCAGTTCTTTATCTCTTCAGGTCAGTGTATTCATTTCTTGATCATAGAGTTGCTCTTCTAGGTCTGCCTTCAGCTCTGGTCACTCTTGATCTTGGCTTCTTGGTCATTCGAGTCTTAGCTCATATGTCAGCCCTTTGGCATACCTCTCATGTTGCAGTGAAGCTTCTAGCTGATTGTACAGTTTGTGTTCTTGCTCTCTTGCTTCCCACTTGCCAACTCACCCTTCAATCTAAGTGTAGTTTTCTATTATGTAGATCTTCATCTTCTTCCCGTTGGAAGCTTGTCGTTGATATCTTCCTGTTACACTTCTTTCCGTTGGAGACTTACTTTCTGTAGACTTGTTTTTTTGTACCACTGAATATTTTACTTCCTTAAGTCTGCTAGTGATAGCTGAGTCAGCATCCATTAGCTGATACCAAGATAGTGGAGTCATATGCGCTGCTTGTTGACTGCTGCAGACATGGCTATTTGAGCCCCACTCAGCTTGGTTTCTTATTATACTTCTTTATCTACTCAGCTGCTCATTTTGGGATAGCAACCCTAAGTGCTCTAATATTTTTAATCCAGCTGGCACTTACTTACTCTACGATCGTCTGGGTGCAGCCTGTTGTTTCTGATCATAGAGTTAACTTTTTACTTCAGTTGTGACCTTGTGCTGCCTTGCAGTTCGTAGAGTGGCTGACTGTACTTGCATTACGCTTTTATGTGCTTCTCACTATACTGCAGTTTGTGTTCTCTTATGCTCTGTGATCTCCATTTGGCTTTTCGTTCCAGAGCATAGTGTACTATGAACTTTGTTGAGCCATTGTTGCAGTGTGCCTATCATAGAGGACTGCTCTATGTTCTTTAGGTGTTGGCTCTGCTGTTGTGTCATAGAGGACTGCTCTATGATATTCTGTTGTTGTGGCACCTTTGATGTAGAGGACTACTCTACTTTAATCTTCAAACATTCTCTCTTATGCCTTGTCATAGAGTACTGCTCTATGATCTTCTTGTTGGTTTGTTGAGACTGCTAGAGTGCCTCTGTTGTCTTAGACTCAACTCTACGATCACTTGATCTTGTTGTAACTTTCCTACTCTATGACCTTTGTCTTTGATGCAGGTCTAGAGTTTTGATGGATCGTAGAGTGATTACTTGAGCTTGTACTGTGATCTCTGTTATGGCTTGATGCTTTGGTTGTGCTCAGAGATCTTTATATGTCTGATGGCTCATGCTCAGCTTACTTAGAAGTCATTATGAAGGTTGTCACTTTATCTTTGAGTGCTTTAGCAGTGACTGCTCTACGTTGTTGTTTGATTGCAGACTGTTCATGAGAGTTGTAGAGTGGCTGACTTGGACTGACTCTACGAACCTATGTTAGCACAACGATCTTCTCTTCATAGTGCGCACTCTACGATCTTGAGTAAGCTCCTTGTTCTGCCGAGCCACACTCTACGATTGCCTTTCAAGCTCTGCGTTGACATGCGCAACTCTACGATGCCTAGAGAGTGCTACCGAGTGAGCTCTACGATCTGCCAAGCCTGTTACTATGCTTGCCTGGCAGACTCTACAATCTTGGGATTTAGTGCAACGCCCCTAAATCCCGGTCACCTGAACCACGGACCTGGTGCGTCACGATACACCATCTTCATACACATTCTATAAACTAATCGCGGAAAAATATAAATATAAACATACATCATTTATTTTAGAGTATTCTACAGCATAACCCAAGGTCTAAAGCCTTAATTCACTATATACCTTAAATAACTTAAAAGGTTTACATAATCATCTTACAATCTTAGAATTGATTTACAGTGTTTAAACCTTCATGAACTCTCCACCAAATTTGATAGGCGCACTTTACAAAGATTCTTGACAACTTATATGATAATCACGTTCATCTAATAAGGATTAGAACTAAGCAAAATAATAGTAAATCAAAATTCTTCTTTCTCCATGATCCGTCCCGAACTCTTCGGTCCGCGCTGGTTTAGCTGAAAATATTTGTTTAAAGCAAGAGTAAGCAACTACGTGCCCAACAAGTTTAACCATTCCACATTTCATGATTCACATGGCATACAAGTTCAATAATTTATACATGCCTCAAATATTTCATACTATACATTTGAAATGCAACATGCTCTTATGCAATTCATACATATATGTATCATATTAACTGAATGATAACAGCTTTAATCACATAACATTCACATGCCTAACTTATCGAGATAGAACAACAAATCTTACTAGCTAACATATACTCAACATATATTATCATATATTTCATAACAAGAAATTTACCGTTTACTGCAGGAACTAGCATGCAATATGAACATTAAATGAAGTTAGGAAACTTGCATGTTTGCTCAGCTACAAGTAATCTAGCTTTAGTTTAAATTACGTTGAAACGACCTAACATTAATAAGTCGGTTCCTTAGTTAGTACAGTATAACTAGCATGAGTTTACTCTTACAAGAGGTTACGCACCACGTAGTCCTAACACATAGTCACGTAGGTGGAACAATTATTACTAAGTCCATATTCATAAATTCTCATCTTAGCTAAATGAGTTAACAAGTCTAGAATACCTCGATTCTAAGCATCAACGCAAGCTTGAACACCTAGCATATCAGTTAAATCATGCAATACAGCTTAAGACATACATACATACATACTGCAAGGCTCTGTTTACAATTTAAAACAACAGGGCAAAACTGGCAACCTGCGCGGTCGTGCTAGTTCTTGCCTTAGGAGTGGCGCGGCTGCGCCACTCCCTGGATAGCCCAAGAATGAAATTTCATTCAGTTGGAATCCAGTTTATTCTTAGCATACAGGTTACTGATATATATCAAACACACATGCTCAAGGTTATTAACTTGAGTTTGAAACCTAACATGCTCATTCTAATCCATTTGAAAGTTATATGGTTCTAAGTCAGAAATTTCCATACGTTAAGTCGATCAAGTTTACTTCACAAGGAAACCATTACTATGGTCACAATACCACATAATGAGGCTATACAAGACTTAATATGCATGCTTGTACGAAATCAACATATGTACATCATAACATATAGCTTATACTTGGATTCTTATCATCATAAACTTGCTAGCATACAGCAAATTCATGTTTAGCTAAATAATGATCATATCAATCATGTCTAGAGGCTCAATGATTCCTAACATTTATGCTTGTATGGTCAGAACACAACTCACACGGAGATCGACGGTATTCGTCGTTAAATTCTATGTTTCTTTGGAAAAACACACTAAGTCATACCAAGGCAACTTAGTACATACAAGACAGCTTGAAATCATTACTCATAGGCATTTGATCACATAATTAAGCCATACACACATGCTCACATGGTCAGATATAAAAGACATAGATTTTGTCAAGCTATTTCAAGGTTCAAGCTTTCTTTTGGAAAAATACATACCTAGAGCAATTATATACAACTCATGGTATTTATCGGGATTCTAGATACATGGCAACCCTATTTTCATGCATGAATAGAGTAACTAACATTCTGCAACATTAGAACACCAAAAATCAAGACTGGTGCACGGCGCGGCCGTGCTTGGTTTGGCCTTGGGAGTGGCGCGGCCGCCGCGCCACTCCTGTACAAGCCAAGAATCGACTCTACTTCTGCAGAATCCGAAAATGGTTATGGCTTGACCCTTCCAACAGCATCTTAGTGTAACCACATTGGTTCCAAGCATTCATACAGACTCAGATAGCAACATGGCGATCATTTAATAATTAATTAGCAAGACTAATGGACTTCGTTAGAGTTTAACAACCAAGAAATTAAGAACACAGTGTACCTTCTTGATGCTAAAATAAAATCCTCAAATGCTTAATAGCAGATTACTCCCACTCTCAGTAATACTCACTCTATATATATGATTTTAACAAGAGCTTAGCAACTGGAATTGTGAAGACAAAGGTTCCAATTTATAGCAATTCCATTAACTTGGAAATGCAATTATCCAATTTGGTTAACTAGTGGAAAGAAGAAGAAGAGACTGGGTATTGGAGGTTTGGTAGAAAGTTAGGCATGGATCACATCAACCCACACCCTCCTTCATCATGTTCACCATTAGAACAAGCAATAGGCTAGGCAATGGTTACAAACGGCTGAGGAAATTGAGGGAGGTGACTCCACTGTACACATTAATGTCTGATTTCTTTCTCTCTTATTACATACCACGGTTTGACAATAAATAGGACATGTCCCAAAATTTGTGTCCCCTTCTATTGCTATTAGTTAATTAAATAAACCATACAATATAACCCAATTACTCTAGTATACATTTATTATCTAATTCGTGATTAAATTAATACATTAAATAATTAATCTAGTCCGTTAATATTAAATTACTAAATGGACTATTAAATATTAATATTAATATTAATATTGCTCACATTAATTATATAAATTAATCTATGCAAATTAAATTCCTCCACTATATTCAAATAATTTGAATATTTAATTACCAGACAACTTTATCAATTCTTTTGATATTAAACCTTAGGGCTAGTCCACTAATTTAATTAACCCATTAGTGACACCCTTTAATTAATCTTGGCAACTACGCGAAGTCAGATATTCACATAACCAATTAATCACACAAATTTTAAATAAGCATACAAAGCTAACTCATTAAAAATTAAAATTTATATTTAATTAATAATGGAGTTTAAAATTCACGGTCATTACAGAAATCTTACAGAGGACTTAGCAAATTTAATAGAGAAGGGGAGCTTCTAATTTATAGAAAAATTATTACCCAATTCATGGCTTTGCACAATGAATTAAACCAAGAGGAAGAAAAAGAGACCATTGGGTATGAGAGAGTTGGTGGAATGTCACTATTACAACCACTCCCCCCCCCCCCGCATCATCTCCATAGCCATCATCTCCCTCCTTGCTAGCCTTTTTGAAAACTTAACAACATAGAAGTAGATAGGCCAATTTTGGGTTTTGCCCTAAAGATCAAACCATTGGAAGAAGGAAGGAGCCATTGGGTATTGAAGAGTTGGTCACCAACTCCCTCTTCCTCCATTCCTCTCTTCATCATCACCTCTAACTAGCCATTAATGAGTTTGAGGAATATAGGGATAGGCCACTGACCTATACACGGCTGATAATTATTTGGGACAATGAATTTGGGACAAGCTCTATTTCTTCCTTACTCATTAGTAAAATGGTCCCCATTCTACTAGAGTTAATTCCTTTTGAGCTTATTAAATCAATTATAATGACTTATCATTACTACATTAAAATAAGTTATGGGCACATATACCTACACTTACATATATATACAGCCACACATGAACAGTATACTCATACTTTAAATATACACCAATACGTATAATTATGTATTTCAGGGATAATGGGTTAGTCCAAATAATATTTTAATTGAACTAAATATAATTCAGTCGGGTACTCCCAACCCATTATCACACCTATTATTTTAGTCACACATAAGTACCACAGTGATTAATTAATACCAATCATTTATTCCCCTACCATTAATTCAATTTAGATTGAATTATTACGTTTCGAGACACTTATACATATATACATATATATACATATAAATTCACATTATTGATTATAAAAATCATGGTTACTAAGTTATTTGGTAAAATAACGTAGTTTTATAAATTTAACCCTCTTGGCTGATCACAAAAATGTACATAATATGTATTCCATCAAAAAAAACATATAATGTTTCTGCTACATTTTCACTTTATATATGAAAATAAAGGTGTTAATCATAATAAAAGAATTTACTCATTTTCTCAAGATATTATATTCATAATATCTATGTCTCATTAAAATAACTATCTGTAAGGCACATGTCCTTATATCACATATAGAAAATAAATAATAACTTTATTTTCTCCTATTATAAATTATTTATATAGATTCATTTACATATAGTAAATATGACTTAATATATTTACCATATTACGTAATTATACACATTACCTCATATAAAGCCGTACATATAAGATAATATAATATTCTTTCTTTATAAAAAAATAATTCAAGGCTAGAATTTATCTTAATAAATAATTGCCTTAAAACAATTTCTCCCATCTACATATTTAGCCGTGTATCTAGCCGTGTATAAATTCCTATCCAATATTTATTCATAGATATATTGATTTTCTTCTCTTCTCAACACTTACATAATTTATTAACATTATTCAGAATATTAAGTATATTACCATGCTAAGTAATATAAAAATAATACCAATTTTAATTAACATAAATGTTTCGTTTTCCTTATGCAAAACACATATATTAATTCACCATTGTATAGAAGTGAGTTAACCTCTTCTATCACGTTACTGCCACACAAGGCTTTAATATTCAAATCATATTATCCAAAAATATAATTTTCAACTTAATTAATTACTACCTCCTTCCATAATTCAGCGATTAAACTTCAAGTTCAATCCTACTTTCCTTAATAGCTTAGCTATCTCTTAGAACTTCACATAAATTGACTTCTTCTTACCAAGCCACAAGAATTCAAAATATATATAATGCATATATGATCCAATTTGAATCCGACACATGACATAGTAAGAATTTTATTTACTAAATTCTTATTTTAATAATTTCTAAAAATTCGGGTTCTTACATCCTCTCCCCCATATAAGGATTTCGTCCTCGGAATCACCGAAACCTTCCCCACTCGGTACTATTCCGAATATTACATATTCTTTAGATAACTTCATCCCTTCTCTTTTCGAAATTTCATTTCTTTCTTGGAATTATTAGAACTTGCCCAACTTAATCATTATATGTCGCCTTCTACCACTTTCTTCTTTCTAAGGAATATTCTCCTTACCCCTTTCTCCCTTCAGAAGAATAAAAGTCTCCCATAATTGTTTAATAATTGAGAAGTAGTATGAATAACTCAGGAATTTAATAGATTCCAAATTATGCTGAGGGGCCACAAGACCTTGAACTCTACTCTAGGTTTTATAGTGCTTCAACAATATTTTTCACACTACAAACCAGAGTGCTTATCAATCATAAAGACTGAAAACACCCTTCCTGCATACACTAAGTGATCAACCTATTGTATCACTGCGTTGTACCATAAACGTAATGTTTTGTGACGACTATATGCGTTATGTTCAGAACCATTGTCTCCGAAAACATGTCCCCTTTATAGGGTTATTCACATCAGCTTTTTAACATCTGAATCCGCGCCAGAGCAATCTGGTTTGGCATAAATGCTCAAGAACGTTTGAATTCTATAATTATCTTTCATCAGTTGTCTAGCCGAATCAAATAGCTTAGACTTCCAACAATTCGGACTTTGATCGAAATAGTTTAGTCAACTTAATTGACTTATTCATAGTTTAAAAGAAAACCAAAAATAATCCTTTTATGACGTCATGATACCGTACCACTTCGTAGTACGTTGAGGATTTCGTCATTTTGTGACTTTGCCATACTACATCATACCATAGTGGGATGACGATCCTTAGATCACATCCAACACTAGGTAATTCTGCATTGATAACTCCATCATCTGTCATTCTACACCAGGTTCCATGATGCATTGATGACAATTTAAAAATACGTTTTGATATTTGAAATCATTTTTGTCTAGCCGAAACAATTAGTGTAGACTCTTCTTTAAACAGTTCAAAACCATTGAAAGATCATTTTTGGTGTTATCATGCCGCAACATGTAAAGATGTGATAATGGCTCGAAATCCATCTACACACCCTTGTCACCTTGTTTTGAGGATAACAAAAATTTTATTTTTATTTTTAAAGGCACATCAGTGCGAATTTATCTTGATGTCAAAAATTTCGAAGTCTAGCATAGCTAGAAGATTTGGAATACCTATGTCTCCATCATAAACTTCAATTTTTCTACAATGATTCATTACTTAATAATTCTATCTATTTCTATCATTCTTAAAGCTTACTATACTAAAAATTCTCAATTCTTCATGCACAACTTTTCTATACCCCAGTATAGTTCATCAAACATACCACACGTTATGAGTTCAGGAACTTACCACATTCATATGGGTTTAGGAACTTATCCTAGTCAGACCAAAATCGTCCATTCGCTGAGGGGTTCCACCATACGATTATGAGTCACGAACTTACCATACGTATGAGTTTAAAGAACTCGCACCTAATCTTAATATTCTCTAACTATCAAATATAAATATAAGAAAAGAATCACCTTCTCGTCATACGTATAGTGATAGCGCAATACCAATATTACAATGAATTGTCAATATAGGAAGCTAAGTGGTCGTCAAACCAAGCACAAATTCCCCGCCCATACAAGGAATTGTACAACTCAGCCACTAACATGAGTCCTTCATTGAAATCCCACATAATTCTAACTTTCCCTTTACTCAATACGAATTTCATTTAATTCGTATATCAACATTAATCACTCTTTCATGAGTTTACATAGTACAATATCATAGTACAACTTTCATACAACAATTCTGCTGTAAAGTTTTCAATCATTCGATTGATCATCTATCGTTCCATGTCTTAATCAGATCACGTGGTGATCCTTCTTATAATCGTGTTATATTACGATTCTTTTCTATCTCATGATCGTTTTGTTTTACGATCTTCTTATCTTTCCCTTTAATCATATTATATTATGATTTTATTTAAGCTTTTAATCTTTATTAGTGGAGTCAGGTAACTCCAGATTCTTCTCTTTATAACCTTTCAAGATTCTTCTTTGAATCTCAATTATCTTTTCTTTACTTAATAATGAGTTTCCAAAAATTCATCTTTTAGCAATTAAACTCTATTTGAGTTTATTCCTTATCTTTATCCCTGCGGTTATAGCCTAAGGTACCCCTACCTAAGGTTTATAACCTACAACTCTGATACCAACCTGTAATGCCCCCAAATCCCGGTCACCTGAACCACTAACCTGGTGCGTCACGATACACCATCTTCATACACATTCTATAAACTAATCGCGGAAAAATATAAATATAAACATACATCGATTATTTCAGAGTATTCTACAGCGTAACCCAAGGTCTAAAGCCTTAATTCACTACATACCTTAAATAACTTAAAAGGTTTACATAATCATCTTACAATCTTCGAATTGATTTACAGTGTTTAAACCTTCATGAACTCTCCACCAAATTTGATAGTCGCACTTTACAAAGATTCTTGACAACTTATATGATAATCACGTTCATCTAATAAGGATTAGAACTAAGCAAAATAATAGTAAATCAAAATTTTTCTTTCTCCATGATCCGTCTCGAACTCTTCGGTCCGCGCTGGTTTAGCTGAAAATATTTGTTTAAAGCAAGAGTGAGCAACTACGTGCCCAACAAGTTTAACCATTCCACATTTCATGATTCACATGGCATACAAGTTCAATAATTTATACATGCCTCAGATATTTCATACTATACATTTGAAATGCAACATGCTCTTATACAATTCATACATATATGTATCATATTAACTGAATGATAACAGCTTTAATCACATAACATTCACATGCCTAACTTATCGAGATAGAACAACAAATCTCACTAGCTAACATATACTCAACATATATTATCATATATTTCATAACAAAAAATTTACCGTTTACTGCAGGAACTAGCATGCAATATGAACATTAAATGAAGTTAGGAAGCTTGCATGTTTGCTCAGCTACAAGTAATCTAGCTTTAATTTAAATTGCGTTGAAACGACCTAACATTAATAAATCAGTTCCTTAGTTAGTACAGTATAACTAGCATGAGTTTACTCTTACAAGAGGTTACGCACCACGTAGTCCTAACACATAGTCATGTAGGTGGAACCATTATTACTAAGTCCATATTCATAAATTCTCATCTTAGCTAAATGAGTTAACAAGTCTAGAATACCTCGATTCTAAGCATCAACGCAAGCTTGAACACCTAGCATATCAGTTAAATCATGCAATACAGCTTAAGACATACATACATACATACATACATACATACATACATACTGCAAGGCTCTATTTATAATTTAAAACAACATGGCAAAACTGGCGACCTGCGCAGCCGCGCTAGTTCTTGCCTTAGGAGTGGCGCGGCCGCGCCACTCCCTGGATAGCCCAAGAATGAAATTTCATTCAGTTGGAATCCAGTTTATTCTTAGCATACAGGTTACTGATATATATCAAACACACATGCTCAAGGTTATTAACTTGAGTTTGAAACCTAACATGCTCATTCTAATCCATTTGAAAGTTATATGGTTCTAAGTCAGAAATTTCCATACGTTAAGTCGATCAAGTTTACTTCACAAGGAAACCATTACTATGGTCACAATACCACATAATGAGGCTATACAAGACTTAATATGCATGCTTGTACGAAATCAACATATGTACATCATAACATATAGCTTATACTTGGAATCTTATCATCATAGACTTGCTAGCATACAGCAAATTCATGTTTAGCTAAATAATGATCATATCAATCATGTCTAGAGGCTCAATGATTCCTAACATTTATGCTTGTATGGTCAGAACACAACTCACACGGAGATCGACGGTATTCGTCGTTAAATTCTATGTTTCTTTGGAAAAACACACTAAGTCATACCAAGGCAACTTAGTACATGCAAGACAGCTTGAAATCATTACTCATAGGCATTTGATCACATAATTAAGCCATACACACATGCTCACATGGTCAGATATAAAAGACATAGATTTTGTCAAGCTATTTCAAGGTTCAAGCTTTCTTTTGGAAAAATACATACCTAGAGCAATTATATACAACTCATGGTATTTATCGGGATTCTAAATACATGGCAACCCTATTTTCATGCATGAATGGAGTAACTAACATTCTGCAACATTAGAACACCAAAAATCAAGACTGGTGCACGGCGCGGCCGCGCTTGGTTTGGCCTTGGGAGTGGCGCGGCCGCGCCACTCCTGCACATGCCCAGAATCGACTCTGCTTCTGTAGAATTCGAAAATGGTTATGGCTTGACCCTTCCCACAGCATCTTAGTGTAACCACATTGGTTCCAAGCATTCATACAGACTCAGATAGCAACATGGCGATCATATGTTAAGTCGATCAAGTTTACTTCACAAGGAAACCATTACTATGGTCACAATACCACATAATGAGGCTATACAAGACTTAATATGCATGCTTGTACGAAATCAACATATGTACATCATAACACATAGCTTATACTTGGATTCTTATCATCATAGACTTGCTAGCGTATAGTAAATTCATGTTTAGCTAAATAATAATCATGTCAATCATGTCTAGAGGCTCAATGAGTCCTAACATTTATGCTTGTATGGTCAGAACACAACTCACACGGAGATCGACGGTATTCGTCGTTAAATTCTATGTTTCTTTGGAAAAACACACTAAGTTATACCAAGGCAACTTAATACATATAAGACAACTTGAAATCATTACTCATAGGCATTTGATCACATATCTAAGCCATACACACATGCTCACATGGTTAGATATAAAAGACATAGATTTTGTCAAGCTATTTCAAGGTTCAAGCTTTCTTTTGGAAAAATACATACCTATTGCAATATATATACAACTCATGGTATTTACCAGGATTCTAGATACATGGCAACCCTATTTTCATGCATGAATGGAGTAACTAACATTCTGCAACATTAGAACACCAAAAATCAAGACTGGTGCACGGCGCGGCCGCGCTTGGTTTGGCCTTGGGAGTGGCGCGGCCGCGCCACTCCTGCACATGCCCAGAATCGACTCTGCTTCTGTAGAATTCGAAAATGGTTATGGCTTGACCCTTCCCACAGCATCTTAGTGTAACCACATTGGTTCCAAGCATTCATAAAGACTCAGATAGCAACATGGCGATCATTTAACAATTAATTAGCAAGACTCATAGATTTCGTTAGAGTTTAACAACCAAGAAATTAAGAACACAGTGTACCTTTTTGATGCTAAAATGAAATCCTCAAATGCTTAATAGCAGATTACTCCCACTCTCAGTAATACTCACTCTATATATATGATTTTAACAAGAGCTTAGCAACTGGAATTGTGAAGACAAAGGTTCCAATTTATAGCAATTCCATTAACTGGGAAATGCAATTATCCAATTTGGTTAACTAGTGGAAAGAAGAAGATGATGCTGGCTAATGGAGGTTTGGTAGAAAGTTGGACATGGATCACATCGACCCACACCCTCCTTCATCATGTTCACCATCAGAACAAGCAATAGGCTAGGCAATGGCTACAAACGGCTGAGGAAATTGAGGGAGGGGACTCCAGTGTACACATTAATGTCTGATTTCTTTCTCTCTTATTGCAGACCAAGGTTTGACAATAAATGGGACATGTCCCAAAATTTATGTCCCCTTCTATTGCTATTAGTTAATTAAATAAACCATACAATATAACCCAATTACTCTAGTATACATTTATTATCCAATTCGTGATTAAATTAATACATTAAATAATTAATCTAGTCCGTTAATATTAAATTACTAAATGGACTATTAAATATTAATATTAATATTGCTCACATTAATTATATAAATTAATCTATGCAAATTAAATTCCTCCACTATATTCAAATAATTTGAATATTTAATTACCAGACAACTTTATCAATTATTTTGATATTAAACCTTAGGGCTAGTCCACTAATTTAATTAACCCATTAGTGACACCTTTTAATTAATCTTGGCAACTACGCGAAGTCAGATATTCACATAACCAATTAATCACACAAATTTTAAATAAGCATACAAAGCTAACTCATTAAAAATTAAAATTTATATTTAATTAATAATGGAGTTTAAAATTCACGGTCATTACAGAAATCTTACAGAGGACTTAGCAAATTTAATGGAGAAGGGGAGCTTCTAATTTATAGAAAAATTATTACCCAATTCATGGTTTTGCACAATGAATTAAACCAAGAGGAAGAAAAAGAGACCATTGGGTATGAGAGAGTTGGTGGAATGTCACTATTACAACCACTCTCCCCCCCTCCCCCCCCCCCCCCCGCATCATCTCCATAGCCATCATCTCCCTCCTTGCTAGCCTTTTTGAAAACTTAACAACATAGAAGTAGGATAGGCCAATTTTAGGTTTTGCCCTAAAGATCAAACCATTGGAAGAAGGAAGGAGCCATTGGGTATTGAAGAGTTGGTCACCAACTCCCTCTTCCTCCATTCCTCTCTTCATCATCACCTCTAACTAGCCATTAATGAGTTTGAGGAATATAGGGATAGGCCACTGGCCTATACACGACTGATAATTATTTGGGACAATGAATTTGGGACAAGCTCTATTTCTTCCTTACTCATTAGTAAAATAGTTCCCATTCTACTAAAGTTAATTCCTTTTGAGCTTATTAAATCATTTATAATGACTTATCATTACTACATTAAAATAAGTTATGGGCACATATACCTACACTTACATATATATACATCCACACATGAACAGTATACTCATACTTTAAATATACACCAATACGTATAATTATGTATTTCAGGGATAATGGGTTAGTCCAAATAATATTTTAATTGAACTAAATATAATTCAGTCGGGTACTCCCAACTCATTATCACACCTATTATTTTAGTCACACATAAGTACCACAGTGATTAATTAATACCAATTATTTATTCCCCTACCATTAATTCAATTTAGATGGAATTATTATGTTTCGAGACACTCATACATATATACATATATATATACATATAAATTCACATTATTGATTATAAAAATCATGGTTACTAAGTTATTTAGTAAAATAACTTAGTTTTATAAATTTAACCCTCTTGGCCAATCACAAAAATGTACATAATATGTATTCCATAAAAAAAAACGGCTGAATGTCACTTATCACCCTCCAAGTTACCACCCACTTTCAATGTCGTCATTAAAATATATTTTTCGTCAATTGGGCCCTTAAAGTGGCATTTTTTGGCAATTACGTTCCTTTTACCCTATTTTACCCCACCCGACCCATTTTAACGAAACCGACCCAGTTTGACCGACCCAATTTCATCAACTAATTTTTTTAAAAAAAAACTAAAAAGTTTTAAAATTATTTAAAAAATAATTATTAGTTAAAAATTCTTTTAAAAATAATATTTTATTTTAAATTATTAAAAATTATTATTTTTAAAAATTATTATTATTTTAAAATTAATTATTATTTTAAAAAATATTTTATTCTAAAATATTAAAAATACTTATTATTTTCAAGAAAAAATATTAAAATCTTTTATTTTTTCATAAAATGAGTAAACTTTCATAAAATATAGATTCAAAATATTTATTTAAAAATATTTATTTTTAATATTTAAAATAAAATGTTATTTTTAGAATAATTTTAAAATAATAATTATTTTTATATTTAAAAATAAAATATTATTTTTAAAAAGTTTTAAAAATAATTATTATTTTCAGAAGAAAAAAAATTAAAAACTTTTATATTTTTCAAAAATGAGTAAAATTTCATAAAATATAGATTAAAAAAATTAAAGTTTAAATTTTTTTAATTCTTAATTATTTTTATGAAAATTTACACATCTTTTAAAAAATAAATATTTCTAGTTTTGTTTTATGAAAATAAAAAAAAATTTATTTACTTTTTTTGAATCTATATTTTATGAAACTTTACTCATTTGTAAAAAAAATTAAAATTTTGTTTTTTTTTGAAAATAAAGTTTAATTTTTTTGTTTTATTTTTTTGAATCTATATTTTATAAAACTTTACTCTTTTTTTTTTAAAATGATAAATTTTCTAAATTTTTTTCCTGAAAAAAATAATAATTTTTAAAACCTTTTAGTTTCTTTTTTGTTTAAAAAAAATTGAATCAATTTTTTTTATTTATCTTTTGTTGTTTTTTTTATTTTACATATAAAATGAAAAAAAAAATCTACTTTTTTTTAAAATAAAGTTTTATTTTTTTATTTAATTTTTTTGAATCTATATTTTATAAATCTATATTTTTTCCTAAAAATATGAATTATTTTTAAAACTATTTAAAATAATAATAATTTTTAAGATTTTAAAATAAAATATTATTTTTATAATTATTTTTAATATTTTAAAATAAAATATTATTTTAGTTTTTTTTTAAAGATAATTAGTGAAATTGGGTCGGATTGGTAAAAATGGGTCGGGTTTGGGTCAAATCGAGTAAAAGGAACGGAAACGCTAAAAAATGCCACTTTAAGGACCCAATTGACGAAAAACGTACTTTAGGGACGACATTGAAAGTGGATGGCAACTTGGAGGGTCATATGTGTCATTCAGCCAAAAAAAAACATATAATGTTTCTGCTACATTTTCACTTTATATATGAAAATAAAGGTGTTAATCATAATAAAAGAATTTACTCATTTTCTCAAGATATTATATTCATAATATCTATGTCTCATTGAAATAACTATCTGTAAGGCACATGTCCTTATATTATTATTTATTTTCTCCTATTATAAATTATTTATATCGATTCATTTACATATAGTAAATATGACTTAATATATTTATCATATTACGTAATTATACACATTACCTCGTATAAAGTCGTACATATAAGATAATATAATATTCTTTCTTTATAAAAAAAATAATTCAAGGCTAGAATTTATCTTAATAAATAATTGCCTTAAAACAATTTCTCCCATCTACATATTTAGCCGTGTATAAATTCCTATCCAATATTTATTCCTAGATATATTGATTTTCTTCTCTTCTCAACAATTACATAATTTATTAACATTATTCAGAATATTAAGTATATTACCATGCTAAGTAATATAAAATAATACCAATTTTAATTAACATAAACGTTTCGTTTTCCTTATGTAAAATACATATATTAATTCACCATTGTATAGAAGTGAGTTAACCTCTTCTATCACATTACTGTCACACAAGGCTTTAATATTCAAATCATATTATCCAAAAATATAATTTTCAACTTAATTAATTACTACCTGCTTCCATAATTCAGCGATTAAACTTCAAGTTCAATCCTACTTTCCTTAATAGCTTAGCTATCTCTTAGAACTTCACATAAATTGACTTCTTCTTACCAAGCCACAAGAATTCAAAATATATATAACGCATATATGATTCAATTTGAATCTGACACATGACATAGTAAGAATTTTGCTTACTAAATTCTTATTTTAATCATTTCTAAAAATTTGGGTTCTTACATTTAGCACTGTAATGTCGAGGCAACTCTACGTCCTGCCGAGAGTGCTTTACGTTCTGCCGAGAGAACTCTACGTCCTGCCGAGAGTGCTCTACGTTCTCTTGGCAAACCCTATGATGGCATACTTGACTCTGCGATGTTGACTGACTGCTCTATGATCCTTCATTTAGTCAGTGCAGTGCTCTACGATAAGCCTGGCCCTTGTTTGTACATATAACATTACAGTACATAAGATCAACCTAACAAGTTTGATCTTTTTCTATTCTAAGTCCTTGTACATCAAATTCATTTAAGGACTTTACAAAACCTAGTCTTACAAACATGCTTTAATCAAATAGATATTTATTCAGCTTAGATCAACCTAACATATTTGATCTTCTAAGTCCTTGTACATACATTTCATTTAAGGACTTTACAAGGCTTTAACAGTATGAATGTTTTTCTTATCATTTTGTCATCAATCAAATCACATATAATGAATAAAGGTAATCACATGCAGATCTTATAACATTCTTCCCCTATGATAATGAGCTTAACGATCGTATGTTGATTCCAACAATCTCCCCCTATTTGATGATGACAAAAACACTAATAGCATAACATTCAATTTAAACAATACATGCAGGTGTGTGTATGAGTGCTGATGTTACTTAAGATACAGTAAGTCACTGTATTGCTAGATCAAGAGATATGAAATGAAATGATGTGCATTTAAGATAGTCATTTATATCATACCAAGAAATTTAAACATATGCAGTTCACAAGCTATAGTAATCTAACAAGGAGATCCTAGCTACTAACATAAGACAGTTAATTCCTCCTTGCTTGTTAGAGATATACCTTCTTCTTGATGGTATCTTGTGACTGTTTTCTCCTGTTGTTGTCTTCTTATTCTTCTGCATCTTCTGCATCCTCATATGTCTTCTGCTCCCCCTTACTTCTTGCAACTGTTTCTTCATCTTCTTCTTCTGCTGGCTCCCCCTCAGTTGTTGGTGCTTCATGTTTGTTCTTCTTGTTCTTCTTCAGCTCCTTTCTTTTCATGCCAGCTCTTATCCTCTTTTTGTTCTTCATCTTCTTATTCTTCATCTTTTTCTCCCCTTTTTTGTCATCAATCATTTGGGAGAGATACTGAACATGCGTAATGAGCTGTTCAACTAAGTAGGAGGTATTACCAATTCCATTTTCACCTCATGCTGGCCAAGTTCCATTTGTTGAGTGAGGGACTGGCTAAGGTTTTCCACTTTTGCTAACAGGGTCTGAATAGAGCGTTTATTCTGTTATTGGAGTTTCAGAGCTTCAGTCTTCTGCTGCTCAATTGACTTGAGATATATCTGATCTCGTTGATGTAGCTTTAAGGACATGTCTGTGAATGAGGCTTACAACTTCTTGTAGAATGCATTGTCTTCTCCTCCAGCCATCTTCTTCGCTGCTTTTGCGACTAAAGAAATGTTTCCAAGCAATTCTTTGAAGTTTTTCAACAACTCTTGGTCAATTAAGACATCTTCAAGGATTGGTGTAGTTGTCTTGGATTTCTCACTCTTCTAGATGTTCTCAAGAGCAGTGGCTATATCAAAGAAATCTTTGTTAGATGAGGAAGGGATATCAGAAGGTATTTTAGTGGAGATATCAGGGAGTTTGATATTTGGTTGGGACTAGAAAGCTTCAGTCGTAGAGTTAGAGGGTTCCACAACTATTGACTCTACAAACTGGTTTGCTAATTTGCCTTTATCACTGTTTTCCAACATATAGTATAGAATGTATATACCTTTAGCATGGCGATAGACTTTGAAATGTTGAGTATCCTTGCTCAGCATCTTTGGAAAAGATTGAACTCTTGGGAAGTTCTGAGAGATCATCTTCAGATTTGGAAACTGTGAGTAACACCAGCTGATGAAGCTTGTATCTCCAAATTCAATTGTGTTCAGCCAAGGCATCCATGGGTAGAAGAACCATGTCAGTTGTTCACTATCAGGATCTTATAGAACTGTAGTACGATCAAGCTCAATGTCTTTAAAATTGTTAAGTAGATCCTCAATGGTCATTAATACTACTTTCATTTGACCGATGCCATGATCTATCCATCTGGTTAGCAACACAGCTCCTGGTTTGTCACAGGCCTCCAGCACTATTCTTCTTCGAATTCTTGTGGTGGCTGGTCTAAAGTTGCTTTCTGATGCGCTATTCTCCGAGTCAGAATCTTGTGTCCCTCATCATCTTTCATTGCTTCCTCTCCTTTATCAGTGTCAGTTTCTTTGGTACTCTTTCCTTTTGAACTTTCTTCCTCCATAGTTACTTCCTTTGATTTTTCAACTGACTCACCAGTTGACTGATCTTCATAGCTTGCTTCCATTTCATCATCATCTTACGTTGATTTATTGGGACTCTTTTCAACAAACATAGCTACATCCTCACTTTCTGATTTAGACATATTTGTGGTCACATCCTTTCCAGCAGATTCATCACTAGATGCCACATTTACAACTTCAGTTTTATCATCCTCATCATCATCTCCAAGGTCAACTGTCACTAGTGGAACCGCTTTTTTACTCCTTTGATTTGGAAGTTCCATCATTTGCTTTAGTCTTGCACTCTGTTTCCTTTTTGAGGGCTTGACCATAGGTGCCTCAGATGCTTCTTTCTCTTCCTTAGATTCATCTTTCAAGGAGGAGGAACTCTTCACTGGGGCTGCCTCAACTTTCACCTTCTTCTTGAATGATTTTGAGGGAATGGGCTAAGGGGATGAAGATTCTTCAGATTGAGATGATTCCTCCTTCAATGTACTTGTTTTTCTTTTCCCTTTGCCTGATTTTGAAGTGCCCTTGCTGCTGCTCCCCGATATTCTTAACCTCTTATTCTCCATGGGGTTCCTTTTCCAGTTGTCAAACAACTTAGGAGTCATTACTTTGTTGACATTTAAGGTTTCTCCCTCATCTTCCCCAATTTTGTTATTCAGTATTATGCTCAAGAACCTTCCATAGTAAACTTTTAAGACAGGTTTATCTGAGGCCTTCACTTTCCTGACTTCTTTGGCTAACCAATCAGACAGCATGGCTCCAAAGTTTATCCTCTTCATGACAATGGCAATCATAATCTTCAGTTGCAGGTCATTCACAGTGTCATGGGCGGTATCTTTACATAGAATACATTTGCCCACAATCTCAGCTAGGAATTCGAATTTCTCAAGAAATTCCTTTTTCTTCATTCCTTTCAGATGGTGATTCTTTACATAGCCCATCAATTTCTTGCTTTCATCAGAATTGATTTCTTCTAGGGATGATAAACCTTGGTTGGTAAATCCCAGACATTGATTGATTTCAGCAACATTTATTTTCAGTTTCATTCCACGAACTTTAGTAGACAGAATATCACAATCGATTACTGTATTCTGGTAGAATTCCTTGATAAGATCAGAGAAGATCTTGGTGTTTGATCCTAAGTATTCTGAGAATCCTGCTTGCTTCACACTTTTAAGGATGTCCTTAAATTTTTCATCTGATTCTCCAAATTTGTCGAAACTAAGTTGGATACCTGATACAACTTGACAGTTGTCCATAATAAGGGTTGAAGAATACTTAACTGTAGATAGAGCTTTGAAGCGATAAGGGTTATGGAGCTTCTGGAGGTTGCTGGTTTTGGTTTGCTGAAGATTTAATGATTTTAGGGTTTTAAGAGATCAGCACAGCTTTATGAGAGGAACGATATTGATAACTGATAGGAAAGAGCAACCGTCAGTATTTGAATTTTGACTTATATCAGTTCCCTCTTTTTGTCAAGTACACGTGTGAGAGACCCATTTGTTGAACATGGCCAACTCTGTTGAAACTTCCATAACTACTGCACATCAGTTACTCTGGCCTAAGAACGTGGCCATGTCCTTTTGACTATTGACTTTGCCCGTTCGTAGAGTGACTTGATGTCTTTGCTTTTTACTCTACGATCATGTCTTCTTGGTCACACCTACTGCTACTCAGATATTTATTTTCACTTATCTCAGTGAGTGCAGAAAGTCTCCATTTAGGCTTGTAGTGGCTTCCTTCTAGAGTAAGTAATCTTTGAAGGAACCTTATTTTCTTTTGACATCTGAAATGATACTCTTCATGCTTTGTATCTGATCCTGTAGTAGAGCTGAATTATTTGTTTAGGACCAGCTCCTTTCTCTTCTAGAGAGTCCCATGATCAACTCTCTTTTAAGGGATCAGCTTTTCTCCTTTATTTCTTTTACATCTTAAGCTCTGGAGAAATGTTAGTGATGCATTCTCATTTAGTCTTTCAACAGGACTAAGGAAGCTCAGAAGGGGCAGGCCTCTAGGTTTAAAACTTAGGGCTTGGTTTGTCTCTGAGGCGCTTATCTAAGGAAGGACTATTTGGATATGGTGTATAGAATGTCATCATTGTACTCCTTGGGTTTGGTTAGATATGAAGTATCAGAGTAGTGTTTAGTAGGTTGTGGTCGTAGAGTCAACATATTCTACGATCATGATGTCAATCATAATGACTCTATGACTTTAAATAGTATGGTTGACCTGGTTTGACAGTCGTAGAGTTTAGGGATTCTATGATCTAAGATAGGGATTCATTTGGTTCATCAGCCACAGAGTTTTGGGACTCTGAGTCTGGGACAGGGTTATGTATGATGGAGTGTCACCTTAAGGACTATAGGAGCTTCATTTTGCTTGAGTCATGAAATAGTTGAGATCTACAGGCAAGGACTTGATCTGTTCCTTAACATGCTAGAGAATTTTTGACCCAGCATGTTCACATACCATTTGTTAGGCTCAAGCACTCTCTTCTGCACTAAAGACTTTAGCTTTGTGGCTCCTTTTATTTTCTCCGTCTTGTAGCTTTGCACTCTTCATCTCTTCACTTTCTTTGACTTTTTGTCAAACTGAGCATTGCTAAATTTATCAGATTGTTGTTCCCCCATGATTGATCCTTCAATCTTAGATGATTGTCCATCATTCTTCATCTGATCGTAGAGTATTCTCTTTAGCACTGGCTACTCTACGATCCTTTTCTTTGTACTGCTACTATAGAGTTAATGAAGTCTTGGATCTTTGGTTACTTTACGATCCTTCCATTTACACTGTGATCGTAGAGTTGATGAAGACCTGGTTCTTGTATGCCTCTTGAGGAACTTTATTATGCTGTGTGGAGCTCCAACTTCTGAGAGAGATTTATTGGAGAATCATGCCTTTGCCGCTTACCAGAAGTTTGTTGATGAGGATAATCCGCTTCTAACTTCTTTCTTGAGTGTACTTAAGCGAGGATAGAGCAATCATAATACCTGTAGGTTAAATAGATTTCTAATTTGGTACCCAATATTCTTTGGGTCCTGCGGGGTTAGTTCTTTTGAAGACTCGAGTCCTTTTCAAACTGTGGTTTCACAATTTGCATTATGCAGCTTAAAAATGATAATAGTTTAAACATACTGCATGAGAGTGTGTGTGAGAGACAGCATGAGTGGAATTGATGTGGATTCTTAAACCTTTTCCTTAGATGAGTTTCTGCTTTTATCATTTTCCAAGTATTTGAACCTTAGTAGAGTAATGGTCAGTTCTGCAAGATGTACCTAGATGGATCGTAGAGTTGATCAGTCTCTACAATCCTTCAATGTACACCAACAGACATGACTGTACTCTACGACTTTATTAAAAACTTAGATCATGAGGTAATGCATCATTTATCATCTAAGGTATGGGAACTAAGATAGGATGTAAATAGCTCATTAAGCACAGTCATCTCTTTAATATCAGAGTTAGATAGCATGAGATGATATTGCTGATTACAGTCCCTACTTGGTTTTCCACATCTAAGAATAACCTCTCACCATCAAGACAAATAATTATGAGTTAGTACACACAACAGCAATTGCAAAACAGTTTAAGCACATTTTTACTCATTTAGCAACAAGATAGGAGAAGACTCTATTTGCAAAGACTTCAGATATTCATCTTAAGAGTTTTATTTTCAGCCTCAGATATGGATAAACGGCAAAGTGATTGTTAAACCATTATTCTCACTTTCTTTCTTTTTCCTTTTGGGGTAGAAAATGATTTCTTGACATGCTGCTGAAGTATGAAGACATGCAGCTATGCAATACATATTAACAGTTAAAGACATTTGCATTTTAGGGAGACAGAGATAGATACCTCACTGATGTCAATTTCTTGACAGTCAGTGGTGCTGCTAGCAATGATGCACTTTCTTGTTAGTTGATGATTTGAAATTCCTCAGGCCGTTGCTGGTTTCATCATTTGTTCCTTCCTTGTGCTGTATTGACTGATACATTGAGCACATCTTTGAATTCTGCACTTAGTTCATTATGACTTCCCATATTTATTAATACGCTTGAATGAATATCTGAACTTATGATTTGTAGAGTAGGGACTAGTCATCTGTAGTTTGAGAAGTCCATGGAGTCATTGTTGTAAGTGCATTGATGATGGCGCATTATCATTTGAATATCTCTTTGATCATCATTTGTAGGGCTTCACAACATTTTGGGTGGAGATGCAGATTCCCTTTTTAATTGAGAATATCTTCGTTCTTGCTGCATTTGAACTATTTCCTCCTTAAGAGATAATCGATATGCTCAATGACATCAGCATGCCTGGTAATGATGTTTTTTTCATTTAAGCCCATGGAATAGCCTGGATAGCTTAGGACAGTTTTTCCTGCACATACAATTTTTAACTTGTTAGCTCATTGTCTTGTCAACCAATACCTAGAGTTAGAACTGATCTAAATTTGTGTCATGGATCTACTAAAAGCGTGAGCTTTAACATATTCATGAGAACCCGCTCTGATACTAATTGTTGGTTCCCGGGGACACAATGGGGATCTAGAAGGGGGGATTGAATAGATCCTTTAAAAAAAATTCCATTTTTTTATTCATGAAAGTATAACAGTTATGAATAGAGAATCAATTCATGCACAGCGAAATATATACTTTAATAACCCCTTCATAGATGTAAACATAATCTCAGTTCAATCGACAAATCTATGGTATGGTTGATAGCAGATATAGCAGTTAATGTGCATAAGCTAAATGACATAAAGTAAAAGACACAGGAGATTTTTAAGTGGTTCGGAGATTGAATAACTCCTACTCCACTCTTCTACTTGAACAAGTAGGAATCCACTAATTGTTTTAGTCACAAAGACAAGGACTCTCTGCCCTCCTCAAGTCCAGCAGACAAGAGTTGTTTTTAGCCACTAAGGTAAGGATCCTATGACCCTCCTCAAGTCCCGCAGACACGGATCCTCTGACCCCTCTTGTGTCCCACAGATGTGAGTTGTTTTTAGTCCCTCGGACAAGGATCCAATGACCCTCTTCAAGTCTAGCAGACTTGGGAAATTAACCCTAGAATCCTGTAGACTAAAGCCAGTAGCCTTAGTGTAACGAATGCGATTTTTGTGAATAAATAAAAATATTTATTGTGTTATATAAATATTTTTGTTAATTTATTTATTGAGTAAAATAAATAATTTATAAAGTTATTGTGGAATAGTTCATGTTAAGTGTAATTATGTTAAATGTTATTTGTATGTGATTTGATATGATTATTCTAATTTAATTTAATAATTAAATTAGATTATTAAATGATTTATTTGAATAAGGGATTTATTTGAATAAGATAATTGATATTGTTATTGGTCGAATAGAAATTATTAATTAAGTTAGTAAGGTTTAATTGAATTTATTTAATAATAAGTTTAATTAAATTAGAAGTGTGACAATTAAAAGTATATAGTATAATGGATTATTAAAATAAATGAGAAAGGGTTTTATTTTAGATAAACCAAACAAGGCCTTGTGACCCTTGGTTGGTAAAAAATGGATTATTTTACATTTGAGTTTGCCAAACAAGGCCTAACTCTTGGTTTCTACAACTGACTGATTAAAAGCTAAGTTGCGTTAAAAAAAAATAAAGGCTATCAGTTATTTTTTCTAAGCTCAAAGAAGGAAGAACAGAGTTTTAACAAAGAAAGAATAGAGAGATATTGAGAGAGGAGTTTGGAGATTGGAGAGAAGAGTTCTAAAATCAAAGGAGGATTTCTAAGTGATTTTCATCATGTAGCTAAAGTTCAAGAAGGAATTGAAGGTATAATTCTTGTTAGTTTTGTTAAAAGTTCTTAACTGTATTTTATTATTTTATTTCTCTGTATAAAATTTATTGGCTCAAAATATGAATTACTTGATGTAATTGATAGTAAGCATGTGTTAGGTGATTATATGATGTTTATAAACTAATTTGAAAGAGTTAATTCATGAAAGTATGCTTTAAAATTGAGTTTTTGGTTTTACAGAGTTATACTTTCATGTATGGCATGTATGTATGAAAATTGATACTCAAAGTGATTATTAATCGGTAAATTGACGCTTGATTATGATAATATGATGAAAAACGAAAAGAATGTAAGTGGAATGGATTAAAATGGTTTAGAGATGAATTTACAGTGGTTGATTTCATTCAAATGGCTAAAACATAAATATTTTGTTTAAACAGAGAATTTTGGGTTCTAATTGGGTGATTATGTGTATTATAATGGTTAGAATGTTTAGAAACATGTTGGGTAATTGTTTTATAACATGTTTGATGTCTGGGTATGTTTAATCTATGTGTTGGATGGTAGAATTTGGAAAATTTGGCCTAGAATGTCACTGGTTCGCGAACTGTAGGAGATGACTGCCGAGTCTACCACCCCGGCGGTAGAAATGTACTGGAGTTCTCGTCTCGGCGAGAGCTCGCCCCGGCGGTAAAAATGACTTAGCTCTCTCGCCCCGGCGAGAGTTTGTGAAGGAATTCGTCGCCCCGGCGGTGGAACAGTAACTGAATATTTTTAATTTTTTTATTTTATTTATTTTGCTATGTTGCCGTGTACATGATTAAAACTTAGATTAAAGTATTTAATAATAAATAAGATAATACAATGGATGGTAAGCAAATATTTAATGAATATCAAATGACATTTGATATACTAAATAGAATAAGAACAAATTCTAAAGTGCATATAATTCTGTAACTAATTATTGTTACCGTTTTATAATTAAAATATAGGTTGATTAAAGAACGTGAATTTAAATTTGTAATCTACATGCGAGGCAAGTTTTTCCTCCCTTAATCTTGTTATTTCATTTGAAGCAAGGTTACTTTCATTAAGCAAGTTTGTTAACATTAGCTTATCGTTATTCAAGCAAGGTTGTTACCATGTCAGGTGCTTAAGTTTTATTCCAGTCATTTGTTATTCAATCATTGATTGTTATTCAAATTCCGAACATAATTTCTATTGTACGAACTTTATTGATGAATCAAATGCTTTAGTAACTAGCAAACCCTTATTGATTCAGCTAGTCCTTAGTTGATGAGCGTTCTAAAGACTTAGAATATTTTAAAATTATTCCAAACCAAGTTCCTTTTGGTACGGATTCTGATGCTAAACTGAGATGAGTAACCCTAATATAGGGGATTAATTATGCAACAACGTTAAAATGTTTGTGCACAATACATTGTACAACGGGCTGATCCCCCTGAGTACGAGATGGATGGTCCATAGTCTTTAAGACTGTTAAAAATTGCGGTAAAAATACTTGTTAACCTAGGACATAGTTCGAGGTCTTATAACCTTCAGATACAATTCTAAAGCTTGAATTCTATATTCAATTCTTGAGCCAAGCGTTCTATTAATCTTTTATATCTCGATTAGTTATTGATTGAATTCAGGAAAAACCACAATTCCTCAGTTTAAATCTATTTCATTGATTATTAAATTGTTATTGTTGTCATACTTGTGGGCAATTGTTTGCTCACTCTAGCATTGAACATTGCAGCTAAGACAGAAAAGTCGAACGAGCCGTCCACGAGTAAGGACAAGGGCAAGATGCAGAAATAGCTAAAGACTTGTTATTTATTTAATGTTTTATTGTAAAAAGACTTATTTAATTTTATGTTTTAATTCCGCATTGATGTAATAAAGGTTAGATAACCTGGGATTTATTTGATTAAGAGATTAGAGATGTAACCCCTTTTGTGGGAAGATTTTTCATTTAACTTAATTTAAATTGTCCTTTATTATGGGTAGCTAGATATGAATGAATGGTATAGTGAACACCAAATCTATGAAGTCTGTCAAACTCTATAATTTGATAGAAATCTGAAAAATCTATGACTTTTTGAATACCAAAATACTTTTATAGACTTTGTAAAAGTCTCAATTCAATACCACCTAACTTTTAAAGACATTACGAAAGTTGTAATTGAATACCAGTAAACTTTTATAAACACTTTAAATGTCTTGATTGAATACAACCAAACTTTTAAAGTCTTTAAAAGTCTTTATAAGTCCTTAAAAATCCTAATTGAACACACCCTCCTAATGTTTGATAAGCTTTTTTTTTTTAATTCTTCTTGGCCTAATCTTTTATTCGTGCATAACCTTGTCTTATTTGATGAAATTTTATCGGCCTCTTTTTGACTCTTGGAGAAAATAAATTAAGTCTCTTTCGGAAAAAAAAAACTCCTCATTACATTTTTATTCTTACTATCTTAATTTTTTTTTTAATTCTTCACTTCACCACTACCACCAACTTTTCGAATCCTTTGTATTATTCCAAGGATATTAATGCATGTATTAAAAAACATGAACAATGATCTTGATATACATCAACTCTTCAATTTCATGTTCAATGTATTATTATCATCTATATTATACTACTCATATTATTATACTAAATATCACATAATACATATTCTCCATATTGGTTATTAGTCTAGTATAAACTTAAATTATCATCCTTCATTCAGTAAAAAGAGTTCCATTGATTGATTATTTTTTTTTAAGAAAATAGTTTCATTTATGTTCATGTTAATATAAAAACGGTAAGGTCTATTCAAGTCTTCATACCTCAGCAAGATTCAAACATTTGATAGAGGTGAGTTATACCAATGAACCAAGTAGTCATCGGTGAAGTATTTTATATTTAGTATACTATTTACATGTTTATATTTAAATTAAATAATTGGGTATTAATTTTGAACGATAATATTTCACAAGTTCAATCTAAAAAATAAAAATGTATCTTTTACCTTTGGAAGGTAGAGAATAGTTAATATATTAGTATAGTATAATACAATATATATATATATATATATATATATATATATATATATATATATATATATATAATATATATATATATATATATATATTGCACAGGATCATGAGATACTTCATATATAATTACAAAATAAAATGTGAAAATAATAAAGTGTTCCTTCAATTAAAATTATTTAGGAAAATAATTTATTAAATATTTAAAAGGAAAAAAGGATTTTGTTTTGATTATCAATCCAAAAAATTAAAAAAAAACACAAAAAAGAAGTATTTTCGTGCTTACTCTTTTCACTCTTTACTTGACTTTCAAACTTTCTTCATCCTTATTCTTACTACCGTCTTTTATTTTCATACACATTTTGATTTAGTTAGTGTTCTATTAAAATTCATATTTTTTACTATCAATTATATATAATTGTGTAATATATAAGTTTAAATATTCGAGCTTAACCAAATAAAATTATATTATTACATAAATAAATAAACATATAAATATATAAATAGGTTAATTCTCAATATTCTATTTATTTTAAATTTTCGAATAGATATATATTAATATTGTGGAATTCCGAAAAAGTTGGAGAAAGGCAAAATCATTGCTATCTTAGAAGACCAGCAGGCACATAATTGGATTCAAGAATCACCTTACATAGAATCTGTTCATACAATGTCCGCTATATAAAAACACAACAAATTTTCAAATTAATACATGAAGGAAAAAAATTCACATTATTCCAAGTTTTGACTATTACATATGATATCAAGTGTAGATGGGAAGCCAAGTGAAAAAAGAATCAAACCAAATCAGCTAAGCAAATCCAATTCTTTTTTCCCCAATGTTGAGTACATATAAATTACCAGATTATTGATAAATATAAAATAAGAAAAATAACATAATTACCCCTGGTTAATACAAGCCAACATATGTTAATTAAGGGTATCATGGACTTTTTTACAAGGCCAATACCACACTCACACGTGAAAAATGGAACTAAAGCGGCTAAAGACGTTGAAGCAGTTTGGGCATTCAACACCCACTACCGGCAGTTATGAAAGTTCATGAGTATGGAAGTTATGCAAAATATCAAGAGTTAGAAGCATTAGAAATAACCATGTCAAGATCAGATAACGGACACAAACTCTTCATCAACAAACAACAGAACAAAACTTTTTTCAGAGTAGTTATCCTAGGAGTAGAATTAAACACCTGCCGGGCGCATTGCCAAGAGGTTTTGTAAGGTGGGAGTAGCATAATTGTAATCTTTATAAACAATTTTCGGTCCCGTGTTACTGGAATTGTAGTAGTTGAAAACAATTTTTAGTCCCATGTCATGGGACTAAAAATTGTACTTGTGTAATTCAATATAATTGTACTAATCGTTCTACGTTCCAAGAAGTCCTTGAGTCTAAGGCATAGAATGCACAATTGACATGGTCCTTAAGAAACAGTTTATTATCAAATTGTTTATTGTCTAAATAATTTTTCAACAATAACATTAAACTAATAATTGGGTTTTTTGTCCACATGTTAAATTGACAAGCTTGGTGGGACCAGTAATTGGAAATGCTGTGAAAAATGGTACGTCGTCGCGCTGATGATAACAACCCAGAAGGAGAGGAAGTTCAACCTCAAAATCCAGAGAACCAAGTAAGTGGTCCTCCTGATACTCCTACATTTGATTTACAACAAGAAATGCATAACTTAAGAAACGAATGCATGGATGTTTTAAAACTGACGAGATTTTGAATATCTTAAGAATGCATATACTACCAGTGTCATCAATACATGAAAGAAATGCGTATGCACAGCCTAATAGAGTAATCTCTGATCACCTGCCAGGTTATTGGACGGCCCTACCGGTATATGCAACCCAGCCTTATGTGTTTACTTACCCATCACAAACTGCGGCTCCTAGGTCTACATATGGACTTGGCGAGTTTAGTATTTCTAGGCAAAGGCCACATCCTAGGGCAACTAGAGCAAATGTTGTTCCTTTGGGCCCAAGAAGGGATTCTGAACCTAGAGTAGAGCCTAGGACTGAGGCTGGAAGACCTACTAATAATCCATTATATGAAGAACAAACATATGTTCATCTAGATAAACATCAAATAGGTAATAATTTTAGGCCAAATGCTAATAATATGAGACCAATGACCCATAAATAATCCAAATATACATGTCGAATAGGTTGTAGAAATTGTTAGGAACATATGTGGACCTAATATGAGATTTCCTATAAGACCTACATATAGAAGCCATATCCTGAATGGATAGACCTGGCGTATGAATTTCCTAGAGGTTTTAAAATGCCAGACTTCACTCTTTTCTCAGGAGAAGAAGGTCAGTCAACCATAGAACATATTGGAAGATTCACTTTCCAATGTGGTGAATTAGGCGATGATAGTTTCATGAAATTAAGAAATTTTCTAAGTTCATTAACTAGAACAGCCTTTACATGGTACATTAGTTTGCCACCAAATTCTATACACTTTGGCAGATTATGGAAGAACAATTCAATGCCCAGTTTTAAGAACCAAAAATTTTAATTGCAGATCTTTTAAAATTGAAACAAAGACTAGATGAACTTGCTGAATCTTTTCTAGAAAGATTTAAAAGGCTAAAAAATAGATGCCCAGTACAATTAGGGGAACCTTAAATGACAGATTTAGCTCTAGAAGGTTTAAATCTTGAATTTAGAAAGAAGTTTGATGGTCATATGTTTAGAGATATGTGTGAACTTGGAACAAGGGTTGCTAAATTTGAAAGCCTAATAAAAGAGGAAAATCAAAGGAAAAGTTCCTCTATATGAACTTATTATAATGACTCTAATTATTGTGCCAATTTAGATGTTGATCCTGCTTTAATAATAAATTACTCACACAGTTATGTAAGAATGTTAATATACCTGGCGAAAATGATCATATGCTAGAAAATATTGAGATTGATGCTACTATGGTAATAGGAAAAAGCCCATTGTGTGTAATATCCAATGTCAAAATCTAATCCTTCTGGACAATTGTTAAGTTCTATGCTTAACAAAAAAAATAAAGAAGGTGCTAAGAAACAATATACTTTTGATGTTTCTAAAGTTGATGACATTTTTAACTATTTAATGAAAGTGAAATTCATCAAATTCATGGATAATAAGAAAGGCTTATCTGAAAAAGAAATTAAAGGAAAAGATTTCTATAAATGGCATCAATCTTTTAGACATTCTATTGTCAATTGTTTATATTTTAGGAATATTATTCAAGATAATATTGATAGGATGAAGCTATGGAGGTAGATCAGAAACTTTTCCCAGATGTTACAGAAATAATTATTGCTACTGCCAACCTTGCCTCATTGAAAGGCAAGAAGAAAATTGAATTGCCTCAACAAGGAACTGCATTCGCTAGGTCCTTCAAGCCAGAAATACCATTGGTTTTCTATGTTGAATGTAGTAAGAAAGTTTAGATACCCACAAGGGGGTATCCAACTTTTAGAAAAAATGCCAATCAATGGCACCAAACAAGACAAACTGATGAGATATTACATAATCCTAGAATGGTTCGACCACTTATGGTACCTCCAGGTAAATGGCACCAGGTTCAACACCCAAAATTTCCAGAGCCACCAAGCTATGAGCAAATGACACGCACACAGAAAAGAAGGGCTCAAAGGAAATATAGGGCCATGATGAGAAGAATAATAGGTGTCCAAACTTCGCCAGAATCTGGCGAAACTGAAGAGAATTATAGTGCTACTGGAGAAATGAAGCTGAAGATAAAATATTAACGCGATAGGCTATCTTGAAGGAAATAAGGAAAATCATTGAAGATCAAATAAAGAAGACACAAGGTCAAACATCAGTAGGCCTTGAAAGAGGCTAACGAAAATGATTCAACTTCAGTTATGATTGGAAATGTTGACATTGTAGAAACACACACCTCAGAAGGTATTGTATTTGCTAGCAGAGAAGGTTGGCCAATCAATAAACTCATGTGTTAGAGTTTGCATAATTAATTTGATGATGAATGTGATCAATGTATATTTGTACTAGTAAGTTTTGTACAATTCTTAATAATGATTTGATATTTGATGTATAAGGACTTAGAATAGAAATATCAAATATGTTAGGTTGATCATATTGACTTGATCTGATGTATAACCAATAGGTTCAAAATATTCGTTTAGTTACTCTGCTGATTCGCAGTCAAGATAGATCGTAGAGTCAACTTATTTTTGTAAAGTATCAGATGCACGATCGTAGAGCTCTTGCAATAGTCGTAAAGTTCACTTTAAATCGTAAAGTAAAAATTAGTCCATAGAATGAACAAATGATCACAGGGCAAAGTAAAGACTGGACATAAAGTACACTCCGAAGTCGTTTCGTAAAGCCTTAATCGTAAAGTACCTCAAGGATCGTTCAGTAAAAACAAGATCGTGAAGTCAACTCCAGAATCGTAAAGTAAATTTTTATGGAGCTGATCATAGAGTTCATTCGTAGAGTACTACTCTCTTTGTAAAGTAATCTTTGTAGAAGAGTAGGATGTAGAGCAAACTCTACGATCCACAAACTTTGTAGAGTTTAGTCAGGTCTGATAAGAAGACTGACAAAGGAACGTTGCTGATTGTAGGTTCTGATGCAATCTTCGAACATCCTTGGTCGAAATCAAAGATCAGAAGATATGTCTACCAGCTAGTTTACTGAAAGCGACAACTCACAGGTGGTAGGTAAGTTTGCAGTCTGATGTGACAGACTCAAGTCAAAAAGCAGCTGACACATAAACTTAAATGTCAACATCAAAGATCCCAAAATATCTGAACATTAAATGCGCCAACGGAAACCTAGCAACAGGAAGAATTTCCGACAGACTATAAAAGGCAACAAAGATTCAAATTCAAAGAGGTGAAGAACTCTGATCAAAAAGCCTAAGCTCTGATAAAGACTAAAGAACTCACTCTACGAATTTGAACTTTTAGTTCAAGCTACTAAGTACCTGAGAAGAGAAGCTTATTGCCAACTTGGCAACACATCTCAACAACATTCAAACAACAGTTCTTCATTGTCTGAGTGACAATCTTCTAAGTCTAAGTGACTTGAAGAGATCTTAGTAATCTAGGACTAAGTGTCCATATTCCGAGACTTAGTGACTCGAAGGAACCTTAGTGGTTCAGTTGTAAAGATCTGTGTGATCTAATATCCTTAGTGGATTTCCTACTCATCGAAGTAAAAGAGTGGACTAGGAGTTATTCAGTCTCTGAAACACTTTAAATTTGCCTGTGTCATTTACTTTTTTGTTTTTACTTTCTGTTATATTGTTTATATTGTTTGCGTGACGTAAAACCACAAAGACTAAATTTTGAACTAAGACTTTTATTTTATCTTTAAGGGGGTTTTTCAAAAGTATATTCCGCTGTGCATCATTAAATCTTGACTAACTAATTATTTGGTAATACATCTTTTATTAATCAAAAGTTTCAAAAGATCTATTCAACTTCCCCTTCTAGATCTCTTGTGTGCCTCTAAGAAACAAGTAGTATCAGAGCAGGTTCTCACAAACATAAAGCTTACACTTTGAGTTGATCTATGGTACTAAACAAAACTAGTTCTGAGCTTGGTGGTGGAAATAAGCCACTTATTCTAAATAAGGAAAACTTTGCTCATTGAAAAGTACATATGCAGGCATATATGGACGCAATTGATGATGATTTATTTGATGTTGTCCTGAATAGTCCATATGTTCTTACCAAGCTGGCTCCAACAACAGATGACCCCAACAAAGTAGCTATCAAGCAGCACGTAGAGTGGACTGAGAATGAGAAGAAGCTAGTGCAGCTAGATAAGAGGGCTAAGAACATGCTATTCATAGCTCTAGAAGATGAGCTTTTCAAAAATGTTGTTAACTGCATCACTACCAAAGAAGTCTGGGAAGCCCTGCTGGTAATGCATGAGGGCACAGAAGAAGTCAGATGAGGGCACAGAAGAAGTCAGATGAGGGCACAGAAGAAGTCAGAGAGAACAAGCAATCTCTTCTGACACAATAATATGAGATGTTCTCTCATGTCCCTAAAGAGAATATCACTGCAACCTATGAACGATTTAATGTGTTCCTCAACTATTTGAGAACCTATGGCAAGGTCTACCCCAACAAAGACCTGAATATAAAGTTCATGAGGGCTCTACCAAGCAAGTGAGATGCCAAGACCACTGCTATCTATGAGTCGAAGAACTTGCACGAGATGACTGTGCAGAAGCTCTACGGTAATCTCCTTACCTATGAGCTTGAGCTGAATCAGAGAGCACAGACTCTTTCTGAGAGCAAGAGAAAAGATAAAAGATTTGCTCTCAAAGCTTTTAAATTTGCCTTAAAAGTTCCTGTGACGAACGAGAATTTTTGTAACTTATTTTAAATATTTATTGATTGAATAAATATTTTTCGATGATTTGATTGTTGAATTAATTGATTAATTGATGAATTTGTGGTAGATTAATTTAATTATATGTGTTACATTAATTAGATTAATGTGGAGAAGTTTTATATTTAAAGTATGTGTTTAATTGAATTTATTTGATTAAATACATTATTTAAATAAGTATAATGTTATTTCTAATTAGAGACTTAATAATTTGTCATTATTAATAAATGAGAATTTTATTTATATGACTATGTGATTTAATGAAGAATTATTCTATTTTATTTATTTGATTTTAATAAGATTATTTAGTTGATTAAAGTGTGACATAAAACTATATAATAAGCTATTTATTAAAATAAACCAAAAGAAGAGTTTTTAAGCAAGCCAAACGAGGCCTTAAGGAAGTTGGGGTCAGTTAACCATTATGAATTAACTGACACCCATGTTTAATCAGTTTAAATTATACATATTCTTATTATCTACTATTCATCAGTTTCCAAAAAAGTCAATAGAGAGAGAAAAGAGAGAGATTTGTGAGGAATTGGAGAATTGAAAAAATCATTCATCTCCTTGCATCATTTAAAGCATTTAATTGAAGGTAATCCTTCTAAATTAAGTTTTTTAATTTATGTTCTGATGAGTTTATTCCATGAACGTATGTTTAGAGTTCTCTGTATTTTCTGTAATTTGATTTCTATGGCTAAATTTTTAAATAATTTGATGTTAGATGTTAATAAGCATGTACTGATGTGTTTTATATGATTTAAATATGATTTAGAGTAATTTAATCCGTGAAATTACATTTATATGAGAATTTAGAAAGTTACAGAGAAGTACAGTGTACGAACATGGTTTAAATGTATGAAATTGAAGTCTGTGTTACTAGTTAATTGGATAAATTGATAACTTAATTTGTTTATGCATGTGATAATGAAGGAATCAAGTTTTAAACGGTTCAATTTGGTTGTATAACGAACGTGTTATGTGTGATTTTATGGAAATTGAAGAAACTCTGATGAACTGATAAAAAACTTCATATTTGATTCTTAAATTCATGGTTTATGTGATTTAAGTTGTTATAATCATGCTAAGAGGCTTGGGTAACAATTTTATATGAATTATAATGTCTGGATGTGTTTAATTTGACATAAGAATAACAAGATTGGGAAATTTTGGCATGTTTCTGCGTTCTTCGCGAACTACAGAAACTGGAATTCGTAATTCTCGCCCCGACGAGAATTTTGCGAAGGGATCCCTCGCCCTACATCTTTTATTAATCAAAAGTTTCAAAAGATCTATTCAACTTCCCCTTCTAGATCTCTTGTGTGCCTCTAAGAAACAAGTAGTATCAGCGCAGGTTCTCACAAACATAAAGCTTACACTTTGAGTTGATCTATGGTACTAAACAAAACTAGTTCTGAGCTTGGTGGTGGAAATAAGCCACTTATTCTAAATAAGGAAAAATTTGCTAATTGAAAAGTACGTATGCAGGCATATATGGACGCAATTGATGATGATTTATTTGATGTTGTCCTGAATAGTCCATATGTTCTTACCAAGCTGGCTCCAACAACAGATGACCCCAACAAAGTAGCTATAAAGCAGCACGTAGAGTGGACTGAGAATAAGAAGAAGCTAGTGCAGCTAGATAAGAGGGCTAAGAACATGCTATTCATAGCTCTAGAAGATGAGCTTTTCAAATATGTTGTTAACTGCATCACTACCAAAGAAGTTTGGGAAGCTCTGCTGGTAATGCATGAGGGCACAGAAGAAGTCAGATGAGGGCACAGAAGAAGTCAGAGAGAACAAGCAATCTCTTCTGACGCAATAATATGAGATGTTCTCTCATGTCCCTAAAGAGAATATCACTGCAACCTATGAACGATTTAATGTGTTCCTCAACTATTTGAGAACCTATGGCAAGGTCTACCCCAACAAAGACCTGAATATAAAGTTCATGAGGGCTCTACCAAGCAAGTGAGATGCCAAGACCACTGCTATCTATGAGTCGAAGAACTTGCACGAGATGACTGTGCAGAAGCTCTACGGTAATCTCCTTACCTATGAGCTTGAGCTGAATCAGAGAGCACAGACTCTTTCTGAGAGCAAGAGAAAAGATAAAAGATTTGCTCTCAAAGCTTTTAAATTTGCCTTAAAAGTTCCTGTGACGAACGAGAATTTTTGTAACTTATTTTAAATATTTATTGATTGAATAAATACTTTTCGATGATTTGATTGTTGAATTAATTGATTAATTGATGAATTTGTGGTAGATTAATTTAATTATATGTGTTACATTAATTAGATTAATGTGGAGAAGTTTTATATTTAAAGTATGTGTTTAATTGAATTTATTTGATTAAATACATTATTTAAATAAGTATAATGTTATTTCTAATTAGAGACTTAATAATTTGTCATTATTAATAAATGAGAATTTTATTTATATGACTATGTGATTTAATGAAGAATTATTCTATTTTATTTATTTGATTTTAATAAGATTATTTAGTTGATTAAAGTGTGACATAAAACTATATAATAAGCTATTTATTAAAATAAACCAAAAGAAGAGTTTTTAAGCAAGCCAAACGAGGCCTTAAGGAAGTTGGGGTCAGTTAACCATTATGAATTAACTGACACCCATGTTTAATCAGTTTAAATTATACGTATTCTTATTATCTACTATTCATCAGTTTCCAAAAAAGTCAATACAGAGAGAAAAGAGAGAGATTTGTGAGGAATTGGAGAATTGAAAAAATCATTCATCTCCTTGCATCATTTAAAGCATTTAATTGAAGGTAATCCTTCTAAATTAAGTTTTTTAATTTATGTTCTGATGAGTTTATTCCATGAACGTATGTTTAGAGTTCTCTATATTTTCTGTAATTTGATTTCTATGGCTAAATCTTTAAATAATTTGATGTTAGATGTTAGTAAGCATGTACTGATGTGTTTTATATGATTTAAATATGATTTAGAGTAATTTAATCCGCGAAATTACATTTATATGAGAATTTAGAAAGTTACAAAGAAGTACAGTATACGAACATGGTTTGAATGTATGAAATTGAAGTCTGTGTTACTAGTTAATTGGATAAATTGATAACTTAATTTGTTTATGCATGTGATAATGAAGGAATCAAGTTTTAAACGGTTCAATTTGGTTGTATAACGAACCTGTTATGTGTGATTTTATGGAAATTGAAGAAACTCTGATGAACTGATAAAAAACTTCATATTTGATTCTTAAATTCATGGTTTATGTGATTTAAGTTGTTAGAATCATACTAAGAGGCTTGGGTAACAATTTTATATGAATTATAATGTCTGGGTATGTTTAATTTGACATAAGAATAACAAGATTGGGAAATTTTGGCCTGTTTCTGCGTTTCTTCGCGAACTGCAGAAACTGGAATTCGTAATTCTCGCCCCGGCGAGAATTTTGTGAAGGGATCCCTCGCCCCGACGGGGAGCTCACCCCGGCGAGAATTTTGTGAAGCAATTCCTCGCCCCGGCGAGATTTTTGTAAAGGATTTTCTCGCCCCGGCAGGAACTTAAAAAAAAGAGTAAAAAGACGAGAGTAAAAATTTTCTTCTTTCTTTGAGATCATGTTATGATATCGTAGACATGCCTAAAACTTAGGCTAATGTATAAAATGAATACTAAAATACTATAATGGGTGGTAAGCATAAACCCATTGATTGTTCAATGTCAACTGAGCTATTAAAATAGAAATTTTGGATGAGAATGAGTTCTGAAGTGTTTATAATACTGTAACTAATTGTTGTTACTGTTTTATAAACGAAATGTATAGGTTGATTAGAGAAACGTGAGTCTTAAATTTATAGTCTACGCACGAGGCAAGTATCTTATCCTTACTTTTACGTTACGCAAGTTTCTAAATTTCATTATCATAGAATACAAGCTTCATAATGCTATTACTTCTTGAGCAAGTTATTGTTTCTATTCCATTCAATTTCATGGATTCAATGAGACGTTTTTAATTTCCTCTTTGTAATGCTTCAGTTATATAGAACGTATTCAATCGTACCTTTTGTAAGATTTAGTTTTGATTCTCGAATTATACCTTTTGAACCTTGATTGACTAGCGAACCTTTATTGATTCGACTAGTCCATAGTTGATGAGCGTTCTAAATTCTAGAAACGTTATTGAAGTAAATCCAAACCAAACTTCCTTTGGTGCGGACTCCGATGTCAAACTGAGATGAACAACCTTTATACAGGGGATTTTATTTACGCGTTAGCTTTAAGATGTTGTGCACATACATGGTACAAAGGGCTGATCCCCCTGAGTACGAGAAGCAAGGTCCATATAGTCTTACGACTGTTAAAGGTTTAAAGTAGAAATACTTGATAGCCTGGGACATAGTTCGTGGTCTTAAGACCCTCAGACGTTCTTTTGAATCTTGTCTTACATTCTTGACTCAAAAGCTAAATCTTCGATTATTCAATATCCATTAATTATTTCGCATGTTATTATTACTGTTGTTGTTATACTTGCTGGGCAATCATTGCTCACCCTTGCATAATAACATTGCAGCTAAGGTTGAAAGAACTGACGAGCCATCTACTAGTAAAGGTAAAGGAAAAGCAAACAAGTGATGAAGACTTGTTGTACTTATTTTAATGATGTTATGTAATAGACTTAATTTATGTTTCCGCACTGATGTTATGTTAAGGTTAGATGACCTGAGATTTATTTATGAATGATGTTGTAACCCTTAATGGGAGATTTTTATTTTTATTATTAGTATTTCCATTATGAATGAATGGGTAGTTAGATGTGATGTGATGTATATGGATAGTGAACACCAAATCCTGAGAAAACGTAGTACTCGGATTTGGAGGTGTCACAGTTCCAGCTGAAGCAGATGATGATCGTGATGAAGCTGATGAAGATGAAGATATATATAGCCTTGCTTGCTCGAAGGCTAAGAAAGTTTATGAGAAAATGCAGTAATTAGAGGCCAAGAAAGAATTTTAACAAAGGCAGTTATAGCATTGATCAAGATAAGGATTTATGCTATAATTGCAATAAGCCAGACCATTATATCGCAGAATGCACCTAACTTCTGTGAGAGGAGCTCAAAAAGGACAAGAAGAAGTCTTATTCAAATAAAGAGAATAAAGGCTACAAGAAGCATCACAAGAAAGAAAGAGGCTTTGTAGCTGAAGGATCATGGAGTGATTCTGAAAATGACTCCAACTCAGACTCCCGTGATGATGAAGAACATTATGTAGCTAATCTCTGTCTAATGGCAGTTGAAGAAGATTCTAGTATAACCACTGATCGTCGAGAGATCGACATCAGTGAGGTATTTGACTTCAATTCTCCTGATATTAATATTGATGATCTTAGATTAGCATTACATGATATAACATCTGATTTGCTTCAATATATGAAGTGGTTCAGGGTTCTATCAAAGGACCATTCTTTTCTTTAAGATGAGAAAGAGAAAGTGCAAGTAGAGTTAGAAACCACTCTACGAAACACTGCCTCTCTATCCAAGCTTGAGGCTGAGAATGAAAAATTGAGAAAGATAACTAAGGCAAATGCACTGAGGGAGTATGCTCTTAACTCTAAGATAGAGGAGTTAGAAAAAACAATCTCAATATGGAATTGTTCTTCCTCATCTATGGATTCACTGATCACCAATCAGAGAGTTGTCTCTGATAGATCAGGTTTGGGGTTTGGAGATCTATCTTCTACTCTTAGTGTGGAAAAATCAATGGAGATTAACAATAACAATGCCTCTTCTTCCCATAGAGGTATTGTATTTGTAAAATCTAAAGAGGTTGCCGAGTCCATTTTTCCAAGTTGTCCAATTTTTGCTGACCAGATTGTTGTTCCAAAGGACAACAAGTCACACACTGGTTTGGGTTTTACAAAACCACAAAGTAAATCCAAGTCTACGATTGTGCCTCGAAGGATTGTAGAATTTGGCAAATTCAACTCTACGAACCAACCTGGCGCAAATCGTAAAGCTGATTCTTACTCTACAAAATTTCAAAATCGTAGAACAGTGTGGAAACAGAAGGAGGCTCAGTCAAGAAGAAAAGCATATCCTCCACACAAGTTCCAAATGAGATGATATCCACACACACTCACCCATGTAGCATATTAAATGTTATAACTGTCATGAGTATGGTCATAAAGCTGCATATTGTTATTATGATTATGAGCATGTTGCATATCATAGACCCAAAGTTAAGCAGATTTGGATCCCCAAGGGAACTAACAAAGTAGGATCCAAACAAGTATGGGTACCAAAATAAACAATGATTTTACTCGCAGGTACAGAGGTCCACAGAGTCCATATGGTATCTCGATAGTAGATGCTCAAGGCACATGAGTTTTTAATGAGTTTTTTTAATTAAGACTTTTAATGAGTTTTTTTAAGTGGCAAACTTTTGTAGAGTTTGTGGATAAAAGACTTTTTAAAATGACTTTTTAAAGACTCCATAAAATAAGTGACAGACTTTTATAGACTTTTTATCAAGACTTTGGTAGACTTTTTGTATACTTCTAATATATCTTGCAACTTATATTAATTGTTAATTAGCCAATGTGTACAACCTCTCCCTCTTTTTTCATGAACTAGAAGAAATCTCATTATTTCATTGAATTATTGTGGCATGAGATTTTATATATGTTGAAAGCCTTCATATTATTCTACTCATTTCATGATAAATTTGGATACCAAAATTAGTTCACTTTTCATTGGACTATATATACTTTATGCATATGCGTATATTTTTCAGTAGGAATACTAAACTCTCTTTTTCACAAAATAATATCACAACGAAAATCTATATGATCAAAAGTCGCAAAATTTCATACATGTGAGTAAATTGCCACCAAGTTATAGAAAATTTACCACAATCGAACTTTAAGTTTGGTGGGTACCAAAATCACTCATCTTTGTAATCACAAAAATAAACTCATAATAATTCAAAAAATTTAAGAATTTCAAAACTATTACCCTTGTTACCGGTCATTATTATTATGCTCGACATCTTTTCACAAGTCAGAAGCTATACCAGTCCTCCATTTATTACCATTCTCTCGTTGTTGCTCTTGAGTTTCAAAAATTTGTTCCAAATTATCTCCTTGATTGACTGGTAATGATGAAGATGGTGAAAACTCGCTATCTGGTTTAATTGGAAATTTATCTGAATGACACTCCTTACGAAGAAAATTGTGGAGTCCTACACAAGCTAGTACAAGCTTTGCTTGAGTGGAGGTGCATGCTTGAAAATTGTGAATCTTGAATTAAATATACCAAATATCCTCTCAATTACGTTCCTTAAAGAAGCATGACGAAGATTGAACAACTCAACTGCATTTTCAGGGTCACGACCCTAGCCAGCAAAATCTTGAAGATGATATCGAACACCTCGAAAAAGAGCTAAAAATTGGCGCCGATTTGGGAATCCACAATCCACCAAGAAAAATTTACCTAATTATATGTCATTTAAAAAATCACTATGGAATGTAGGATCTAACATCAAACAAATAAAATGAAAAATAAGATAAGTACATACCTTGTGGCACTTTAAGTCCGTTCCTCCTTGTTAAAGTGTCGCTTAGTACTTTTGAATCATGAGTTGAACCATCCCACCCACTAAGCACATATATGAATTCCAAATCAAAATTACAAGCTGCTAATACATTCTGCGATATTTTTCCATGACGATTACGATAATTGCTTATATCACGTTCTTTTACCATTACTGGAATGTGTGTACCATCAATAGCTCCAATGCAATCCTTAAATGAATTAATAGACATTTTTATTTAATATAATGGTGATAAATAACAACAAAAACAGTGATAATAATGAAATTTTCATTAGTTCCCTTAAAATAAGGAAAACATCTTGTGCTTTCTCTTATTTTAGAAGGTACTGTAGATCCAGGTTTAGCCATCATTTGAGGTGCTAGTGTGTTCAAAGACTTCAAGACTTTGTTAAAATTTCTACTAGTAGCAAAATGGGATCGACCAAAAGTCTCACGAGTTAAACAATATCGAGAATTTTGCCCGACAGTGAGTAGAAAAGTTACAACTATTTCTTCAATACAAATAAATCTTGTATCCTGTAAAAGTGTTTTCTCCCTAATAATATTGCATAGTTTGCGAAACACATCTGGATACATTCTATATACTTGTCGAAAGTTTTCAGGTTCCTCATCCAATACATTATGTGTAACGATTGAGAATTTGTACTTAGCCATTTTGAATATATTTAAATAAAATAAATTTTTATGAATATATTATGTGTTATGTGTTTAAAGGTCGTATTATGATCTAAATTGTGTTTACGTGTTAGAAATTTTGAATTTGGATTTCGTAGAAGAAAATAAATTTTTTCTGAAAAAAAGCGTAAAAACACTATTCACCCAAAAACGCTTTTGCGTCTTTTTGATTTTTCAAAGAATACGCGAATATTAATATTACGAGAAAAGATGGAATATCCAATAAAATTTGAAAACGAAAAACGTAGTTTTTCGACTGTGGAATGAATTTCGTTAGAATACGAGTATAATACGAAATATTATATGAAAGAATGAAAGAATAAATACGAGTATAATATGAAATATTATACGGTAGAATACGAGATTAATACGAGGTATAATACGAGTAGAATACGAATATTATACGTAGTATATACGAATATGTAACTAGGAATCCAAGTGAATTATTTTCGACCAATCAGATGCAAGCATGATGTAACCATGACATCATCTTCAAAGAAGCACAAAGATGATGTCATCATGATGTCATAATGATGTCACATTGGACAATGATGCGAACGATGATATCACGTTGGAAGATGATGTCATAATGAGGTCATGGATGCGAAAAGACTATTTTACCCTAACTCTTCCTAGCCTATAAATATGAAGCTTTGCAAGCTTAAAACAACTTGCTAATTCACAAAATCAAAGAGCAAAGTTACTCTGTAGATATATATTTCATGTATTGAAGTTGCAAAGAAATAGTTAAGCTTGCAACTACAAGAGGTAGAATTCCTAGTCGTTGTTATATTCAATTTTCTTTCATTTTATAGTTGAAAAGCTCAAGAACATAAGTGGTTACCATGTACGATCTTTTTCGACTAAGTGTTTCTTCATGTGTTCTTGAGCAAAAGTCATAAAACTCTATATAAGTATGTTTATGATTTTCTTATTTGATGTTATAAGTGGTAGAACATGATGGCCTAGCTAATTAATGCTTGTGTCATCAAGTTTTAAGTAATCGAAATGAAGAATGATGGAACTTAGTTTTCATATGTTCTTCGTGTTCTTCGTGTTCTTCATGTTCTTGAGAAAAGTCATAAAACTCTATATAAGTAGGTTTATAATTTAGTTATTTTTATGTTATTGAAGTTAATTGACTGTTAGAACATGATAACATAACATTTTGATGTTTGTGGTATTATATTTTATCAAATGAAATGAAGACGTTATAAACAAATCACACTTCTGACCTTTCTGTCCATTTTTCGAAACTGTAAAGTCTGAATATGCTTCTGATTTATAAAAGAAAGTTGTAGAGGGGAAAATTCTAATGAGAATAGGCTCAAGAATCACCTAAAAATGTTTTCGTATGAAAGAGTTATGGTTGTTTTAGTGCTGCTGGGTCTAGCTGTCAATATTTCCGCGGGAGCAGTTTTTAATATGCTTTTATAAGCTTCATAACTCTTAATGTATAAAGAGTTAACATGTGATTTTTATATCAAAAGAAAGCTCTGGAAGTAACTAAACACAGAATCAAGAATCACCCAAAAATGTTTTGAAACGAAGAAGTTATGGTCGTTTAAGCGAGTCGGGGTCCTGCAGTCTACAAACTGCAAGGCATTCGGGAATTGGACCTTAAAAATAAGGTTTTGTGTATGTAAATTTTTTTGTTCATGCCACCTATGGGAGTAGTTAGGCCATGTTATAAATAGTTCACGGTCCAAAGTTGAGACCATTCTGAGGTTGGTTGAACGTAATTATGGATTAAATAAGTTTTGCAATCGATTATTGAAAAAGTTAAAAATACGAAGTTAGGTTCATGTTTAAAAGCTAGTTAAGATGAACTATAATAAGAGTCATGTGATGATTAATTGGTGTGTCTATGTGATTGATATTGTGTAGGACAATTGAAGAGCAATTTAGTGTAATCCTTAAAGAACGCATAAGGCAAGTTTCTAACTCTCATTCGATTTATGTATTGAATGTAAGTTTCCTAAACTTTCTCAATCTTTATATTTGAGTAAGTATCCCAACTTTATTTGATTTCTATATTGAATGCAAGTACTCCTAAACTTTTCACAAGTATTCAAGTTATGCTATGCATAATCTGTTAAAGCTTTCAAGTTCTATTATTCACGAACTGCTTATGAATGATTGTCGATGCTATTTGACTCAGCTAAACAAATGTTTAAATATTCTATCAATTGAATTATAAATCTTTGAAATATTATTGATGTTAAGTAGAGTTATCCAACTGAATTATTTTGGTTAGGATTCTAATGCATGTATGAGATGAACAACCATAATATTAGGGACAGTTTTAATCGGTTAAATTCGACAAGGCCGTGAGGTGCCTAAACCAAACGCATATAGTCGTTTAAAATAGAATGTTGATCAACATAGAGTACTATAGGCTGATCACCTAGAAGTGCTCGTAAGCATATCGGTTTGCGGTTTAAATACGGTGAAACCTTTTTATGAATAAAAATAAAAGTTCAAGGTCTTATGACCGCTCAGTATGTCGTTTCGAAAATCAATTCAAACAAAAGTAAATTGTTATTCCAGTTTATTCAGAATATTTCTTAACTATTGTTCAGTTGTTGAATAATGATGATATGATTCTTGAATTTGTTGTTATTAAACTGTTATACTTGCTGAGCAATTAAATGCTCATTCTTGCTTTAAATCAAATATTTTCAGTTAAAACCGAGACTGCCGAAGGTTCCCGAAGGGACAAAGGCAAAGGAAAAGTTAACGAATAGGATTATATTATCCTAATATGTAATAGTTTATATTATGAAGGATTTATTCTTAAGAATGATGTAATATTTATTATTATTATGACGATGAATGATGTAATGGTTATAGAACCTGGGATTTGAGTGAGACATATTGTAATAATATAGTAATTGCATTTATGTCAATATTATTGTGATAAATGGGTAGTACCGTGATGCACTGGACCCAGGTTTAAAGGTAGACCTGGATTTGGGGGCGTTACATTATGTATGTAATTATACCCATTCGATGTAATTGGTCATCGCGTTCGTCCAATATGTTCACCATGTAGTATAACCATAAGCTCGTTTAAGACATGCATAACAGTTTTAATTGCCATCAATAAGTACCTGATCGCTTCAGAAAATTCTTCTTCCATGTCTTCTTCCATGTCTTCTTCCATGGCATCCTCTATCTCTTCCTCATCTATTTCTTCTCCTTGTAGTACATCATCTACATGTACTCCATTACGTCCTTTCATATTTGCGTGAGAACATTATATTTGATCTTGCAAAAAATTAAAAGTAAATTACATTGTCTAATATATCATTCATTTGGTACATAAAAATTGGTAAGAGCCATGAAAATGTAACACCAATTAACAAAAACCAACCACATATATTTCAACCAAATCCCATAATGTTAAACATGCCTGCACCAATTACAAAAACCAAGCAGCACATTTCCAAACCAAATTCCAAAATGTTAGGCATGCCTACAACAATTAAAGAAACCCACTAAAACATATATCAAAATCAAAGTTCAGAATGTTAACATGCCAACACTGAATGCAAAAACTAAGTAGAGCATATTTCTCAACCCAGACCATCATCTCAATAACTGCAATCATTCTAACAATTTGTATGTTATCTAATCTGAGCGCTCTTCTGGTGACATTTTCAAGAACATATCTTTCTTTGATTTAGTATTAAGCAATTCAACCGCCTTGGAACGAGCTTGGTTGTCCAAATTTGGTATCTCCTTGATAGCATCCCAACAACTACTATCTCTTTCCTTTTTCTCCAATAAGCTACGAATTCCCTGAAAATCAGTAGCAATTAAGTCAATGTTAGCAGAAAGTTTTTCTAAACCATTAACTCGAGTAGTAGTCTCAATGGAGCTATTATTCCCTTCAAACTCCATTCTATTTCGTTTTTTTCTGAGCTTTGCTGGCCAAGGAAGCCTCCGTATTTGTTCCTTGAAATGGTAAGGGTGGAGTAGGTGAAGTAGATTGCCTGGGTGGTGGTTCTTGGAATGTTGCTCCAACCTCATTTGGTACAAACACATCATTACTGTAATCAAAATTCAAATCTTCTATCCCGAAATTTCTATTTTCTTCCACTTCAAATGTTCTTGCATCAGTTTCATCACCAAGTGCAATTGAGTTTTTTCCTACAGCAGTTCCATTCCCAATTGCAATTTCAAATCTTCATAGTCAGCAAAAGTATCATTCTTTAAGTATCTATGATTCGGGTGGGACTACCAACAAAAAAAGTACTCCATTAATCATAGCGTGAATAATATAAACATATAAAATAGTGTCAATGATAATTATTTTAAAAAATACTAGAAGCTCACCTTGAAGTAATCTTCCCACACTTCATCCCTAGCAGTAAACTTTTTATTGATTGGATCCCACCCAAACCTAGAGCTATCACGAAAAAGCTCCACAAAATTGCCATAACGATTCTTGAACTATTTCAGTCAACTTAGGTACTGTGAATATATTCTTTGGTAGCCAAGCTTTTGATTAAGAGCAGGAAGTATCTTTTTCTCAACTGTTTGCTTACTTAGCATTCCATTACTATCACGCCATCCACGAAGAGCAGCGTCAACCATGAGTTGTAGCAACTCATTGCTCTCTTCCAATGTCCACGGGTTATAATTCCCAGTATTTCCCCCCTTTCCTTTGTTATTTCCTTGTTGAGAATCTCCCATTTGTAATTACTATGTCATATATACACAGACCTCTATCAAACTTGCATCTATCATACATATGAATGATAATAATAAATAAAGTAAAAGAGTACGCAGTGGATTCAATGAAATCTATTAAATATCTAAAACCCATATATAAACCTATTTGTCATGCAATAAGGTAATAAGTTGTCTGTTACTCTGTTTCTTTTGTATTATATGTGATAATTTTGAACCTTTTTGTTGGGGCACTAATTTGTTTGCTGCTATTCTTCAAGTAAAAATCACAAGGGTTGCTCAATTATCTGGTCTAGCGTTGTCTTTTCTTTTTGTGCTCTCTCTTTGGAATAGTTTGCTTTCTTGTTTCTTTCAGTGTCTTTGCCTGTAAACTTATGTATAATACCGTGAAGCTTTTAAGAAAATTTAATTTTTGTCCATCCACAATCTGTTTTGTCATGACCCTAATTTGTGTATAACTCAGTAATTTGTTTGATAACTCGGATTTCATATATACATCACACAAATACACAAACACAAATACCGTGTGTGATGTATACACATAAATTTAATTTTTGTCCATCTACAATCTGTTTTGTCATGACCCTAATTTGTGTATATCTCGGTAATTTGTTTGATAACTTGGATTTCATATATACATCACACAAACACACAAACACAAATACATCAATACAAATACCGTGTGTGATGTATACACATATATACATCACACAAACACAAATACATCAACATACAGAGTGATAGAGAAAATACTTGAAAACACTTGATCAAAAGCTCTAAAAAATGTGTACCCCTAGAGCAAAAGAAACAAGCATCTTAATTTTCTCTGATGCAAACATGTCTCTTCTTTTATGTATGTGAAAGGTTCTCAGATCTGTTCATCTTCTCCCTTTCTCAAATATTTGGAAGTCTTTGGAAGTCTTGAGATATGAGGTCAGACTTTGGATATAGGTTACTCCCTCCGTCTCAAATTAATTGCTCAGTTTTGACTTTTTAAAGTCAAATTGACTATTTTTAGAATTAATAATTAAGCATATATAAATATATTTATAAAATTATAAAAATTGGGGTTAGTAATAAATTGTATATACTTTCTTTTGGTTATAATCTCTTCACCTATATTTTAGCAAAAATAGTAAAAAGATTAGTTTTAAAAATGGTCAATTTGACTTTAAAAAGTCAAAACTGAGCAATTAATTTGGGACGGAGGGAATATTATTTATACCTCTTCTTCTAAAGTCTGTCAAACTCTACAATTTGATAGAAATCTGAAAAATCTAAGACTTTGAATACCAAAATACTTTTATAGACTTTGTAAAAGTCTTAATTCAATATCACCTAACTTTTAAAGACATTACAAAAGTTGTAATTGAATACCAGTAAACTTTTATACACTCTTTAAATGTCTTGATTGAATACAATTAAACTTTTAAAGTCTTTAAAAGTCTTTATAAGTCCTTAAAAATCCTAATTGAATACACCCTCCGTACAAAAGTCTGCCACTTAAAAAAACTCATTAAAAGTCTTAATTGAATACACCCTCCTACAATAGTCTTTCTTCAATTGTGAAGTCGCCTTTTGTCTTAATATGATTGTTGTAACGATTCTTTCGAGTCAAATTGTTGGAGAGAGACAAAGAAAGACTACTCACTATCTATTGTCTTTCCCTTTTATTTTTTTTATTTGTTTATTTTTTCGACCAATATTATTAAAATAAAATTAATATTATTAGAGTAAATATTAGTGATATTTTTATAATTATTTTAATAACACTAGGTAGTAACTACTTTAACAATACGATGGATTAAATGAATAGAATAAAAGTAAAAAATTAAAATATCAATTCTCTTTGAATGATTTTTATTTCACCACCTCAACACATGGAATAAAAATTAAGAGAATTGAATAAATTTTCATTTCATCGAGATAGTTTATCCACCAAAATAATCACCAAATATACTATTTTCTATTTCATTCATTATTGCATTTTATTCTTTCAATCTAAAAATAATATATTGTCTTAATATCATTATTTTTCTATGACAATGAGTTTATTTGACTATCAGTATTTGCAATGTTAGAAACGATAACATTTACAGTATTTTGACCTCCAAATACATCGTACTAAATTTGGTGCGATTGTGTTTGAGCCTCAAATATTGTGTTTGTGAGTTAAATAAGTTGCGTTTGAAATAAGTTATTAAATAAATAAGATTTAAAGTGTGTTTGAATTTTCAATCGTTCCAAACAGAGCAAACACCGCAAACCTGAATAAACTAAGCATACACAATATCAATTGTCTTTACCTTTTGCCCTAATTTATATATAGAAAAAATTAATATTTTCATAATATCTCATTCACATGATATGATATGAGAGGACTATTATGAAATTATCAATTTAGTTGTAAAAATATCAATTCATATAAACCAACAAATTCTTGGGCCCATATGCTGACTTGTTATTAGTCAAACATTACTCTACTCTGTGGATCCAAACCAAGCTGTTGATCCAAATACAGGACTGTACACCTGTATATACGGAACACTATCCATGTTATCTTCTCTCTCTAGCCTTGATTTCATCGACAGTGAAGGGATTTCTCTCTCCTCTATTTTCTCTTTCAAAAGCTTTGAGCAAAAATGGCCTCTGCCTCTGCCAAAACTACCCCCAATATCTCCTATTATTTGCCACTCTGCCGTCGCCATTACTATCTTTCTCCTTCCAAGCTGTCATTTTGTGTCTCTCATAAACGCACTCTGCGCCTCTCCACCAAGGTAAGTATCTGTTACAAAATATATGTGGGCATGTATATTAATTGAGGTTTATATTGGAAGATCTGATTTAAAGGATTTGAAATGTGTTGTTGATTTTTACCTTATGAAATTTAATTGAAAATGGGTTATTTTTGGTTCTCAATCTACTACAAGATTTTAAAGTTTTGCTTCTTTTTTTTTTTTTTTTGTTTAGGCAAATACTACGTATAATTGGATGAACTATCGCACAAAAACTGACGTCTTTTTGTGTGATTGAATACATAAAAAATACATACATTCCCTCCTATGTTGTGTACAAAAGGATGTTTTGTAATTCTTCAAAGTAGTGTTAATTTGGGGACCAATTACACAGAAACGTGAGGTGTCTCTCACATTCCGTACCCTCTTTTTTTTTTTAATTTTAAAAAAAAATCTCATGGACCAAACGTAGGATTATTTAGGATGTGTTGGGTGAATTTGGGTTGCATGGTTTTATTTGGATATGAATTCTACTTTTATAATTTGTTTGAAACTACGTAAATGAATTTGCCTAAATTTTGACCTGTAGTATGTATTTTATTAGGGTCATGATGCGACCAATTGTTTCATTTTGCTGCATTATTTTCAATTGGTAGAATTAAATGAACATTGATGCGATCAATTGTTTCATTTATGTTGTAGTGGACTCAAAATTAATGACGGAAGGACTTTTGGAAACCTCGAGTCTAGCCAATTTTCATAATTCCCACTTAAAATTATTTTGCATCGAGTTTCTCGCCCCCTTTTATTTTTGATAAATTTATTTCGCGAAGAATTTCTTGCGTCCTTGAATCATTGGTTCAATTTTCTGATAGGTTGAACAGCTGTTGACCTGACAATTCTTTTACAAATTCGCACATTAAATTTGTGCAAGGAACATCTCCCATTAGATTTTACTATACATATGTAACAAATAAACATCATCCAGGAATATTTTACATCATAAAAACATTTTAGAGCCAGTGTTGAAGGAAAAATTTTATATTTTTGCCTACTTATTGTTAGGATAGGACCTATCATTACAGTCCACTCAAATGAAGTTCAATCAATATTGGAAAAAATGAAAAAAAAATCCTAGTATTTAAATGTTTACGATGCACATACGTAATTATGGAACTTCAAGGGATTTAATGAATACGGTTATAAAATATAGTGGTAGTAAAATGTGGCATTAGTATACTAAAGACAACAATGATGGCAGCGATATATGCAATGATAGCTGCCAGTGGCTGTGGGAATGACATTTTGGTGGGGTGGGTGATATTGGTCTCACTGGTAGACTGGTAGTTTTTCAGTGGCAGTGCCGTCAAAGTGGTGGTACAGTTGTATGGTGTTGTGATGTGGTGATGGTAACATTGACAATGTGAAAACAGTGCCATTTCCATTGAGAGTGGGTTGGGGATGAAAGTGGTTACCCTTGCATCTGGGGTTGAGAAATATTATCTCTTAAGGTCTTATTTGATCAAAAAAGTTGGACCTGTAGGTATCCTCTGCCCAATACATCTTGTAACTGAGAAACCCTTCCTCATTCATAGTCTTAATTAATGATGTGCAAGGCTTTTGTCAAAACCCCATACTGAAGTGATGTCTCTGCTGTACTCTATGTACAAAAACACCTTTTTTTAAAATAAAAATTGCTTTCCCTGAACTTAACTTCACAATTATCAGAAACAAAAAGCTTGGAATTGTGAAATTCTCATGGAGGCGATAACTTTCTTTTTGATGAAGGGTGGGGCTTGAGCCAATCCATCTGCATGTTGTGCAGTTGTTGATTTATTCTCATGCTTTCAGTGTGAGAAACTTTCATAATACTTTGATCAACTTTTTCCTTATTTGATTTGAAAGGTTGTAACTTTTTCTAAGAGATCATTTCATTGATGCGACTATATGAAACCAGCAATATTATATTATATCTGCAGCTACTAAGAAAGAAATGTTATTCTGTTTTATTTTGATCAAAGTCATTTGAACAATTAAGTTATTTTGTTGCATTGTAGGGTTTGCAGTCCAGTTGGAAACGTTCCAGTGTGGTGAAAGCTCAACTGAATGAGGTAAGCTCTCAGTAGTTTTCAGTAGAGGATCTTCTTTCCAATTTTCATTCCTTCATGAACACACTTTTGGAGCCATTTGTTCCGTTCAAGGTTGCGGTTGATGGATCCTCACATGCTGCAGCAACTTCTTCAACCAAATCAAAAGTACCTGCAACAGAAGCTAAGGACGCTAAGCCATCAAGTGAGCCTTCTCCTGCAACTTTGGCTTTAGAAGAATCAATATCTGAGTTTATTGCCCAAGTTGCAAATCTTGTCAAGTATGTCAACCAATTTATTAATTATTTGCACCGTCTTTTTCAATTGGGGCTTTCAGATGCCCTAGCGGTGATCATGTTTCTTGTCACCCAGGCTAGTTGATTCTAGGGATATTGTAGAGTTGCAGTTGAAACATTTCGAGTGTGAACTCGTTATCCGTAAAAAGGAGGCTATGCCTCCACCACCAGCTTCTGCTCCAGTTATGATGCAAGCACCTGCTCCACCAGCTTACCTACCAGCGGCTCCCTTAGCATCTTCCGCCCCATCACCTTCTTCTGCTGCAGCCCCAACAGCTTCTTCACCTGCACCTAAGTCGTCTAAGTCATCCCATCCACCTCTTAAATGCCCTATGGCGGGGACATTTTATCGAAGTCCAGCACCAGGAGAACCAGCATTTGTGAAGGTAATTATCTCCGTATTATGATTCACACAACTCTGATGGGAAAACCTTTATGATGAGCACTGCCTGTTTAACTGTGCAGCATTAATTTCTAACCAATATTCTTCTTTATTATCTATATTTTACTTTGGGCTTAACTTGAGAGTCATTCTCTTTAGGTTGGAGATAAAGTACAGAAGGGTCAGGTTCTGTGTATCATTGAGGCCATGAAGTTGATGAATGAGATAGAAGTAAGGGATTCTCCATTTCTATCAAAATTTTACTGAATATGATTTCCGCTGAATTATTTCTTGCAATATTCTTCCTTATTTGGGCTTTATTTTGAAGATTGTTTTTACTGTCAACTGATTATCCTGACTAGATAATCAAGACTTGACATGTATATAAATCTCTGATGACTTATGGAATATGTATTGTTGTGTCAAATTCTAGGTAAACAAGTAAATTTCTGTTTTGAAGTCCCTGCCTAGTGACAATATTGGGGTAATCAAATTTTAGATTCTTATACTAGTTGAAAGGCATGGTTACAATCTTACCAGACCTCTACGCACGATGCAGTGTGAAATATAAGGACTATTAGCTGGATATTTCAACAAATTGGGGTAACTGCAGAGAAAAGTTAATAGAACAGTAAGTATTCAATATTGTTGGAGTTACATAGTGATCTTATACGATTATTTTATAGTTTAGTGTGATATTGAGGCAGAATTTAGCCGAGTTCATTTATAAGATGAATATGTGGTAAACCAAACACAAAAAACAATATTGAAAGCACTTCAGAAAATATGTACAAGTAGCTCATGTAGGGTATAGTTTTTGAGAACTCAAATTAATAAAAAGGACAGAGAATTGGAGTTCAAATCAGGACGTTCTAGTTTTGTATACGGTACGCAAGAACGGTAAGAATGGCAGAATTAAGTCTCTTTGGCTTTTGGTTGAAGTATTTGAGGTGTTGATGCTTAAGCTTGTTTGTTAGTATGTGAAAGCAGGATTTGCATGGTTGGATTTATTCTCCTGTAGCTTAAGTTTTTAGAAGATTTGGTTTTGATATAGTATCAGAGTTCTGGTTATGCATAGTTGGGGTTCAGGTCTTCCATGCTGTGTTTGTCTCCCCATTATTTTAGTACAATAACACTGCACATAATGGTGCACTTTGGTTCGTATCCTTACGTGCTAGTGGAAATTCAACTTAAGGGGTATGCTGGTGGTCCTTTCTCTAGTACTTTAAACGTTTAGAGCTTGGCCTTATGTTGTGTTATTTCTTTCTCTTGTTCGTTTCCACTATACAGGACATGTGTCCTCTTCCATTCTAATCTTTCCTCTGTCTAAAATAAAATTATGATTTTTATCTTAAGAAAATTGGATTACAAGCAGTGGTAGACACAAATTTTTTTTCCTGTGGAAGCTTCATCTATCAACAACTAACTTCTAATCATACTAAAAATATGTGGAATAGGGGGGGGGGGGGGGTGAGGGCTACCACATATAACAAGGTGCGACAGCCTCTTACTAAGTAGTAAATGACATCGTCAGACTTTAAAAAACCCAAACCTGCTATTGTTGTTTAGGGTTTAGGGCAAAATCAACAATGATAGAAATTAATCTATAATTCTATATATATAATAAATAGCACAAAATCGTCGTTCAACCCTAATTTTTAGGAGTGACCCCTAAAATTTAGAAATAAATTCTAACTATAAATAATATTCTATTTAACCCTAGCAAAAAATCTCTCTCTCTCTCTCTCTATATATATATATATATAATTAATAGCATAAAATCGTCTCTCAACCCCCTAAAATTTAGGAGAAAAATCTTCTAATCCTTTAGGAATAGAAACCTAAAATATAGGAAAAGAAGCTATTTTTCATCTATATTTGATTTCAAAATCTTTTTATCTACATATTATCATAACTATCAACCTACCACTATATCCTATTCTCATATATTTTTTTTAATTTAGTTAGTGTTATTTAAAATTCATATTCTTGATAACAATATTATTCAATTATACAATAATTTTTTATTATTAAATTATATAAGTATAACTATCTGATTTTAAATAAGATTTTACCTAGTACATAAATAAATGAATATATGAATATATAAGCAAATAAATCATTAATTTAAAGATGTCTACTATCATTTATTTTATATAAATAGATGAACTATTATTGTAGATTTCTAAATTTATTTAATTTTTCATCAATAATTAGTTATACATTATGAGTTAAATAATATATTTTAGAAGGAAATATATTTTTTATATAAAAATCATATTACACAATATTAATCTATTATTCCTATAATTAATATAGTATAATACAATAAAATATAAACAATAAAATAATTTTATAAAAAAAACCCTTGCTTTGCACGAGATCATGAACTAGTTAGGGTTAAATTATGGCAAAATTCCATATATCAAAATGGGTATTAATTAGAGAAATTAGGACAAAATCATAATTAAATTGTGTTCAAACATTAATTTTGGTACCTTTTGATTTACAATGGAGATGGAGAGATGAAGGGAACAAAGAAAACCTATTTGGATGGAGACAACGGATCTGGAACACAAATGACGAGAACTGAGATGGTGCGAAAGGAGATGGGAGTGAGAAAATGTACTTCAACAGAGATGGTGAGTGAGGAGATGGAGAGAGAAGACGAATTGAAGGAGAGGGAGAGAAACTGAGAAATCGAGGTAGGGATTGGGTGAAGAAAGGGGTGATGAAGCGATTTTTTTTTTATATCAAGGTGTACAACGTGGTTTACTTAGGCTACCGTACACAGTAGTGTGCGGTGATCCTTACCCCACGCCGCCTCTAAAAATATATATAGACTAGTAATTGTCCGTGCCTGAAGGCACGGAGTAACAAAAAATAAGATTAAAATTCGAAAAATACTACATTACCTAAAGACTCTTTGTAACCTAAAATAACTTACAATCAGACATAACAATTATCATAATTAACCATACAACCACAATAATTAAAACATAATCATCAACACATATCCAACCACCAAAACATCAAGCTAGTCGTTACTAATTTTAAAAAATTTCGGCAGAGTTTCCTTTAAAAATAGATATCCAGAAAAATCTAAACCTGTATACAAAACTTACAATCATCAATACATATCCAAACTATCAAAACAACCATCATTTCATACCAAAAAAATATACACATGCAGCCTATAGAGAAACAACTTCGTATTCTTTACAGATTACACCAAGTATCATTTAATGTATACCTAAAAATTATCGAAATATGTGAGTCAAAATAAATTAATTGTAAATTCGAAACATAAGACCCCTTTAGACTAATTAGCAAATCTGACCCTCTTATTTGTCATGTTTTTGCTAAAGTGTTCCTTATAATTTTTTTTTGGCACAACTGTTCCTCAAATATGCATTAGTAGTGCAAAAGTGTCCCTTCTCTATTTTTGGTCAATTTTCGTTAGTCAAACCGTTAGTCAAATGTTTTCCCAAACTTTTATCATTTTCATTTATATATCCACTAAATATAAATATGTATATTATCATTTTCATTTAACTTGATCTAATTAATTAAATTATGAACTTGTGCGATAAATAACATAAATGTTAAAAAATAACAAATATTAAAATTTTCGTAATATACATTAAAACATAATTTTTTCTAATGTAAAAACAAAATTTTAATACCCATAAAAAGTGCAAATTAACACAAAAAAATTATATTTTTTTCTAAATATTAAAATTTTTCGTAAAATAAACTTAGAAAAAATTTATTACGAAACAAATCTTATATATCATATAAAAAAATATTAAAAATTATGTTAATTATCACATCTAGTATTTTAACTTTAGAAATCACATCATGCCAACAATTAACCAATTTTCTAATTTGTTAACATTTGTTCTATTTGATAAAGGAAAAAAAAGAAAAACGAATATATTTAATTTTTTGATTTCTTACCATTAATGTTTTTTTATGTATTATACATTTTAAAATATGCATACTACAAAAAATTATTACAATTTAAAATAAAATATTAAAATATCAATTAATTAAGTAAATGGAGGAAGAGGGGAATAGAGAGACCAAGGAAGAGAGAAAGAGGAGAGAGGAGAAAGAAAAGGAGGAGAGGAATTGGAGGAGAGAGAAAGAGAGAAAATAAGATTCAAAATGGGACCGTTGGATTTGAAGCCTTAATTGATTTGAGATCGTCGGATGTTGAAGCCTTCATTGATTTGCGAGCCGCTCTGTTTAATATTATAGATAATTTTTTTTGGCACAACTGTTCCTCAAATATGCATTAGTTGTGCAAAAGTGTTCCTTCTCTATTTTTGGTCAATTTTCGTTAGTCAAACCGTTAGTCAAATGTTTTCCCAAACTTTCATTTATATATCCACTAAATATAAATATGTATATTATCATTTTCATTTAACGTGATCTAATTAATTAAATTATGAACTTGTGTGATAAATAACATAAATGTTAAAAAATAACAAATATTAAAATTTTCGTAATATACATTAAAACATAATTTTTTCTAATGTAAAAATAAAATTTTAGTACCCATAAAAAGTGCAAATTAACACAAAAAAATTATATTTTTTTCTAAATATTAAAATTTACGTAAAATAAACTTAGAAAAAATTTATTACGAAACGAATCTTATATATCATATAAAAAAATATTAAAAATTATGTTAATTATCACATCTAGTATTTTAACTTTAGATATCACATCATGCCAACAATTAACCAATTTTCTAATTTGTTAACATTTGTTCTATTTGATAAAGAAAAAAAAAAGAAAAAAGAATATATTTAATTTTTTGATTTCTTACCATTAATGTTTTTTTATGTATTATACATTTTAAAATATGCATACTACAAAAAATTATTACAATTTAAAATAAAATATTAAAATATTAATTAATTAAGTAAATGGAGGAAGAGGGGAATAGAGAGACCAAGGAAGAGAGAGAGAGAGAGAGAGGAGAGAGGAGAGAGAAAGAAAAAGAGGAGAGAGTGAGAAAATAAGATTCAAAATGGGACTGTTGGATGTTGAAGCCTTCATTGATTTGCGAGCCGCTCTGTTTTATATTATAGATATGAAAGAATTCTTAAGTTTTGCTAGTCAATATATATTTTCTAACTTAATAATGGTTTGAAAACGAACATGATATGTTTTAAAAGTAAAAAAGAAAAATAAATGAAAGAATAAGAAATGTGGGGGGGGGGGGGGTGAAGCTCAATCTATTATAATTTGTATAAGGATAAAAAGAAAACATATTAGAGGACTTGAGAATAATTGAAATGATAGGGATTCATTAGACTGTTCTTGTATCTGCTCTATCCCAATCATAAGGGGTCCCAGTTCTGATTGCAGATTAAAACAAACTTACCTATATAAACAAAATAAAAAATTAAAGCAGATTAAAACCAACTTACCTATTTAAACAAAATTAAAAATTTTAAAAATTGGAGAAATACAAAGTATGAGGAAGCAAATGGAAGAGAAGAAATCTGGCCTCATTCCTACATCCCATAAGCATCACACCAAGATTTAGAATTGTATCCCAGAATCCTCAAACAACTGCATACCTGCTATTATATTTTTTAGAATTTATCTGAATTGAGGTAAAAGTCGGATAATTTATGTAGGGTTTAACTACTAATTTCCGCTAGGAATCTTGGAGAATTGGTTTAAGTCTCAGGCTTCCACGCATGGAAAACATGTCTTCAATTCTGAGAGATTAGTATTTAATCCAAATCCAGTCCAATAGCCCAAACCCCAAGTGCAAGATGGACCATAATTGGGTAATGGCCTTTTACATGAGTGGAGTATTGTTGCGACATTAGGCTTACTAGTTGGGGCTGACAGACAACCACCCTAGTCATGCTAGTGCAAAATGCAGTTGTAATTATTATTCAATTACCCTCTAGAGAATTTGCAATAAATTTGTAAAATTCCCGCGCCGTGCACATTTATTGGGCCTTATTCTCATAATTCTGCTTTTAGAAGTATTTTGGAGTTCTGGTGCATTGATGTTCTCATGTCTAGCAAATATATACCCAAGTGAACGACCTGTCGGCAAACTTGCTTGTTCTCCCTATTTCTGTCTTTCTATGCATCTCAGTCTTTGAAACATTGTTATGTTAAAATTTTTATTAAGTGGTTCAATTGTTTGCACTGAGAGTTGATTGCTAATATTACCATTTCCTATCTGCAAGAGTAATAGTGTTGTAATAACTAATTTAAGCCTCCTTGTGATATTTTTGTATTTTAATTTTCTACCAGGCTGATCAATCAGGAACCGTAACCGAGATCCTTGTCGTAGATGGCAAGCCTGTCAGTGTTGATATGGTGAGTTCTGTTAAATAACTCATCTATCAAATGATTATTCCATACATATGCCCTTCCCAGAAACTTTTATTTTTCTTTAATTTTGCTAACTTAACCTCTTGTTTGTTGCAGCCTCTATTTGTGATTGAACCTTAAAGAAAATTGAGCAATGTCAGGTAAATGTATTAGTAGATTACAAGGGTGTTTCCCTTTTTTCTGTTTTTTTTTTCCGGAAAGGATTAGGAAGGTGTTTCACTAGGTATTGTGGCGAGATGAAGCTTTAATTTGTTGTGACTAGGAATTTTTTTATTTTATTTTTTATTTTTTATTTTTTATTTTTTGAGTAAGATGATAGTAAGAAATGGAAAGTCAAATTGTGATAATCATTTTCTTTTAATTTAATTTTTCTTCAAATAATAATTTTCTTTTATTTGTTATTTTTATTATTTCTTACTTAAACCAATGTCTCATATTTGAATAGGGTTTGATGTAATAATTATAAATTTTTTCCGCCAAGTTTAGGGAATGAAATGCTTTGGGTTTATGAGAAAAATTAAAATTTGTAAGAGAATTGTTTCATGTCCATAAATTTAAAAAATAAAATAAAATAAAATAAAAAGGTAATCAAATAGCGGTCCAATATATCTCCTGCAGCTATTCAAAAGATATGCTTGGTTGCCATTGTGCATTTTCTTCAGAAGATGATAAACATTGCCTATATTTTATCATTTGAACCAAATGAACCAAATTTTGATGTGCAACTGTTGAAATATAAAGCGCTTTTACCAGTTACCATTTCTTTTTCTGGAATATACTTGGTCTCAAAATTTGCAAACTTCAAAGATTATATTCATGTATTTTGTAAAAACAAACAGATATAATTTAATTAAAATGGTAATAAATAAATAAATAAATAAATAAAGAGAGAGAAGATTGAAGAGTGCTATTGAAAAAGAATCAGAAAGAGAGAACATTTGTACACACCAGAAAATAACTCACATTTTACAAATCCACAAGTTTTCCAAACTGGAAATTTCTCTACCCGCCACACTGAATATTTCCAAAAAAATAAAAAATCGGCCATTCATACAGAGCCTAAAAGTTTGCTGAACTTGAAAAGTAAGAACACAAATGAAATACAAACCAAAACAAAAAGGTGTAGATTTACAATCAGTAACTTCTCCTTATCTTGTCGTGTGGGATTTATATCAGCTCCGAAATATTGCAATGAAGCAAATACAACATAACTTACTAGTCCCGTTCGACACCAAGAATCAACTGCGCAAGATGAGTCAGATATGGCTCTGCTTGGGCACTGCTACTCAAAATTGGTCTCAAACTCCGAAGCTCAGCCGTAAATTCCCTCTCAAATTTCCTGCAGATTACTTGTAAATGTGAGTAACAGACGGGGAGAAACAGAGAAACACACAAACATACAATTCTACTCCCTTTCTTCCTTTTTATGTCTTTTTAGAGAGAAAAATTTGTTCCTTTTAATCCGTCGTTTGTAGATTTCAAGGAAGAATATTACTTGGTTCTTCCCATATTATCCCTATACATTAAATACTATTTTGTTTTTCATCTTTTCAATGAATTTTAAAAGGGTAATGTAGAGATTTTATACCTAATTTAATTGTATTAGACAAAGCATTAATTACATTTCTTTATTTATGTGTTTTTGCAATTAAAAAAGAACGAAGGGAGTAACTTACATAATAGGTTCAATGATTGATTTGTCTTCAGTAGCCAATTTTAACTTCAGAGATGGGGTCCTTCGTTTTACATGCTTTGAGTTCTTCACCTCTTCTGACTGTGTTCCTGTCTTGGGAATATCAATGGAAGATGTAATCAACCACTGCGTTACTGCTGCATATTGAAGGCATATCGATTTCAGCTTCTCCATCTTCTGCACTTGAAGAATTCACTTAATTATTACTGCATAAAAGATCGGTCAATGCAAAATGGCAAGCAAAATCCGTATCAGGCTACTTCAATTAGTATTCCTGGTCAATAGCTCAAAGATCGACAAAAAATTAAAATTGAGTTCAAAAGGAAATACTTAATATAAAAAAATAAAATATAAAAAAAGTGTACGATGTAAAATTTTAAGAGAAGGTCTGTGTGCACAAACTATACACAAACAGTTGTGCACAAAGAGAAAAAGTAGTATGTAAGTTCTCCCATTCAAATTATTGACAAGTTTTATTAACTTTTTACTATTCAATACATGGGATTATAGTGTTTGGACACTACTGTTTGTGCACATAGAATTACTCTACTTTTAATCAACCCTGAAAAGTAGGGTTCCAAATCTAGTATTCACTAAAAAGTTTGTATTCGCAATAACTGAAAAGAAATAAAAAAGCGCTATCAAAATCTTGGAACTTCTGACTGATCGTCTCAAACAAAATTAAGATTGAATGTTTACTGTAAAACATCAAACAAAAGAAAAGGTAATATATCAGACAAATTAATTACCATAACCAACCTTGAGAAGGACAGGGGAAAGCAGCAAACATTCTCTGAGACACTTCTCTAGAAAAAAGTCATGATACTGGATAACCTGCCATGTAAAGAGTCATGTTATAAATAAGTATCAAGCAAAACCTTCGGGGACATACAAAAAGAGATTTATCTGTAGACTTTATCACTTACTTGAATTGGAGAAGATAAAGTAGGTTCTTCTTTATTGAACTTTTCTTTTTAAGATTTCAATGTTTGTCAATCTTTTTATCCTCAACTATTCAAGATTGAGCAACTAAAGAATATCAAGTCCAATACGAGAATGGGTCCTTACCTCATCTATGCTCTTTGCAGTTTGAAGTCTATTGTGCATCACATGCCAATTGGGTTCAAGAACCTGGAACAAGGATTACTTGAAAATATTGCCATACCAGTGGAAACCACTAAACTAATTATATATTTACACATGTCATAAAGAGACTGGAAAATATTATGCAGATTTGCATTCTCCAACCGAGGCATTTTACAATAGGATAAGGCAAAGAATGTTCAAAGTCTCAAAAGCACAGAGAAGGCGACACCATAAACCAATATAAGAAAGATAAATAAATTCTACCTACACATTAAGAAAAAGGATAAGGCAAAAAAAAGTCCATGACATAAACCAATATAAGAAATAAAAATAAATGTACTCAAACGATAAAGAAGAAGATGATAAAGTTAAGTACAACAGTGAAAAGGGCCTGTTTATATAGCGCTTTCAAATATGTATTATGTTTCCTCTTAAAATTCAAGAAAAAAATGTTTGGGCAGCATTATGGTTTCCTGTTTTCAGGATTTCTTTTCAGAAACATCCCTTTAACTATTTTTCAGTTGTTCCTGAAATAAATACGATCACAAGTGAAATGTTGAGAAAATATAATAGAACTTAAATGTATTGGCAATTATTATGTACTTTTGATACACACAGAGAAAAAACAAGAAAAAAATAGTTTTCAACTTTTTCCATAATTTCACCTTGAAAAAAGAATTTGAGAATGGTTTCCAAAATCAAAAAACATATACTCAATTACAAAAAATATGGAAATAAAAGTTGAAAACTAAGAAAAAAATTAAATATAAAAACAAAAACTAGAGATGTAACCAAACATGTACAAGTAAAAGGAGAACATTATGTTGGGGGGGGGGGGGGGGGTTTGGTGAAAACTTGCCTCAAATGTTAGATAGTGTAGAAGGCTATTAATAAATTTAAGCATACTGCGACACAACAACGATGATACAGAGACTGCTGTTCCTTTCATGTCAAGTGCACGAACACCCTACAAGAATAAATTGGAGTTACTTCCCAAACACAGGAGGGACAATAGAACAATAGCTAATAGCCACTTAAATTAGTTTACCGAATAAGAAAGGAAAAGACAATACTTGATGCAAGAGATTAAGCAGCATACTTGATGAATTTGCCACGCCGCACAAAGCTGCCGATTTACGTGTTTACAATGAAATAAGAAGTGGAAGATCAGCTGGTATTTTGTTATGGCTTTTCTTGATATGACTAAAGATAATGGCCATTGAACCTGAAACACAATTGATTTGACAGCATGTCAATGAACTCAGCTATAACAAAGTTGTCAATAATGAACAGACCAGAATTTTCTCAATTTGTAGAAAAAGGAAAAATAAACCCACTGTCAGCTGAATGAAACCATAAATGTCACTTCTACAGTATTGAACCAATACGAAAAAATTACTCATCTAAAAATGTTCTGTTCAAGACTGGTAAAAAGGAAACTAAATTGATCTACAACTACTAGATACAATAAACAAGATATTCGGATAATGCCATACTGTCACATAACACATTACAGGTAATAGAGCCTCATTAGCAATTATCATACCAAAAAATTTCAAATAAAGAAATAACGATAAGTACACTCAAGGTATCCAAAAATCAATACAGACAAGATAATAACGCTGTATATCTGAAATCCAAGGTATGTTACCCAAAAATTGAGGTGACTTAAACTAGCTTTACTAGAAGATTAACAACGGGAAAGATTGTGCATGTGTGTGCTTGGTGGGAAGAGGCACAAGCAAAACTGACCTTATAGCTTAAAGAAAATGTTTCCATCCCAGTAATGCTCACTGGTTCATCCAAGTCATTATGCTCAGAAACAGTCTGGCTAATTTCAAGATCTTTCAGCGTGCTCAACCTCTTAAGCAAAGTAGTTCTTTCCTGAAAGTTATAGTACATACATAAGGAAAGAATTGCGAATGAAACTCCAAATCTTTTCGGATGAGTACATCAGAAAGGTTACTGACCACACAACATGTTAAGTCCTCATTAAAGGGATCTGCTGCAGCTGCTGTGGTGCGCAAAGCAAGGTCCAGGAGCGACTAATCAAGTAAAATGGGAAATATCGAAAAAGATTGCACTTGTAAAACCTCTTAGTTACACTATGATCCAAGCCATTTGTAAAGGAAAAGAAATAGGGTTGCATGATAGACCACTAATGTAAAAAATAATAATAATACCTGAAGCTTTTCTACAGAAATCTCATCTGGCCTTTTGACAAGCTCATCTCGAGCTATATCCATAAAGTGAACCAAGAAGTCACCCTGGATTAATATTTAAATGAACATTGAAATGAGGTGCGCACTATACAAATAAACATCCAAAAAGGTTATCTTAATGCTTGATCTAAATTAAGAAGAAGCCATCCTATTCTAACACACCATGTGATGATCTGTATTCTACAAATAATTTGAGTCATTTTACAAGCTTGATGAATCCATAAGGGAACTACAGCTAAACTATTCTTAGCCCATTACTCATAGTTAGAATGGGGATGTAGTCTCAAATTTAACCTTATAAAAACCACATAACTGCTTAAATTCCATCTATGAGCCACAGTGACTAACCCATACCTGATCAAGAAGAAGATAATGCTTGATAGACTGCAGCTTTCCCATCAGGTCATACTACCAATAGCAACAATAGAATTAGAAGAAAGAGTTTAACCCGAAAAAGGAAAGCAGTTGGCATAATGTCAAACATCGGAGCTTAAGGATAGTCACGTAAGATATTTTTGAAAAAATAATATAAATATTTATTCTTAATCACACCTTATCTTTTATGAGATTCAAGAGCTCGCCACTGGCAAAATCATAAGCAGCCTTGATGCACTCAAGATAATGATGACTTGATCCAGAGCTCATCAATTTTGTGTTTTCTGACATGGGGGCCTTCAAAAATTAATCTGGTCAAAGACATAAACTAACACCACCACATAGACATTGGAGAAAGGCCATTGCTTTAAAGTTTAAAATTTGTCATATAAACTGTAAAGAATCATGACAAGACCTGAATATTGTGACCACATTCTCTCATGACATTTAAATATTTTCCTGTGGTCAATATTGTTTCAGCAGCATTTGCAAGGAAACTAGGAATTTCATCCTTGAGGCTGTAACGTTGTCGCCAGTACTTAGCATCATAATCTTGAGTGAGACTTTCCTATTGAAAACAAGATTTCAGCATCTGAAGCACACTTACAGTGCACCATAGTCATTGATAAAGCCGTACCTTCTGAAGAGATTTATCCTCGGCAATGAAAAATTCACCATGAGGATCATCAATCACTCCTTCATACACCCACCTAAAAAAAATGTTAATCACTTCCACCTTGAATAATAACTAGAACTAGAGTGAATATGCTGTGGTGCAGAAAATAAAAATTAAAAAATAAAACACACATTAGAGTGCAGTAAAATCTTGAAGAACCTAACTTAAGAAAACTTCCTCAAAATATAGTTGACAGACCACAACTAACAACAAATTTAAGAATTATAATTCGATATTGAAACATCAAATGTGTCTGTCTTCTCCATATATATTGGTCTCATGACTTAGATTTTCAAATAAATGTTTATAATACACTGATATATGGATAAAAATCCTTCTCTATTTCAATTTTCAGGTGACAAAATGCATACTTTTTGCAAAATTGTACATCTCTGTAAGGTGATGGTCAAAGTATTAATGGGGAAATTACTAGGTGATTATATTGCCTGAGGGCTTATAAAATATGCATCTTGTGCAATTATCCGTTTGCTTAGTTGAAGAAATACATAAACTAAGTGTATCATGATTCAAATAGTACAAGCAAGAACCTATCATGTGTAAGACATAGTAATCATCACAACATAGAATAAATCGGTCCAGTTGACATTATTTCCTGGTGCACCCACCTTGCATCTTAGATTCACAGATGCACAAGTAAGGGCAGAGTATTCTTTATGAAATACATTCTACAGGTTTAAAAGGAAAAGCAGTTGCTGACCAACATAAAGTGAAAGAATTGTAATGTTCATATCCTACAAAAAGAATCCAATAACTTCACTTACTTTGAAATGATTTTCCTTAGCAAATTTGTGAATGTAGAGTAACACGCAATATGTGCAATCTTTAGTATAGCACAAGCTAACTAGGATATTTCTTAATTACTTGAAACAAGTATTTACTTACCTGAGTATTCGTGTATGTTAAATTAACTTCATTAGAGTAACCTTTTAATGATTTCTTAAAAGGTTGTTAAGTAGAGTTGAGTATTCTTGTTAGGTAGCCATGAGTCCATGACCCTGGAACCTTTAGATTACATATTAAGACACGAGAACAAAGGATAAATTCAATTAGCCAAGGAAATATAATGACACTTCCTGCGTCTTCTTTCACATGTTAGAGAGTATATTATCACCAATCAACAGAATATTATGCATGTTTTATCATTTAGCATAACTGTCCGGAGAAACCGTTAGGCCATAATTCACTAATTCATTTGTTATCAGCCATGCCCGTTATGACGAAGAAATGTAGTCAGTTATGTCCATTCTATCGACCAAAATGTTGGATTCCTAAAATTACGGGATCTTAAAAAATAATAACAAAACAAAAATAATGAGTTTTAATGAGTTATAGATTGTTAGGTACAGGTAATGTAATTATCTTGTATAGACGTCTAAGAAACTTTTGCTGAACTGGGTGTTGGTCCTGTCATCCCTACTTACTCGGTAACTTGGTACATGTTTATGCATATCATTCAATACTGAGAACATGTTTATGCATATTAGACCATTCAATACTGAGAACAATATCGTATCTGACAAGTAACAAGGCAATATAATATTTTGATTTGTCATTTCTTGCTAAAGTAAACTTTTTGATGTATAAAAATACGATGTAACCATTGTTAGATTAATCTAGAGGATTCTAGGATTCTATGATTGTTTAGAAGCATGATTAGTGGTAATCATTGATCACTATGATTTACTTTCCATATTTAGCTATGCCACTTAGCCTATATAAAGGCTCTCTATTGTACACATTATGATATGGAATAATAGTCTTCTAGCATTCACATGGTATGAAGAGCCATGGTTTCCTAAAAAAAAATTTCCTCTCCTTTTTTTTTTCTCTGTTACACAAAACAAAACAAAAAATCACTGTTCACCATGAACAGTACCAACACCGTTCATCGTGAACAATGTCCAACACTGTTCATCTCATTTCCTATTCATCAATACAGGTGCAAGTTCTAATTTCTTGTGCTCTTCCGAAATATATATTCGAGTTGTTTCTTTATTTTTGAGGAGGCGAAAAATGATTAGTTCGTTGCTTACTTTGGGTTTGGATTTGTTGGGTCTGTGAGGGGTTTTGCATGTTGTTGTTACAATCGTTTCGTCGTTCTTTTCAGCCGTGATTGTATTTTTATTGTGTGAAATGGTTTAGACATATTTAATTATGAGCAAGATGTCTACCGTATCCGATACTGTTATGAGCCAAACATCAAATGCGTCCGATTCTAGGCAGTCTATGGGTATTACAGAGGTGTTGTCTTCCTCAAATCGTCTTACTAATAAGAAATTGGAGGGAGTTCATAACTATCAACAGTGGCGAAAGATTGTGCGTTTGGCCCTACTTACTGTTAGCATGATATACATTGTTGGGTCCTCCATCTAACAGCTTAAGCTTTTGGATGAGTTGGTTACTTAACATGGTATCAGAACTTTGGGTGTATAAGGTCTTGGGTTCAAATTTTTCCAGCCACACAATTGCCTTTATATTAATTTAATAGTGCAAATGCACTTTAATTTCTCCCTTCTATATAAAAAAAGTTGCATTTGAGGAGGAGTGTTAGCATGATATACATTGTTGGGTCCTCCATCTAACAGCTTAAGCTTTTGGATGAGTTGGTTACTTAACACTTAGTAGAGAGCAGGGCGATCATTTAACAAAAACAGATACTTCCGAAGAGGCTTGGAAGCTAGTTGATGCCAGGATTTTATATCAGATGCTTAATTCCATGAACAGTAAGAATGTTAATTTAGTCACTCATCTTGATACAGTAAAAGAATTGTGGGAATACTTAGAATTTTGTACTCGGGCCAAAATAATCTTGCTCGTATGTTTGAGGTTTCTCAGGATTTTTACAAGATTAATCGTGATGAGCGTCCACTCGCTCAATTTTTTGCAGACTATAAAAAGATGTACGAGGAGTTGAATTCATTGCTCCCTATTACTGTCGATATCAAAAAAATGCAAGAACAAAGAGAGCAATTAGCTGTGATGGGGTTTCTTGGTGCTCTTGGTTTGGAATTTGAGACTGTCCGCTCACAAGTTCTTAGTAGCTCGACAGTGTCATATCTTACTGATACTTTTGCCCGATGCTCGTGTTTTATGTGTCTCCTGTGAAACTTCTCATATAGTTGATTCATCTGACAAATCTGCACTTGTGATTTCGCATGGGCGACGTGTTGCCCGTAGTAGTTATGAAAGTATGTGTGGCGGGCGTTTTGGAGCTCGTGGAGGTGGCCGAGGTCGCAGAGGTAATTTTGGAGGTAGGGGGAGTAGCCAGAGTAGTGGTCGAGGTCAAATTTTTGATGGTACCGATCCTAGTAAAAAAATTTATCATTGTGGTGAGTCTGGACACATTCAACGATTTTGTCAGCATCTTCGTAATCAGGGACAGCCACGATTTGCAATACGGGAGTATCATCCTCTATACCCACATCTTCGGGGAGAAGACAATTACTATGACTCCAGAAGAGTATGCTGCCTTCACTCAATATCAGGTTTCTCAACAGCCATCATCTAATTCTACTGCTACTCTAGTTCAAACAGGTAATGCTAGCTTCACCACATCCCATCCTTGGGTAATTGATTTTAGGACATCTGATCATATGATAGGTATATCTAGTAATCTTTCTCTTTTTCGTCCTACTTCCTCTATACCTAGTGTGACCTTAGCAGATGGCTCCACGGTCGCTGTAAAGGGTGCTGGTACTGCTAATATTAGCCCCTCTCTCTTTAGTATTTACCCAAATTTCCATATAACCTTCTTTCTGTTAGTAAATTGACAAAAGCTTATAATTGTTTCGTGATTTTTATCCTGATTCTTGTGTTTTTCCGGATCTTATGACGAAGAAGATGATTGGTAGAGATCGTGCATCGGGAGGTTTATATTTGTTTGATGAGTTAGTTTCTGTTCCTCAAGCCATTGCTTGTTCCAATGTCGCCTCACCTCTTCAAGTCCATTGTCGATTGGGACACCCGTCCAATGTTCGAAAAAGCGTTTGAGGCGTACGCCTTAAGGCGCGCCTCGTAGCGAGGCGTACGGTGGCTGTGGCGAGGCTCACGCTAAATAGGAAGAAATTGAGACTTGGGCCTTATTTGATTGAGGCGTGCGCCTCGTGGCGTAACAAGGCGTAAGCTTGGAATAAAATTTGACCAAAATTGGAACTGGGTTAAAAAAAACAAAAACGACGTCGTGAAAAGTTAGAAGTTAGAAGAAGTCATAGCCCTAGTCGAAGTCGAAGATCGAAGACGCAGAGAAGTCCGAAGAAGAAGATCGAAGTCCGACGCTGCGAAGATCGAAGATGAAGATCGCTGAGAAGATCGAATTTTTCAGCTTGATTCCAAAACCTTTGCTTTACAAGATAAGTAAATAGTAGAGCTTCTGTTGATTGAGTTTGCACGATTATTTTGAACGGAAGGAGTCTACGTATCTTTATTTCTGAAAGAGATATGGACCAGATCTGAGATCTGTATAAGCTCCTGCACCAACAAAATATCTCCTGAAAAATTACAGTTAGGTACCCCATAGTTTTTATAGCTTTAGTCCCCCACGTTTTATAAAATTTTAGAAATACCCCTTGAAATTTTACATATCAGTCCCTGTAGTTTCGTTTTTTTCCATTTCAGCCCCTGAAGTTTCAGTAGTTTCAGTTCAGCCCTTGTTTCTTTATACTTTCTGCACTTAAGTCCCTAGAGCAAGATAAAAAAAAAGTATATATTTTTATTTGCAGGAACCATGGTAAATGCCGGGGAAATCAACGCCAAACTTGATAATATATTATGTTGTTTTGATGTTTTGTAATGATACATTAAGGTGATGTTGGTTATTTATGTCTTTTATGACCTTGATTATAATGATGGATTATTTTATGATTTTATTAGCATTTTTTTATAATTTTTTGGGGACTTTTAGGTTTTCTAATCGAGGCTTACGCCTCGCTCCACCTCGAGGCTTACGCATCGCCTCGTCCGGAGAAAAACGCATCGTACCGCTTTTAGCTTTTTCGAACATTGCACCCGTCTTTGTCCAACTTGAAAAAATTAATGTCTTGTTTTAGTTCTTTATCTAGTTTAGAATGTGAGTCTTGTCAGTTTGGAAAACACCATAGTGTGTCATATCCCCCTAGGGTCGGTCAATAAACGGTCTGCGAACCCATCTGAGTTAGTACATTCTGATGTCTGGGGACCTTGTCCTATAGCGTCACAATTGGTCGATATTTTGTTACATTTGTTGATGACTATTCACGGATAACTTAGCTTTACTTAATGAAAAATCATTCTGAATTGTTCTCCATTTTCTCTAATTTTGTGAATGACATTCAGACTCAATTTGGTCTCACAATCCGTGAATTACGCAGTGATAATGCTCTTAAACATTTTTCATCTCCATTTTCTACATTCATGGCTAGTCATGGCATCATCCATCAATCCTTATGTACTGATACACCACAACAAAATGGTGTTGCAGAGAGAAAAAATCGTCATCTTATGGAAGTTACTCGTGCTTTACTTTTTAATATGAAAGTACCAAAACCATTTTAGACAGATACTGTTTTAACTGCATGTTATTTGATTAATTGCATGCCTTCTTCTGTTTTAGGCGGAGAAATTCCTCACTCTGTCTTGTTTCCTCCTTAGGTTTTGTTTTCTTTGTTCCCACGTGTTTTTGGGTGCATCTGTTTTGTTCAAGATCACTGTCCTGGTGTGTCAAAATTAGATCCTAAGGCTCTTAAATGTCTGTTTGTTGGCTATTCTCGTACCCAAAAAGGTTATCGTTGTTACTCTCCTGAACTAAAACGTTACTTGGTTAGTTCAAATGTAACTTTTTTTGAGACAATATCATTTTCTTCACAATCTCATTCAGTGTCTGATTTGGATGAAGAGTTGCCCACTTATATCATCAAGTTGACTGTTCCTTCTATGCCACATAATAAACTAGTGCCAAAGATCCGATATGTGTATAGTCGTCGTCCAAAAACAGATATAACACCTAGTGATGACTTGGCTCCCACCTCCTCATCTTTGTCGGCAGATCCTAGAGAATCATCCGATGATTCTGATCTAGATAAACCAATTGCCCAACGGAAAGGTAAACAAAGTTATACCCAACATCCTATTTTCGCTTCTCTTTCTTATTCTGGTATCTCTTCTACTCATCACAAATGTCTCTCTACTATCTCTGTTCATCCTGTCCCAAAAACTGTTAAGGAAGCACTATCGCATCTTGGCTGGGGGATAATAATGGAAGAGGAAATGATTGCTTTGGAGAAAAATGTTTTTTTCTCCTTGGGAGTTGGTGATACCTCCTTCGACTGCATCAATTGTTGGTTGTAAATGGGTGTACACAGTAAAGGTAAATACCGATGGATCTCTAGCTAGACTTAAAGCTCGATTAGTTGCAAAAGGATATGCTCAAGTTCATGGTGTTGATTATTCTGAGACTTTTTCTCTTGTTGCTAAAATTTCTTCTGTTAGACTGTTAATTTCCTTGGCAGCCTCTCAGCACTGGCCATTACATCAACTTGATGTCAAGAATGCTTTCCTTCATTGTGATCTCAAAGAAGTTGTTTATATGAAGCAACCACTTGATTTTATTGCACAAGGGGAGTCAGGCCTAATTTATAAACTGAAGAAATCATTATATAGACTGAAACAATCACCACGAGCATGGTTTGGTAAATTACAGAGGCAATTCTCTAATTTGGAATGTTGAGATGTAATAATGATCATTCTTTGTTTCATCGTGAGAGTAGTGATGGCAGAATATTGTTGATTGTGTATGTGGATGATATTGTCATTACAGGAGATGATAGACAAGGAATTGGTGAACTGAAATCTTTTTTGATGCAGAAATTCGAGACTAAGGATTTGGGAAAATTGAAATACTTCTTGGGGATTGAGGTGGAATCTAGTAAAGGTATTTTTCCTTTCACAACGTAAATATGTTCTAGACTTGCCGGAAGAAATAGGTTTGCTTAGACCAAAGCTAGTTGACACACCCATGGACACAAGCCAAAAACTAACAACAAAAGGGGTAGATTTTCTGGAAAATCCAAAAAAGTAACGACGACTTGTGGGCAAACTCAATTATCTTATAGTTACTCGACCAGACATTATTTTCCCTGTTAGTGTGGTCAACTAGTTCTTATCTTTCCCTAGGTCCTCACATTGGGATGCAATTGTGAGAATACTAAAGTACCTTAAAAGTGCTCCAGGTCGCGGATTAGTATTTAGAGATCATAATCACGAGTAGAAGGATTTTGTGAAGCTAACTAGGCAGGGAGTCCAACTGATAAGAGATCTACTACATGATATTGTGTATTTGTTGGAGGTAATCTTGTATCGTGGAAAAGTAAGAAGCAGAATGTTGTGTCTCGGTCTAGTGCAGAATTAGAATATCGAGCAACGGCTCATGTCTCTTGTGAATTAATATGGTTGAAGCATTTGTTAACTGAGTTGGGTTTCAACAAGATAGTTCCTATGCAACTTTGGTGTGATAATGCAGCTGCTCTCTACATTATTTCTAATCCGGTGTTCCACGAGAGAACTAAGCACATCGAGGTTGACTGTAATTTTGTTCAAGAGAAAATACAAGAAGGGATTATTTCTACAAGTCATGTGAAGACTGGTGATCAACTTGCGGATGTGTTTAATAAAGTTTTAGGGGCTACTAGAATCCATTATATTTGTAACAAGATGAGCATGATTGATATACATGCTCCAGCTTGAGGGGGGTGTTAGATTAATCTAGAGGATTCTAGGATTATATGATTGATTTGATTAGGAGTGATTAGTGGTAGGATTATTCTAGAAGCATGATTAGTGGTAATCATTGATCACTATGATTTACTTTTCATATTTAGCTCTGACACTTGGCCTATATAAAGGCTCTATATTGTACACATTATGATATGGAATAATATTGTCTTCTAGCATTCACAACCATCAAAAATGAAAAGTTTAAGTAGTTGACACTATTTTAGTAAGGAAACTATGATATCTCTCTCTGGACCAAATGGATAGAACAAATGAGTGTTTTACTGTAGAAAATATCTATGGTGGGTTGGTACCAATTAGGCAATTAGAATTGCCAGAGTTGTGAAATTAAAACATATCCTTACATTTACAATTTGCTTCTGAGGATTTCTCAATATTATAAAAAAGTAGTCTCGAGGACCACCAATGCACACATTGAAGGGGAGATGCTTTGTATGATGTGTATACAAGAGCTAGAATAAATATACCCTGCAACTAAAATTTTGAGAATATAATCTAACAATATCACCTCACCAGCAACTTATAGCAAGTAGGTTTTCTCTTCTTCTTCAGACCTTTAAATGTAAGTCTCACTGAAAATAAGGACCACGATATTGCTCCTAAACATATTTAAGAAACTAAAATCCTTCTACTTTTACTGTCGGCATTAAAAACTTACTTTGAACTTACAAAAATGTACCTTATTGTAGTTCAAGTCAATGTATGTTTTTATTAAGTACCTTTCCAGTATGCCAAGATAAGCAGAGCTTGCAGATTGTGTCATCTTTTCCAGTAATGACCTCACTGCATGATCACCAGCCATGGCCTTAGCCTGGAAACAGACAATATAGTTAGTTAACTACTACCATACGGTTGAGTAATTAAGACAATAAATTGGATTTTAAATTCAAAAAGTTATGTCACCCCCTTGCTATTATACCTGACTTTGCAAGAGGTTAAGAACTGCTGAACCCACGATACTATTGGCTGAAGCCTTCTTTATCACTATGGAAAGCGACTGCATCGATCCCATCATTGGCTGCAGTACATATTTAAGACAGGTACAGAAATGAGTTCTAAAAGACATAATGAGAAAAGGGTTTCACTGATTTTACAAAGTCATACCTGACAATAAAACCATAATCCTTGTATAGAAAGTCTTCCAAGTCGGAATTGATGTTCAAGTTGTGCCACCATGGCCTGGTAATCCTGACATACATAATAGTGAGGTAATAGTAGTTAATTTAGTACTACGACGGAAGTTTATATCTACAATGTATGAGCACTTGCACGTAAAAAATTAACAGAGCCAGTGCAATACAAATATCAATCAGAAGGAACTTGCAGTAGTTGACCTGATACAAATGCAAATGATAGACACACCCGATATGACAAACCATGAACTAGGAGATGAGGGGACACAATTAAAGGTTATAAGCATTGAACTATTATGAAGTATACAAAATAGATATCGTCAATAACTAAAGTATAAAAAACAGATATTGTCATAACAAGTAGATTTATCGCTATTTGATTCAAACATTACATGTTCATCTATGTAACATAAACTATACATCAAGAATGATGTGTGTGCACGTGCTTATATGAACATAGATCTGTAATTATCCATAGGTAAGATAAGTATAAACATATAAGTTAAGGGCTTCTGCCCTCACATGACCGCTCCATTTAATATAATTTTACCTCATCATATTTTCATTACAACGAATCCTTTAACTATTTTCCTATGACGACAATAAACTTCTTTTGCCTGCTATCCCAACATCCCAAGTTGGTTGAAATAGGTCTGTCCTATCTAATGTTCAAAAATAAGAATTTTCTTATTAAATTATGGACACACAGCAATTCTTATCATGGAAAGTTATGCTCCCCTTCAGACTTGCACCTTACTCATCCCTAAATCCATACAATTCCTAATATCATGTACGCAACACATAATATAATAAGAGTCTGGGATACAGCATATAATTACAGGGAAAGGAAAACAAAGAAGTATTGGATAGTATGCAGCTGAGCTTAACAAAGAACTAATAACATTGAAAAACCTACTAGAAGGAGTGTTCTTAGGGCAGCAGCAAAGGCATGATTAACTAGACCAGTCTTGAACTGGGACCTTGACTCAACAAATTGATTAATCAGCATATAGCTCTCACACAAAGGGAACATCCGTTTTGCTGATTCCTGCAACAAACACCATGATCAGTTCAATCAAAAGCTAAAACTTAGTGAGGCATGCGCATGCTGAGATTCAAACCTAGTCATATTTTAAATTGCTAGATAATCAGATCTTTCACTCACAAGGTACAATATTTCTTATGTTCCGGCACCTTTCAGGACAAGTTTTCAGGTACTCTTCTTAGATGCTTAAATGACTCCACAATGTTCTTTGGAACATAATGTGATTCCATAAGAAACATTCTTTTTTTGATGTCCAGAAATATTACATGATTCAAAACAAATCCTCATGTACCACCAAATTTTAGACCTTGGCCAAATAGAACTGATCCTTTGGAGACGATATTTTCTAAATATACCTTTCACAAATTAATTCAACTTTCAAATGGCACAGCAGGAAAACTTGATGCGTAAAACACGGCCATAATGGCAGTTTTCACAATGACGCTTCATTCAAGCTTTTAGTGATTCACTTATTCTACCAAGTTGAAATATAAACATGATAAAATGATTAACTACGTAAGAAACTACGAAATAAAACACCTTAGCCAACGATCTACTCTGATACGTGAGCAACAGTTACCATGGAACTCTTATTATTGCGCATTCTACAAACCAAGTACTATCATTCCGAATCGTGATACAAGAACTTAGATGCCTTGTGGATTCCACCACAGGTAGTGTTCCTCGTACCCGTTTTCGTTTCGCATACCCAATCAATACGTATCACACAATATGCGATACCTATCTCAAAATGCGCAATACAATATAGGAGTAATTCGAATATTAGATCTGTTTTCGCCTATGTCCATGTACAATAGGTTTACGCTACTGTACTGATATTGCAAAATGTCTTATGACACAATTTGTGTTAATGATATGTTTTTTAAGTAAAAGACAGACCTGAGAACTGTTAAAATAACAAATTAACTGATTAAAGCCCTTGTTTTCACGAGTTGTTCACTCGTTCTATATAACAAGCCTTAAAATGCTTTTTAGGGTTTCTTATCTTCTTTTAAAGACTTAGCCTCCACTTTCTTTTTTGTGTCCCTTTCTCACATGAATACATAGTACATAGCTTTGGAGTTGAATTTTGCTCTCCACTTTGCAATTTAGGGTTTCTTATCTTCTAGAGTTCTTCTAAAGACTTGACACTATGTAGGCAACTACAATCAACCAAACAATTAAAAAAAAAAGATCAATCTTGTCATTCACTTGAACACTTTGGAAAAAAATTGATACCTGAAGTGCTAAATCCATAGATGCATCAACAAGGAAGTTGATACTGTCCTCTTTCCCACGGACTCTTTTGATTGATATATATCTTCCTTCAATTCCAACCAAAGCAGACAGGAGATCATCTATAACAATCAGTTCCTGCATGATGTAAATACTCACAGATTTAACCAAGCTTATAAATCGATTTCAATACTCACAGATTTAACCAAGCTTATAAACTGATGACCAAGTTCAGAAAAGTTTTAAAGCATAAGGTATTATATAATTATAGAGTTTGTTAACTTTAATCTTGCTCTTTCGTTGAAATAAACTATATGAAGGGTTTCAACACATCGAAAGATCAATTTTGTATTTTAGAAATAACTTAAAGATCAAATAGGTCACAGCAGAAGAAAGTAATTAATTGAAAACAAAAATTAACTAAATCAAAAACAAAAATTAACTAAATCGCAAGCCAAGTGTCAATAATAAACTAAGTGCAAGGTTTTCCATGGTTTTTATGACATGTAAAAAGCCAATTTTAGATAGTTGCTTCTAAAAATGAGATCAACCCTTAAATCCACAATCTCTAAACAGAGGAAAACTTGAAGGGCCACAAAAAGTCTAGCTAAATCAGAAATAACGGTTACACATCCCATCTTTCCAGTCAATAAAAAATTAAAAAAAAATTAACCCGTTTTAATGTCTTCACATACAAAAGTTTAATTAACCCAGCAGAGCCACCCTAACCTCCTATTTGACAGGTCACTACCATGTCAATAGCATGAACAAATTTGACTATAAATATATATATATATATATATAGAGAGAGAGAGAGATTAGCACTGAAAATTGTTTTAATTGAGCAAGATAAGACTGTTACTTCGTTTAAGAAATTTATTGTAAAAAAAAATTCAGTTAGATAAACAAACAAAGATCTTAGATTCATCAGACTTTAATGTAGCAATAAGTTTTATCTAACATGACTGCTCAACAAATCCATCATTTACACGGATTTCACTTAAATTCATATATCCTCAAAAATTAACTCATAACACAACTTGCAAAACAGTAAACACATAACCAAAATAGAAGATATACATTTATTATACCTATATAGAGATATGGGCAATGATTATTATTCACAGAGGGACAATATTATACCACCCATTATCACTTCTGGCAGATTGATAAAAAAAAAAACCAATCGATTTCCTTACAAGTGACCACACCCCACCTCAAAAAAAAAAAATCAAATTTTACAGGCCAACATCCCAAAAATAATAAATATATGCACCAAATACCTGAACTGAAGCATGGTAGCAACCGATAGCCTGGTCCAATCCAGGACTGTGTAATAAAAACAACATTTACATAAATATCAATATTATTACTGCAATTGTAGCATACAATCAAAACAAGGCTAAATATAGAATACGTTAGAAGAAAATACCAAGCTCAAATATACCTAAATGAGTCCATAGAAAATCCCTTCGATTCAGCCAGCCCAGATGTCAACTTTGTTTCCTGAATTAAAATTTTGCAGCAAAATTAAACAATGTACATCCATAAGAGGAAGAAAAAATTAAAAAAAAATACTAGAAATGTGAAATATTGCGTATGAAAAAGAGAGAAACCTGGTGGAATCGGCCGGTGAGAAAGGGTCTTTCGACATTCCATCGAGGAGTCGAAGGACATGAAGGGGTTGAATCCATTTCAGCGAAACTATATTTGAATTTTGAAATCGGATTTCAAACTTTAAATTGCAAAAACAGCTGCCGGAATTTAACCAACAGTAAAGCTAGAGAGAGAGAGTGACGAGTAATCTGTGTAAAACTGATTGTATTGGAAGCTGACAGCCTGACACTGTTTAACGGGTCGGGTGTCCCTCTACCTTTTTCATGGGTTTGGTATTACAATTATACTTCACACTTCTTGGATTGCTTGTTATTATTAAAAATAACAAATTATTACTCTCCCTCAGTTCCGAATTATAAAATCATTATTGACTCTCTAAAAATTAATTTGAAAATTTTTTAAATTTAAAATTGATATGATTGATTTAAGTTTCAAAACAATAAATTTTATAAGTAGTAGTATTTTTACGTAGTTTATAATATTTATAATTGTATTGATATAAACTAAATGAATTTATCTCAATTTTAAGTTTAAAAATATTTGAAATTAACTTTTTAAAAATCAATATTGATCTTATAATTTAAAATAGAGGGAGTATTTGTTACTCCCTCCGTTCTAAAATTAGTGATACAATTTGACTTTTGAGGTCAAACGACGATATATTAAATTTTAAAATTGGCATGACTCATAAAAGTTTAGAATGAAATAAATTTTATGATTAATAGTTTTTGTTATATACTATACAATTATAATAATTATATCAACTAAAATTAAATAAATTCACATCAATTTGAAGTTTAATATGTTATCGTTTGACTTTAAAAAATAAATTGTATTTCTAATTTTAGATCAAAAGGAATATTATTACTCTTCGATTTTGAAAAAATAGTTATGTGTGGTAAAAATGTAAAATTGATTGTTATTAAATAAAATATAGATTGTGATTTAAAAAAAAATTATACTCTACTACTATTAACTTTTAATAATGTTAACTTCTTCTATGCATTGCGTATCGATTTATAATTGCTACGCACATCAACATATAAGATTTGATATGATTATAAGTTTGACTTCGATATTACATATCAATACTAATATATAAAGTCACAATAGGCGATCCGTACGGAGTTGGCTCAATTGAGTTTGGTTCTATTTGGCGGTTGACTCAAACCGAGTTTGGTCCTATCTGGCGCTCTTATCTTTCTCTCACCCATAAACGATCATTATAATGATTGCAGATAATTTTTGGTAATGATTGCAGATGAAATATGAGTTAAAAGAAAAGAAAATAGACAGAAGAAGAAAAAAAATAAAAATGGAAGAACTAGAAATGGTAGAAAGTTGTATTGAAGAACAAGAGCTCAAGCTCAGTAGTTACAAGCTTCGAACTAAAGGAAAATACAGATTAAAACCATTTGATACCCTTCACTTCTCCTCATTTAGCTTATAAAGGCAACTAAGATTACGGTTGTCACTTAACTAATTCTGTTACAATTTCAAAATACATACTACTGCTGACATCAGCCTAACCACTTTCTAACTAACTCTATTTACAGCTGGCAACCTATCCTCCTATCTTACTTCCTTATTGCAAATGTCTAACAAGCATAACATTGCCACTCCCTTAACAAATCTTTGTCCACAAGGATTTGATCTTATGTGAATGTAAAATCTAGAAATTGAGATACCATTTGTTGTGCATCTTCCCATGTAGCATCCTCTTCCAAGCTTCCTGCCCACTGAATCAAATATTCCACCTTGGCCCTGTTTTTATACTTAACCATCCTTTTGCTTAAAATCTTTTCTGGAACCATTTTGAGACTGTCATCCTCTGTAGTTGGTGGTAATGAGGGACAAATGACAGCTTGAACTCCAATAGTCTTTTTAAGCAATGATACATGAAACATATTATAGATTTGAGCATGGTCTGGTAATTTTAACTTGTAAGCCACTGAACCAATTTTGTCCAAAACCTCGTATGGACAATAAAATCTTGGGGCCAATTTAAAACTAGCCCTTTGAGCCAAGCTGGATTGTTTATAAGGCTGCAATTTGAGGTACACAAAATCCCCAATATCAAAGTGCCTCTCAATTCTATTCTGATCTGCATCGACTTTCATTTGATCATGTGCTTGAAGTAATTTCATCTTTAAGTCCTGAATAACTGAGCTTCTTTCCTTGATAAACTTATCAACAGTTGGGACCTTAGTAGCTTTAAGTTGTTCAAAGTTTAATTGAGGAAGATCAATGTGACGCCCCCAAATCCGGGTACCTTGATGTTAGGTTTGTATATAGCGCGAACATGCAATCAAATTACATAAATAGTGCGAAAGCGCAATAAAACGGATTTTAAAATTTTTCATACAAACCATCACCATGATCATCCTTGTGATCAATTATCAATTAACGAAAGAGATAGAGATATAGAATTATACCCTTGTGAATCAAAGTTTCATCAGGTACAAGTTTACCTCCAATTCCTTCGCGTTCTCCTTAAATTCCACCGATTAAATTCCTTCCTTTGATCAACGTTAGCTGCCCAAGTGTTTGGCCTCTAGAGGTGATCCACCAAGGAACAATAGTTGTTCAAGAAGATGGGTGTTGGCAAAACCCTAGTTTCTATCTCTATAAAAATTGCAAGTACTCTCTCTCTCTCCAATTCTTATGGAAGAATGTGTAACTGTCTAACCCCAAATCATGATAAGACTCCTCTTATTTATAGATATAGGGAACCCTCCTAAACTATTTAGGATTAGGGTTTTTATTTTAATTAAACTCCTTTAATTAATTAAACTCCTAGTCCAATTAGAAATTTATAAGAGTACTTTTATTAATTAATTCTCAAACCCTTTTAGGAACTAAATAATAATAATAATAAGACTCCTCTTATTAATTTATATTTAATATTTCCAAAATATTAAATAATAAATATTAAGCTATTTAATTTATTCTATCTCCATAGATTAAATTAAATACACTTAACTTATTATTACAATTATGCCATTTACTTCTTAAACAAATATTTTTCTTTTACGGTGTGACCCTTTAGGTTCTCCATATTAAACCGGTTATGAATAAATCAATTAAAACAATTCTAATCTTATTTAAATAAATAAATTAAACTATTTAATTTATTTAAATAAATAATATTTATTCTACAGTAAGGGTAAGCCTCTTAGCGATCAACGACTTTCCAGATAATATAGATTTCAACATTAATCACAAAAGAACCTTTCAGTGCATAGTTACCATACAATTCAATCATTCTACCATACAATGTCCCAATTAAATATAAGACATGGAATTACTGTCAAGTCTTATTTTATTTAATTATATGTATTTCGATTCTCAAATGCACAACTCTGATTAATGCAAATTAGAAACTCCTTTCTAATTTCATTATGCTTTGGCCAAAGACTTCTGAGTTGTCATTTATCAAATCGCATAGGACATTCACTCCTTTTACTAGAAGTGGTAGATTTCTTGGTTGACCATTCACCTATCTCCATGTACAACTTATTATATCCAATCATACTCTTTGATATACCCTAAGGGTCTTAAGGGACATGTCAAAGTATAACTCATCACACATAAGATACTATGATGATCTCAAGTCCAAGGATCACTTGTACTACTATCACTAGAGGAATTCCTATTGACAGGCGAGTAAAACTCCATTAGGTATTCCTTAGCGAGCCACGTTCAGTGAACTTATTCTCTAATAAACACCTATATACTTGCTTTAGTGTCTCCACACAAATGATTATGAGATCAATCATTCTCTTTATAAAAGCAAGCAACGTATGTACTAATCTATCCGGATTCACTATCCCCTTTTTAGTAATCCATCGATTAGGAACGATTTTAGTTTGTGAGCTATCTAGAATTTAGATCTCATTAGCATGATCACCATCATGATTCTAAAAGCATTGCTCAAAATTATGGGTTTATCACATTTAATATAACAGCACCATGTAGATAAAATTAAATGCCTTTAATAAACGAATAAGATTACAAAGTATATGCTACATCATATCAAATATGATTGGCTTGTGTGCATACTACTTTCAATCTCCCACTTGCACTAAAGCCAATCGCCATGGTATCTAATACCCTTCTTCTCTAAGTGACGATCATCCTGCTGTTGGATAAAGCTTCAGTAGATGGATATGCAATGTTGTTCTCGAGAGTCCACTATCTCTATAGTGACTTTTCCTCTTTCAATGATTCCACTAATCAAATGAAAGTGCCGCAACACTTGTTTGAATCCAAGATGAGACTTAGGAACTATTCCTAGTTCTGTAATGAACTTTTCATCCAAACAATCAACTTACAGCTTCATTTACAACTATATACTTTGTCTTTGTCACTAAACCAGCAACTCTTTGCTGTTTGGAACTTTTCCAATTCACTGCACCACCTTTCAAGGTAACGATTTACCTTAAAGTGGATTTGTTATCGTCTTGGTCAGTCTGAAAAACTTGAGTCTATTTAGCCCTCTAGTTTTAATTCAGACCTACCATGAATCATGATCACATCTTCAGTACCGGTTAAGTGCTTAAAGATGTTTATCACTGTCTTACAGTGATCATCTCCAGAATATGACTGATCAACATCAAGCCTTGTATATTCATTGCATACATGATAGTAACTCATGCGATCTCTCTTTCAATTGGGGATAATTTTAGAGAGATACACTCCATGGCTCATCATCATGAGACCTCTCTTAGAGTTTGCCATGCTAAACGCCTTTAGCATCAAATGAATATACGTTCCTTGGGTCAGGCCGAACATCCTTTTAAATCTATCTATATAGATTTATATCCCCAATTTATAGGATGCTCCTCCCAAGTCATTCATAGAGGAATGTTTAGACAATTTTATCTTTATTAATTGTAGCATTGGTGTGTTATTCCTTATCAGTAGTATATCAACATATAATACCAAGAAGGTCACAGTGCTCCCACTGACCCTTTCGTACACACTAGGTTCATTCTCGTTTTTGATAAAATCAAACTCTTTTTATTGTCTCATCAAAACGAATGTTTCATCTTTGAGAAGCTTGCTTCAATCCATCAATGGATCATTGTAGCTTAAAACACGATTTGCTTAAACCTTTGAAACAAATTCCTCTGGCTGTATCATACATACATTCTCCTCAAGTCTTCATTGAGGAAGGGCGTCTCCACATCCATTTTGTCAGATTTCGTAATAAGCTGCAATCACAAGCAAAATCCAAATGGACTTGAGCATTACTTGGTAATAAGGTTTTATCACAGTCAACTCCTTGACTTGAAAAACCTTTTAAACGTGTCTGGTCTTATAGGTCTCCACCTTGTCATTTGCCCTAGTCTTTCTATTAAAGACCCATATTCACATTCTAGGCACTATGCCCTTTTGTGGAGTAACCAGAGTCTATAATTGGTTCTCATAAATGGAGTCCATTTCGAATTTCATGGTCATCTTCCATTTCTCTGAGTGTCTTCTACTCATAGCCTCATCGTATATAACTGGATCATCATCCTCTATGATGCGTACCTCATCATCATCCTCTATGATGAATCCATACCTCCCAGGTATCTTCGGTAGTCTTCCAGATTTACGATTCGGTTGTGGCATAATAGGTCTATCTACAAGTTCCTCGGTTCGACTTAAAGTGTTTTGTGGTTCTTGAACTCCTTCAAGATCTATTACCCTCCCACTAGCTCCTTCAATGATAAACACCTTTATCTAAGAAGGCAGCGTGTAGGATTATAGTAATAATACCCTAAACTTTCTTTAGGATATCCCACAAGTTTGCACTTGTCAGATTTTGTTCCAAACTTATCTTTGAAACTTTTTCACATAAGCTAGACAACCCCTTATCTTAACATACTTAAGAGTAGGAATCCTTCTTATCCATAACCTTTATGGAGTCTTGGCTCAGATTTTTGAGGTTACCTTATTTTTGTAGATATGCAGTCGTTTTTAGGGCATAACCCCAGTTGGATACTAGAATGTCGGTAAAAATCATTATGGACTGCACCATGTCCAACAAAGTACAATTTCTCCTTTTAGATACAGCAATCAATTATTGCGTATCAGGAGGTGTCCATTACGAGAAAATACCATTTTGAGATGATTTAGAAACTCATTGCACAAGTATTCTTTCCTCGATCTGATCAAAGAATCTTAATACTTTGTCAATATGTTTCACTTCTGAATTCTTTGAACATTTCAAATAATTCAGACTTGTATTTTATCAAATACACACATTCAACTCTTTGAATGACCATCTCCTTTTCTTTTATTAGTTTATTCAATTTGCAAAATATTTTTCATGTAAGTCAAGTATTCAAAGTCTATCAAGTATTCTTCTAGTTTCAAACAAAATATTATCATTATAAATAGAACAATAATTATTCTTAAATATAATACCAGAACCTTCCTTGTCCAACAACGAAAGTTCTAATGTTTCTAATGAGAACTGGAATATAATAACAACTTATTAACTTAATAGACTTGCCCGTAGGCAATGCTAAACTATAAGTTCCTATGGTTAATGCAGCAACCTTTGCTCCATTCCCACACATAAGATTACTTACTCTTTGTTTAGCTTTCTACTTCTGCTTAGTCTCTGCATTAGATTGCATACGTGAGAACTACAGCCGGTATCCAATACCCAAATAGAACCTTGACTTACAGAAATATTTATTTTTAATCATGAACAAACCTGTATTTGTAACCGAAGTTTCACTAAGCTTCTTCTGGTTAGCCTCTGTAAGATTCTCCTTACAGTTTCCTTTTTAGTATCTAGGCTTATTGCAGTGGAAGCAAACTCCTTTGCTATCTGCATCAGTCTTGTTCTTATTGTCCTTTGTTTTTACTTTTCCTTGTACCTTCTTTGAATTGTTCTTCTTTTAAGAAGATCCTTTGACCCTCTTCCGCTTCCTGAAAGAATCATCTACCAGTAAGACTTGGTCTTTCTTGGTTGGAAAGTGACTCTTTACAGTTTTCAACATGTTTAAGCAACTCAGGCAGGCTGACATATAGCTTGTTTGTGTGGAAATTCACAACAATTTGTGAGAAAGAGTCCGGAAGTGATTGTAAGATCAAATCTTGGATCAACTCTCCATCTATTAAAACCCAGTTGTCCCAATTGTTCAATCAGATTAATCATTTTAGGACATATGTCTGTAATGTAGTGCCATCGGTCATTCTAGATCGGAGGAGCTCCTTAGATATCTAATATCTAATAGTCCTACTTTCCTCACCATTCAACTCCTTGAAGGTGCAAGAGTATAGTAGGAGCATCCATAGTTTCATGCTGACGCTGAAACTCATTACTCATGGATGCGAGCATGATGCATTGAGCCAACTGTGCATCATCTTACTACTTTCTAAAAGTAGCAATCTCTTCCTCAGAGGCATTGTCTGCAACCATTGCAGGGATAGGCATATTAAGGACATAAGAAAGCTTTTCAGCCTTGAGAACTATTCTCAAATTCTTTAACCAGTCCTTTTAATTTGGTCCGGTTAATTAACATCTAATATGCTCCACAGTGATAGTAAATTAGACATTGTAAAATTCTGTAAATGAATTTGTAATTTAACAACATTTTAGCATACACTCATTTTTTAATTAATTACCAAAATAAATTAGGTCTTTATTTTAAATTGGTATCTCTCACTTTTTCATCAAACTATATTACCCTCATTATATAGTTTGGCAAATCTAATTAAAGATTTGCTAGTGAGAATAAGGATCCCATTTCAAATGTATATAGCCTTGTGTGTGCACAACAAACTATATATAAATAAATAGGTAGACAACTATTGTCAATTACATCAGTATGTAACTCCTTGTATTTTGCCTCTTAGATTATAATGGTCAAGTGTGTGCACATCCGAACTAAAATAATCTAAGTTAAGTCCAACCTAGCACTTCCATATATGTGAAGAGAAAAAGACCGCCCTTGTGTGTACACAACAAAGCAGTAATGTTCAATTCCTTAATAAGCATCAAATGTGATAAAACAACATCTTAAATATTTAATACTCGCCTTGTGTATGCACAACAAACTCATATTAAATATTTAATACTCTATTGCTTTACCATGCTAGAAGGCGACGTTCGATATTCCGAATATCTTTGAACGCTTAGGACTTAATATGATTTCTTTGAGCGGTTTGTTATTATTTATCTCATCTTGTTTAGCGCGCATGCACACATATATATAAAATACGCATCATATTATTTAACATGCGAAACATGTTGTATAATATATAATATATACATAGTAAGCATGCACATATAGAATATTATATTCTACCCGGATTGATTATGGACTTTTATTCTAGTTTGGTTTACTAGAGCCACCAAGTGAACCAAAAGGTCAAACCTAGGGTATAAGAATAAAATTTAAATATAACTATTACATTTAAACCCGGGCTCCATTACAAACGGGTCTTCAAGCGCTCCTTGCTCCTTTGTCTCCAATTCTTCAAGTAATTCTAACTAAACCTATTACATAAACTATTTACAATAAATAGAAACCTTGATCAGCAGTCAATGGGAGGTACATAGGAGGAAGATAGAATTTACATTAAGAAAAAACTAGAAAAGACGAGGTACGCAAACCCCATTTATAAAAACCCATTCATTCAAGCATCCACTAAAATAAATCCAATCACACATTGGTCAGTAGTCCATAATCAATCCCTATTTATTATCATACATATCTCCATATGTATCAATAAATAACATTCATCTCATGAATAATAAAACCATTCCATATATGTATTGATATCATTTAATGGGCAATTAAAAGTTTACTAGAAATCCAATTTTTGAAACAAAAATAAACTCCTTTATTTTAATCAAAATTTAAATCATAATAAACTTATTTATTTTATTTTATCCAATTTTGAATAAAAATAAACTCCTTTATTTTTAATCAAATTTCAAATCAAAATAAACTCCTTTATTTTAACTTAAAATTGTTTGGAAAAATAAAATATGTTAAATCCTATTCCTTATCAAAATAAACATCTTTATTTTTAAGAAAACATGGAATCCTATTCCATATGTGAATAAACTCCTTTATTTTAGGAAACATGGAATCATATTCCATATGTGAATAAACTCCTTTATTCTAGTTAACGTAGAATCCAATTCCAAGTTCAAATAAAACTTTTAATTTTAATTATATTCCAATTCAAAATAAACCTTTTATCTTAATTGAAAATAAATAAAATCAAAATAAAAAAAATTTCTAAATCTGTAGACCGGCGCAGCTGCGCTCCAAAATGAACTAGGAGCGACGTGGCCGTGCTGTACCCCATAAACGATTTCTGGGTTCGGGCACGGCCGCGCTCCAGAATGAACTGGAAGCGGCGCGACCGCGTAGCAGACTTCGAAATTTTTTTCGTTGCCCAGAAAATCGATCCAATCGCATACCCATACATACATGGAATCATAATAATCGATAATTAATATAAGGTTAGGCTCTGATACCGCTGTTAGGTTTGTATATAGCGCGAATATGCAATCAAATTACATAAATAGTGCGGAAGAGCAATAAAACGGATTTTAAAATTTTTCATACAAACCATCACCAAGATCATCCTTGTGATCAATTATCAATTAACGAAAGAGATAGAGATATAGAATTATACCCTTGTGAATCAAAGCTTCCTCAGGTACAAGTTCGCCTCCAATTCCTTCGCGTTCTCCTTGAATTCCACCGATTAAATTCTTTCCTTTGATCAACGTTAGCCACCCAAGTGTTTGGCCTCTAGAGGTAATCCACCAAAGAATAATAGTTTTTCAAGAAGATGGATGTTGGCAAAACCCTAGTTTCTATCTCTATAGAAATTGCAAGTACTCTCTCTCTCTCTCTCTCCAATTCTTATGGAAGAATGTGTAACTGTCTAACTCCAAATCATGATAAGACTCATCTTATTTATAGATATAGGGAACCCTCCTAAACTATTTAGGATTAGGGTTTTTATTTTAATTAAACTCCTTTAATTAATTAAACTCCTAATCCAATTAGAAATTTATGAGAGTACTTTTATTAATTAATTCTCAAACCCTTTTAGGAACTAAATAATAATAATAGTAATAATAATAATAAGACTCCTCTTATTAATTTATATTTAATATTTTTAAAATATTAAATAATAAATATTAAGTTATTTAATTTATTCAATCTCCATAGATTAAATTAAATACACTTAACTTATTATTACAATTATGTCATTTACTTCTTAAACAAATATTTTTCTTTTGCGGTGTGACCCTTTAGGTTCTCCATATTAAACCGATTGTGAAAAATAAATCAATTAGAACAATCCTAATCTTATTTAAATAAATAAATTAAACTATTTAATTTATTTAAATAAATAATATTTATTCTACAATAAGGGTAAGCCCTCTTAGCGATCAACGACTTTCCAGATAACATAGATTTCAACATTAATCACAAAAAAACCTTTCAGTGCATAGTTACCGTACAATTCAATCCTTCTACCATACAATGTCCCAATTAAATATAAGACATGGAATTACTGTCAAGTCTTATTTTATTTAATTATATGTATTTCGATTCTCAAATGCACAACTCTGATTAATACAAATTAGAAACTCCTTTCTAATTTCATTATGCTTTGGCCAAAGACTTCTGAGTTGTCATTTATCAAATCGCATAGGACATTCACTCCTTTTACTAGAAGTGGTAGATTCTTGGTTGACCATTCACCTATCTCCATGTACAACTTATTATGCCCAATCATACTCTTCGATATACCCTAAGGGTCTTAAGGGACATGTCAAAGTATAACTCATCACACACAAGATACTATGATAATCTCAAGTTCAAGGATCACTTGTACTACTATCACTAGAGGAATTCTTATTGATAGGCAAGTAAAACTCCATTAGGTATTCCTTAGCGAGCCACGTTCAATGAATTTATTCTCTAATAAACACCTACATACTTGCTTTAGTGTCTCCACACAAATGATTATGAGATCAATCATCTTCTTCATAAGAGCAAGCAACGTATGTACTAATCTATCCGGATTCACTAATCCCCTTTTTAGTAATCCATCGATTAGGAACGATTTTAGTTTGTGAGCTATCTAGAATTTAGATCTCATTAGCATGATCACCATCATGATTCTAAAAGCATTGCTCAAAACTATGGGTTTATCACATTTAATATTACAACACCATGTAGATAAAGTTAAATGCCTTTAATAAATGAATAAGATTATAAAGTATATGCTACATTATATCAAATATGATTGGCTTGTGTGCATACTACTTTCACATGAAACCCTAGATATGGTGCTACACGGTACTACTTCATCACACGCATCTATATACGAAATCTTAAAGACACGAATGTAATTAATATATTATTACAAACATATTCGTTCCATACTCAGGTTCTAAGACCATTACATATTCGAAACATAATAATATTATTCATTACATAATAATACTATGCTATTACACGTTCTTCTATTCATTCATCTTTTTCTTCCCCTTGTCTTTACCGGATCTTTCAACTCACTCGGGCTTAGTTGAAAGTTATTTAATTTAAGCAAGGATGAGCATTCTATAGTTCAGCAAGTATAACAATTAAATAACAACAGAATCAAGAATCATGATATTTATCTTTAACAACTGAACAATAGTTGAATACATTCCGAATAAACAGGAATAACACTTTAATTTCGTTTTAAAACATTTTTCGTTTTGAAACGATATACTTAACATGTATGCAGAGTAGTCAAAAGACTAACACTTTTCTTTCCATTCATAAAGGGGCTACCCATTACTTTTAACTGCTAACCCGGTATCACTTATGAGCACATCTAGGTGATCAGCCTATAGTACTCTATGTTGATCAACACTACATCCAAACGACATTGCGTTTATTTTTGACACCTTGTGTGTCAAGCCAAAATATTCGACCAAAAACTGTCCCTATTGAAAGGGTTTGTTCAAAAATTATCCCTATTGAAAGGGTTTGTTTATTCTACGACTTACCTTGAATCCGCACAAAATAAGTTGGTTTGGAAAGCTTTGTTTAACATCAATAATACTTCAAAGAATTAATAACAAATCGATAAAACATTGTAATGCTCGTCTAGCCGAAACAAATGGCATTAACACATTCCTTAAAGAGTTCATGCATATTAGAACTTTAAAGTTTTAACAGTTTATGTTATCGCATAGCTTGAACACTTATGCAAATACTAAAGACTTGCATAAGTAAGAAATTCACACAACCATAAAGGTATTGTGTAAATTGAATCACAACAACATCACATAACATTCATAAGAAAATAATCGAATGAAGTTAGAAAACTTGCCTAACACAAGGTTAAAAGAAGAGTTAGGAAACTTGCCTTAAGCGTCTTCTTATAGTTTACGCTAATTTGCCCGTCAAATGGCCTACACAATCATGTTTACAAACACATACCAATTAGACACATAATAAATGTCAAATTGGTTTACATTAACTCTATTCTATACCTTATAATGTCCAACTCATTTGAATCAAAACACTTTTCAAGTTCATTACCACTTGACACGGCGTTTCGACGTTCATACGTCGCACGCCCGATTTGTTTAACTCGAACGACCAACCGACACACCTTTGTGTATGATAAATATGTCCAATACAACTACCATTCCTTGGTCTACATTCTCCTAGATCATATTTCTAAAGTTCAACGAATAGAACTCGAAATTACTTGGCAAACATGGCTTGGCGTCATGGTGTTCATAAGAAACCACCATGCCTTGCCCCCAATTGCACAACAGCCCTAAAGATGCTAAATTTCAAAAATGATCCCGACCTCAAATCTTAAAACTTAAAGTATAAAAGTTGTAGGTCTACTCCTATTTCCGGATCATCTTGAATCACCTCAATCGGAGTTCGTATGAGAAAGTTATGCCCATTTTACTAAAGGACGTCAAAGCTGAGTTTTGGCTTAACTTTGTCCTAGCGTAGCTACGCCCAAAAATAGCCTTTGGGCGGCGTCATTACGCCCAACTGCAGAATTCTGGCCCAACCTTAATTTTCCCAAGTTTGATACGCTTACTTCCAACCTTCACAACTTCTTCATTTTAAGTCGGAATTAGTCCGTTCTCGAGGCTATGGATTGCTAGATACATGCTCTACTCAACTATCAAGAATCCATAATTTTACAGATTCATTTTAATGGCATGAAAATTCTTGTAGCATCGGTTTTGCTATTTTAGGCATAGTTACTAAAGTTTTCGCCATAACTTCGTTATAGCATATTTTTACTCCGTTCCACTTGGAACATTTCCGTAACTCATACACTTCTAATATCTCCTAACCAGATATAACAAACAACATATATGCGATGGTTTTAAACTTGTCCATCAACAACAAGCTCTAAGGATGGTTTTAAATTTGTCCATCAACAACACGTTCTTCGCTCGTTCCTCGTTTGTTCTTCGTTTTATATCGTTATTTTAATTACGATTACACTTGACATGCATATTAAGTGATTTAAATCATCTACGTTCATCCTTATTTCTCCGGAACTCATATGATTCACATGAATAATCAACAACCACCAACAAGCACTTCGTTCTATAGGAAAAACTATAAAAAAATTGGTTTTATAGAGTTTACCTTCTTGTTCTTGCTTAAACTTGTAAAGTAGCTAGCTTTTCCTCACTCTTCTTCTTAGAATCTGGTCTTCCACTCTTTCTCACTCAATTTCTCAAGAGGTTCTTTGCTTAAGATGGTGAATTGGGGAAGATTATGAAGAATTTGGCCTTCTATTTATAGCAATTTCAAGAGTTAGGGCATAAGGGTCATTATGCTAACTCTCCTAGGTTAACTAACCCAACCCTTAGGTTAATCTAACCATGGTTAATACATGGAGAATTGAATGGTGGATTTCTAGGTTTAAACCTCCTTTAATTGGTCCTTCCATTATCACTTGGATTGGATTAATACCTAGGCAATCTAGCTAGGTTTTCTTCACCTAGCTTAGCTATACCTACTAGCTAGTTAGCCACTATTGTTGACTTTGACTTTTTCATATTTCTACTGTATAATTTTCGTATTATACTCGTATTATTCTCGTATTCTACTGTATAATATATTGTATTATAAGCGTATTATTCTTGTATTATACCCGTATAGTACTAGTTTAGCTATCGAAGTTCATTCGATCTTCTCAACACCGAACTCTTCTTTTTTCGTAAATTTTATTACAGATCTCATCTCGTAACATCGTATAAACGCATGGCATTGTTCGAAAAATCGAAAAGAAACATAAAAGCGTTTTTCCTGAATAGTGTTTTTCTTTCGTCTTTTCTCAGAAAAATATATTTTCTTATACGAACTTTAAATTCGTAATTTCTAACACGTAAACACATTCTTAGTTCATAATACGACCTTTAAGCACACAACACAGAATAAGATTCATAAAACTTCATTTTATTCAATAATATTCAGAACCCTAGTTATAAGGCTAAGTAAAATTTCTCGATCATTACATTCTTCCCCCCTTATAAGGATTCTGTCCTCAGAATCACGATACAAGGTCACACAAAAAGTTGAGGATAATTCTCTTTCATTTTACTTTCGAGTTCCCACGTTGCTTCTTCGGCATTGTGGTTCCTCCATATCACTTTCACTGAAGGTATTACCTTATTTCTTAAGACTTGTTCTTTCCTATCAATTATTTGAATATGAATTCCTCATATGTTAAGTCTTTCTCAAATTGAATAGGTTCATAATCAATAACGTGCTTATAATGCTGTTTATAAGGTCTTAATACCGATACGTGAAACACATTATGAACGAGTTCTAGCTCAGGAGGTAAAGCCACTTCGTAAGCCACTTCGTAAGCCACTTCCCCTACCCTTCTTAGTACTTCGAACGGTCCTATAAACCTAGGACTTAGCTTCCCTTTCTTCCCAAAACGTATCTTCCCTTTCCAAGGAGACACTTTCAAAAACACGTAGCTTCCTACGTCAAAATCTCGCTTCTGGCGATGCTGATCTGCATACTTTTTCTGTCAGTCTTGAGCTGAAACTAGCCTTGACCTTATCACTTTAACGATCTCTGCAGTCTGTTGAACCAATTCTGGTCCCAATAGTCGATGCTAACCCTACCTCATCCTAGCATAGTGGTGTTCTGCACTTCCTCTCGTACAACGCTTCGTATGGCGGCATGCTAATACTTGCGTGATAACTATTATTATAGGCAAATTCTACTAAAGGTAGGTGGTCATCCCAACTTCCCTTAAAATCCATTACACAGGACCTAAGCATATCTTCTAGGGTCTGTATTATCCGTTTGCTCTGACCATCCGTTTGAGGATGATACGCCGTGCTCAATTTAAGTTGCGTCCCCATCTGCTCTTGCAAATTTCTCCAGAAGTTCGATGTAAAATGCGGATCCCGATCCGACACAATCGAAATTGGTACTCCATGTCTTGAAATGATTTCTTTAACATAGAGTTTAGCTAATTGTTCTAGGTTAAACCTAATCTTTATTGACAAGAAATGAGCCGACTTTGTCAAACGATCCACTATAACCCAAATAGCGTCGTATCCCTTCTGTGTGGTTGGAAGTCCTACCACGAAATCCCTCGTGATATGCTCCCACTTCCATTATAGAATTTCTAATGGTTGTAACAACCCACTTGGTCTCTGATGTTCGGCCTTGACTCTCTGACAAGTTAAGCACCTACTAACGCAATCTGTGACTTCCTTCTTCATATTCGGCCAACAAAAGTGTTGTCGGAGGTCTTGATACATCTTCGTGCTACCGGGATGGACTGAAAATCTCGAACAATGTGCCTCTTGCAATATCTCCTCTTTTAGCTTCGGTTCTAACGGAACCCAAATTCTTCCTTCAAACCTTATCACTCTTTCACTATCGAGTTTATACTTCAACTCTTCTCCTTCAGAAATTCTCTTCCTTATAACTTCACATTCCTCATCTTTGAGTTGTGCCTCCTTTACTCTGTCCACTAGCGTTGGAAGAGTCTCCATTGCAAATAAATTTTTTATCCCGATTCCATCGAAAATTGTACCTCCAACTCCATTTTAGCCATCTCTACTATTAGCTCATCTTGAGTCGTTAACATAGATAATTTCTCCCGACCCTTTCTACTTAAGGCGTCGGCCACTACATTTGCTTTTTCCGGGTGATATAGAATCTCATAGTTATAATCCTTTATTAATTCTAACCACCTCTTCTACCTCATGTTCAACTCCTTTTGTGTGAAGATATACTTCAGACTTTTATGGTCTGTGTATATCTCACATTTTTTCCCATATAAGTAATGCCTCCAAATCCAAGGCAAATACTACTGCAGCCAATTCAAGGTCATGAGTAGGGTATCCCCTCTCGTAATCCTTTAATTGTTGTGATGCGTACGCAATGACCTTGCCGTGCTGCATAAGCACGCATCCAAGTCCTCTATGCGATGCATCACTATAAACTACACAATCTCCTGTATCATCTGGTAAAGATAATACTGGCGCTTCACTTAATCTCTTCTTTAGCTCTTGAAAGCTTTCTTCACACTTCTCCGTCCATACATACTTCACCGCCTTCCTTGTTAAATTAGTTAACGAGGTAGTTATCTTCGAAAAATCTTGTATAAATCTTCGATAGTAGCCCGTTAACCCTAAGAAACTACGCACTTCTGTAGGCATCTTCGGTTGTTCCCAATTTATCATCGCCTCCACCTTTGTTGGATCTACGGATATTCCATCCTTATCGATCACATGTCCCAAAAACTGGACTCTCTCTAGCCAAAATTCACACTTCATTAATTTCGCATACAACTTTTCCCTCCTTAGTGTTTCCAACACTATCCTTAGATGTTCAGTATAATCCTCTTGCATCTTTGAATAAACCAAGATATCATCGATGGACACTACTACAAACTTATTTAGATACTGCTTGAACACTCTGTTCATCAGATCCATAAATGCGGCAGGCGCATTTGTCAAACCGAACGACATAACTAGAAACTCATAATGGCCATATCGAGTCCTAAATGCCGTCTTGGGTACATCCTCTCCTCTCACCTTTAACTAGTGATACCCCGTTCTTAAATCTATCTTAGAAAAGTATTTTGCCCCTTTCAATTGATCAAATAGATCATCGATCCTGGGTAACAGATACTTATTCTTGATCGTTACATTGTTCAACTCCCGATAGTCGATACAAAGCCTTAACGATCCATCTTTCTTCTTAACAAATACCACTGATGCTCCCCATGGAGACACGCTTGGTTGGATATATTTCCTATCTAATAATTCTTGCAATTGTATCATCAATTCCTTCATCTCTACGGGCGCCATCTTGTATGGTGCCCTCGAAACTGGTGCCATTCCGGGCACTATGTCTATAACAAACTCGATCTCCCTGTCTGGAGGAAGACCTGGCAACTCATCTGGAAATACATCGACGAATTCTTTTACGATAGGTATTCGTCCAACTTCTATTCCCACTTGCTGGGTATCGACAATGTGACACAGATAACCTACGCACCCTTTTCTTAACAGTTCCCTAGCTTGCTTCATCGATAGAAAAACAAAATGTTTAGGCGATTTACTACCGTAGAACACTAATTTAGAATGGTTTGAAGTCTTAAGGTTTACACTTTTCTTCTGGAAATCTATCATTGCTCCGTGGTTAGACAACCAATCCATTCCCAGTATTATGTCGAATTCCCCCAGTTTAATCGGAATTAAATCTACCTATAACTTCTGCCCTCTAATTTCGATGTAACAATTTCTATAAATATGCATAACAAGGGTTACTTCCATGTTTGTAAATCCTATGTTTAAGGGAGACTCCAGTTTTTCTAGAGGTAAGCTTAAACGTCTAGCAAATTCACTAGATATAAAAGAACAGGTTGCACCCAAATCAAACAATATGTAATCATTAATATTATTGATTGGGATTATACTTGAGACTATGTCTCCTGATGCTACCACATCTTGGACCGTCATGTTGAAGGTCCGGGCCATTGGTCTACTCGGTGGAGTTGGACCATTAATGGTTACCTTACCACTGCTACCCCATTTGTTGCCTTCTAAACCCTTCTTCGAGCAATTCTTCGCTATGTGGTCTGTAGACCCGCAGACGAACCATCCACTACTCTTCTTTGGGTTAGGGCAGTTAGGAGAGATGTGTCCCTCATGCCCGTAATTATAGTATATTGTTTTTCCCTTTAAACAGACTCCTAAATGAGTCTTCCCACAATTCTTGCATGGTTCGACCCCTTTTCTTCGGGTCTCCCTGTTGGGTTCTGATATTCCTAGAATTATTCCACTCTCGCTTCATTCCTCCTCCACTTGCACCTGCTCCCTCAACTCTGCTTCCTCCTTCATTATTATTCTTGTTCCTTTTTTCTTTGTTGAAGAGACTCATCGCCTCACTTCCCCCTTCGGCTATTATAGCCTTCTCTAAAATTGATCCAAAAGAATTACATTTGAACACCAAAATTCTACTATAGAGCCAGGGATTTAGTCCCTGCTCGAACCTCCTAGCTTTTCTCTCCTCGGAGTCCACCTGGTGTGGAGCAAACCTGGCCAGTTCGTTGAACTTGGCAGCATATTGGGGAATCGTCATCTCCCCCTGTTTCAGTTCTAGAAATCCCACCTCCATACGACTTTGCATACTATTGGGAAAATAGTTCTCGAAGAAAATTTTCTTGAACCTATCCCATGCAATAATTCCCCCTCCAGCCCTATTCTGGTTAGCTTCCCACCAGAAATTGGCTTCTCCTTTCAACATATAGGTAGCAAAAGAAGTCTATTGCTCCTCTCCAACTCGGGCGATTACGAACACCTTCTCAATTTCCTTTACCCAAGTTTGAGCCTCTAAAGGTTCAGTAGTCCCCTTAAATTCGGGAGGCCCCACACTTTTGAAATCCTTAAAATTGGCAACATGCCCAACCGGTGGATTTACGGGTACAACAACAGGATTTCTATTAAAGGCCCCTATTAGTCGGTCTATAAAGTGTTGCATGGGATCTGCTTGGTCCCTATGCTCGTTCTTATTACGAGATTCAGCTTCCTGGTTTCTTTGTCTTCTTCTTGGCAGCATTTTCTGTTAGATACTAAGATTATATTATTATCATTTCTTTATACTAACACAAACTCATAACAAAGCATATTTAATAACTTTCTTTATAATAATATGCTTCTCTTAGTACCTCGTACTACTTACATTATATAGCATTCCTGCTATCTACATTCGTCATCCCTTTATTGCTTACAAAAAGATGGGATTCACATACTAGTCCATCACTTATACTAAAGTTTGGGACTTACAAAAGATATCCCATTATGTATACAAAAGTTAGGATTCACATCATTACACGGATATATATATATATATATATATATATATACACACACATTGTCTACATACTAGACTAGACCTCGCCTAATGGCATAAGCATACTCCTTATCGGCTAGATCAATTACAACATCTTTACTAATAGTGTGCCTCGTCTGTCCTGTCTCAATCGGATGATTGGTGTTCTTTCGCCGGTACACCTGATGAGAACTCCTAAAGACACAAGTCATTTTACTTATCTTCGAGTTCTTATCTTTCATTTCTTCCTTAAGCTCATGGACTTGATCCTCAACTAACAACTTGTCATTTATCTCTGCCTCCCAATAACACTCCACAACCTGCTTCTCAGACCTCATATCCTCTAACTGTGCCTCTAGAGCACGATTCCTATTCCGTAGCTTGACATTCCTGTCAATTACAGCTACGAATAACTCCCGCATATCAACAGATTCTTCCATTACCTCTTCCAGCTCAGATGATACAGCCTCAGATACTGTGTTATCTAACTCCTCATGCTCAGAGGGATCCTTCTCAGATGAAAGGTCCTCTTCTAAATGTTCGGACGGATCCTCATCAGAATCAATGTCCATATCTAGATCACTCTCTATGTGAGCCTCTATCTCTGGTATTGGCTCAGGTACTGGTTCTGGTTGAGCGATCAACTCTTCATTCACAACGTGAATGTCTCTATACTTTGGTTCTTCTCCTGACATCTATAATCAATTTCAATATCTTGATTAGTACACCGTAACAAAATATATTTATTATTATCACATAACAAATATAGTTTATTTTAAGTTTTACTTTTACTTCTTTTTTTTTGATGAATTCCTTAATCCATCTCTTAGAAATTTGATTTGAGTTTATTTACTTACTGACTTCTCTAACTAACTTCTCTAAGGTCATATTCCTAAGGTTTTTGTAACGATCGGGAATTTTAGATTTCCTTGTAACCCGAGTTACGTATGAATAAAATGAATTATTATTATTATTATTATTATTATTATTATTATTATTTTTATATTAATCTATACTACGTGGTTAGAATTGTGTTACAGCCTAGAAAATGTGCATATGTTAAATTTTATGTGTTGTTGTGTCGTTAGAGTGAATATATCGATTTTGCAAAAATTCATAAAATCACTATTAGTGGGACCCGCTTCCCGAGGCACTATTCACAAGCACTATTCACACCCAAACTTTTTCGTCTATTTCGATTTTTATTAATTTAGATGAGGCGTATATGCTAAGGAATAATTTTTTCAAGTGTCAGAAATTTTATTGGAGTTGATACGTGATTTATTCTGTATCCGAAATGTATATTATGGGTGTTCCGAATAAATGGACAAATCCCATAATAAATATTTTTGCGTGTTCCAATAATTTATGGGAGTACCCATTATAATTTTGGGTAGAGTTATTTACCAAATTTGGTACAAAAGTGGGAATATTCGGGTATATTTATCTGTATATTCGAATTAATTGGTGAGACATTTAAGCCTCAAACCAATTGGGGAAGGCCACGTGTATATTGAGAGCCAATTGGGGGGAAAGGAATAAACATGCACAGTACACAATTCATGGGGCTGTTAACACTTTGCCTAAATAACATTTCCAATGGCTCGGGTAAACCATTTCCTGCATACCCATACATTCTATATGCTCCCGAAGCATTCTTCTTATCCCCCTCAGCTCATTCTCCTCCTCCATTCCAGCCATACCCAACTGTTAGCAACTTAAGAGGGAGAGAGAGTTATTTTGCTAAGCAAGAAGCTCACTGCAGTTAGAGGGAGAGTAAGTGTGCGTGTGTGTTGTGTGTGTGCGGCAAGGACGTAGAAGGCAAGCAAGGAGAAGAGGAAGAGAGGCTTCAGCAGAAACGAGCAAGGAGAAGAGCAGCCTAACAAGTTATCTCAACCTATCCGAAGCTAACAAGGAGAGGTAATCAAACTACAACCTATTTCTTCTCCATTGAAGTTTTCATGAGTTTTTTGGCTTTCATGCTTGCGGGATGGATTTTGTTAATTTTTGTTGTTGTTGGTTGTGTTGAATCTATCATGGAGGTTCTTAAGAAGCTATATAAACCATTAACACCTTCAAAGTGAAACAAAAACAAAGAATGATTCGGACCCAAGCTTAAGGAGGAAGATAATGGACATTAATGGACTGTTTGGACCTTCGGACAATTAGAGGACAATAAAGCCTGGATGTTGTGATTATTTTGATGGTTTGTTGTTGGAATATTGTACTTCTATCAGTTGTGAAGATATACCAATTTGAATGAACTAAAATGATGCTTAAATGAAGTCACAGTAGCCATTTGTGTGAGATATTTCATGGTTGCGAAAAAACAGAGCATCAATGTTGTGCTTTGGCTAAGGATTTGGCTGTGTTAGTGTTTATGGGTCATCTTGAATTTTTGATATATTATAGCCTCGTGTCTTAGGAATCCATAGAGTCCGTAACGGACCGAATTGATCGAGTATAGAGGGAGATATAGGAGCTGAAGCGGGCGAGAGTCTACCAGTTCGCGGTTCTGCAGGAACTGCAGAACTGCTACTGCATGCCGCTGTTCCGCGCCTGGTCCGAGTCGGGTCGGGCCGGATCGGGTCGGACCCAGTAAATTTTTCCCGCGAGTCTAAAACTTATATTTTTGTACAAAATGATTAAAAACGCTTATATCTTGTTAAAGCTTTATGTGCTTAATTTATACCCGTGTCGAACTAAACGATGTTGTCCTAAGGCGTAAATTGAATTAACGGATTACAAATTACGCTTGGATTTTCAGGGGGCGCTGCCCCCCGACCCCCGCCAGCTCACCGGCGAGCTGGGCAGCCGCTCGCTCACTGGGGAGCGAGACCCCCGACTGGGTAAGCGTAGTGGCAATCAATGTATTTTAATGATGTGATGACTGTAATGAACCTAGTTCTTTTGTGACAAATATTTATGACGATTTTAATAAACTATGTAGGATATTTTGTTGACGGACGATTAACGTCAAGTTATTAACGCACGTACAAGGCAAGTTTCCTAACTCATACAACTCCTATTTAATTGTGCGAGGTTTCCTTACTCGATTCATTTATTGGGCAAGTTTCGAATTCATTTATCTATCGAGCAAATATTATTTATTGAGCAAGCTTATTGAGCTTCTTGACTCCGTTCAAATTACTTATCAATTTAGCAATTAATGTGCTAGTATTCATACTTCTATTCAAGTATTGCAATGAAAGCCCATTTCATGCAATGTTATATATTGTGTGATTCCAAAGATTATGAATTTTTATTCATTCAAGATATTTTTAAATGCTATCATGCATGTTGTTGAACCTTAAAGTTCTTTATTCCATAGACTGTTTAAAAAGCTATGTCAAGGCTAATTGTTTCAGCTAGACACTTATTGATTTGGTTACTAAAGCGAGGTTAAAGTCCTCCAACTATTATTATTGTTAAGTAAAATTATCCGATCAAATTGTTTTGGTCTGGACTCCCATGTAAAGCTGAGTGGAACAACCCTCACAGCAGGGGAAATTGTATAAACGTCGGGAAACCGACACGCGCGTAAATGGAAAATGTAAGGCTTATGCATAACGCCAGGTATTTTAGGCTGATCACCTATTGTACCAGTTTTGTGGATTATCGGATGAATTTCCAGTAATTCTAGAATAGAGTTCTGTGCCTTGGTGCACCCTCAGTATTGAATAGTTCCCTTCTTCGGGAAACTTTGAGATCCTTGGATACTTTAGAAATCCTTCGGTCCTTAGTGGCCACTATAACGGTGATAAAAAGAAGTTGTTTATTCCCTTGGTTCAGATAAATTTTTACTCCTGTGAACTATAAAGTTATTCATGTGATTATTCATTGCTATTATACTTGCGGGGCAAATTGTTGCTCACCCCTTGCTCTCCTTAAAAACATTTCAGTTAGTGCGGCACGTGGCGAGAGCTCAGGAAAAGATAAGGGGAAGGGAAAAGCTACGGAGTAGTTGTAAATTGTTGTTCTAGAATTACCGTTTGTATTAAGACTTATTATTGACGTCGTGTATTAAGACATATTTACCCTTTTGTATTATGTTATGTTTTGTAATAGTATTGGTTTCGAGACTTGGGACAGGTCTATTTATGTTATATCAATGTAAATATTCCTTTATTCCGCTATAAGTTATCGATTGTATCATTTTGGTATTGGATTGTGATGAACCAGGTCCGTGGCTCAGGTGACCCGGATTTGGGGGCGTCACAGTTTTCCCCCACCTAAGGTTTATAACCTACAGCTTTGATATCAACCTGTGACGCCCCCAAATCTGGGTACCTTGAAACCCTAGATATGGTGTTACACGGTACTACTTCATCACACGCATCTATATACGAAATCTTAAAGACACAAATGTAATTAATATATTATTATAAACATATTCGTTCCATACCCAGGTTCTAAGACCATTACATATTCGAAACATAATACTATTATCCATTACATAATAATACTATGCTATTACACGTTCTTCTATTCATTCATCTTTTTTTTCCCCTGTCCTTACCGGATCCTTCAACTCGCTCGATATTAGCTGAAAGTTATTTAATTTAAGCAAGGATGAGCATTCTATAGCTCAGCAAGTATAACAATTAAATAGCAACATAATCAAGAATCATGATATTTATCTTTAACAACTAAACAATAGTTGAATACATTCCGAATAAACAGGAATAACACTTTACTTTCATTTTAAAACATTTTTCGTTTTGAAACGATATACTTAACATGTATGCTGAGTAGTCAAAAGACTAACACTTTTCTTTCCATTCATAAAGGGGCTACCCAGTACTTTCAACTGCTAACCCGGTATCACTTACGAGCATATCTAGGTGATCAACCTATAGTACTCTATGTTGATCAACACTACATCCAAACGACATTGCATTTATTTTTGACACCTTGTGTGTCAGCCAAAATATTCGACCAAGAACTATCCCTATTGAAAGGGTTTGTTCAAAAATTATCCCTATTGAAAGGGTTTGTTTATTCTACGACTTACCTTGAATCCGCACTAAACAAGTTGGTTTGGAAAGCTCTGTTTAACATCAATAATACTTCAAAGATTTAAAAACAAATCGATAAAACATTTTAATGCTCGTCTAGCCGAAACAAATGGCATTGACACATTCCTTAAAGAGTTCATGCATATTAGAACTTTAAAGCTTTAACAGTTTATGATATCGCATAGCTTGAACACTTATGCAATTACTAAAGACTTGCATAAGTAAGAAATTCACACAACCATAAAGGTATTGTGTAAATTGAATCACAACAACATCACATAACATTCATAAGAAAATAATCGAATGACGTTAAAAAACTTGCCTAACACAAGGTTAAAACAAGAGTTAGGAAACTTGCCTTAAGCGTCTTCTTATAGTTTACGCTAATTTGCCCGTCAAATAGCCTACACAATCATGTTTACAAACACATACCAATTAGCCACATAATAAATGTCAAATTGGTTTACATTAACACTATTCTATACCTTATAATGTCCAACTCATTTGAATCAAAACACTTTTTAAGTTCATTACCACTTGACACGGCGTTTCGATGTTCATACGTCGCACTCCCGATTTGTTTAACCCGAAGGACCAACCGACACACCTTTGTGTATGATTAATACGTCCAATATAACTACCATTTCTTGGTTTACATTCTCCTAGATCATATTTCCAAAGTTCAACGATTAGAACTCGAAATTACTTGGCAAACATGGCTTGGCGTCATGGTGTTCATAAGAAACCACCACGCCTTGCCCCCAATTGCACAACAGCCCTAAAGATGCTATATTTCAAAAATGATCCCGACCTCAAATCTTAAAACTTAAAGTATAAACATTGTAGGTCTACTCCTTCTCTTTCCGGATCATCTTGAAGCACCCCAATCGGAGTTCGTATGAGAAAGTTATGCCCGTTTTACTAAAGGACGTCAAAGTTGATGGCACGAAAGTCCATAATTTTACAGATTCCATAATTTTACTGATTCATTTTAATGGCACGAAAATCCTTGTAGCCTCGGTTTTGCTATTTTAGGCATAGTTACTAAAGTTTTCGCCATAACTTCGTTATAACATATTTTTACTCCGTTCCACTTGGAACATTTTCGTAACTCATACACTTCTAATATCTCCTAACCAAATATAACAAACAATATATATACGATGGTTTTAAACTTTTCCATCAACAATAAGCTCTAAGGATGGTTTTAAATTTGTCCATCAACAACACGTTCTTCGCTCGTTCCTCGTTCGTTCTTCGTTTTACATCGTTATTTTAATTACGATTACCCTTGACATGCATATTAAGTGATTTAAATCATCTACGTTCATCCTTATTTCTCTGGAACTCATATGATTCACATGAATAATCAACAACCACCAACAAGCACTTCGTTCTATAGGAAAAACTATAAAAGAAATTGGTTTTAGAGAGTTTACCTTCTTGTTCTTGCTTAAACTTGTAAAGTAGCTAGCTTTTCCTCACTCTTCTTCTTAGAATCTATTCTTCCACTCTTTCTCACTCAATTTCTCAAGAGGTTCTTTGCTTAAGATAGTGATTTGGTAAAGATTATGAAGAATTTGGCCTTCTATTTATAGCAATTTCAAGAGTTAGGGCATAAGGGTCATTATGCTAACTCTCCTAGGTTAACTAACCCAAACCTTAGGTTAATCTAACCATGGTTTATACATGGAGAATTGAATGGTGGATTGCTAGGTTTAAACCTCCTTTGATTGGTCCTTCCATTATCACTTGGATTGGATTAATACCTAGACAATCTAGCTAGGTTTTCTTCACCTAGCTTAGCTATACCTACTAGCTAGTTAGCCACTATTATTGACTTTGACTTTTTCGTATTATACTCGTATTATTCTCGTATTCTACCGTATAATATTTCGTATTATACATGTATTATTCTTGTATTATACCCGTATAGTACTAGTTTAGCAATCGAAGTTCATTCGATCTTCTCAACACCGAACTCTTCTTTTTTCGTAAATTTTATTACAGATCTCATCTCGTAACATCATATAAACACTATGGCATCATTCGAAAAATCGAAAAAAAAGATAAAAGCGTTTTTCCTGAATAGTGTTTTTCTTTCGTCTTTTCTCGGAAAAATATATTTTCTTATACGAACTTTAAATTCGCAATTTCTAACACGTAAACACATTCTTAGGTCATAATACGACCTTTAAGCACACAACACGGAATAATATTTATAAAACTTCATTTTATTCAATAATATTCAGAACCCTAGTTACAAGGCTAAGTAAAATTTCTCGATCGTTACAATCAAACCCAAATAAAGCCTTGAAAGGAGAACATTTTAAAGTTTTGTGATAGTTTGTATTGTACCACCATTATGCTAAAGGAAGCCAAATTGCCTATTTCTTTGGTTGAGTGGCACATACACCTTAGATAGCATTCTAAACATCTGTTTAGTCTCTCTATTTGGACATCAGACTTTGGGTGGTCGGAAGAGCTAATACATAACTTCACTCTCAATTGTTAAAATAAGGACTGCCAAAATGTACTCAGAAAAATTCTATCCCTATCATTTAAAATTGTTTGGGGCAACCCATGCAACCTGCATATATAATCCACAAAGGTTTCAACCACAATGACTGCAGTAAAGGGGTGTTTGAGTCCAATGAAATGCCCAAATTTAGAAAATCTGTCTACTACTACTAATATGACATTTTTTCCTTCTAATAAAGGTAGACCTTCAATAAAGTCCATAGTTATATCATCCCATGGCTTAATAGGAATTATTAGTGGTTGTAGTAATCCAGGATAAGGCATACTTTCAGTTTTGTTTCTTTGACAAGCATCACACTCACTAACCCACTACTTGATATATGTAGCACAACCTGACCAAGTAAAGTACCTATTTATTCTTTTGAGGGTAGCTTGAATACCTGAATGTCCACTGATGAGTGGATTTTATATCCATGAATTGTGTACTGTTAACTTAATTATTTTGTTAGTTCTTAAGTTTTTTTAGTTCAGTTTAATGCATTTTATTATTTTATTGCAGGAATTGTAGACATGTTCGTGAATTGAGAAAGAAAAATAAATAGTGTATATTCAGCCTTACTATGAAGCTAAGAATGCTAGGCAAGGGTTTGAAGTAAAGAGATGGGCTAAAGAAAGGAATGAAGACTCAATTAGGGGAGCAAGGAAAGGAAAACTAAGGGGAGTAACATAACTAAGGGGAGTAACATAACTTATGGGCTGCGAGGCTCGATTGTGTGAGCCGCGACATGGCTTGTGGGCCGTGGTGCGTGTTATTATGGGTCGCGTCAGGAGGTCAATTTTTTGGGCCCGTAGAAGGCGCGTGGTGCAGCAGATTTAAGGGGGTTTGGTTGGCTAATTTCATTTCGTTCGTCAGATAATTACCAAGAGAAACCTAAGGAACAAGGATACATGAATAAAAAGGCTAGAGATTAATAAGGAAAGATCGAGGGTTAGGAAGAAAAAAGGAGGCAGAGCATTATATTCAGCATATTATTTTGGAGAAGAGGAAGAAGACGGAAGATCAAGATCTGCAGTATTTAAGTAGAAGCTGTGAAGCCCCCAAATTCCCTACACTCCCTGTAGCAGATTTGGTACTCACGTGAAACTATTCAACTATAAATATTCCATAATATATAACTTCTATCTATCCAAGGTTCACAGTATCCCATAACAGATAATAGTTATTGTCAGAACGTTAACTGTGTTTGGATACCCTCACTTGGATATATAGATTCATATCTTATGGATATCTCTTTCATATCAATATTCCCTATCTATTTGACATTCACAGTATCAATTATAAGCTTGTTCTTGGAACAGAGAGGCGCATTCCGATAAAGGTGACACCTTACCGGCGCTCATTAAGCGTAACCTCAGTGCTTACATAACTCCCCATATCATTTAATACCCTCATTCAGATGTATAGTTCATATGGATACTGTACTAAATTAAATGCTACTTGCTAACTTATCTAAAAATGTAAATATAACGCATTCGATATAACAACAGATGATAGTATATTTCATAACCTTAAGTTTGATTATAACATTCTCAGTACTATGTTCTTATTACAACAAAGTCTTATAAGACTTGAATTTATTCAAAACAGTAAGATAAAACTAATTAACACGGCCTCTTTCCCTTGTTCGTCCCTGAAATTCCAGGATTACCATCTAAAACTGCAAAGGAAAGTTTATGCAAGAATGAGCTACAGAATACTCAGCAAGTTTATTTCAAAAATGTAAATACAATGTGTTTGATTTGAAGGAAGTTCAAAAGCTTTTGCCCAACTGAGGGTTCAATACATGAACCATATGTTCCAACCAGTTCTATCAGTCTTCAATGACTTAGAAAAGTTTTGTTCAGATATCTTGTAGGGGAACAACCTATTCGATATCCTAGGAGTATGCATACCATCCTAATCGTGCCCAACATGCACTAGATGTCAATATATTATCGACAATAACAACTCATATAGGGTATTTTGTATACTCAGTATAAGATGTCGTACCAAACAATTTGGCTTGACATATGATATGGACTTGGTACATCGAAAGATGGCCTTATCTCACTTTCGTGTTCTCGACTAACAATCTGTGATAATTAATTTGGTTTAACAGGAAGTGTGTTGAGGTAGATGAATCAATAGGAGAATATATCTTCATTATATTAAAGCTTTCCATAGTTCTTTGATTATTTGTTATCTTCATTATTCCAAAACAACAAAAATAATTATCGTTTGTTTAAATAAGATTGAGATGATAAAAGGTTAATACTTGGAAAACGTTAGTAATAATTCCTCGTGGGATCGATACTCTACTTACTCTTTATTACTTGTTAACCGCGTATACTTGCGCATATTTGTCATTATATAAATCGAACAACAAGTTTTTGGCACTGTTGCTGGGGAATTATTTTTCTAGTGTTTTTTCAATATTAGTCATAATCAAATTAGTCTTTATTTAAACTTGTATATAAATTTATTTTTCTGTTTTAATGCTTTCTTCTTTGCGAGGTACACCATGGATGATTTTGCTTATCAATAGCCGTACACGAGTATGACTCAACCAATGGAAACTGGGATTGATGGACTCAATGCATTTTCCGCATTGTTAGCACAATTTGAAACAAAAACTTATTGTTCGATTTATATAATGACAAATACGCGCAAGTATACGCGGTTAACAAGTAATAAAGAGTAAGTAGAGTATCGATCCCACGAGGAATTATTACTAACATTTTTCAAGTATTAACCTTTTATCATCTCAATCTTATTTAAACAAACGATGATTGTTTTTGTTGTTTTGCAATAATGAAGATAACAAATAATCAAAGAACTATAGAAAGCTTTAATATAATGAAGATATGAGATTACAATTTCTCCTATTGATTCATCTACCTCAACACACTTCCTGTTAAACCAAATTAATTATCCCAGATTGTTAGTCGAGAACACGAAAGTGAGACAAGGCCATCTTTCGATGTACTAAGTCCATATCATATATAATCCACACATGATAGAATAAACACGAACACCCACATTACCTAAACCACTATATGTCTATGTGATTTACAAATAAATAGGGTTTAAGCTCAAGCTCTCAAATGACTACAAGTGGTGCTTTGGTATATGTCTATCCTAAGCACAAATCATACATTCCAACGCCATGTAGAACATACAAACACATGCTATTATGATTAGATCTAAACCCATAATCCATTTCTCAATTTCATATGGATTATCATGGTAATTGCTAGCTAGGCAATTAAGCAATTGAACGCAAATCATAATAGACAATCCATGAATAGCTAATAAGACTAACAAGGAAGCATATCAAAGTAAACTACATAACCAGATCCATTATAATCCCAAAAATGAGTTCTAGTTCATGGTAACTACAAATAACATCATATTTAATTTATACATCATGTTGGATTACAAAATAGAAGGGAAACTAGAGATAAAACCACTTTTGTAGATTTTCATATGATGTTTCATGGATTGATGATGAACACTAGCTTATCCTCCTTGATTTTGCAATCCTTGATATTTTTGCTCCTTTGGCCTTGCTTGATGTAGCTTGATTTTAGCACTTTGGCCCTCTAATTTAATGTATTTGGTAGCTTCCTCTCTCTAGATTCGATGTTAAAAGGTGTTTGATGGTGTTAGAATGAGTTAGAATCTCTCTATGAGCCGCCCCCTTGGTGTCATATCAGATGGGTATGTGAAACCCTAGACAATACATCAAAAATTGGCCAAAAATCGTGAAATCCGACTGCATCCAGGGAGTTACCGCCCCGGCGGCGCAAACTGGCCTAAAATCTGCCGCCCCGGCAGTGGGCTCGCCCCGGCGGCGAAATAGTGCTAGAAACTACCGCCCCCGCGGTGGAACTCTGTACCCCGAGTCAGTTTCGACGCTTATTGGTAAAATGGCCATAACTTCTTCATCTGAACTCGAATTAAGGCAATTAAGGAGGCTATGGAAAGATAAGAAGAAGCTCTACAATGTCCAAAACTAGAGCTCGACGAGATAATGGACGGAGCAAGGATCAAATTGGCCTGGCAGCAGCTGCTGTGTAAAATTCATGCAAAATCCGATGGTAAAATGACCATAACTCTCTCATAAGAACTTCAAATTAGATGATTCTGGATGTTCTGAAAAGCTGAGATAAAGATCTACAACTTTCGTTCTTTGAGTTTTGAGAGATTCGGATTAGATCATGGGTCAAATTGAGAAACAAGCAGCTGAAATGCCAAATTCCAGCCAAAAACGCAACGATCCAAGGGGCCTTTATTTAGATTCCTACAAAACAAAGTAAAAACACATAAAAGTATACAAAAACATATAAAAGTAATACAAAACTAGATTACACAACAATAAGATGAAAACATATAAAACCAAACGAAATAGCTAAAGACTTACAAATTATCAAGGCTAAAAGTACTCAATTTGTGTGTATAAAACACACTCATCAAATACCACCAAACTTAAATCTTTGCTTGTCCTCAAGCAAAACACACAAACTATAAAAATTAAACATTTCTAAATAAAAACTATCTTGAGCAATGAGTTAATAAGGTAACCAATGGTCTCAAAGCATAAAGACATGAAAACTCAAGGAAACTTTCAAAACGTTTTAAGTTTAGATTTACAATTAGCTAGTCATAGCTTGCTCTAAGTCCCTTCCGTGTGTGTATGTGAGTACCCAACAACACTAAACTAATCAAGCTCGGATGAAGCTATGCAACCACATTACCTTATGAAATAATCAAAATAAACCCCAAAACAACATGCTTAACACACCACTCAATACAAAGGTATACAAATCATAATTCCAAGAATTTGAAATCAAAAGACTCTAGGTAAGTGCATTTTATACTCCATCTTATCCTAAGTCCACTCTTTTGGGTGAGTGCGTTTTACGCTCCATCTCAACTCAACACAAGATTTGAAATATACAATTTTCTTTCTTTAATCACAATTATAAGAGAGTGCGTTTTACGCTCTATCTCTCCTACGCATGTGTCCATGAGTGAGTGCATTTTACGCTCCATCTCACTCACCACATGACCAGCAAATCAAACACAACAAATTTGGACACTTTGCTTCGAGTGATGTTTAAACGAGTTCTAGAGTTTATAAATATTTTCCATAAGCATTCGGTTATAAAAGCCTTCACTAAGCACACAACTAGTTCAATATTCATGGGTAGGTGCAAAAGAGTGAAAGGACGCATAAGCAAAATAATAACCAACAATAACGATTAAGCACAAGGACTAAACAACATTTATCCATTTTCCATGAGTTAGAATCAATTCAATCAAGTTCTTATCATTAACCACTAATTATAGTTCAAATCAAATTAAAACAATGCTCAAGAGACACATCTTAAAAATAATTTTTTTTTTCAAAATAGCAAACAAACATTAAAATGCACAAATAACTAACACATGCTATGTAACTATGATGCCAATGCTATATGATCCACCCTAAACTCAAAGTGAACAATGTCCTCATTGGTTATAAGATAAAGAAATGAAAACTGAGAACTTCCTTGATTGGCCAAGCGTCATGCTCGACCATAGCCTTCTAAACATTTGAGTCTGATGGTGGATAAACTGGTAACGGTTGTGGCTTAGGAACATGCACTGGGGCGACATTCGGATAATAGCCAAGCAATTCCTTACCAAACAATGCTCAATCAGGCCAACTTTCTGTTAGACAATTCGTTGACTACGTGATGTGCACTGATTGAAATTCTTCATCAAATACCTCCCCAAAACTCAGTTTCAACAAAAATCGCTAAGTTATTGTAATATTCAATCAAATTATAGCAATGAATAACCCAAAATCCTCCAATTGAGCCAACACAAACTCAATTGGGCAACCAATCTAAATTTATCCAAATTTGATAGTGCATGATTACCCAATACAAATCCAAGTACAACAGTTTAACTTACCAAGAATACCCATCACAATTGACAAATTTATTTTACTTGTATGCAAAAAAATTGGAGTGATTACCTTGCTTTGTGTTGGCAAAAGAAGTTATTTGTTTAGTACCTTCAATTTGGAGATGAATACTTTTGAATATTCAGTGGGTTGAAGATGAATCCGTGTGGGAGAGGGGAAGAATGAGTTTGTAAGCGAAGGAGATAGAGAAAAGATGAACAATGAACTTCCTGGAAGGATTTTTAAAAACTGGATTCCGCGTTCACCGCCGGGGCGATAAAATAAGCCTAACTTTTGTCGCCGGGGCGAGCTCGTCGCCGGGGCGGTGGAAATGTACTCAATCCTACCGCCGGGGCGATAACCTCCTGTATCCCAAAACTTGATTTTTTTAGCTTTTCAGTTTAACAATCATTCTCAATGCCCCACACCTGCATAAATGCAACATACTAAAGATTACATAGACAACATTGAGATTATGATGAGACATAGCAAGCAAATCCAATCCTAAAACGTAACTAACTAAATACACACATAACTTGAATACTTTAAAAATGCGGTAAATAAAAAACAATGAATGCAAATGAATGGGTTGCCTCCCATCGAGCGCTTGATTTAAAGTCTTTCAGCCTGACTAACTCCCTGTTTTTATCCAATTCCTCTTCGATATTTGAGGAACCCACCATCCATTGATAGCCATGTAACATTTGAGAGTTTCTCCTCAGTAAGGGTCATTGTATCAAGTTCACCTGGCTTGTCACTTTTAGGAACAATCTCATTTAAGAGATTCACATAGCTAGGCGCTTGCTCCATTGTGTTTGTGAAAGGAATGTTGAACTGAAGCTCTTCAAACATAAAAGAATTTTCAGCTTTCTTCTCTTGGACCCCTAATTCATTACACCATGGGTTCAAATTTATGTTAGCTCCATTGTCACATAGAGCCTTGCCTAAGACATGACTACCAATTGGGCACGGGACTGCAAAACCGACTGGATTTTGGAACTTTGGTGGAGAAGGCACTTGGGGTATTACTACAATCGGCTCATCTTTGTTGGAACTCAAAGCTGGATCCTCGGCCTCCTTTTCTCGCTCCCCACTTGTCTCCCCACTTTCGACATCTTGTGGCTCATCCAGTTACAGATTTGGCGTGGGTCGCCCATCAATCTCAGGAACCATGTCATCGTGCCATTCACCTTGAGGAAGATTGCTAATGACGTTGATAAGTTCCCCAATTTGGTTCTTAAGATTTCGAATAGACATTTCCTGACTTTTCAACATCTCCTCATTCGAAGTCATCATCTTGGACACAAGTTTCTCAAAGTTTGACATCTTTTCTTCTTGTGGCAATGGAGGTGGACATGAGAATTCTGGTGCAACAACTGGACTTGGAGCATAGTATTGATCATCATAATTGTAGCTCGATATAGAATCCGAGTGATACCCCAAATCTTGGTGATAATCGGGATAAGCATAACTATTGAGGTAATCACCACCGTAATGTACCGGCCCAAAACTGACAATGCATTGATGACTCAGATGATTGTCAGCACAATAATCACAAGTAACTGTTATACCTTGAGTGCTCTCTGCTACTAAAGCATCCAACTTCCTCGATAGTGTTTCAAATTGTGCTAACAATGTAGAAAATGCATTGAGTCCATCAATCCCAGTTTCCATTGGTTGAGTCATACTCGTGTACGACCATTGATAAGCAAAATCATCCATGGTGTACCTCGCAAAGAAGAAAGCATTAAAACAGAAAAATAAATGATAAAATAAACTAAAAGCAAATTTATATACAAGTTTAAATTAAGACTAATTTGATTATGACTAATATTGAAAAAACACTAGAAAAATAATTCTCCGGCAACGGCGCCAAAAACTTGTTGTTCAATTTATATAATAACAAATACGCGCAAGTATACGCGGTCAACAAGTAATAAAGAGTAAGTTGAGTATCGATCCCACGAGGAATTATTACTAACGTTTTCCAAGTATTAACCTTTTATCATCTCAATCTTATTTAAACAAACGATAATTATTTTTGTTGTTTTGCAATAATGAAGATAACAAATAATCAAAGAACTATAGAAAGCTTTAATATAATGAAGATATGAGATTACAATTTCTCCTATTGATTCATCTACCTTAACACACTTCCTGTTAAACCAAATTAATTATCACAGATTGTTAGTCGAGAACACGAAAGTGAGACAAGGCCATCTTTTGATGTACCAAGTCCATATCATATATAATCCACAGATGATAGAATAAACACGAACACCCACATTACCTAAACCACTATATGTCTATGTGATTTACAAATAAATAGGGTTTAAGCTCAAGCTCTCAAATGACTACAAGCGGTGCTTCGGTATATGTCTATCCTAAGCACAAATCATACATTCCAACGCCATGTAGAACATACAAACACATGCTATTATGATTAGATCTAAACCCATAATCCATTTCTCAATTTCATATGGATTATCATGGTAATTTCTAGCTAGGCAATTAAGCAATTGAACACAAATCATAATAGATAATCCATGAATAGCTAATAAGACTAACAAGAAAGCATAGCAAAGTAAACTACACAACAAGATCCATTATAATCCCAAAAATGAGTTCTAGTTCATGGTAACTACAAATAACATCATATTTAATTTATACATCATGTTGGATTACAAAATAGAAGGGAAACTAGAGATAAAACCACTTTTGTAGATTTTCATATGATGTTTCATGGATTGATGATGAACACTAGCTTCTCCTCCTTGATTTTGCAATCCTTGATGTTTTTGCTCCTTTGGCCTTGCTTGATGTAGCTTGATTTTAGCACTTTGGCCCTCTAATTTAATGTATTTGGTAGCTTCCTCTCTCTAGATTTGTTGTTAGAAGGTGTTTGATGGTGTTAGAATGAGTTAGAATCTCTCTATGAGCCGCTCCCTTGGTGTCATATCAGATGGGTATGTGAAACCCTAGACAATACATCAAAAATTGGCCAAAAATCGCGAAATCCGACTGCATCTAGGGAGTTACCGCCCCGGCGGCGCAAAATGGCCTAAAATCCGCCGTCCCAGCGGTGGGCTCGCCCCGGCGGCGAAATAGTGCTAGAAACTACCACCCCGGCGGTGGAACTTTGTACCCCGAGTCAGTTTCGACGCCTATTGGTAAAATGGCCATAACTTCTTCATCTGAACTCGGATTAAGGCAATTAAGGAGGCTATGGAAAGATAAGAAGTAGCTCTACAACTTCCATAACTCGAGCTCAACGAGATAATGGCCGGAGCAAGGATCAAATTGGCCTGGCAGCAGCTGCTGTGTAAAATTCATGCAAAATCCGATGGTAAAATGACCATAACTCTCTCATAAGAACTTCAAATTAGATGATTCGGGATGTTCTGGAAAGCTGAGATGAAGATCTACAACTTGCGTTCTTTGAGTTTTGAGAGATTCAGATTAGATCATGGGTCAAATTGAGAAACAAGCAGCTGGAATGCCAAATTCGAGCCAAAAACGCAACGATCCAAGGGGCCTTTATTTCAATTCCTACAAAATAAAGTAAAAACACATAAAAGCATACAAAAACATATAAAAGTAATATAAAACTACATTATACAACAATAAGATGAAAACACATAAAACCAAACGAAATAGCTAAATACTTACAAATTATCAAGGCTAATAGTACTCAATTTGTGTGTATAAAACACACTCATCAACATAACAATTCATGCTCGGATAAACAATATATGAGTAATAATTCATTTCTTAAGTTATGCTGAATCAAGAAATAATAACTTCACAACAATTGATAGCAAGATGTATAATACTTGCATAAAGGTAACAAGGTTTGGAGACTTACCTGTGCGTAGTACATTTAGTTTACGCTGTCTATCTACGTCACGTAGTCTATTTATGTCTATTCATATCAATAATAAGCATTAGAACTTATAATAATATGTATCGAATTGAACTAGACAAGTATTGTTAAGGTTCGACATTGATTCGGCCTTTCGATAACGTTATTAGACACTTAAACACGTAGGTTTATCAATAAAACTTTATTTAATAGCTTAAATATTAACTTAGATAATTTAATTATCAATTATAATATTTTTAGAAGATTAATATTATTTTTAAATAATTTTCACAAGCTTGGTAATATTTTTAAATGATTTAATTATCATTTATAACATTTTTAGAATTTTAGTATATTATTTAAATGATTTATTTATCATTTAAAATAATTTTAAAATTTTGAATATTATTTAAATGATTTAATTATCATTTTACAATATTTTTAGAAAGTTAATATATTATTTTAATAATTTTAGAAACTTAGTACATTATTTAAAATGATTTATTTATTATTTATAATATTTTTATAAAGTTAATATATTATTTAAATAATTTATTTATCATTCAAAATAATTTTAATACCTTAATATAATTTTTAAATTATTTAGTTAATATAACTATTAAATAATTTATTATCATTAATATTTAATTAAATTAAATTATTAATGAAATTTAGGTCAAAATATTAAAAGTTAATTAATATAATTTAAAATGAATTTTAACATTTAATTATTAGTAATTATTTAATATTTATTTCTATTTTATTTATTATTTTTATAAATTTTTATTGAATACCGTCGCAAAAGGGCTATCGCGACGGTCAAAACTGTCACTAAAGGTGTTCTTGAGTTTTCTTAATGCTGGAAGGAGACTGTCACTAAAGGGGCCCTATAGCGACGGACAGTCTGTCGCTATATGTGTTCTTCATGGGCTGAAGAATAGCCAGACATGGTCAAACATGCTACTTTGATTTGATTTAATTTTCAGTTGGTTAATTGTTTGAGTTTAATTTTTGTTGCTAGTTATAGCAGACATTGCAGAGTACAATGACTTGCATCTAAATCACTTTAACTGTAACGACCGGAAATTCTGAAATTTCCTTGTAATTCGAATTTTTGAATATTAATGAATATTTTATAATTTATTAATATTATATTTGTGTTACGTGTTTAAAGGTTGTGTGACAATCTAGATCATGTGAATGTATGAATTTTATGTGTTATAGTTTTGTTAAGTGAATAATTGATTTCACGTAGCGTCGCTGAATCACTATTCACGGGGCACGTTTCCCGAGGCACTATTCACGCCATAAAATTTTTGTGTCTTTTTTGATGTTAATAAATTTCATAAATACGTGTATGCGTACGAATAATTTTTCCAAGTGTCGGAAATTTTATTTGAGCTGATACGTGATTTTATCCGTATCCAAAATGTGTTATATGGGTGTTCCGAATAAATGGACAAATCCCATAATAATTATTTTTATACATCCCAATAATTATGGGAGTACCCATTTTAATTTTGGGTAGAGTTATTTACCAGTTTTGGTACAAAAGTGGGAGTTTTCGGATATATTTTTGGTATTTTCGGGTATTTATTTTGGCTTGTTATTTCAAGTGGGAACCACCAAACCATTTTCCACCAATCAAATTGCTAGAAAATGAGGAGAGAGAAGGGGAGTTGCCGGCAAGTTTGAATTTTGGCCAACCTTGAGCACCAAACCCATTTTCTCCTTAATTCACTCCTCCACTCTCCCATTCCATTCAATCATTCATCCTCTCTTGCACTCCACACTCCTCCCATTCCCATCAGCTGATAGTGAGAGAGAGAAAGAGAGAGAGAGCTGCAAAAAAAGGAGAAGGAGAAAGAAGTCGCCGGAGCTCGCCGGAAAAAGGAAGAAACTTGCCGGAAAAGAAAGGAGGAAGAAGAAGAAGGCACAGGTGGAGGAACCAAGCAAGGAGAACCCCCAAAACAAAGCCTAGCCGAGCTTCTTAACATCTAGGAAGGATTTACAGAGGTAAACAATCAACCAAATCCTTTCCATTCGATTCCTTGCCAAGTTTTTCAAGTTTTTCTTAGTTTTAAGCTCTTAAGCTTGTGGGTCGGATTTTTGGCGATTCTTGGTGTTTTTGTTTGTTGTGATTGTTTGTAAATGTTGTTAAGAGACTATGTAAGCCAGTAATAACATCAAAGTGGAACAAAAACGCAAGAAATCCTTACCTTGGCTTAATGGAGCAAGAACAATGGACTTTGGACATGAACTTGGACATTTGGACTTTTTAGAGGACTGTAAAGCTATGATTTTGTGTTTGTTAATTTTATTTGTTGCTATGGTGTTGTAGTTCCATGGGTTATGAAGCTAACTCAGTTGGAATGGAGTAAAAAGGAGTTAAAACGAGTTCGTAGTAATGATTCTTGTAAAAAATGTCAAGAACTCGAAGAACAGAGCATGAACTTTACACTTTGGCTTAGGATTTGACCATGTTAATGTTAATGGGTAGCTCTGCATTTTTGATATGTTGTAGCCCCATGAGTTAGGAGTCCATAGAGTCCGAAATGGACCAATTTTCTTGTGTATTGAAGGAGATATGGAGGTTGGAGTGGCCGGAGGTCGGAGTCGCGTTCTGGAAACAAACCCAGAATCCGGCTACTGCAGAATGGCGCCGCAGCGCCACCAATATGCCCTGCAGCTCACGCTGCAGCGAGGGGCAAGTGGGGAAAAACCGGGGCTCGCGCCGCAGCGTGAGGCCCAAGCTTTAAGGCTCACGCCGCAGCGTAAAGCCCGGTCAGGGAAAAGACACAGGACTCACGCCGCAGCGTGAGGTCCAGTGCTTGAGCTTGGCGCTGCAGCGCCAGTTCCGTGTCCGGTCCAGGTCGGGCAGTCAGTTCGGGTCAAGTCGGGTCGGACCTAATGAACCCTTTTCAAACGGGTCCAACACTTATATTTTTCTTGGATTAAATGATTAGACAAGTTAACTAAGCATATTTTGTTAAGCCCTAAATGCTTAATTATTTATTAAATGTCAACCAAATTAGTATTGTCTTAAGGCAGAAATTGTATAATCTAATTGCAATTTAGGCTTGGTTTCCAGGGGGCGCTGCCCCCCGACTGGGTAGTCGTAGTGGCAATCAATGTGTTTTAATGATGCAACGTCCGTTTTGAACCATTATTTGGTATGTGACTAATTGTTATGTAAATATGTACTTAATTGTGTAGGATATTAAGGAGCGTGTGTTATAATATTGTAGCAGCGCATCAGGCAAGTTTCCTATCCCTTGTCTAACCCTTGTGTTGGGCAAGTTTCTAAACCTTATGCACTATTCTTTTTATTTCGTGCAAACAGGTGTATGTTATGCAAGTTTCCTAACGCTTGTCTAACCCTTGTGTTGGGCAAGTTTTCCTTAACCTTACTCGAATTATATCTTGAGCAGGTTTCATATTTTATACAGGTTGTATATTGTTGCAAATTTCATGACTCAAATTGAGTTATTACTTTTGAATCATATTAGTGGACTAATTATTGTCAATTACTCCACCTCCAAGATAATTATTGATATTCGCAGCTTATGCATTTGAATTCATTATCTATTGTTGGATTGTGAAACGTTTAAGTTTTTCATTCATGAACTGTTTAAGGAGATAGTCTACGCCATTTGTTTCGGTTAGACATGTACAGGTTATTATTTTAAAAGCTATCCAAACCGATTGTTGGTGCGGATTCTTGGACTGAGAGAGAAACCCTTATGTAGGGGATTATAATGTGTCGGTTATTCGATGCAGTCAGAGTTAAATGTTATGCATATACATGGTGTACGAGAGGCTGATCCCCTCGAGTACAACTGACGGGGCCAGGTTTTAAAAGAGTTAGTCGAATGATTGACTCTTTGGCCAAAAGTTCATGGTCGGTTGGACCACTCAGCAGTAAATAATCATTATTCATTGATTCATTTGGACTTTGATTATGTCATTTCAGCTATTTCATCAATGTTCATAAATTATTGATCTATGTAGCTATTATTCTTATTCACTCGTGATATATCTTCATTCTTGCTTTTAAACTTGCTGAGCAAAGTAGTTGCTCACCCTTGCTATATCATGAACCTATTGCAGTTAAGCCGGGGAGTTCCAAAGCGGACAAAGGCAAAGGAAAGCTTAAGGAATAGTTATATATACTATCCCGTTGTGTAATCGTGGAATAGTTTTGTATTATTAATGTATTCTGCGATGTATTTATTTAAGGTTGTAGACCTTGGGACCGTAGTGAACCTTTTGTAATGAACAACATATGTTTATTTTATTCCGCATTAGTTGATTTATGTTGTTTAGAGGTGTATGGATGCATTTTATCGTGAGCACCAAATTCGAGGTATTGGTACCTGAATTTGGGGGTGTCACATTAACTATATCATGACAGGAAGATATAATCGATCAAACTTAGCTGACCAATTTATTTTTCACGTTTCTGGAATTTCCAGAAACTGCTTGGTCAATGTCGGTCAACGACTTTTGATTGCTAATAGCTTTCATTCTAGGTTAGGTTGATGTGCTTTAATGATAGATACTTTCAGTATTTATATCAAATAACATATTAGGTCCAAGAAACTATACTAACAATATAACACATGCAAGATTCAAGCCGGTCAAATCCCGTCAGACACTATCAGAACCTTCATATGATTTCTAAGTTACCCAGAAATCAGTGTACCATGGTCGGTCAACGGGTTTTGACCATTAATACCTTTTAATTCAGGGATTATTTTAGTGTTCTTCCAATTTTAATTTATTAACATCATGGCAGACTATAAATTCATGCTTTAAAACATATCAAACAAACAGTCTAAGGGCATCAAAAGGTCTGACAAAATAGCATGTCAGACTGTTCTTGACTGTCTTTAACAGTTGGCTATTTTTGATTAATTTTCATATCTAGATGTTATGGAAACATGTTTTAACAACCCAGATCATAAAATAACATGTTATTAAGCATTCCTAAACACTAAAACATATCATCTAACAAAGCTTTAAAGATCTAGCATAAAATTAGGGTTTTGTACCTTTTTGAGCAACTTTTTGATCTGATGCTTGAGCTCTGATTGGGACTTCACTTGGATGTTATCTAGACTATATTTATGAGTGTTTGAACTTGTGAATTCGTAAGTCTAATGGTCAGAGTCTAGGGCTATTTATAGAATTACAAGTTTAGGGTTTTTATGGACTTTTCACCCATTTTTGCCTCCACAAATATCTAGCAATTGAACTTGTGCTACTTCTGATCTGATCTTAGCCTCGTGCTTGTGCTGGAGTATGTTGGAGTGTGTTGGGCACAAGCTAGCACACTCCTATAACTTTTCCAATTGGTTAGTTTACTAATCTAGGTTTAATTCACACTAATCATGTGACACCCCCAAATTCAGGTACCAATACTTCAAATCTGGTGCTCACGATAAAGTACATCCATACACCTCTAAACAACATAAATCAACTAATGCGGAATAAATAAACATATATTGTTCATTACAAAAGGTTTACTACGGTCCCAAGGTCTATAACCTTAAATACATACATAACGAAATACATTAATAATACAAAACGATTCCACAATTTCATAACGGGATAATACATATAATTATTCCTTAAGCTTTTCCTTGCCTTTGTCCGCTTTGAAACTCTTCGGCTTAACTGCAATAGGTTCATGATATAGCAAGGGTGAGCAACTACTTGCTTAGCAAGTTTAAAATGAATAAAGAAGATATATCATGAATGAATGAGAATAATAATCGCATAGTTCAATAATTTAAGAACATTGAAGAAATAGCTGACAATATAATCAAAGTTCAAATCAAATAATGAATGTTGATTATTTACTGCTGAGTGGTCCAATAGACCATGAACTTTTTGGCCCCAAGAATCAATCATTCAACTGACTCTTTTAAAAACTGGCCCGTCAGTAGTACTTGAGGGGATCAACCTCTCGTACCCTATGTATATGCATAACATTTAAATCTGACTGCATCGAATAACCGACACATTATAGTCCCCTAAAAAGGGTTGCTCTCTCAGTCCAAGAATCCATACCAACAATCAGCTTGGATAAATTTTAAAATAATAACTTGTAGATGTCTAGCCGAAACAAATGGCGTAGACTATTTCCTTAAATAGTTCATGAATGAAGAACTTAAACGTTTCACAGTCCAACAACAGATCCTGAATTCAAATGCACAAGGTGCGAATATCAATAATTATCTTTGATGTGGAGTAATTGACAATAATTAATTCACTAATAAAATTTGAAAGTAATAACATGATTTGAGTCACGAATCTTGCAATAAGATAGGATACTTGCTCAAATCTAAAGGTTGAGTAAGGAACTTGCAATAATATAGAATACTTGCTTAATTAATAAATAACTCGCACAATAAATAAAAGTTGTACGGTTGATAAAACCTGCCCAATATTAAATTGAGTTAGCGTAAGGAAACTTGCCCAACACAAGGGTTAGACAAGGGTTAGAGAAGAAACTTGCAACTGTAATAACCGTGAAAATTTTAAACTCCATTATTAATTAAATATAAAACTTAATTTTTAATGAGCTAGCTTTGTACGCTTATTTAAATCTTGTGTGATTAATTGGCTGTGTGATTATATGACTTCACATCGTTTCCAAGGTTATTAAAGGGAGTCACTAATGGTTTAATTAAATTAGTGGACTAGCCCTAAGGTTCAGTACCAGAAGAATTGATAAAGTTGTTTATTAATTAAATATTCAATTTATTTGAATATAGTGGTGGAATTTATATTGCATAGATTAATTAATATAATTATTAATTAATGTGTGCCATATTGATATTATTATGTAATAGTCTATTTAGTAATTTAATACTACGTGGACTAGAATAAGTTATTAATTCCATCTTTTATGTAATTACGAATTGGGTAATAAATGTATACTAGAGTAATTGGGTTTTTAATTATATAATTTATTTACCTAAGTAGCATTAGTTTGGGATAAGAGTTATGGGACATATCCCATTTATTTCCAAACTGTGGTCTGCATTAAGAGAGATCAAATAGTGAATGCACAGTAGAGCCCCATCCCTTCTTTTCCTCCTTCTTCTCAGCAATAGGCATGAGGCCTATGTTAACTTGCATCAGATGGTAAGAATGATGAAGGAGAGAATGGGCAACTCACCAAACCTCCATTGTCCAATAGCTTCTTCTTCTCGTTGGTTCTTCAAATTGGGTAAGAACATTGTCTGGATACTAAATTTTCTATAAATTAGAGCTTCTTCTTCATAAATTCAGTTGCTAAATCTTCTGATAAGTTAGTATATAGAGTGAGTATTATTGAGAGTGAGAGTAATCTAAAATTTAGCATTTGAGGATTTCAATTTAGCATCAAAAAGGTACACTGAGTTCTTCATTTATTAGTTGATGAACTCTAAAAAAATCCATGATTCTTGTTAATTAGTTTATAATTGTTTGCCATGTTGCTATCTTGGTTGCGTATGAGTATAATGAACTCTCTGGGAATACTCTAAATTGCCTTTAGAATGGTTAAATTATATGTATGGTCGGATTCTACAGATGCAGAGCCGATCTTGTGCTTCAGCAGGAGTGGCGCGGCCGCGCCACTCCCAAGGCCAAACCAAGCGCGGCCGCGCCGTGCGTTAATTTTGGTTGTGTCATTCTGTCATGTTGCAGCATGTTAGTTAGTTCACTCATGTATATAACTAGGGTTGCCATGTATCTAGAGTCCCCGTAAATATCATAAGTTGCATATATTTCTCTATGTATGTATTTTTTTTCAAAAAGAAAACTCACAACTTTGAAATGAACTTGATCAAAGCTTGTGCCTTTAAGTTCTGATCATATAAGCATGTGTATATGACTTAAATATGTGTCCAAATGCCTGCGAGTCATGATTTCAAGTAATTTGCATGAGCTAAGTTGCTTGAGGTGACTTAGAGAGATTTTTTAAAAGAAAACATTGAGTTTAAGGATGGATATCGTCCATCACTATGGGAGTTATATTCTGATCATTTAAGCATGACTAATAGGATCTATAATGCCTCTAGACATGTTAACATGAACATCATCTAGCTAAATATGCATTTGACGTATGAAAACATGTCTAAGATAATGAGATTTCATGAGTAGCTATGTGTTTAGTGTATACATGTGTTGCTTCGCACAAGCATACTTATTAAGCACTGTGTAATGTCATCATGTGATGTTATGACTATAGTAGTTGATTCCTTATGAAATAAACTTGAGTAGCTTTAAAGTGTATAGATTTTCAACATTAAACCATATGACGTTGATATGGACTTAGAATGAGCATGCTAGGTTTGGAACCAAGGTAATAACCTTATGAGCATGTGTATGTGATTAATATCAGTAGCCTGTATGCTAGAAGTAAGCTTGGTTCGAGCAGAATGAGATCTCATTCTTGGTCTGTCCAGTGAGTGGCGCGACCGCGCCACTCCTACGGCAAAAACAAGCGCGGTCGCGCCGGTCGCCAGTTTTGCCTAGTTGCACTTTGAGTTATGAACAGAGTCTTGTGGCATGTATGTATGTATGTCTTAGCTATATTGCATGATTTAACCGATGTGCTATGTGTTCAAGCTTACGTTGATGCTTAGAATCGAAGTATTCTAGACTTGTTAACTCATTTAGTAAGATGGGAATTAATGTTTATAGACTTAGTAATAATGGTTCCATCTACGTGACTATGTGATTGGTTACTTGGTGTGTAACCTTTTGTAAGTGTAAACTCATGCTAGTTTATACTGTACTAACTAAGGAATTGACTTATTAATGTTAGGTCATTTCACACAATTTAAATTAAAGCTAGATTATTGTAGCTGAGCAAGCAGGCAAGTTCTCTACTCCGAAACCTTAATTGTTGCAAGAACCCATTCTTATATTATTTATTGCAAGTTAATATTTAAGCTTGAACCTTTAATTCCTCAAGCGTGCTCTAAGTGGTTTAATTACTTAACAATTATTCCACATCGTTGTTATTGGCACTCGCACATTGTGAAATTGTTTTCACGCAAACATTGACTTGTATTTTATTTAAAGTTCTAATATTGATGAACTGCCATAGTTAAGTCTTAGCCATTGTCCGGCTAGACATTTGCGGTATAGATTTTAAAAGCTATCCAAACCAATTGATGGTGCGGAATCTTGGACTTTATGAACACCACTTCAATATAGGGGAGTACCCCACGTATCGGATATAAGATACAAAGAACAGAAGTTAAATGTTATACATACACATAGGGTACTAGAGGCTGTTCCCCTCGAGTACTTATTTCTGAGCCAGTAACCAAAGGGTCAATTAGCTATTGATTCCATTGGAAGTTTATTGTTCAAAGTCTACTTGACTATCATTAGTTCTAAAAGCAATTATTATTCTTGCGTCCGATATTCATATTGTTGAATTCCTCTCTTCATATTCCGTTCATCAAGATATATCCTTTATTGTTGTATTTAAACTTGCTGGGCAAACTAGTTGCTCACCCTTGCTATATCATGAACCTTATTGCAGTTAAGCCCGAGACCTCAGGAAAAGACAAGGGCAAGGAAAAGATGAAGTATTAGTCTACTAGTGTCTGTATTTTATTTCATGTGTAGTTAAGGAAGTTATATGGTTATTTAAACCCTAAAGTACTGTACTAGGATAAAATTTGTATTCATGTATTAAGGTTATCTAATCTTGGGACTAGTAACACCTTTTGAATGAACAACATATGTTTATTATATTCCGCATTTAGTCATTTTATGTTGTTTGGAGGTGGATGTTTATATTGGATCGTGATGACCAAATCCGGGTGGTTGAGAGCCGAATTTGGGGGCGTCACAGGTTGGTATCAAAGCTGTAGGTTATAAACGTTAGGATTGCGAAACCTAAGTTATAACCTTAGTATTAAACTCGTATTGAGTGCATTAGGAGATAAATGAAGGAGATTTATCATATTTGGTATTTTGATGAATTGGGGAATTCATCGAGTCATTAAGTACCCAATGAAATATAACTTCATTCCTTCAATGAATATATTTTATTGTTGTACTAATGTTAATTTTGTGTGTTTGTAGGATGGCTACCGTTGGAGAGACTAGTGGAGTCAGGGAGGAGGAGGAGGTATTCACTGATATACCTGTTGTTACCGAGCAGTTAATGGGCTATGCACCTGTTGCCCCAGGAGTACCATTAAGTGGGCCCGGCCTAGAGGAGGACTACTTGGTGGATTTGGTAAAGCCTGTCATAGGTGGAGTGTTCAGATCCAGCAGTCAGGATAGGGAGGATGAGACCGAGGAGGACCTAGCTGAGGAGGTACCTGAGGAGGGATCCTCGGTATTTCACACATTTCAGGATGACTTGCTCGGAGATTATGCCGATCGCATAATAGAGCAAGAGCAGATTATTGAGCAACAAAATGCTCGTATTGCACACCTAGAGGAGGAGAATTCTGTCCATCAGGAGATGGAAGATCAGTATAAGGCAGAGGCGTACTCGCTATAGTTCTAGATAGCTAAGCTGAAGGCTCAGATTCAGCAGTTAGAGAGTGTTACACCCCAGATAAGCCCCACAGTGCAACATTTGGTGTTGCAAAATAGTCAGTTGAGGCAGGCATTAGAGCAGGCAGATGTTAGAGAGGTGGAGCTACAGACAGTTCTACAGGCTGTTAAGGCTGAGCGAGACTTGGAGCAGGAAGAGAGGATACGGATGCAGGAGTTCTGGGTTCGCGCAGCCTCAAGGGTGGATGTGCTAGAAGGAGAGATTCGAGATGGATCTGCTAGGATTGATACCTTGGAGTATACTATATATATAGCAGTGGCCAAGTTGCAGGATCGAGTCAGGAGGTACCCTCGGGAGGAGGGCAGTAGTCGGCGCATGATTAGACACCGAGTAGTTGATCGGTTGGCACGTCAGGCACTCCGTCGGGCAGTCCGCCGTAGCAGATATTGATTTATGGATTTAGTACCCTTGTATGTACTTAGTAGCTGTAGTGAGTCCCACTTTTGTTTAATGGGGACAGATTTATGATGTAAGTCCAAATGCTGAGTTGTATGCTTTGAATGGTAGTCAACCCCAACTATTATTCTGTTAAAGAGGGGTAGGTAGTAGTGAATCCTCACCTTTTATTTAATAGAGGATAGTTAGCAGTAGGCGGATGATGCCATTGAGCATTTATAGTAGTATGCCGAATGTTGGGTCAGTTTGTATTAAAACATTGGTATATGAATATAAATACAGTTATTTCCTTTTGAATCAAATGTGTTTGATAGATGCTTTTGCTATTAAATGTTGACTTAACCGGCATAGTGCGAAAATTTTAGCATAATAAGCAAAAATCTAAGACTTGCTCTTTAGCAGATCATAATGCTGCCAAGAGGTAGACCCTGCAACCAACGTGTCGCTGAGTCAAAAAGTGAGGTTGGAGATCAACCTAACCCAATGAGAATATTTGCTGAACTGCTAGTCGAGGCTATGCAGGCTAGACCCCCACCAGCACCCCAGCCAGCGCATCACTTAGCCAACTTTAAGGATTTCAAACTGGTTGGACCACCCGAGTTCAAAGGAACTCTCGACCCAATAGAAGCACAAACTTGGATTGAAGAGATGGAGAAAGTCTTCGAGGATGCACGAGTGGTCGAGGAGCAGAAAACTAGATTCGCCACCTTCATGATGAAGGACGAAGCTAATTATTGGTGGAAAGCCAATAAGGGGCAAGCAGGTGATGGAGTCATTTCATGGGACAAATTCAAGGAGCTATTCTTCGAGAATTACTTCTCGGAGAATACGCAACAGGATATGGAGGTTAAGTTTCTAAAACTGAAGCAGGGTGGTATGTCGGTTGCGCAATACGCGACAAAGTTTAACGAGTTAGCCCGATTCGCTCCACATCAGGTGGACACGGAGGCCAGGAAGGTAAGAAGGTTTGAGTTGGGATTGAAGCCGTGGGTGCAGAAAGCCATTGCTGTGTTGAAAATTAAGAATTTCTCTGAACTGCTGGAAAGGGCGATCATTGCGGAAGGAGGCAATGAAGCCATAACACAATTTAAAAAGGAAAGGAAGGCCGGTCAGGAAGGGCCGAAAGGGGGAAGCAGCGGAGGCAGTAACCCCAACAAGCGTAAATGGATGGGGAGCTAATCCTCCAGAGGCAACAAGTACGGGGGAGAGGCCAAGTCAAGTGGGAAGTGCAGCAACTGCGGAAAGAATCACTCAAGAGAGTGTATGAAAGGGAGAAGCGTTTGTTATCGCTGCGGACAACCAGGGCACCTGGCTCCTCAGTGTCCGAATAGGCAGAAGGGAGGGTGTTTCTCGTGTGGAGCCCCAGACCATCAGATCAAAGATTTCCCGAAGAGGAGGGCGATGCAGCTAGCGGCAACCGCAACAACAACAACAATCACCACAACAGGCCTAGCATTGGAGGGCCAGCCAGTCAAGCTAACAGACCAACGGCATGCACGTTCAACATGACCGTTAAGGATGCGGTAGAGTCTAAGGATGTAGTGTCAGGTATCATCCCAATCAATGATATAGATGCATATGTGTTATTTGATTCGGGTGTTACCCGCTCTTTTGTTTTGGAAGAATTTGCCAGAAGGTTAGACTTACCTCACAAAAAGTTAGAGCACCCTATGAATGTATAAGTAGAAAACCAAGAAATTATTCCCGTAGAATCCATTCATAGGAATTGTGGCGTCAAATTGCGAGGATTTGAGCTCAATGTGGACTTGATACCACTTTGTTTGGGGGAGTTTGACGTAATCCTTGGGATGGATTGGTTATCAAGTCACGGAGCAGTCATTGACTATAAGAAGTAGTGTGTACACCTGCAGACTCCAGATAAGTCGAAGGTGGTATTCTATGGTAGTAAATCGCTAGGACAATCTTGTTATTTGACGATGATGCAAGCAAGGAAGTTGCTTAGAAAAGGTTGCATATGTTATTTAGCTCATGTGGTTGATACTCGTCGAGTCACGGATGAACTGAGTCAGATACCTGTCGTAAGGGAGTTCACTGATGTCTTCCTAGATGAAATTCCCGGACTGCCGCCAGATAGGGAAATTGAATTTGTGATTGACTTAGTGTCCGGGACGACACCGATATCTAAGGCGCCTTACCAAATGGCCCCAGTAGAAATGAAGGAACTAATAGTTCAAATGTAGGAACTGTTAGATAAGGGTTATATCAGACCAAGCGTGTCCCCGTGGGGAGTGCCAGTCTTGTTCGTAAAGAAGAAGGATGGTTCGACGAGGCTTTGTATCGACTATCGAGAGTTGAACAAAGTTATGATTAAGAATAGGTATCCACTGCCCAGGATTGACAACCTATTTGATAAACTCAAGGGAGCGAAATACTTTTCAAAGATTGATTTGAGAACGGGTTATCATCAACTGAAGGTAAGGCAGGAAGATATTCCGAAGACTGCATGCAGGACTCGTTATGGACATTTTGAGTTTCTGGTAATATCATTTGGATTAACGAATGCACCAGCGGCATTCATGGATATGATGAACAGAGTATTCAAGCAGTACTTGGACAAGTTCGTAGTCGTATTCATTGATGACATTTTGGTGTATTCGAAGACAAAGGAAGAACATGTTGAACATCTAAGTGTTGTATTGGAAACTCTCAGAAGAGAAAAGTTGTACGCAAAGTTTTCTAAGTGTGAGTTTTGGATGCAGAGGGTGCAGTTTTTAGGTCATGTCATTGACAAAGATGGTGTTTCAGTGGATCCAGCAAAAGTGGAAGCGGTTATCAATTGGGAACGTCCAAAGACGCTAACGGAGATTAGGAGTTTCTTAGGATTAGCGGGATACTATCGGAGATTCATTCAGGATTTTTCAAAGATAGCATCGCCGTTAACCAATCTCACCAGGAAAGCAGTCAAGTTCGTTTGGACAGATAAGTGTGAGGAGAGTTTTATGGAGCTAAAGAAGAGACTTAGCCAAGCACCGGGGTTGGCTTTACCAGACAACACTGGAGGTTTTGTAGTGTATAGCGATGCATCACACAAGGGTCTTGGCTGTGTGCTGATGCAGCACGACAAGGTCATTGCGTACGCGTCACGTCAGTTGAAGGACTATGAGAAGGGTTACCTGACTCATGACTTGGAGATGGCCGCGGTAGTTTTTGCCTTGAAAATTTGGAGGCACTACCTATACGGAGAGAAGTGCGAGATATATACAGATCACAAAAGTCTAAAATATATCTTCACTCAGAAGGAGTTGAACATGAGGCAACGCCGATGGTTGGAATTGATCAAAGATTACGACTGTGAGATTCTGTACCATCCGGGCAAAGCAAATGTAGTGGTCGATGCCTTAAGTAGAGAAGGCAGAGAGAAGTTGCTAAAGCTAACCACTCAAGAGGAGTTGGTAAGGGATTTTGGATGACTCGATTTAGAACTCAAGTACTCGAGAGAGTCAGGCGAGAAATTATTTACAGTGTCAGCGAGCCCGACTCTGTTAGATAAAATCACGGAGGCTCAGGAAAAGGATGAAGATTGTGGTAGTATCAAGAAGCGTATTTCCGAAGGGGAAGAGCTCAAGTATAAGATTGATAGCACAGGGCTGCTAAGGTTTGAAGAGAGGATCTAGGTGCCATTGAATCCGGAGTTAAGAGAAGAGATTCTCCAAGAAGCTTATAGTACGAGGTACTCAGTACATCCCGGTAGCACGAAAATATATCAGGATTTGCAGCCATAACTTTGGTGGCCGAATATGAAGAGGGAAGTAGCAGAGTGTGTCAGCAGGTGTCTGACATGCCAATGAGTTAAAGCAGAGCACCAGCGACCGAGCGGACTGCTTCAACCATTAGAGATTCTGGAATGGAAGTGGGAGCACATCACCATGGACTTTGTGGTGGGCTTGCCACCAACACAAAAGGGTTTAGATGCCATCTGGGTGATCGTGGATCGTCTGACCAAGTCTGCTCATTTTCTACCGATCAGGATACGGTACAATTTGGAGCAATTAGCTAAACTCTATGTAAAAGAGATAGTGTCGCGATATGGAGTGCCGGTATCTATTGTGTCGGACAGAGATCCGCGCTTCACGTCAAATTTCTGGAGGAGTCTACAAGAAAGATTGGGAACGCAGTTGAGGTTGAGTACGGCATACCATCCTCAAACTAATGGTCAGAGTGAGCGAACGATTTAGACTTTGGAAGATATGCTCCGAGCAGTCGTGATGGACTTAAAGGGCAACTGGGATGATCATTTGCCATTGGTGGAGTTCGCTTACAACAATAGTTATCACGCTAGTATCGGTATGCCACCGTACGAAGCACTATATGGGAGAAGGTGTCGAACACCGTTGTGTTGGGACGAGGTTGGAGAACGAAAACTCTTAGGACCTGAAATGGTGCAGCAGACCGCAGATACGGTGAAACTGATCAGAAACCGCCTAGTAGCAGCTCAAGACCGTCAGAAGAAGTACGCTGATCTGCATCATCAAAAGCGGGACTTCAACGTGGGCAGTTTTGTGTTCTTGAAGGTATCTCCCTGGAAAGGGAAGATTCGTTTTGGAAAGAAGGGCAAGTTAAGCCCGAGGTTCATAGGACCGTTCGAGATTTTGAGGTGAGTCGGTGAAGTGGCGTACGAGATAGCGTTACCTCCTGAACTTGAGCATATTCACAATGTGTTTTATGTGTCAGTGTTGCGGCCATACAAACCAGACTATAAGCACGTTATATCCTACGAACCAATTCAAGTCGAGAAGGACTTATCGTATGAGGAGATTCCTGTCCAAATACTCGATAGGAAGGAACAAAAGCTAAGGAATAAGATCATTCATTCCGTTAAAGTTCTCTGGAGAAATCACGCAGTTGAGGAAGTTACGTGGGAACTCGAGGAGAAGATGAGAGAAAATTATCTACAGTTATTTGAGTAACCTTATTTTACAATTTCGAGGACGGAATTTTTATAAGGGGGGAGGATGTAATAACCGTGAAATTTTTAAACTCCATTATTAATTAAATATAAAACTTAATTTTTAATGAGCTAACTTTTTACTCTTATTTAAATCTTGTGTGATTAATTGGCTGTGTGATTATGTGACTCCGCATAGTTGCCAAGGTTATTAAAAGGAGTCACTAATGGTTTAATTAAATTAGTGGACTAGCCCTAAAGTTCAGTACCAGAAGAATTGATAAAGTTATTTATTAATTAAATATTCAATTTATTTCAATATAGTGGAGGAATTTATATTGCATAGATTAATTAATATAATTATTAATTAATGTGTGCAATTTGATATTATTATGTAATACTCTATTTAGTAATTTAATACTAAGTGGACTAGAATAAGTTATTAATTCCATCTTTTATGTAATTACGAATTGGGTAATAAATGTATACTAGAGTAATTGGGTTTTTAATTATATGATTTATTTACCTAAGTAGCATTAGTTTGGGACAAAAGTTATGGGACATATCCTATTTATTTCCAAACCGTGGTCTGCATTAAGAGAGAGAGAAAGAGAGATCAAATAGTGAATGCACAGTAGAGCCCCATCCCTTCTTTTCCTCCTTCTTCTCAGCAATAGGCATGAGGCCTATGTTAACTTGCATCAGATGGTAACAATGATGAAGGAGAGAATGGGCAACTCACCAAACCTCCATTGTCCAATAGCTTTTTCTTCTTCTCGTTGGTTCTTCAAATTGGGTAAAAACATTGTCTGGATACTAAATTTTCTATAAATTGGAGCTTCTTCTTCATAAATTTAGTTACTAAATCTTCTGATAAGTTAGTATATAGAGTGAGTATTGTTGAGAGTGAGAGTAATCTAAAATTTAGCATTTGAGGATTTCAATTTAGCATAAAAAAGGTACACTGAGTTCTTCATTTATTAGTTGACGAACTCTAAAAAAATCCATGATTCTTGTTAATTAGTTTATAATTGTTTGCCATGTTGCTATCTTGGTTGCGTATGAGTATAATGATCTCTCTGGGAATACTCTAAATTACCTTTAGAATGGTTAAATTATATGTATAGTCGGATTCTGCAGATGTAGAGCCGATCTTGTGCTTCAGCAGGAGTGGCGCGGCCGCGCCACTCCCAAGGACAAACCATGCGCGGTCGCGCCGTGCATCAGTTTTGGTTGTGTCGTTCTGTCATGTTGCAGCATGTTAGTGTTAGGTTTGTATAAGGCGAACATGCAATCAAATTACATAAATATAACGGAAGCGCGATTAAATCAGATTTTAAAATTTTATACAAACCATCACCATGATCTTTCTTTATGCACAATTATTAATTAAACGAAATAGATAGAGATTAAGAAATTATACCCTCGTAGAATCGTGCTTCCTCGGGTACAAGTTCAACTCCAATTCCTTCGTGTTCTCCTTGAATTCCACCGATTAAATTCCTTCCTTTGATCAACGTTAGCCACCCAAGTGTTTGGCCTCTAGAGGTGATCCACCAAGGAATAATATCTATTCAAGAAGATGGGTGTTGGCAAAACCCTAGTTTCTATCTCTATAGAAATTGTAAGTATTCTCCACAATTCTTATGCAAGAGTGTGTAACCCTAATCTATGATAAGACTTCTCTTATTTATAGATGTAGGAAAAACCCTTCCCTAAACTATTTAGGATTAAGGTTTCTATTCTAATTAAACTCCTTTAATTAATTCTGCTCCTAATCCAATTAGGAATTCATGAGAGAGTACTTCTATTAATTAATTCCCAATCCCTATTAGGAATTAAATAATAGTAATAGTAATAATAATAATAACACTCCTCTTATTAATTTATATTTAATATTTCCAAAATATTAAATAATAAATATTAAGCTATTTAATTTATTCTATCTCCATAGACTAAATTAAATACACATAACTTGTTATTACAATTATGACATTTACTTCTTAAATAAATATTTTCCTTTTGCGGTGTGACCCTTTAGGTTCTCCATATTAAACCGGTTGCGAATAAATCAATTAGAACAATTCTAATCTTATTTAAATAAATAAATTAAACTATTTAATTTATTTAAATAAATAACATTTATTCTACAATAAGGGTAAGCCCCCTTAACGATCAACGACTTTCCAGATAATATAGATTTCAATATTAATCATAAAAGAACCTTTCAGTGAATAGTTATCGTACAATTCAATCCTTCTACCATACAATGTCCCAATTAAATATAAGATATGGATTTACTGTCAAGTCTTATTTTATTTAATTATATGTATTTTGATTCCCAAATGCACAACTCTAAATAATGCAAATTAGAAACTCCTTTCTAATTTCATTCTGCCTTGGCCAAGGACTACTGAGCTGTCATTTATCGAATCACACAGGACATTCACATCTTTTACTAGACGTGATAGATTCTTTGTTGATCATTCACCTATCTCCATGCACAGCTTATTATACCCAATCATACCCTTTGATATACCCCAAAGGTCTTAAGGGATATGTCAAAGTATAACTCATCATATACAAGATACTATGATGATCTCAAGTCTAAGGATCAGTTGTACTACTATCACTAGAGGAATTCCTATTGACAGCCGAGTAAAACTCCATTAGGTATTCCTTAGCGAGCCACGTTCAGTGAACTTATTCTCCAATAAGCACCTACGTACTTGCTTTAGTGTCTCCACACAAATGATTATGAGATCAATCATCCACTTCCTAAGAGCAAGCAACGTATGTACTAATCTATCCGGATTCACTAATCCCCTTTTTAGTAATCCAACGATTAGGAACGATTTTAGTTTGTGAGCTATCTCGAATTTAGATCTCATTAGCATGATCACCATCGTGATTCTAAAAGCATTGCTCAAAACTATGGGTTTATCACATTTAATATAACAACACCATGTAGATAATGTAAAATGCCTTTTATAACTGAATAAGATTACAAAGTATATGCTACATCATATCAAATATGATTGGCTTGTGTGCATTCTACATTCAGTTAGTTAGTTCACTCATGTATATAACTAGGGTTGCCATATATCTAGAGTCCCCGTAAATACCATAAGTTGCATATATTGCTCTATGTATGTATTTTTTTTCAAAAAGAAAACTTACAACTTTGAAATGAACTTGATCAAAGCTTGTGCCTTTAAGTTCTGATCATATAAGCATGTGTATATGACTTAAATATATGTCCAAATGCCTGCGAGTCATGATTTCAAGTAATTTGCATGAGCTAAGTTGCTTGAGGTGACTTAGAGAGATTTTTTAAAGGAAAACATAGAGTTTAAGGACGGATATCGTCCATCACTATGCGAGTTATATTCTGATCATTTAAGCATGACTAATAGGATCTATAATGCCTCTACACATGTTAACATGAACATCATCTAGCTAAATATGCATTTGACGTATGAAAACATGTCTAAGATAATGAAATTTCATGAGTAGCTATGTATTTAGTGTATACATGTGTTGCTTCGCACAAGCATACTTATTAAGCACTGTGTACTGTCATCATGTGATGTTATGGCTATAGTAGTTGATTCCTTGTGAAATAAACTTGAGTAGCTTTAAAGTGTATAGATTTTCAACATTAAACCATATGACGTTGATATGGACTTAGAATGAGCATGCTAGGTTTGGAACCAAGGTAATAACCTTATGAGCATGTGTATGTGATTAATATTAGTAGCCTGTATGCTAGAAGTAAGCTTGGTTCGAGCAGAATGAGATCTCATTCTTGGTCTGTCCAGTAAGTGGCGCGACCGCGCCACTCCTAAGGCAAAAACAAGCACTGTCGCGCCGGTTGCCAGTTTTGCCTAGTTGCTTTGAGTTATGAACAGAGTCTTGTGGCATGTATGTATGTATGTCTTAGCTATATTGCATGATTTAACCGGTGTGCTATGTGTTCAAGCTTACGTTGATGCTTAGAATCGAAGTATTCTAGACTTGTTAACTCATTTAGCTAAGATGGGAATTAATGTTTATAGACTTAGTAATAATGGTTCCATCTAGGTGACTATGTGATTGGTTACTTGGTGTGTAACCTTTTGTAAGTGTAAACTCATGCTAGTTTATACTGTACTAACTAAGGAACCGACTTATTAATGTTAGGTCGTTTCACGCAATTTAAATTAAAGCTAGATTATTGTAGCTGAGCAAGCAGGCAAGTTCTCTACTTTGAAACCTTAATTGTTGCAAGAACCCATTCTTGTATTATTTATTGCAAGTTAATATTTAAGCTTGAACCTTTAATTCCTCAAGCGTGCTCTAAGTGGTTTAATTACTTAACAATTATTCCACATCGTTGTTATTGGCACTCGCACATTGTGAAATTGTTTTCGCGCAAACATTGACTTGTATTTTATTTAAAGTTCTAATATTGATGAACTGCCATAGTTAAGTCTTAGCCATTATCCGGCTAGACATTTGCGGTATAGATTTTAAAAGCTATCCAAACCAATTGATGGTGCGGAATATTGGACTTTATGAACACCCCTTCAATATAGGGGAGTACCCCACGTATCGGATATAAGATACAAAGAACAGAAGTTAAATGTTATGCATACACATATGGTACTAGAGGCTGATCCCCTCGAGTACTTATTTCTGAGCTAGTAACCAAAGGGTCAATTAGCTATTGATTCCATTAGAAGTTTATTGTTCAAAGTCTACTTGACTATCATTCGTTTTAAAAGCAATTATTATTCTTGCTTCCGATATTCATATTGTTGAATTCCTCTCTTCATATTCCGTTCATCATGATATATCCTTTATTGTTGTATTTAAACTTGCTGGGCAAACTAGTTACTCACCCTTGCTATATCATGAACCTTATTGCAGTTAAGCCCGAGACCTCAGGAAAAGACAAGGCAAGGAAAAGATGAAGTATTAGTCTACTAGTGTCTGTATTTTATTTCATGCGTAGTTAAGGAAGTACTATGGTTATTTAAACCCTAAAGTACTGTCAATACAAAAAAATGGGGCTTCAGTAACAACCAATTTTCGTTGCTAAAGGTGTCAAATTTCGTTGCTAAAGGGTTTTGGCAACGACTTTACTGTCGTTGCGTCTTTCGTTGCGCAATGAGCGTTGCTAATTGTTCCGCAACGAACATATTTTTTTCGTTGCCAAAACTAATACATTTTGCAACGAAATTTGGCTTTCGTATAGAGACATCGATCCTTTAGCAACAAAATGTATTGTTGCAGAATAATTAAAATTTTGTTGCTAAAAACCTCATTTCGTTGCAAAAGCCTGCTAATTGGCAACGAAATGAACTCTTTTTTTTTTGCAACGACCATGTATTTTCGTTGCAATTGACACCATTTTGCAACGACATTTTTCGTTGTAGTAAATTATGAAAATTGTTGCCTAAGCTTGCTTTCGTTGCGGAATGTAAATTTTTGGCAACGATTTTCGTTGCTGATTATATTATTTGGCAACGATATTATGCTGAATTAGCAACGAAAATATTTGTTGCTAGTTATTTTTTAATAGCAACAAAAGTCGTCGATTAGCAACGACTTTATATGTTGCCATTTCTTTATATGTGCAACGAAAGTTAATATGATTTGCAACGATAAAAAATATTACCTTTTATTTTAGTATTAGCAACAATATCCTCTCCGTTGTTATTAAGTTAATTTTTCGTTGCCAAATATTATATTTTTAATGCATTAGCAACGAAAATTTATTGCTAAATGTATAAAAAATTGTTGCTATTATTAAAACTTGTTCACTACTTTGGTAACGAATTATATTGTTGCCAAATTCAATGTCCACATAGCAAATAATGACAAAAATACCAAAAACTAAAATATTATTAACTTAATAAAATCATCCACTACATAATCATTCATTATCTTTACACAATTAATCATCTAAAACTACCACAGTTCTTCAATCAAAGTATATATCTACATATATAGAGAGAGTACACTTCATAATTTTGTCCCTTATCTTCCGTAAACGTAGCACATAAATTTAATACCTAGTATTGTAAGGCAGGTCATAGAAGCAGTTTTCCTGCACATATTTAAAAATAATAGCAAGTCAGAAAAATGAAGCAAATAGGTCACACTTAATGCCAAAATCAATACACAAAGACAACAATGTTGTGTTATTTTCTTACTAATCAAGGGACATGGAAGAAGGTAATACCCTTTTTATTGACTACCAAATTAATATATAAATCAAATATCCTGAAGAAGACAAGCATGTGCTTCGTGAACCTCCTCCTGGTGGGTATACATTGACACACGGATCAAGATAATAACTAGTGCTCATAAATAATGCTACAAGTGAACAGACATTTTACAGGCTTATAATGATGACAGTACAACTTGATAAATATGTTCGTGCGTGTAGCGAAAGTCAGAAACATACTTGATGATTCTGCCCGAAAGGAAATTGCTGATTGCGATAACTACTTTTCCTGCTTGATTGCATGATGTTTCTAGAACGAGTCTGATGTTCGGTGCCTTAACAGCATGTCTTGTTGTAATATATTTGGCTGTTGTTGCTGTAATTGTCGCTGTGAATCCTGTTATGGCTCTTTTGCTAAATTCACCTTCTCTAAAACATATATTATGAAACTTCACCAAATTAAACTATGAAACACATATAACAGTCAAAAAAAGTATGATTTACAAAGCATATGCTAGTCATATGGGAATGTTGGATAAACCATTCATCATTTTCAAAGAACCATCATATATGATAGTGAAGCCATATGGAAATAATGTGATAGAAAGGAAATTGATCTTGTTTAAGCAATGCTCAGTTTTTAAAAGGTGATCCTTTGATAATAAAGCACCCGAACTAACTTATACTATTACTAGCCTAAGATATATTTGAAGGATTGATGTGAGATCTTTGATTTCCAAGTCCACTGGTTCGATATAAAAAGGAAAGTTATACAAATGTTGTATATAAAGAAGAAATTGCAAAATGTCAAAGATCAAAGAGCAAACTTACAAGTATTGGTCTTAGATGGGCACCTGGAAAGCTTGAGAACCCAACAGATTCAACGGCTTTTCTGATAGGGTTAAGAAGATTAGATGGGACAGGGGAATTTGCAGTGATGTACTTGTAGATCAAGGCTTGGTGATCTAGCTCCATCCATTGTGATGGAGTGAATGGCCCTCTAACCCCTGTTACCATTCCATGCATGTTTGCAGCATTCAAGCCTCTAGAGCTATAGCCTTAAATAACAGAATGAGAAAAGATTCAGTTGGAACACAAAAAGCCAAATTCTTAAATCAAACCACTTTCACTGCTAACTGAAAATATAAAAGAGAAGAAAAATCTGCCTCTTTCTGACTGCTAATTGTAAAGAAAAGATCAGGGTATAGAAAAGTATACGGCAAAAAAAAAACTTAAGTTTTACTGACTTGTCTGCAACATTTATGGAGCCTACACCTATCATGAATTCTTGTCTTTTGATAAAAGTAAATAAAGCACATACAAAGAGAAACAGGACCAATCGATGATATGTATATTTAAAAAAAAAAAGAGGAATCTTTGCTTTCTCCAGTAGTCCTTTAAATCCATTGCTTCATTTTTCTTCTTCTTTGTGCTTAATAATAGTCCATTGTATCGAAAGACAACAACTACCCATCTCCTTAAAACAGAGAAAAAAAAGATTGAAATTTACAAGAAGGGGAAATCAACAGTTATTTTTTTTCCCTTTTGACAAGACCTAAAACAAATTCCCACTCTACATAAATGAAAAGACCTTTTTCAGCAGTACTTAGAATCAAAAGCAAAATAACTAATGAATACTAGTAATAACTAATTTCTACAACACCCCAACAAGTAAAATACCCCAAATGCTTTTAAAACCCAAAGCTGTCATTCAAATACCCAAATGCTCACTTACACATTTCTTTAATCAAGGAAAATGGCTCATACACAGTTCTTTCTGTGCTCTCACTAAAACTTATGCATACCTAAAACTAAAGGTTTCTTAATATTAGTAGTAAATTAACTTGGTACAGGAAAGTCAGATTTGACATACCCATCAATGATGCTATCAAGATCTGTCATCAAGAATTTTTTTGAGCTGACGCTGGCACTGGACACTAGTATAAAGGAGTTTTTTTTGCTCTTTCCCCGTATCAGTCCCTTCCAACATCTTCCGAGAAAACATAATCCCGGAGAGAGGATTTCTGACTCTGCAAAATGTAAGCTAATGCTTTTAATCTCTTCACAGCAGTTCTGATAACCGTTGTATATGAAGTGCTTGCTGCAGCTCTTGACTTGCTAGCTGCAAGAAGCAAAAGATCCCAGACCATCCAACTTTAATATTCAGTTCCTTCTGTGATCCCTCTAGCAGATTGTGCGGCCCTATGACAGTTAGCTTGGTTTTAAGTTCTGCAAGGATTGATTTCTGATCAACAGGAATGGTGGGATCTTGAATTGACTGCATATTTGCCAATGCCTGTTCAACGTTACAGCCAACTTGGTCAATTACTTCTTGTAATTTAGAAGAAGACAATTTTTGCTTCTTAGCTACTCGATCAAATGCATCCTTAACAGTATTCAACTCCATTCTATAGCACAACAAACAACCTCCGAAAGAAAGTAACAGGCACGAAATTTCATATTACAGGACTGGCAAAGTAAAAATTTCCAATAGTGGTTCTAGTCCCATTCCACTTTTGCCAAGTAGGGCAATAAAAATCACTGAAATGGAATGTAAAGACATTTAACAATAAACAGAAACTTAAATTGAAATTGAGATTTTTAATTAGATATTGAGGACTAAGAGAGAAGGATAAACATAAACTCTTCTAAGTCTTGAGCAAACTATAAATTGATATTCAAGAGTTTGTGCTTACCCAACCTTCCTACACTTGGCTTACCCATAGAAAAATCTTTTTTATTGGCATTAGATATCTACTAGACTAACATGAGATGAAACAACAGTTTGAGGCTATTCTTCCGGCAAGGAGCATGCTGCGAGATATTTTAACAGTACAAACGTAAACAAGCCATGTTATGCCTCATTTGGGGCCTAGATGGTTGGTTTATACGTTCAAAACATGATTTCCAACTTATAACACTACTGCAAGACAATTGACTCCACCTATACCTATACATATACCCATTATGAATACAAGATTCAGCTATAAAGGCAAAATATTTATGTTGGACTTCTAAACAATACCTCTATTCCAGCCATTGGCTATGCAGTGACAAGGCTCTGAGCATAATTGAGAAATAAAGTATACACACTAAACTTTTAGCCTTAATCGTCGAAAAAGGGGCCAAATCTCGTAGCTCCGAACTAAACTTTTCTCTCTCCTCCGATGAAACTTCATCTAGAGGTACTTGCTTTGATGCCGATACAATTCCTAGGGTTTGTACGGAGGAGAGAGAGAGGGTCGTGCCTGAAGAGAGGAGGTATGATGGATCTGAGTTTGAGAGAGAGTTCGAGATCTGGGTCTGGGTTTGAGAGTTCGAGATCTGGGTCTCAGGGTCTAGAGAATTCAAGATCTTAGACTTCAGTTCAGAGTATGGGCTTATTATTTTAACAAGTGTTTTGTTCGGTTATATTATTATTTCAACTTTGCAAAGCTTTGTTCTAATCCAAAAGTGAAACCCGTACAAAATAATCGAAAATCGTAAAAAAATTCGGATATAATTGAAATGTTAAAAATAATTGAATTATCAGAAAATTTCGGTTAAATTATTTCGATTCGATTCGGTAATTCGGTTATACTCGTTTTTTACTCAATCCTAGATAGTTGTCATCAACCAACTTTTCATCCGATCAATTTATGTTTTTACCTATAAAGGCCCATATTTATTTTAAGCATAAGTAATATAAAATTTTAATTTAAAAAATTAAGATAATAATTTAAAATTAACTTTTAATTTATTTGTATAATTAATTATTTTACCAAATATTATCTTTGAACTGTAATATTTAATTAGTATAACAGGTACATATACTTATAGAATTTAATATAGCATATAATATATTATTTTATAAAGAAAATTATATACCTTTGTTATTTAAAAAATATTTCTAGTAAACTAATGTATATATCAATATATTAACTATGATTATGTAAAAAATTAATATTTAAAAATACATTTCAAGTCATAATATCATATCCGTATTCGTATCCAATATTCGACTGATTTTAAAAATACTATCCGGATTCAGTATTCGAAATAATATCTGATTATGGAGAATATCGTTTTCTATTTATTTTATTCGAACGAACAGATTATTCGATTATTCGGGTATCCGAATTCGTTTATCAATTAGGTTAAATTATTAAAAAATTTCGGTTAAATTATTTCGGTTCGGTTCGACAATTCGGTTATACCCGTTTTTTGCTTAGTCCTAACTGATAGTATTATAATTTAATTTTATAATATATTTGGAAAAAAAAAAGAAAAAGAAGAACTAGGAATAACTAGGGGTATACCATTATTATTCTTGTTTTTATGTTTTATTTTTGGACTTAAAAATAGGGAGAAGGGTCAAAAATGCCTGTAGACACCCAAATTTTGCACTTCGTATACTAACCCTGACAGGAGGGCAAATCCGTCAAATGAACCGGCCTGCGAGAGCAAAAGATGAACAAGTACGAACACTCGACGCCACCGCGACGATTTACAATCGAAACCGACGTGACAACAAGGCTGTCCGATTTGAGCATTCCCGAATGATGTGGCACGTCTCCCAGTAATTCCCGGACTGCAAAATACGAACATGTCGGCAAAAATCGACGTCACGACACGAGAATTGAGGCGTAACACGAAAATCGAGAAAGTCAAGCCAGCCAGCCGCGGAATGATCTGCGGCCAATGAGTGCGCCTTTTGAAAACACGGAACTCGAAACACGGAACTCGAAACCAGGCTGAGTGGCTGGTGGGCCAGCCGGCCGCAGATCAATCTGCGGCCAGCCGCAGATCAATCTGCGGCCAGCCGCGGATCAATCTGCGGCTGCCCTAGGCCAGCCTATTTCAGCTCAGTTTCTTCATTTCATCCAGGAGGTTGGCAGCAGCGGAAGAAGAGGGAAAAACAGCAACAGCAGCAGCGAATTAGGAAGAGAAAAGAGAGAAAATAGTGAGGAATTATATCTCTTTTGTGAGATTGTATCACATATATTCTCCACTCTAATTAATATACGAGTTTATACGCATCGTGGTGTCATTTGCAAGGTGAAAAAGAATTCTTTTTATAACAGTTTTGTTATATCATTTTGTTAAATTTTTATCATTTTGGATTATACTAAATGTAGTTTTCTTGTATATTATTGAGAATCCATGGATTAGGGATTATTAATGAGGGTTCCAATGGAACAAAATTCTTCCTAATGACCCGATGATATCCATTTGGTGAATTTTAACTTGTTAATTTTTGTAATATCCATTTTAGGGGTGTGTAAGAATTGTGTATGTGAGCCTAGGAGCGCGACCTCGTGGTCCAAATCCGATGATGGACAATTTTGGTGTATGTAATAGGATCAATTATCCTTGATTGTAAACATGTAATCGTCGGGCCTTAAAACGATACCAAGTTGAAAATCGGGTTTAAGGCCCCGTAATAGTGAAATATGTGATTGTTGGCGTTCGGGGTATTTTGATGGCTTACATGCCCGTGAATAGCCCCCTACGCGTTTTGATGCTCAATTTGATTTGTAACACCAAACAAAGGATCTTCAAAGCCAAAACAATAAAGATTTTTCTAAAATCAATCAAAGTAGGATATTAGCATCACGAGGCTAAAAATTGGAAATGCTAATGAAAGTCGATTCCTATTTTACGAGAAAGCTAAAGAGAAGTTGTTTTCAAATGCCACTAAAATGGTTTTTATAAAAAGAAATAAATGTTTTACTAAACCTTGATATATAGGGCGAAAGAGATCCTAGAAATTGCCCATCATTTATGAAAGCAACGTATAAATCTCGATTCCTATTTTGGCTAAGGTTTACTAAATTCATGTTTTGCCAAAACAACACTTAATGAAAAATCTCATAGCTTTGACAATCAAAATCAAAATTTTCTCATAAAGAAATAAAGCTTTCTCGTGTATGCCGAAAAGACATTCCGAAGCGTTCTCAAATTAAAGCACGACTTTCCCTAAAAATCCAAATGATTCTTTCATACAAACTCACCACAACATTCATATAGGCACACACACACACACGCACATACACACACACATTCAAGAATTAAAGGATAGGAAAAGCATCAAGATTGCGGTAACCGTGTTTCACGGAAGTCGGGGGGTGCCTAACACCTTCCCCTCGCTTAAACAAGCCCCCGAACTCTATGAATCTCGGTTCGTAGACCAATTAATTCGGAGTCACACATGAGCCAGCGATTTACGAAAAAATGAAACTCGGATGAGTTGGTACATCCATTTCAAATATACCAACTGGCGACTCTGGTTAATTGGCTCATCATAAAAAATGATCTTTCAAAACCCCGTCGACATCAATGCCGACCTTTTCCAAAAATCATTCAATCAAAGGCTAAAATCGGAAAAGGACAAAGTGAGGAGAAACCCGGCGTCGACAACTGGCGACTCTGCTGGGGACATTAGAGGGCTTAAGCCGCGTTCAAGTCTTGATGCTATCCTATCCTTTAAAATTCATGAATATGTGTGTGCATGCGATATTTTGATCTTTCGTACGTTTTGTTGTGTGAATGTGTGTTTTGTCCAATAAGTGAATATTTGAATGGAATTGCTCTACTTTTAAGTAATCATTTGCATACGGTGAGGACGATGAATGTGAATGTATGTTGAGAGAGTACCTCATCCTGAGGCGAACTTGTCGGTTGCTTATTACTGGACTCGAAGGGGCTGCTCCCCGGAGATGGCTCAGGAAACGCACCACCCAAATCCGCTCCAATCGAAAGGACTCAGACGAGTAGATTGCGAAGATTTGGGAACCTTCATGCCGAAAAGCCCGTGAGAGTAACCCTAGGATAGGTCAGCCTCAGATTAACCCAGCGCAGGAAAAGTCTCTTCATGCCTTTTTACATTCACGCGTAAATGTCATGATCTCATTCATATATGCCTCCCTTTTTGTCAAAAGAAATTACTAACCTCTATGTATTACAGGGAACAGCTGGGGAGCTTAATAAAATCATGTTTAGCATTTGTTATTGCATTAAAGGATTACTAAACTTTCTGTTTTACAGGGACAGATTAAAAAACCCCAAAACATAAAAGTTACAGCTTTAGCATGCATCCACATTTTTCATTCCCCAGGACTAAACTTCGAACCCTTGTTTCTGTAAGATTGCTCCTCAAACACGTTCGCGATCTAAAAGAGCCCAAAACTCCATATCTGAAATGGCTGATATTCCATCTACCAATTCCGGTTCCATATCCAGGGAGGAATTTGATGACTTTAAGAAGCAGATGTTAGAAATGGCCATAATGCTAAAGGAGCAATTGATGCCCAGACAGGATCCACCTAAGGAAGATCCACCTCAACTTAAGGGCAAGCCAGTCGTCCCAAAGGCCATTCCCGTACCAAACAAGACAGTGATTACTATCCCGGAAGAGGGAGATACGGATGACCTGCGAAAGAAAATGAGACAAATGGAGGAAACCATCCAATCTATGAAGGGCATAGGGTCCCTAGGCAGGGTTAACTATTCAGATTTATGTGTCTTCCCCGGAGCCAGATACCCGGAGAAATTTAAAATCCCCGAATTTGAAAAATACAATGGGAAGGGGGATCCTTATACCCATTTGAAAATCTACATTGGGGAGCTGGGATCTTATGCAGAAGACGAGGGAAAGAAAGAAAACTAAAGAAAGAGAGGAAATGTGACACCCCCAAATTCAGGTACCAATACCTCGAATTTGTTGCTCACGATAAAATGCATCCATACACCTCTAAACAACATAAATCAACTAATGCGGAATAAAATAAACATATGTTGTTCATTACAAAAGGTTCACTACGGTCCCAAGGTGTACAACCTTAAATAAATACATCGCAGAATACATTAATAATACAAAACTATTCCACGATTACACAACGGGATAGTATATATAACTATTACTTAAGCTTTCCTTTGCCTTTGTCCGCTTTGGAACTCCCCGGCTTAACTGCAATAGGTTCATGATATAGCAAGGGTGAGCAACTACTTTGCTCAGCAAGTTTAAAAGCAAGAATGAAGATATATCATGAGTGAATAAGAATAATAGCTACATAGATCAACAATTTATGAACATTGATGAAATAGCTGAAATGACATAATCAAAGTCCAAATGAATCAATGAATAATGATTATTTACTGCTGAGTGGTCCAACCGACCATGAACTTTTGGCCAAAGAGTCAATCATTCGACTAGCTCTTTTAAAACCTGGCCTCGTCAGTTGTACTCGAGGGGATCAGCCTCTCGTACACCATGTATATGCATAACATTTAACTCTGACTGCATCGAATAACCGACACATTATAATCCCCTACATAAGGGTTGCTCTCTCAGTCCAAGAATCCGCACCAACAATCGGTTTGGATAGCTTTTAAAATAATAACCTGTACATGTCTACCCGAAACAAATGGCGTAGACTATCTCCTTAAACAGTTCATGAATGAAGAACTTAAACGTTTCACAATCCAACAATAGATAATGAATTCAAATGCATAAGCTGCGAATATCAATAATTATCTTGGAGGTGGAGTAATTGACAATAATTAGTCCACTAATATGATTCAAAAGTAATAACTAAATTTGAGTCATGAAATTTGCAACAATATACAACCTGTATAAAATACGAAACCTGCTCAAAATATAATTCGAGTAAGGTTAAGGAAAACTTGCCCAACACAAGGGTTAGACAAGCGTTAGGAAACTTGCATAACATACACCTGTTTGTACGAAATAAAAAGAATAGTGCATAAGGTTTAGAAACTTGCCCAACACAAGGGTTAGACAAGGGATAGGAAACTTTCCTGAAGCGCTGCTACAATAATACAACACACGCTCCTTAATATCCTACACAATTAAGTACATATTTACATAACAATTAGTCACATTCCAAATAATGGTTCAAAACGGATGCTACATCATTAAAACACACTGATTGCCACTACGACTACCCAGCCGGTGAGCTGGCGGGGGTCGGGGGGCAGCGCCCCCTGGAAACCAAGCCTAAATTGCAATTAGATTATACAATTTCTGCCTTAAGACAATACTAATTTGGTTGACATTTAATAAATAATTAAGCATTTAGGGCTTAACAAAATATGCTTAGTTAACGTGTCTAATCATTTAATACAAGGAAAAATATAAGTGTTGGACCATGCTGAAGTGGGCTCATTAGGTCCGACCCGATCCGACCCGGTCTGACTAACCGGACCTGGACCGGACACGGAGCTGGCGCTGCAGCGCCAAGCTTAAGCACTGGACCTCACGCTGCGGCGTGAGTCCCGTGTCTTCTCCATGACCGGGCTTCACGCTGCGGCGTGAGCCTTAAAGCTTGGACCTCACGCTGCGGCGCGAGTCCTGGTTTTTCCCCACTTGCCCCTCGCAGCAGCGTGAGCTGCAGGGCATATGGGTGGCACTGCGGCGCCATTCTGCAGTAGCCGGATTCTGGGTTTGTTTCCAGAACGCGACTCCGACCTCCGGCCACTCCAACCTCCATATCTCCTTCAATACACAAGCAATTTGGTCCAATCCGGTTTGCGGTATTCATATTTCGGCTTGCTGAATTGATTGAATTTGGCTTACTGAATTGATAGTTTGCTGAATTAATGAATCTGATTTGCTGAATTAGTGAATCTTGCTTGCTGAATTATAGGATAGTTTGAATCCAGGCTGATGGATTGGATGTTGGTTTAAATCCAGGTCAGTGGATTAGTATGTTTAGAAAATCTAACTTGCTGGATTAGGTATTCAGGATTAATGGATTATAAAGAAGAACTTATAAAATGAAAGATTTAGTGTTAAGTTAGAAGGATTATGATCAAGTAGTAGTACAGTCGTGTTCTTTAATAGTTGATGTATAGTGGCTGGGCTAAACGATTCTTTCAGGGAGCGGAGGTATATACGAACTAGCAACCGATCTAACTCACTGTGAAAACAGTGTAGACGAGACAAAAACTAGTTTGTTGGTTGTTTGTGGGAAACCACTCAGTATACTATATTGAACATTGTTAAAGACTCGATGTGTACTAGCTTTAGAATTATGAATGCGTATGGTGCTAAGGTGTTATCTAATATTTAGTTATGTGGTTAAATGTTAGATAACTTATTTATAAAGAAGGGATATTATAAGGTGATATATGTGATGCTAATTGAAAGATCAATCTTATAACTGATAGGTCTTTTATAAGAGATTAAGTTAAATTGCGTAGCAGTAATCGACGGTACATGCAAGTTTCCTTAACCTTACTCAAGTTTATATTGAGCAAGTTCTATCTTACTCAACTTTTACATTGAGCTAGTTACTCTTAACTCAAACTTGAGTTGTTATGTTTCAAGCATGTTAGTGGTTTAATTCTTGATAATTATTACACCTCCTTAAATTCTTGATTCGCACTTAGTGCATGTTGTATATGTTCATCAGGTATGAAAGGTTGATCACCTTCATTACCTTAAGGTTTAGTTAAATTGGGTCATGGTCATTATTGACACCCTGTATTATTGAATTCAGTTATTCAATCATTGAAATTTTGATTCATGCTCTTTCATAATTATTATATTGTTAAAAAATTCTAAAGCTTATTCATTCTTTCAATCATGATATATCTTTATTGTATTTAAACTTGTTGAGCAAAGTAGTTGTTCACCCTTGCTATATCATGATAACAAATTTCAGAATTAAGGCGAATGTTCGAAGAAAGACAGTTACAAAAGCAAAGGACAAGATTAGATGGTTGTTAACTATTTAGTTATTTGATGTTAGTTAATTGTGTAAACCTTTTGTGAATCCAAAGGTAAATATGTATTAAAATAAAGGTTATAGACCTTGGGATATGTAGCAGAGTTTATTGTATAAACAATTTATGTTTATATCTTCCGCAGTAGTTGTAAATATGATGTATCGTGACGCAGCAGGTCCGAGGTTCAAAGGACCCGGGTTTGGGGGCTTTACAGGTTGGTATCAGAGCTGTAGGTTATAAACCTTAGGTAGGGGTACCTTAGGTTATAACCGCAGGGATAAGGATAAGTAATAAACTCAAATAGAGTTTAAGTGCTAAAAGATGAATTTTTAAAAATTCATTATTAAGTAAAGGAAAAGATAAATAAGATTCAAAGAAGAATCTTGAAAAGTTATAAAGATAAGAATCTGGAGTTATCTGACTCTAGTAGTAAAGATGAAAAGCTTAAATAAAATCATGTAACATGATTAAAGGGAAAGATAAGAAGCTCGTAAAACAAAACGATCATGAGATAGAAAAGAATCGTAATATGATACGATTATAAGAAAAGGTCACAACGTGATCTGATTAAGACATGGAATGATAGATGATCAATCGAATGATTGAAAACTTTATAGCAGGATTGTTGTGTGAAAGTTGTACTATGAAATTGTACTATGTAAACTCATGAAAGAGTGATTAATGTTGATATACGAATTAAATGAAATTCGTATTGAGTAAAGGGAAAGTTAGAATTAGGTGGAATTTCAATGGAGGACTCATGTTAGTGGCTTAGTTGTACAATTCCTTGTATGGGCGGGGAATTTGTGCTTGGTTTGACAACCACTTAGCTTCCTATATTGATAATCATTGAAATATTGGTGTCACGCTATCGATATACGTATGACAAGAAGGTGATTCTTTTCTCATATATATATTTGATAGTTAGAGAATATTAAGAATATGTGCGAGTTCTTTAAACTCATACGTATGGTAAGTTCGTGACTCATAATCGTATGGTGGAACCCCTCAGCGAATGGACGATTTTGGTCTGACTAGGATAATTTCTTAAACCCATATGATTGTGGTAAGTTCCTGAACTCATAACGTGTGGTATGTTTGATGAATTATACCGGAGTATAGAAAGGTTGTGGATGAAGAATTGAGGATTTTTAGCATAGTAAGCTTTAAGGATGATAGAAATACATAGAATTATTAAGCAATGGATCATTAAAGAAATTAAAGTTGATGGTGGAAGCATAGGTATTCCAAATCTTCTAGCTATGCTAGATTTCAAAATTTTTGACATCAAGCTAAATTCGCACTAATGTGCCTTTAAAAATAAAAATGAAATTTTTGTTATCCTCAAAACAGAGTGACGAGTGTGTAGAAGTGGGCTTCGAACCACTAACGCATCGTTACCTGTTGCGACATGATAATACCAAAAATGATTATTTTAGTTTGGAACTGTTTAAAGAAGAGTCTACGCTATTTGTTTCGGCTAGACAAAAAATGATTTAAAATATCAAAATGTATTTTTAAATAGTCATCAATGCATCATGGAACTTGGTGTAGAATGACCGATGATGGAGTCATCAATACAGATTAACCTAGTGTTGGATGTGATCATAGTATCGTCAACCTACTATGGTATGATGTAGTATGACAAAGTCACAAAATGACGGAATCCTCAACGGACTGTAAATACAGTGCGGTATCATGACGTCATAAAATGATTTTCAGAATTTTAAACTAGTTAAAGGAAAGTCAATGCCAATTAAAAGTGGCTAGATAAATGTTTCGATTGGTATTCGAATTATTAGTATATGTCTAGACTATTTGATTCGGCTAGACAAATATTGTAATAATTTATTAAATCAACATAAAAGATGTCAAAGTAAATAGCAGACTCAAATGATGTTCTAATAAAATAGACATAATATGATGTTGACTCAAGCATATGATACAAGTTGGTATCTGACATAAGTTGGTGTCAATGCAAGAGTCCAACACAAGTTGGTATCAAATGGATGCAAGTTGGTATCTGACACAAGTTGGTGTCAGCATTACGTGATACAAGTTGGTATCAAATTGACACAAGTTGGTGTCAAGGTAAGGCAATTTGATATTAAACGAACACAAGTTGGTGTCGGTTAAAATACCAGTTGGGGTATAGTGGATGTCAGAATAAGAAAACAGACACTGGTTTTGTGTCATAGACACTAGTAATGTGTCATAAAAAGCCAGACACTGGTGATGTGTCATAACAAAACAGACACTAGTGTTGTGTCATAATAAAATAGACATTGGTGTTGTGTCATAAAATGATAAACACTGGTGATGTGTTATAATGGAACAGACACTAGTGTTGTGTCATAATGGAACAGACACTGGTGTTGTGTTATAGACATTGGTGATATGCCAAAAGAAGCCAGACACTGGTGATGTGTCATAATAAAATCAAACAGACACTGGTGATGTGTCATAATAAAATCAAATAGATACTGGCGATGTGTCATAAAATGAACACTTGTTATGTGTCATAAGAAGCTAGTCATGGGTGGGGCTAGAGTAAAGTAGACAATGGTGATGTCAAGATAAGATAAACTAGATGATGTTAAAATAAACACATGTGGTGTTATGATAGTAAGAACGGACATAGGGGATATCGAAAGTAAGATATAGGTGATATCAAAGATGGACAGATACAAATAGTAAAGAAATTAGACTCCGGAGAGGGTCAAAAGTAGTGGCAAATCGACACTTGCCAAATATGTAAATATGTAAGATTATACTTTTGGTGAAGGTAGTAATGAAAATTTATATGTACTTTTGGCATAATAGTAATTCCGAGGACGAAATCCTTAGAAGGGGGGAATAATGTGACAACCCAAAAATTTATAAGGTTTATTAATAAAATCTTTAATGATTAAATGAAGGTTAAAGAATAAACCCTAGATTGGAAATAGAGGAATAATTAAAATTTTCGAGAAAAACCTATATGGTTTAATATTGAAAAGAATGTGACGTTTCAAATTTTTGAAATATATTAAATTAAGAATTTAAATAAATAAAATTCTTATTAAATGATATGTTATGTGATATTGTGTTGCATACGTGAATACGAACTATGCAATATGTGACTTTTATGCTTAATAAATATATTATTATATATTATTATTATATATTTATTATATGTAAATAAATTGTAGGGGAAATTTATTTAAAAGAAAGGAGATGGGTAAAGTTAATCTATCGATGTAAGTTAAGTAATTTATAAATTATTTTAAATTGGTGGTATTAAATATACTTAAAGTTTAACTATCATTTTATTAAAGAAATCATGTATTACGTTTTTGGATGTGATGTATGTATGTTTTTAATGTAGTAAGTATATTATTATATTTATTACAGTTAAATTGTTGGGAACAATTTATAGAAGGGAAAAGAAAATAGTTAATTTAAGTATACATAAATATTGTATACTTTAAATAAAGGATATTAAAATAAATTCTAGCATTGAATTATTTTAATAAAGAGGGAATATTGTTTTAATTGAAATATCTTATTTATTGAATAAATTTCCATTTGTAAGGAAATATGAGTGAATGTGTGTTATGTGAATTAAATAAGTTAGTTAATTAATTTAATTTAAGTAAGCAAAGAAATGGAAAGGAAAGATATGTAACATATTTATAAATATTATAAATATGGGAAGCTTAGAAACTTAAGTGATTAATTTAATAGTCCAAGTAGTAAGAATGTAAGGACCGAGAGTTTTATATAATTATATATGTATATTTTTACGAATAATTTTTTTTTAATAATAGAAATTACTTGGAGTATATAATTTGAATATGTGGATTAAGCAAGCTAGTTAATTTATTTTATTTTAAGTTAACTAATATGGATACTTAATCAATTTGATTAAGGAAAAGTAAGATAAGTTATGTTGAGAATTAACATAACTTAAATGTTAACCTTGAATGGTAAATAAAAGATTTATAATCTTTAAAGGATTAACTAGCATTACTAATCTAAAGTGATTATATGACTGTTTAATATCTTATTAAAGGAAATAAGCATATTAAATTATTTGTTAAGTGTAATGTACGCTTTGTGACTTACATTGAATGAATATGTGTATAAATAGATATAATAATTATTTATCAATGATGATAAATATGTTGTGACTTATGTGGAATGTATGTTACTAATTGTTAGTAGGTCTCACTAATAGTTATTTAAATTAGTGGACTAACCTAAGTGTGTTAGTATTAAACAATTGATAAGATAGTAAGTTAATTAAATATTCAATTTACTTGAATATAGCAAGTCTAATTGGGTTATGAAAATAAAGTATAATTATAAATATAATAAAATGTGTATTAATCCTAGTAATATAAATTACTAATGGACTAATTCATTTAGTATTTAATCAAGCCCATTTAATTAGTTTATTGTAGACTTGAAGGATTATTATATAAAGTGGGTAAGTAGCCGATTATAATTTAATTAAACCACATATAGGGAGCCCAATAATTTATTAAATTAGTAGCCCAAAATTGGTAGAAAGTAAACTTAATTTTTCAACTAGCTTAAACCTAGTGTATTCAAGCCCAAAAAGGATTAGGTAATGGCCCAATTTTTGACCCAATAAAGGAGGGACTTTTTAGTCATTTGAGCAAGTAAATTAGTAATTAAAATAAAACAAAAATAGGAGTAAAAGTGGAGGAGGCCAGCCGACATAGAGTACCATAAGTGATGAGTTGTTGCCTTTTAAAATAGTTTGCTTAAGAGAGTGGACAAAAAAGTACAATTGATTAATGACAATACATCACTAAGTTGTCAAAAATTGGTACTTACTCATGATGATAAAATGAAGAGATACAACTTGTATGTCTATAGATTATGCTAGTAATTAGTGGTCATATTCATCTTCTTCCTTGATAGTTTAGAGAGAGAGAGAAAATTAGAAAGAAAGAGATAAGGAGAGAGAAAGATAAATCAAAATAGAAAGAGAAAAGGAAAATCAAGAGGGGCAAGAAGGGAGGTGAACAACAACTTGTGAGGGAGTCATGGGTGTCAAATAATTTCATCTCCTAATTTGGAAAGCAAAGGAAGGAAGTCATCAAGCTAAGAAAAAAGGTATAAAAACCCTAGAAAACCCTAATCTTACTGTAGACACCCAAATTTTGCACTTTGTATACTAACCCTGACAGGAGGGCAAATCCGTCAACTGAACCGCCACGACGACTTGTGATCAAGGTTGACACGACGTCGGGCGAAGCAAACACCCATGAATGATGTGGCGCTTTTTCCAGCGGTTCCCGGACTACAAAATGCAAACCTTTCAGCAGAAACCGATGATCCGACACGAGAATCGAGGTGCAGTTCGGAAAATGAGAAAATCAGCCCACCCAGCCGCAGATTGATCTGCGGCCAAACGATTAAAATAATGGTAGTGCGCGAGACGGCTGAAGTGCGTGGCGGGCGCGGGGAAACCGAGGCCAGCCGCAGATTGATCTGTGGCCAGCCGCAGATCAATCTGCGGCTGCCTAGGGCAACCCCTTATCAGGCCATTTTGCATACAGAAACAGAAGGGAGAAAAAAAGAAGGAGCGGCGGCAGCAGCTCGGAAGGACAGCAAAATCAGCAACAATTAAGAGAGAAAAGAGAGAAAATAGTGAGGAATTGTATCCATTTTGTGAGACTATATATCATATATTTCTACTCTATTCAATACACAAATTCATATATATTGTGGGGATTATTTGCAAAGTGAAAAATCCTTTGTTTTAGCATTTTGTTTTACCATTTTTGTTGAAGCTTTTTGTCATCCGAATTATATTAAATGTAGTTGTTCTTGTATATTGTTGTGAATCCGTGGATTGAGGGCTATTAGTGAGGGTTCTAAATGGAACGAAATTCTCTTAATGGCCCGATGATATCCATTTGGTGAATTTTTAGCTCATTGTAATGATGTATCGTGCATAGATTGTTTAGATTGCTATTTTAGGATCTTGTGGGTGTGTAGCGATTTTGGATGTGAGCCTAGGAGCGCGACCCCGTGGTCCAAATCCGATGATGGACATCTTGTGATATATGTAATAAATTCGATGTACCTTTCATTGTAAATATGTAATTGTCGGGCCTTAAAACGACGCCAAGGCGAAAATCGGGTTTAAGGCCCCGTAATAGTGAAATATGTGATTGTGGGCGTTTGGGTTATTTTGATGGCTTACATGCCCATGAATAACCCCAACGCATTTTATTGCTTGATTTGATTTATGAGACGAAATTGATTTCAAAGCTAAACGCTAAGATTTTCATAAAAATCAATCAAATTAGGTTGTTAGCATCACGAGGCTTAAAATGAGAAGTGCTAACGAATGTCGATTCCTATTTAACGAGAAAGCTAAAGAAAATCGTTTTCAGACATCACAAAAATTGTTTCATAAAATAAGTGACGTTTTATTAAACCGTTGTGCATAGGGTTAAAGAGATCCTAGAAATTGCCCATCATTTGAGTTACGAGGGCAACGTATAGATCTCGATTCCTATTTTGACGAAGGTTTAAAACTCTTGTTTTGCCAAAACGACACCTAAAGAAAAATCCCATGGCTTTTGACAATTAAAATCAAACCTCTCTCATAAAGAATCAAGCTTTCTCGTGTATGCCGAAAAGACATCCCGAAGCGTTCTCAAATTAAAGCACGACTCTCCCTAAAAATCCAAATGATTCTTTCATACAAACTCACCACAACATTCACATAGGCACACACACACACACGCGCGTACATACACACACATTCGAGAATTAAAGGATAGGAAAGCCTCAAGATTGCGGTAACCGTGTTTCACGGAAGTCGGGGGGTGCCTAACACCTTCCCCTCGCTTAAGCAAGCCCCCGAACTCTATGAATCCGGGAATGACCCATCTCCGAACAAGCCCTTTGTGAAGCGAGTCGATTCGCAGACCAATTAATTCGGAGTCACATATGAGCCAGCGATTTATAAAAAACGAAAACTCGGATGAGTTGGTACATCCATTTCAAATATACCAACTGGCGACTCTGGTTAATTGGCTCATCATAAAAAAAATGATATTTCAAAACCCCGTCGACATTCAAGCCGACCTTTTCCAAAAAATCATCTAATCAAAAGGCTAAAATTGGAAAAGGACAAATATCGCATAAGCGGATAAAACCCGCGTCGACAGCTGGCGACTCCGCTGGGGACATTAGAAGGCTTAAGCCGCTTTTGAATCTTGATGCTATCCTATCCTCTAAAATTTATAATTGTGTATGTACGTGCGATATTTTGACTTGTTTTACTTATTGTTGTGTGTGAATGTGTGCCTTTTGTCCAATGAATGAATGATCGAATGGAATTGCTTTACTTCAAAGTAATCATTTGCATACGGTGAGGACGATGAATGTGAATGTATGTTGAGAGTGTACCTCCTCCTGAGGCGAACCTGTCGGTTGCTTATTACTGGACTCGAAGGGGCTGCTCCCCGGAGATGGCTCAGGAAACGCACCACCCAAATCCGCTCCAATCGAAAGGATTCAGACGAGTAGATTGCGAAGATTTGGGGACCTTCATGCCGAAAAGCCCGCGAGAGTAACCCTAGGGTAGGTCAGCCTCTGATAAACCTAACGAAAGGGAAGCTTCTTCATGCCCTTTTATCATTCAGTCGAATAAATAAATGTCATGTAAATGGCATACAACTGTCATACCGGCATCATCGTAATAAATATGTCCTGTATCATGTGATTACATCACCTGCACATATAAAGAGAATATTGACATGGTTTTGCAGGAAGGCAATCCGTGCCACGTACCAAGGTTTTCTAAAACTTCTAAATACTATCCTGTCATCAAACACTGACCTTGTTTTGCAGGATAAGATTAAGAGAACCGTGAAAGCGTGGCATAACGATCACAAAGAACCCGGAGTAGGGGCATATTCGACCACAAAAAAAAGGGAAAAAGAAAAAGAAAAAGATGAAAAAGAAAAAGAAATAATAATAATCATGCATCAGTGTTGACATGCCTCTGCCAACTTGTAACTGGCACAGTACTAAACTACGACCCTTGTTTGTGTTGCGAGATTGCCCCTACGACCCAACTAAGAGGCCGTAAAGTCCATTCCATCCATCCAAATGGCAGAGGCCGATAGCCATGAAATTATAGTTCTGCCACTCCAACAATGCGGCCGAATACGAGGGATTCATCCTAGGACTGAGATTAGCCCTGGGAATGGGAATCAAAAGGATGATAATAGTTGGAGACTCGAATTGGTCATTCGGCAGGCCATGGGAATATACAGCACCAAAGGGAATAATTGGGACCTAGCTACGGGACTGCTGAGATATCTAGAAGCCAAAGAGGCCACATACAACTGAACGAAGTACATGGTGATGTGTGCGGAGCCCATATGAGCAGAGCATTTTCGGCAAAGAAAATCATGTGAACGAGTCACTACTGGCTAACCATGAAAACTGACTGCGATACGCATGTCAGGAAATGCCATCAATGCCAGGTCCATGCCAATGCGATCCATGCACCTCCTAATGAACTCCATTACTTGACCTCACCGTGGCCAGTTGGACCGTGTAGCAGATGATATCTAGGAAGGGGTAAATCCAGGAGTATGGCAGTGAATCCCGGCCAGTAGAAGATCAATGGGTTTTAAAATTCTGAGTTTTATTTCAAATCCCTGCACGCTCATGTCATTTTGTCATGTTATCCAAAAGAAAGATCATGTGCTGAAATGTTTTATATATATGACAAGCATTTTTGTTTTATGTCAGGTATCCCGATTTGAGGCATTCTAGCCTGACAAGCGATAGGCCAAATTTGAAAGAGGATCACGATTTTGGTATAAAGCTAGATTTCGATCTGATGGGGATCGAGCAGGACGAGACAGATATCGACAATACGCCTGGTGAGATCAAAGGATGGGTCGAGGGTAAACCCAAACCCAGTTTAGACCAAACCATCGCCATCAAACGTCAGAGCCCCTAACGATCACAAAGAACCGGAGTAGGGGCAAATTCGAACACAAAAAAAAAATCAAAAAATCAAAAATCCCAAACCTTTCAACAAGTCAGAGGACCGGATCTTTTGTCAGCCCAGCGAGATACCGATGCAACCAGTATGAGGGAGATCACAAGAAAAGCAACTTAATACTGGGGCATTTGTCAACTACCCAGGAAATGATGACGTGCAAATTGGCAACCATGCAACAATCCCATCAACATGCACCATCATCATCAAATGCTACCTCATGTCAATTCAATCTTCAACGGTACGATCATCTGGCACTTGTCAAGCATAGTTTTCCCGGGATACGATGATCCGCGTGAAAGGGGGATTTTATTTGGCGTGATAGGAATCGGATTAATTCTCACAAGCAACCGTGGAGCACGATCGTGAGTATGATTAGACGAAGAAGGCTATTTAACCTTTTGATCGGGTACAAAGCCTTAATTCAAAGCAACGTTTGCGACAGAATCGACCTCATGTGACAGCCTTCACTTTGCATTTGCACAAACTTTCAGTTGTGGGGTATAAAACTATGACGACGTTGATGGCAATTAATACGTAGTTAGACAATCAATAATTATCAAGCTAATATCAAGAAGTCAGACGATAAATGATTATCAGGCTAATGTCTCGAATCGTGGCCTGGGTTATTCGAGTAATTAAGCCCGAGGGGTGTCTCTACACCTGGTGCCCTAAAGCCATCTGGTTTGGGAGTCGCTGGCCCAACACTCGTTACATGGGTAACTTAGAGCCTAAGAAAACGAGCATTACAGTAGAGGAGGCCCGAGTAGATTCGAATCGTGGCATGGGCTACTCGAGTAATTAAGCCTAAGGGGTGTCTCTACATCTGGTGCCCTAAAGCCGTCTGGTTTGGGAGTCACCGGCCTAACACTCGCTACATGGGTAACTCAAGCCTAAGAAAACGAATCTTGCGCAAGGTCAAGCAAAGAATGGATGGGGCAGACCACCAGCTTATCTCGAACCGTGGCCTTTGTTACTCGAGTAAATAAACCCGAAGGGGTGTCTGTACACCTAATACCCCAAAACCGTCTGGTTTGGGAGTCATTGGTCCAAAACTCGTTAAATGGGTAACTTTGAATAACCTAAGAAAATGAGACAAGTGAAGTGGACTGATAAAAAGAAAAGATAATATGAAAAAAAAAAACTCTCGACCTTAAACAAAAGGTCATGAAAGAGAAACCCATACTGAATGCTGCATCGCACAGTGCATTTGTCATATGACGTCAATCCTGCTGAGAACGTTGTCGAGAATGGAGACATAATACTTTGACGAGGGGAGGTATTTCTTTTGAATTCGACCTTACTCACGTACAATGACCATGAATGCTTGAAAGTGTTCTTACGATTTCCTAACCCGTTAAATAGAAAATCATCAATTCACGAAGGATCGAAAAAAACTTCCAATCTAGTACATTCACGGTTCACAACTTGCTAGATTGTGCGATCAATAGATATTCAATTTCATGTGCTTTAACTGCATTTTTGTCGAGATCATAATATCTTTGTGTTAAACTAACACTAACGGCCCGAGCCTTCAAGTTTTGGCATTTGTTAGTCATCTGATAAGCAGGATCTTGCAGAGCTGTGGATAACTCAGCACGATCAACATCGCGAGTTCTCGATGGAAATTCTTGGTAGCGACACGCACCAAGGCAGGGGCAGTTAAGAATCGTGAAATGGAAGGAAGCTGAGGCTGCACAGAACTCCTCGTCATTGGGCCTCTCCCCAATCCTGACTATCACTGCCTCGACATCCAAATGATCCACGTGCATGAGCATATACAATGATGATATAATGCGGGACAACAGCATATCGACCAGCAGAAATGATCAAAAGGCCAAGGAGCCAACATAGCTGTCGATCATCACAGAGAGCGAAACAAACTGCCTCAACTCGATGAAATGAAGACGACTAAGAGCGGACAGAATACCAGACCAGGTTGAAGTCTAGAAACTACACTTCACGACGAGGCGTGATTCAATCAAATGATGGCAAACAATGACGACTGTCGAATCATATCATTTGGCTGAACAGGGGTCATTTCTATCTAAACATATGTGGTGCACATGCATCTGTCCATAACATATCTGCAGATCATGCATAACACCTTTTTCATGCATGCAGGTACGATCAAAATGAAAATCTTCAGGAAAGTACAAGCACGTCGCTTTCAACCTCACAAATGATCAGAGTGATGGCTTTTGCGGCATGGTACGTGGACGATATTGGTGGAAGATCCAGGACAAAAGCCGATCAACAACCCCATCCAAAAAAAAAAAAAAAAAAAACAACAACAAACCCTGGGAAGGGCTGAGATCCACGCGAACCACAACAAGATTGTGAGCAACCCTGGGAAGGGCTGATATCCACAAAAAGAAAAAAGACAAAAAACAACAAACCCTGGGAAGGGCTGAGATCCACGCGAACCACAACAAGATGGTGAGCAACCCTGGGAAGGGCCGATATCCACAAAAAAAGACAAAAAACAACAAACCCTAGGAAAGGCTGAGATCCACGCGAACCACAACAAGATGGTGAGCAACCCTGAGAAGGGCTGATATCCACAAAAAGAAAAAAGACAAAAAACAACAAACCCTGGGAAGGGCTGAGATCCACGCGAACCACAACAAGATGGTGAGCAACCCTGGGAAGGGCTGATATCCACAAAAAGAAAAAAGACAAAAAACAACAAACCCTGGGAAGGGCTGAGATCCAAACACTAACACCCTGGGAAGGGCTGATATCCAAACCACTAACACCTTGGGAATGGCTGATATCCAAACAACTAACACCCTGGGAAGGGCTGAGATCCAAGACAACCAACCGGCGACGATAACCGGGGGTTACGAGATGGATGTTCGGCGACGAAAACTGGCTCCGACAAGATAACCAACCGGCGACGATACCCGGGGGTTACGAGATGGGTGACCGGCGACGATACCCGGCTCCGACGAGACAATCGACCGGCGACGATAACCGGCAATTACGAGATGGACGTCCGGCGACGAAAACCGGCTCCGACAAGATAACCAACCGGCGACGATAACCGGGGGTTACGAGATAGGTGTCTGGCGACGAAAACCGGCCCCGACAAGACAATCGACGGCGACGATAACCGGTGATTACGAGATGGGTGACCGGCGACGAAACCCGGCCCCGACGAGACGATCGACGACGACGATAACCGGCGATCACGAGATGGGTGACCGACGACGAAACCCGGCCCCGACAAGACAGCCAACCGGCGACGATACCCGGGGGTTACGAGATGGGTGACCGGCGACGAAACCCGGCCCCGAACGAGACGATAGATTGGAAGAGTGAACCCAACGAATAACAAATACGGTCCAGGGGTTGATGCGTTGACACTCTTACGAATGTTTTGCATGCATTACATCTTGTGTTGCATCATAAGCTACATGTGTTGTATCATGTATGTACTGTCATTCTTAAACATTGTCATTCATGCATCGGGTGTCTATTTCTTTATCATGTTCATTTCATTTAACATTTCATAAACATGATAAAGAGGGGCAGCTGTAGACACCCAAATTTTGCACTTTGTATACTAACCCTGACAGGAGGGCAAATCCGTCAACTGAACCGCCACGACGACTTGTGATCAAGGTTGACACGACGTCGGGCGAAGCAAACACCCATGAATGATGTGGCGCTTTTTCCAGCGGTTCCCGGACTACAAAATGCAAACCTTTTAGCAGAAACCGATGATCCGACACGAGAATCGAGGTGCAGTTCGGAAAATGAGAAAATCAGCCCACCCAGCCGCAGATTGATCTGCGGCCAAACGATTAAAATAATGGTAGTGCGCGAGACGGCTAAAGTGCGCGGCGGGCGCGGGGAAACCGAGGCCAGCCGCAGATTGATCTGCGGCCAGCCGCAGATCAATCTGCGGCTGCCTAGGGCAACCCCTTATCAGGCCATTTTGCATACAGAAACAGAAGGGAGAAAAAAAGGAGCGGCGGCTGCAGCTCGGAAGGACAGCAACATCAGCAACAATTAAGAGAGAAAAGAGAGAAAATAGTGAGGAATTGTATCCATTTTGTGAGACTATATATCATATATTTCTACTCTATTCAATACACAAATTCATATATATTGTGGGGATTATTTGCAAAGTGAAAAATCCTTTGTTTTAGCATTTTGTTTTACCATTTTTGTTGAAGCTTTTTGTCATCCGAATTATATTAAATGTAGTTGTTCTTGTATATTGTTGTGAATCCGTGGATTGAGGGCTATTAGTGAGGGTTCTAAATGGAACGAAATTCTCTTAATGGCCCGATGATATCCATTTGGTGAATTTTTAGCTCGTTGTAATGATGTATTGTGCATAGATTGTTTAGATTGCTATTTTAGGATCTTGTGGGTGTGTAGCGATTTTGGATGTGAGCCTAGGAGCGCGACCCCGTGGTCCAAATCCGATGATGGACATCTTGTGATATATGTAATAAATTCGATGTACCTTTCATTGTAAATATGTAATTGTCGGGCCTTAAAACGACGCCAAGGCGAAAATCGGGTTTAAGGCCCCGTAATAGTGAAATATGTTATTGTGGGCGTTTGGGTTATTTTGATGGCTTACATGCCCATGAATAACCCCAACGCATTTTATTGCTTGATTTGATTTATGAGACGAAATTGATTTCAAAGCTAAACGCTAAGATTTTCATAAAAATCAATCAAATTAGGTTGTTAGCATCACGAGGCTTAAAATGAGAAGTGCTAACGAATGTCGATTCCTATTTAACGAGAAAGCTAAAGAAAATCGTTTTCAGACATCACAAAAATTGTTTCATAAAATAAGTAACGTTTTATTAAACCGTTGTGCATAGGGTTAAAGAGATCCTAGAAATTGCCCATCATTTGAGTTACGAGGGCAACGTATAGATCTCGATTCCTATTTTGACGAAGGTTTAAAACTCTTGTTTTGCCAAAACGACACCTAAAGAAAAATCCCATGGCTTTTGACAATTAAAATCAAACCTCTCTCATAAAGAATCAAGCTTTCTCGTGTATGCCGAAAAGACATCCCGAAGCGTTCTCAAATTAAAGCACGACTCTCCCTAAAAATCCAAATGATTCTTTCATACAAACTCACCACAACATTCACATAGGCACACACACACACACACGCGCGCACATACACACACATTCGAGAATTAAAGGATAGGAAAGCCTCAAGATTGCGGTAACCGTGTTTCACGGAAGTCGGGGGGTGCCTAACACCTTCCCCTCGCTTAAGCAAGCCCCCGAACTCTATGAATCTCGATTCGCAGACCAATTAATTCGGAGTCACATATGAGCCAGCGATTTATAAAAAACGAAAACTCGGATGAGTTGGTACATCCATTTCAAATATACCAACTGGGGACTCTGGTTAGTTGGCTCATCATAAAAAAAACGATATTTCAAAACCCCGTCGACATTCAAGCCGACCTTTTCCAAAAAATCATCTAATCAAAAGGCTAAAATTGGAAAAGGACAAATATCGCATAAGCGGATAAAACCGGCGTCGACACTTACTTTTCTTTTAATTTTATGGTAGAAAAGTTATCATCAAGGTTTTTATGTTTATAATCTTGCTAAATATGTTTATGTTTGTTGATATATGGTTGTTGTATGAAATGGTATGGATTTGTGTAGAAAAATTAAACTAAAAGCTTAAAAATATTTTTACCGACGAACAAACCATAGCTTGTTCGAATAAATTGTGTATTTTGGAATCTATACATGCTATTGTTGATTTTCATTTTTTTAGTTTTAAGGGGTAAGTTAGGAAGAGAACCTCGTTGGAATCATTGAAAAAGAAGTTAAAATGAGAAAGTTAAAATGAAAAATATAGTTCAGAAAGATACGAATCCAACAAGTCTGACTACACCTTAATCCGAGTTGTAGATTTTATTTTATTCGCGTTTCCGTGAAGGACCCCGCAACTGGAATAGAAGAGGCAGCCTGCATGAATTAATTAAAGTGAACCGGTCCGGTTCACGAGGGGATTCTGGCGACGGTTCAGGCCTTTTTCGGCCGGTTCCGGCGACGAGTCCCGACCCAAAGGTTTTCTAAAATGTGAAAAAAAAGAATATTATAATTATTTAATTTAGAATTTGTTTGAGTAGTTAATGGTCTAATTCTTTTTAGCTCACTTGAATTTACTAACTAATAAATTTTAATGCTACTAATTAATAATTACACTAATTAAATATTGTTTAAGTGTAATTAGCTATTTAGTTATTATTTTATTAATATTGGGTAATAATTAAATAGAGTTAATGTTACTAAGCTAACTATTTGTTATTTAGTAAAACTAAATAACAAATAGGGATAAAGAATTAATTAATTATTATTTTGTTAATGTTAAATAATGATTTAAGAATGTTAAAGTTAATAAATGAAATATTTATTATTTGAGTAAGATTAGGTAAGTAATATCAATAATTACTTACTCATATGTTAGTTAATTAACATAAAAAGTTATTTTGAATGTAGTTTGTTGAAATGGATATTCAATGGACTATATTAGGTTTATGGTATGCTAAAATGAGGAATCCGGGCTGCTGGATTTGGCAATTCGGGTTGCTGCATTTAACAATCTAGCTGACTGGATTTGGCAATCCAGTTTGCTGAATTTGACAATCTAGTTTGCTGGATTGGGCAATATAGTTTGCTGTATTGGAGAAAATAGTTTGATGAATTGAATAGTGTGAATCCAGAATACTGGATTAGAGAGCAGCTTGAATCCAGGGTGCGGGATTATAATCCAGGTTGGAATCCAGTTTGCTGGATTGGGTATTTAACCTACGGGATCATAAAGAAAGACCTATAAAATGAAAGATATAGTGTTAATTCATAAGGTATATGATAAAATAGTGGTACAATCGTACTTTTTAATAGTTAATGTATAGTATCTGGGCTAAATGATTCCTTTAGGGAGCGAAGGTATATACGAACTAGCAACCGATCTAACTCACTGTGAAAACAGTGTAGACGAGACGGAAACTAGTTTGTTGGTTGTTTGTAGGAAACCACTCAGCATACTATATTGAACACTATTAAAGACTCGATGTGTGCTAGTTTTAAAATTATGAATGTATATGGTGTTAAAGTACTATCTAATATTTGATTATGTACTTAAATATTAGAAGTGATATTATAAGGTATAATATGATTGGCTGATTGGAAGATCAATCTTATGACTGATAGGTCTTACGAAAGAAGTTAAATTAAATTGCGTAGCAGTAGTCAACGATCAAGGCAAGTTCCTAACCCTAAACTTCTTACATTATTGCAAGTTTCCTAACTCAAACTCGAGTTATTACATTTGAAGCATGCTAGTGGATTAATTATTGATAATTATTCCACATCTATGATTATTGATATTCGCACTTTGTGCAATTGATTTCTTGTTCTATTATTTGAACTGAGAAATAATTAGAGTTCTTTATTCATAAATTGTTTATGAGCCATGTCTCAGCTAATTGTGTCAGCTGGACCAAATAACTGTTTATTAGCCATGTCTTAGCTAGTTGTTTCGGCTAGACTAATATTAAATTGATATTGTATGAAACGTTCTATTATTTGACCTAATTCGTTATTAAAGATATATGCCATTTGATTCAGCTAGATCAAAATTGATATAATATGTTGAACTCAAAGTATTTCTTTGAAAACTATCCAAACCATATTGATGTGGTACGGACTCACGATATAAGACTGAGATGAACAACCCTGAAAAATAAATCAGGGGAAATTTTATTGTCGGTAACCCGACCGCGCGCTATGTTTGAGAATTATGCATAATCTCAGGTATAATAAGGCTGATCACCTTACGTACTTGCAGAAGAGTAAAGATTAGTTTTTATAGCTAACTTTTACTCTTGAGGTAGTCAGTAATAATAATAACTGATGATTCCTCCAGTAGTTCTTGATCCATTTGTGATCACTCAGCATGAAATCTGGGAATAACCTTATGTATTGAATATTATCGTAGAATTGCTAATCCTTCATAATCAATTGAATATTATTGAATCTTCGAAAGAATTTTAACTCTTTCATTCTTGATGTATTATTTAGCTATTTTGAAATCTTTTGATTATTGGTGAAGTTCTATAAAAGTTAAACTCCTCTGTTCTTGATATATATCCTTTATTGTACTCTTAACTTGCTGAGCAAACTCGTTGCTCACCCTTGCTTAAATAAAATATTTCAGCTAAAGCCGAAGTAGCCGAAGGATCTAATAAGGATAAAGGCAAAGCGAAGGCGACCAAGTAGTATCAAGTTGTTTAATGATTATTATATTATAATTTTGCTTAAGTCTGTTGTATTAATAGACATGTAATGTTAAGGTTAGTCAACCTGGGATGACGATGATATAATTATGTCTTAATGTTTGTTTTTATTAAGATAATGTAATGAATGATATAATTCATGCAATGAATGGGTAGTTAGATGAGATGTGTATGTTGTACCGTGAGCACCGAATCTGAGGTTCAAGGGACCCGGATTTGGGGGCGTCACAAAGAAAATACTAGTGGACTAGCCTAGTTAGTTTATTAACTAAGCTCACTCATTTAGTTAATCATGGACTTGGATAATTAATAGGTGGACTTATTAAAATTAGCCCAACATCTAAATAAATTACTAGTCAAACATGGATTAAAAATAAAAGGAAGGTCTTGTAACCTAATTATATATTAGGTATGAAAATTTAATAACTTAAGGGTTATGGCATGGGAGAATAATAGTATTTGAAATAAATACTAACCCTAAGAGATTTATTTTATATATCTCAACTAATTAATTTTATAACCTAATTAAAGTAAGTCTAATTAGGTTAAGAAATTAAATGTACATGAGTAAGGATTTAAATTACAAATGAGTGGACTAGAAACCCTAATTAAATAATTAGGGTAGAATAATATTAAATGTGTTGGACCTAATTTAATTTCATGGCCCAAATGAATTAATTAGAGAGCCCAAACACTTAAATGAATGCCCCAAATTTAACCCAATTAAGGAAGGGCATTAAGGTCATTTGTGGGGCTTAATAATGCTAGTAAAATAAATCACAAGTGGACAATTTTGCCCTCATTTGGGCAGCTAGGAAGAGAAAAGAAGGAGTATTAGGCATATGCTCAAATCATTTCATATCTTCATTTGTCAAAGTTGGTGATCCACTTCATACATGTCACCTTGTTATTGGGCCACTTTAGATTGCAAGCTAGACAAAGAGATAAGATGAGATAAGGTAGAGAGAGAAGATGGAAGATATTGGAAGATTAGAATAGATATACAACATATATCTATACATATTTCCTAAGAACACAAAATCTATTTTATTTTCTCTTTCCTCTCACTTCCTATTTTGCTAAAGAAAGAAAACTAAAGAAAGAGAGGAAAATAGAAAGGGGGCTGCTGACCATGAGAGAGGAGAAGAGAGGGAGGGGTAGCCATAAAAGCCATGGAAGAAGAAAAAGAAGAAAAAGGAATCAAGAAGGAAGAAGGTATAAAACTTCTAAAAATCCTAGAAACCTTAATCTTGTTTTCTTTTAATTTTTATGGTAGAAAAGTTATCATCAAGATGTTTATGTTTAGAATCATGCTAAATATATTTATATATGATGTCTTGTGTTTGATTGTGCTCAACTTGGGTATTTGTGTTGATTGGTTGAAAAGAAAAAGAAAAGAAAACTTAGTTCGTTTTAAAAAAAGTTAGAAAACCCTAGTTTTTTCTCACTTTATATGAGTACCATTTGAAATCTATTCACTCTTTTTGCGATCCGTCAAAGAGAGGAGTTAGATATTGTTAAACCCAAGTGGTAGAACTCAAAAATGTATTCACAAGATTCGGAACTCCGCGTACAATAATTAGCGATGAAGGGTCGCACTTTTGTAACAAGAACTTTAATGCCCTTCTTGCTAAATATGGGGTAACCCATAAAATTGCCACGGCCTATCATCCTCAAACAAGTGGTCAGGTGGAGGTATCCAATAGAGAGGTGAAAAGGATTTTGGAGAAGGTTGTAAACTCGAATAGAAAGGACTGGTCTATGAAGCTTGATGACGCCTTATGGGCGTATAGGACGGCATACAAAACTCCTATCGGAATGTCACCATATCAGCTTGTGTATGGGAAAGCATGTCACTTGCCGGTGGAACTTGAACATAGTGCTTATTGGGCCATCCGGAAGCTAAACTTTGATTTGAATGCCGCGGGAGAGAAACGCCTCTTACAACTCAATGAGATGGATGAGTTCCGTCTCCAGTCCTATGAGAATGCAAAGCTCTATAAGGAGAAAGTCAAGAGGTGGCACGACAAGAAGATTATCGATTGAGCGTTTGAGGTTGGACAACCCGTCCTCCTCTATAATTCTCGGTTGAAGCTATTTCCCAGTAAGCTCAAATCACGATGGTCAGGGCCATTCTATATCAATCATGTATTCCCGCATGGTGCAATTGAACTGCGGGATGAGAAGACAAACCAATTGTTCAAGGTGAACGGGAAAAGAATTAAGCACTATTGGGGTGGCGACATCGAGCGCCAAAAGACCTCAATTAATCTCGTTGATCCAATATGAAGGGGGTATAGTCAGGCTGAGGACTTTAACTCAAGCGCTAATTGGGAGGCAACCCAATGTTTCATTTTAATGTTTAAGTCAAATTATTTTTGAAAAAAAAAAAACAAAAAAAAAAAAATAAAATTCAAAAGGATGATTTTTAGTGTTAATTGTTTCTAATATTGTTAATTTTGTTGCTACATGTAGGTAATTGTATCCAATTTTGGCAATTGAGCGATGCGTGTCAGCGAAACGCCGATGGCACGCCAGCAGCAGCACGTCAGCAGCAGCACGCCAGCAGCACCAGGCAGGCGCCAGCGTGCGGGCGCACTAGGCGCCGCGCGGGCGCGCGCGCACCAGGCGCAACGCTCGGTAGCAGGCGAGGCGCAGCAGGCGCGCGCATGCGGGCGCGCTGGGTGGCACCAGGCGCGCGCGGGCGCACAGCAGGCCGTGCGGCCGCACCTGGGCTGTTGGCTTGGTTCCTTAAAACACCATTTTGGCTCATTTTTGTTTGTCACTCCATTCTTATATCTCTCTCCTCCCACTTCATAGCCAACTTGCTTAAACTTACCCAAACTCAGTTTTGTGCCCCATTGCAACATATTGGCACCCAATTGCGGTAACCCATCATCATTCTCACCTTCCATCTTGGATTTGAGTAACATTTTGAAGGTTTTTGAAGAATTTCTTTGGTTTTTCACAAGTTCTCCAAGATAAAGTAATAAGGGCTATAAATTTCTAATTTTTCTTGCTTGGGTGCTGTGTTTTGGTGATTTTGATTAGCAGGTACATATCTGGCTCCTATTGCAAGGCTTTGTGGAGGGTTTGGCCTAGTCCCCATTGCACTTACACTTGTTAAGGAGTGCACACCAACTGTTCGACAAATTGCCTTAGTGGGATTTCGTGGCTATTTTGAGTGTTTTTCTTGCATCTCTGATCTTGATGGCCACCAAACGACAAAGGGGTGAACCTTCCTCATCCAGGGCATATGATAAGAAAAGGTTTGTCAGTGCGGAAGCCTCCGAACGTAACCACACCACCATGGTCACAAAATCTTTGATTCCGGAACAGGGTATTCTTCTTGACGCAATAAACAACTGGGGGTTGACTGAAATAATTAGGGAAAGAGGATGGGAAACTTTTGCCGCTCAGCCCGAGCCTGCGTGTATTCCTCTTGTCAGGGAATTCTACGCTAATGCATTAGAAGCTGAAAATTATGTGGTAACGGTTAGGGGCAAGAAAGTTTCATTTGGAAAAAGGAGCATTGAAGAATACTATAACCTACCTAAAAGTCATGGTGAGGATGACCTTACTAAATATGGGGCCGACAAGCCTGACTGGGATGCATTCATTACAACATTATGCAAACCCGGTGATCGTTGGGCTACGACAAGGGGAGAGCCGGTGCATTTTCGCCAAGGCGACTTAAGCAAATATGGGAAAGCATGGTTATACTTCATCAATGCAAAGTTATGGCCGACCACACACGCAACTCAAGTAATTCCAATGCGGGCTCTTATCCTGTTTTATTTGGTGACTGGGCAGAGCATTAGTGTGGGTCGGTTGATTCGGAACTCAATTCTTCAGTTTGTTAATGGGAAGTCTTCAGGCGGGTTGCCACACCCATCCCTAATCTGCGGGTTGTGCAAGAGGGCCAAAGTTAAGGTGCATGCCCACGAGTTACTTGAACAACCACTCACACCCATTGACAGCCTAGCTATTGGCCTTTACAAGGTCTGGAATGGGGCGGCACCGGAGCCACATGGTGCTGGGTTTTTACCGTTAGTTCAGCCTCACGAGCCCGAGTCAAGTGTCGGAACTCCACCACCAAGCACGGAGCACACCAAGGTGTCTAGCTCTTCTATGGACATACTTATTGCTGAGATGCGGGAGCTTCGTCGTGACAATAAGGCGATGAGGGCCGAAATGCAACAGAACGAGCAAGCAAGACTATGGGAAGAGCAGGAGAGGGGGCGTGAGCATAGGCGCATGTCCCGCCGCCTTGATCACTCCATTCAGCAAGTTAATTCCTTATGCATTTACACTACCGATTTTTGTAACGCGGCTGCACAGGTGATCAACAACAGCGGGGCCAATACCGGCCCCAATGCAGTCCAATTTCCCATGACACCTATGTTCCCGGAGTATGGCTTTGACTCGGATGATGACGCTGCTTGAGTTCCCCGGTGATGTTCTCTATTTAAATTCTGTCTATTTTAAACATCGAGGACTATGTTTACTTTAAGTTTGGGGGTGTGTGTTAGTTTAATTGTGTCATGTTATTGTGTCCAAGTTGTGTGTGTTAGTTTAAGTTATTCATGTTATTGTGTCCAAGTTGTGTGTGTTTCAAGAATGGCCAATGATATTCTGCTGGTTAAGGTGTTTCTTTCTAAAGTAAGGCTCGAGCAGACTTAGTTACTTCTTAACATTATGGCTAACTCCCCTACTCTTGGTTACGTTAACTCCTCACGTTTTCAGCATGCCTGTTAGTTAGTTAGTATTGAGAAATCTCATTTACTTTTATGTTTGGGTGATTATACTTGAAATGTACTGAACTCATGTCTGCAACCTGTTTTGTCATTTTAGGCTTTCATATAAGTTTGGGGGAAGTTATTGAATTGAAAAAAAAAAAAAACTGACCAAGTTTAATTATGTGGCCTTTGCTACTCGAGTTAATAGACCCTTTGGGGTGTTTTACACCTAATGCCGTAAAGCCATCTGGTTTGGGAGTCATTGATCAAACGCTCGTTACATGGGTAGCTCTGAATTGCCTAATGTGATTAGACATTGCATGGTCATGCGATTAGTAAGGTGAGATGGAGCGTAAAACGCACTCACCAATGTGATTACTCATTACTGCATCAATGTACTTGGAACCCCCCTTCTTATGTGGTCGTCTTGTTTGATTTTCTCTAGGTAACGATGAGTTTGTAGATTTATAGTATAATCCCTCGGAAGTTAAGTTCATGCGTTAGCTCTTTCCTAACTTACATAAACAGATATCATGCACTCACACACACACTACTGGGATCTTGAGTAGCCGTGTGCTTAGAACTCTTGTTATATTGTAACTTTTCAGTCTGCTTGGGCCCCTTTTTGATCTTTTTTCCCTTGAGGCCAATTCTTGGAATCACTTTCCTCTAAATTCAGTTGTTTTTATATAAATTAGTATATCTCTCTTTACTTGAGGACAAGCAAAGATTTAAGTTTGGGGGTATTTGATGAGTGTGTTTTATATACACAATTTGGGTACTTTTGGCCTTGATAATTTGTAACTCTTTAGGTATTTTATATAGTTTTTATGTATTTTTATCTTATTTTTACATAAATTAGTTTTTAGTTACTTTTACATGTTTTATGTTGCTTTGATGCATTTTTATTACGTTTGTAGGAATTGAAATAAAGACCGCTCGGATCGTTGTTTGAATTGACTCATTGTCCGTGCCTGGACGGCGGTGCCCGAATGGTAATATGATGGATTGTGGTGATTGGCGACGCCCGGTGCTTAATTTGACAATATTTGGTAGTTGGGCGTGCACGGAGTTGGATTGTGTGCACGGCGTTCGGCGTCGGCCAAGCCACGTGGGCATGCCCGTGCTTGGATGTCCGTGCCCAAATAATAACACGGTGAGAAATTATGTTTGGCGATGCTCGGGGCATAATTTGATGATATTTGGTAGTTGGGCGTGCACGACGTTGGATTGCGTGCACGGCGTTCGGCGTCGACCAAGTCGCGGGCACGGCGTGCGGCTGGGCGCTGGGCAGCCTCGGCAGCCTCGGTGTTGGGTGCGCGCGCGCGGGCGGCATGGCTCGGTATGGCCTCGGCAGCATCCAGGTGCTTGGGCGCGGACGCGCGCCTGGGCGTGCGGGCGCACGGGCAGGCTCGGCAGCCAACCTCAGTGCATGCGGGCGGCTTGGCTCGGCAGCATCCAGGTGCTTGGGCGCGGGCGCGCGCCTGGGCGTGCAGGCGCACGGGCGGCCTCGGCAGCCAGCCTCGGCAGCCTCGGCAGCGCATGCGGGCGAGCGGGAGGCATGCAGGCGCATGTATGCGGGCGCACGCCTGGGCGTGCGGGCGCACGCTGCCGTGCTGAGTGCGATCTGACACACCTTCAGTGCGATCTGAGCTGCATTTTGTCCGATTTTGGCTAGGGTTTCTTGATGCAGACTATATATAATCTCTTCTAAGCCTCATATCAGATATCTAGAGAGAGGGAGGCTACAACATACATCAACCAACAGAGCTCAAGGCTGCAAATCAAGCTGAATCAAGCCAAAAGCCAAGGAACTCAGTCAAGAAGAATTGCAAGGCCAAGGTGGAGAGCTAGAAACCATCAGCAACCAAAGGAACACCAGCTGAATAGCTTCAAAAGTGGTTTCATTTCTAGATTTCCATCTCCTTTGTAATTCAAATTTGACAATGTATCAATCAAAAATGATGTTTATTGTAGCTATCATGAAATAACCTTCTATTCTAAGATTGCAATGAAACCCAACACTTAATTTGAATTGAATTCTCTCTCTATTGATTTTAGTTATGCATTTGTGAATTGATTGTCATAACCTTTGCTTCTAGATTAATTGCTTGGCCCGTAATTACCGTGGGAACCTATATGAACTTGACGAACGGATTATAGGTTAAGACCTAGTTATGATAACATGCGAAAGTATAGATTGTTGTGGGTTATTAATTTGGATTAAGTGATATGTGTCCTATTAATTATCTGCAATAATAGGTATCTTGATAGTAGTTGGGATAGATATATACCTAATTACCGCATGCAACCTATTGAGAATCTAGTCTTAATGACTTCCGAGGTGAAAGTTGGTAATGGAAGGGAGGATTAATTAGATTTGGTGACATGTGTCTATAAATTATTCCTGAAATTAGTCTCTTGATAGTGTATAGGATAGACATATACCTATGCACCGCTTAGGAAGATTCGTGATTGACCATCGACAGAGGCTCTTATGTAGTTTTGATTTCTCGGTTGTCAATTCGTATGCTATAATTGATTGAAAAGAGAGAGTTAGGAGATTCAAATAACGTGTTGGGGGAAATTGTAATCTTAGACCTTTCTATCTTGATATTTTATCGCATTTTACTCATTACTTAACTTGTGAACTCAACAATCAACAAACAATCAAACCTTCTTTGTTTAAATTAGATCAAATTGATATACGATTGATACTTGGTTATTATTTGTCACAATTCCCTGTGGGTTCGACTCTTATCTTATCATATATTACTTGTGGGCCGTGTATACTTGCACGTGTGTGTTTATCGATTGCTAAATCGACCAACATGCTCAACTTGGGTATTTGTGTTGATTGGTTGAAAAGAAAAAGAAAAGAAAACTTAGTTCGTTTTAAAAAAAGTTAGAAAACCCTAGTTTTTTCTCACTTTATATGAGTACCATTTGAAATCTATTCACTCTTTTTGCGATCCGTCAAAGAGAGGATTTAGATATTGTTAAACCCAAGTGGTAGAACTCAAAAATAATAAATTTCCAAGCCGTGGTGACTGTTTTGGTAAAAACAGTCCAAGTGGTTCAAAGGGGAAAAAGGGCTGCTACAAGTCAGTCCAATTCGGGGATATTTTCGTCAACTTTTTATGCTCTAAAACTTCTAAAGTCTTTAGATGATAATATAGGATGTTATGTGAGTCCTGTAAAAATTTGAGAATTTTTGGCCTTGTAGAATGAAAGTTATGGTTGTTATGGCGAAGGACCCCAAATCGGGAAACGGGACCAAAACCCGTTGATCTCTAGTTTTCGTGTACGGTTTTGACTCTTTGGAAGGTGCAATAAATTCAGGTGTTTTTACCACTGAAAATATAGGGAGTTAGGTAGCTCTTGTCCAAAAATTGCCGCATTCCGACTTGTAATGAAGAATCTACGGCTAAAATAAAAACGTATAGTTTTTCGACGAAAATGGCTAAAATTGAAGTTCTATAAATCCGATGACCACAAAATTTTAACTGGGAGTAGTTGTTAATATGTATAAGATTCTATCAAAAATTTGAAGTCATCGGAGTTGTGCAAGATAGTGATCATTTTTTTTAGTTTCGAAAGTTAAAACGGACGTTTGAAAAATGTTAAAAGAAATTGAAAATTTTCATAAGGAAAGTATTTTTGAGTATGGAATATATGTACATTTGTGCGGCAAGACTTGAAAAAAATAAAAATCGATTATTAAAAGAGGATAAGTCATTTTAAGAATACAGTTTCCAATCCGGTTTGCGGTATTCATATTTCGGCTTGCTGAATTGATTGAATCTGGCTTGCTAAATTAGTAGTTTGCTGAATTAATGAATCTGGTTTGCTGAATTAGTGAATCTAGCTTGCTGAATTGTAGGATAGTTTGAATCCAGGATGATGGATTGGATGGTTGTTTAAATCCAGGTCAGTGGATTAGTATGTTTAGAAAATCTAACTTGCTGGATTAGGTATTTAGGCTTAATGGATTATAAAGAAGAACTTATAAAATGAAAGATTTAGTGTTAAGTCATAAGGATTATGATCAAGTAGTAGTACAATCGTGTTCTTTAATAGTTGATGTATAGTGGCTAGGCTAAACGATTCCTTCAGGGAGCGGAGGTATATACGAACTAGCAACCGATCTAACTCACTGTGAAAATAGTGTAGACGAGACGGAAACTAGTTTGTTGGTTGTTTGTGGGAAACCACTCAGTATACTATATTGAACACTGTTAAAGACTCGAAGTGTGCTAGCTTTAGAATTATGAATACGTATGGTGCTAAGGTGTTATCTAATATTTAGTTATGTGGTTAAATGTTAGATAACTTATTTATAAAGAAGGGATATTATAAGGTGATATATGTGATGCTAATTGAAAGATCAATCTTATAACTGATAAGTCTTTCATAAGAGATTAAGTTAAATTACGTAGCAGTAATCGACGGTACAGGCAAGTTTCCTTAACCTTACTCAAGTTTATATTGAGCAAGTTCCATCTTACTCAACTATTAAATTGGGCTAGTTACTCTTAACTCAAACTTGAGTTGTTATGTTTCAAGCATGTTAGTGGTTTAATTCTGTTAGGTTTGTATATAGCGCGAATATGCAATCAAATTACATAAATAGTGCGGAAGCGCGATAAAACGGATTTTAAAATTTTGTACAAACCATCACCATGATCAATCTATGTGCTCAATTAACGATATAAATGAAAGAGATAGAGATTAAGAAATTATACCCTCGTAGAACCGTGCTTTCTCGGGTACAAGTTCACCTCCAATTCCTTCGCGTTCTCCTTGAATTCCACCGACTAAATTCCTTTGCTTGATCAACGTTAGCCACCCAAGTGTTTGACCTCTAGAGGTGATCCACCAAGGAAGAATAGTTATTCAAGAAGTTGGGTGTTGGCAAAACCCTAGTTTCTATCTTTATAGAAATTGCAAGTACTCTCCACAATCTAATGCAAGAGTGTGTAACCGTAATCTATAATAAGACTCCTCTTATTTATAGATGTAGGAATAACCCTTCCCTAAACTATTTAGGATTAGGGTTTATATTATAATTAAACCCCTTTAATTAATTATGCTCCTAATCTAATTAGGAACTCATGGGAGAGTACTTCTATTAATTAATTCCCAATCCCTATTAGGAATTAAATAATAGTAATAGTAATAATACTAATAAGACTCCTCTTATTAATTTATATTTAATATTTCTAAAATATTATATAATAAATATTAAGCTATTTAATTTATTCTATCTCTATAGATTAAATTAAATACACTTAACTTATTATTACAATTATGCCATTTACTTCTTAAATAAATATTTTTCTTTTGCGATGTGACCCTTTAGGTTCTCCATATTAAATTGGTTGTGAATAAATCAATTAGAACAATTCTAATTTTATTTAAATAAATAAATTAAACTATTTAATTCATTTAAATAAATAATATTTATTCTACAATAAGGGTAAGCCCCCTTAGCGATCAACGACTTTCCAGATAATATAGATTTCAACATTAATCACAAAAGAACCTTTCAGTGAATAGTTATCGTACAATTCAATCCTTCTACCATACAATGTCCCAATTAAATATAAGACATGGATTTACTGTCAAGTCTTATTTTATTTAATTATATGTATTTCGATTCCCAAATGCACAACTCTAAATAATGCAAATTAGAAACCCTTTCTAATTTCATTCTGCCTTGGCCAAGGACTACTGACTTGTCATTTATCGAATCACATAGGACATTCACATCTTTTACTAGACGTGGTAGATTCTTTGTTGATCATTCACCTATCTCCATGTACAACTTATTATACCCAATCATACCCTTTAATATACCCCAAAGGTCTTAAGGGACATGTCAAAGTATAACTCATCATACACAAGATACTATGATGATATCAAGTCCAAGGATCACTTGTACTACTATCACTAGAGGAATTCATATTGACAGGCGAGTAAAACTCCATTAGGTATTCCTTAGCGAGCCACGTTCAGTGAACTTATTCTCCAATAAGCACCTACATACTTGCTTTAGTGTCTCCACACAAATGATTATGAGATCAATCATCCTCTTCTTAAGAGCAAGCAACGTATGTACTAATCTATCCGGATTCACTAATCCCCTTTTTAGTACTCCAACGATTAGAAACAATTTTAGTTTGTGAGCTATCTAGAATTTAGATCTCATTAGCATGATCACCATTATGATTCTAAAAGCATTGCTCAAAACTATGGGTTTATCACATTCAATAAAACAACACTATGTAGATAATATAAAATGCCTTTTAAGAAAATCAATTCTTTTATTAATAAATGAATAAGATTACAAAGTATATGCTACATCATATCAAATATGATTGGCTTGTGTGCATACTACTTTCAATCTCTCACTTGCACTAAAGCCAATCGCCATGTGATCTAATACCCATCTTCTCTAAGTGACGATCAAACTACTGTTGTGTTAAAGCTTTAGTTAATGGATCTGCAATATTGTCTTGAGAGTCCACACGCTCCAGGGTGACATCTCCTCTTTCAATGATCTCTCTAATCAAATGAAATCGCCGCAACACGTGTTTAGATTTCTGATGAGACCTGGGTTCCTTAGCCTGCGCAACATCTCCGTTATTGTCACAGAATAAAGGTACGACTCCTTTAATGCTAGGAACCACTCTAAGTTCAGTTATGAACTTCTTCATCCAAACAGCTTCCTTTGTAGCTTCACTTGCAGTTATGTACTCTGCCTCTGTCACTAAATCAGCAACTGTTTGCTGCTTGGAACTCTTCCAACTCACTGCGCCACCGTTTAAGGTAAACACATACCCTAAAACGGATTTACTGTCATCTTGGTCCATTTGAAAACTTGAGTCTGTATAGCCCTCTAGTTTCAATTCAGACCCACTGTAGACATGAAATACATCCTTATTCCTTCTCAAGTACTTTAGGATGTTTTTCACTGCCTTTCAGTGCTCTTCTCCTGGATTCGACTGATATCTGCTCGTTACACTAAGTGCATGAGCGACATCTGGTCTAGTACATATCATACCGTACATGATAGATCCTATTGCGGAAGCATAAGGAATCTTACTCATACGGTCTCTCTCCTCAGGTGTCTTTGGGGCCTGTTTCTTGGAGAGATGTATTCCATGGCTCATCGGCATGAGACCTCTCTTGGAATCTTCTATGCTAAACTTCTATAGCATCGAGTCAATGTAATTTCCTTGGGTCAAGCCCAACATCCTTTTAGATCTATCTCTATAGATCTTTATCCCCAAAATATAGGATGCCTCACCCAAGTCCTTCATGGAGAAGTGTTTAGATAACCAAATTTTGATCGACTGTAGCATAGGAACATCATTCCCTATCAGTAATATGTCATTAACATATAATACAAGGAATGAAACAGCGCTCCCACTAACCTTCTTGTACACATGGTTCATCCTCATTTTTGATAAAATTAAACTTTTTGATTATCTCATCAAAACGGATGTTCTATCTTCGAGAAGCTTGCTTCAATCCATAAATGGATCGTTGTAGCTTACAGACTTGGTTTGTTCCAACCTTTGAAACAAAACCCTCTGGCTGTATCATATATACATTATCATCAAGCTCTCCATTGAGGAAGGCCATTTTCACGTCCATTTGCCAGATCTCGTAGTCATGATAAGCTACAATTACATGCAAAATCCGAATGAACTTGAACATAGCTACTGGTGAGAAGGTTTCATCATAGTCAACTCCTTGTCTTTGTTTGAAACCTTTTGCAACCAGTTAGGCCTTATAGGTCTCTACCTTGCCATCTGCTCCAGTCTTTCTCTTAAAGACCCATTTACACCCAATAGGCTTAATGCCCTCAGGTGGTGAAACCAAAGTCCATACTTGGTTTTCATACATGGAGTCCATCTCGGATTTCATGGCTTCTAGCTATTTCTCTGAGTCTTCACTACTCATAGCCTCTTCGTAAGTTAATGGATCATCATCATCTATGATGCGTACCTCATCATCATCCTCTATGATGAATCCATACCTATCAGGTATCTTCGGTACTCTTCCAGATTTACGAATAGGTAATGGTACAGTAGGTTCTTCTACTCGGTCAGGTACCTGACTTTGATCCGTAGTATTCTGTGGTTCTTGAACTTCTTCAAGATATATCTTACTCCCACTGACCCCTTCAAGGATAAACTCATTTTCTAAGAAGGCAGCGTATTTCGCAACAAACACCTTTTGATCAGTAGGATGATAGAAATAATACCCTGATGTTTCTTTAGGGTATCCCACGGATCTACATTTGTCGGATCTAGTCTTCAGCTTATCATGCTCAAACCTTTTGACATAAGCTGGACAACTCCAAGTCTTAACATGCTTAAAATTTGGTTTCCTCCCTGTCCATATCTCATATGGGGTCTTTGGGACGGATTTGGTAGGTACCTTGTTAAGTAGGTATGCAGCCGATTCTAGGGCATAACCCCAGAAGGATACTGGAAGGTCGGTAAAACTCATCATGGAACGAACCATGTCCAACAATGTTCGATTTCTCATTTCAGATACACCATTCAACTGTGGCATCCCTGGTGGAGTCCATTGTGAGATTATACCATTTTCTTTGAGACAATTGAGAAACTCATTGGTCAAGTATTCCCCTCCTCGATCCGATCGAAAAATCTTAATACTCTTACCAGTTTGCTTCTCTACTTCACTTCTGAATTCTTTGAACTTTTCAAATGATTCAGATTTGTATTTCATTAAATACACATATCCAAATCTAGAATGATCATCAGTGAAAGTAATAAAATAAGAATACCATCCTTGTGCATTCGTTATCATAGGTCCACATACGTCTGTGTGTACTAACGCTAACAACTCTGTAACTCTTTCTCCTTTTCCACTAAAAGGAGATTTAGTCATTTTACCCAAGAGACAAGATTCACAAGTTGGATATGATTCATAATCATATAGCTCTAAAAGCCCATCTTTATGTAACTTGGATAATCTTGGTTCATTGTTATGACCGAGTCTACAGTGCCACATAAAGGTATAATTAACATCATCTCTTTTTCTTTTCTTAGTTTGTTCAATTTGAAGTATATTTTCATGCAAGTCAAGTATGTAAAGTCCATTCAGTAGGTTTCCAACACCATATAAAACATTTTTATTATAAATAGAACAACTGTTGTTCTTTATTATAATATCAAAACCATCCATATCCAATACAGAAATTGAAATAATGTTTCTAATGAGTGTTGGAACATAATAACAATTATTTAAACTAATGAACTTGCCCGAAGGCAGTGCTAAACAATAAGTCCCTACAGCTAATGCAGCAACCTTTGCTCCATTTCCCACTCGTAGGACGACTTCATCCTTGTTCACCTTTCTACTTCTGCTTAGTCCCTGCATATTATTACATATGTGAGAACTACAGCCGGTATCCAATACCCAAGTAGAATTTTGACTTTCAGAAAAATTAATTTCAATCATGAACAAACCTAGATCGGAAGTCAAAGCTTCTCCAAGCTTCTTCTGGTCCGCAAAATACTCCTTGCAGTTCCTCTTAGTGTCCCAGCTTATTGCAATGGTAGCAAATTCCTTTGCTATCTGGATCAGGTTTCTTTTTATCCTTTCTCTTCGCCTTGCCCTTAGCCTTCTTGTTTTTCTTCTTTTGAGAAGATACCTTGGGCATCTTCCTTTTCTTGGAAGAATCATCCACTAGTAAGACTTGGTTCTTGTTGGATGAGAAGTGACCTTCAGTAGTTTTCAGCATGTTAAGTAGCTCAGGCAAGCTGACGTCCAACTTATTCATGTGAAAATTCACAACAAATTATGAGAAGGTGTCCGGGAGTGACTGCAAGATCAAATCTTGGCTTAACTCCCCATCCATCACGAACCCAAGCTGTCTAAGTTGTTCAATTAGATTGATCATCTTAAGGACATGAGTCTCAACAGCAGTGCCCTCAGTCATACGAGATCGGAAGAGCTCATTAGATATCTGATATCTAGCAGTCCTACTTTGCTCACCATACAACTCTTTGAGGTGCAACAATATAGTAGGAGCATCCATAGTTTCATGCTGACGTTGAAGCTCGTTACTCATGGATGCGAGCATGATGCATTGAGCCAGGATTGCATCATCTTGCCACTTTTTGAAAGTAGCAATCTCTTCCTCAGAGGCTGTTTCTGCAACATTTGCAGGGACTGACGAATTTAGGACATAAGAAATCTTTTCAGCAGTGAGAACAATTCTCAGATTCCTTAACCAGTCCGTGTAATTCGGTCCGGTCAGTTTGTTAGCATCAAGTATGCTACGCAGTGATAGTGAGTTTGACATTTTTAAATTCTGCATGTGAAATAGATAACATTTTAGCATAAATTCATTTAATTAATTACCAAAATAAATTAGGTCTTTATTTAAATTGGTATCTCCCACTATTTTCATCAAACTGTATTACCCTCATTATATAGTTTGACAATTCTAATTAAAGATTTGCTAGTGAGACTAAGGATCCCATTTCAAATGTATATAGCCTTGTGGTGACACAACAAACGATATATAAATAAATAGGTAGACAACTATTGTCAATTACATCTTTATGTAACTCCTTGTATTTTGCCTCTTAGATTATTTTGATCAAGTGGTGACACATCCGAATCAAAATTATCCAAGTTAATTCCATCCTAGCACTTCCATATATGTGAAGAGAAAAATATCGTCCTTGTGGTGACACACCAAAACAGTAATGTTCAATTCCTTAATAAGCATCAAATGTGATAAAGCAACATCTTAAATATTTAATACTTGCCTTGTGGTGACACAACAAACTCATATTAAATATTTAATACTCTATTGATTTACCATGCTAGAAGGCGACGTTCGATATTCCAAATATCTTTGAACGCTTAGGACTTAATATAATTTCTTTGAGGGGTTTATTATTATTAGTCTCATCTTGTTTAGCGCGCATGCACATATATATATAAAATACGCGTCATATTATTTAACATGCGAAGCATGTTATATAATATATAATATATATATAGTAATCATGCACATATAGAATACTATATTCTACCCGGATTGATTATGGACTTTTATTCTAGTTTGGTTCACTAGAGCCACCAAGTGAACCAAAAGGTCAAACCTAGGGTGCAAGAATTAAATTTAAATATAACTATTATATTTAAACCCGGGCTCCATTACAAACGGGTCTTCAAGCGCTCCTTGCTCCTTTGTCTCCAATTCTTCAAAATTAATTCTAACTAGTCCTATTACATAAACTATTTACAATAAATAGAAACCTTGATCAGCAGTCAAGGGGAAGTATATAGGAGGGAGATAGAATTTACATTAAAAAAAATTAGAGAAGACGAGGTACGCATACCCCATTTATAAAAACCCATACATTTAAGCATCCTCTAAAATAAATCCAATCACACATTGGTCAATAGTCCATAATGAATCCCTATTTATTATCATACATATCTCTATATGTATCAATAAATAACATTCATCTCATGAATAATAAAACCATTCCATATATGCATTGATATCAATTAATGGGCAAAAGTTTTGCTAATATTTAGTTTTGAAACAAAATAAACTCTTTTATTTTAATCAAAAACCAAATCCAAATTAAACTCCTTTAATTTTAGCAATCTGAAATCCTATTCTAGATAAAATAAATATCTTTATTTTAAACTTATATCAATTAAATAAACCATTTACTTTAATTGAAGGAAAAAATTATTTTTCGGATTCTGCTGTCCGGCGCAGCTGCGCCCAAAATGAACTGGGAAACGGCGCAGCTGCGCTGAACCCCAGAAACGATTTTTTTGGGTTTGGACGCAGCTGCGCTCTAGAATGAACTGGAGCCGGCGCAGCTGCGCCGCGTAACAGATTCAGAAAAACGGATTCTGCCCAATAAATTTCGATCCAATCGCATACCATACACACATGGAATCATCAAAATCGATAATTAGCACAAGATTAGGCTCTGATACGACTGTTAGGTTTGTATATAGCGCGAACATGCAATCAAATTACATAAATAGTGTGGAAGCGCGATAAAACGGATTTTAAAATTTTATACAAACCATCACCATGATCAATCTATGTGCTCAATTAACGATATAAACGAAAGAGATAGAGATTAAGAAATTATACCCTCGTCGAACCGTGCTTTCTCGGGTATAAGTTCACCTCCAATTCCATCGCATTCTCTTTGAATTCCACCGACTAAATTCCTTTGCTTGATCAACGTTAGCCACCCAAGTGTTTGGCCTCTAGAGGTGATCCACCAAGGAAGAATAGTTATTCAAGAAGTTGGGTGTTGGCAAAACCCTAGTTTCTATCTTTATAGAAATTACAAGTACTCTCCACAATCTCATGCAAGAGTGTGGAACCCTAATCTATGATAAGACTCCTCTTATTTATAGATGTAGGAATAACCCTTCCCTAAACTATTTATGATTAGGGTTTCTATTATAATTAAACTCATTTAACTAATTATGCTCCTAATCCAATTAGGAATTCATGGGAGAATACTTCTATTAATTAATTCCCAATCCCTATTAGGAATTAAATAATAGTAATAGTAATAATAATAATAATAAGACTCCTCTTATTAATTTATATTTAATATTTCCAAAATATTAAATAATAAATATTAAGCTATTTAATTTATTCTATCTCTATAGATTAAATTAAATACACTTAACTTATTATTACAATTATGCCATTTACTTCTTAAATAAATATTTTTCTTTTGCGGTGTGACCCTTTAGGTTCTCCATATTAAACCGGTTGTGAATAAATCAATTAGAACAATTCTAATTTTATTTAAATAAATAAATTAAACTATTTAATTCATTTAAATAAATAATATTTCTTCTACAATAAGGGTAAGCCCCCTTAGCGATCAACGACTTTCCAGATAATATAGATTTCAACATTAATCACAAAAGAACCTTTCAGTGAATAGTTACCGTACAATTCAATCCTTCTACCATACAATGTCCCAATTAAATATAAGACATGGATTTACTGTCAAGTCTTATTTTATTTAATTATATGTATTTCGATTCCCAAATGCATAACTCTAAATAATGCAAATTAGAAACCCTTTCTAATTTCATTCTGCCTTGGCCAAGGACTACTGATTTGTCAATTATCGAATCACATAGGACATTCACATCTTTTACTAGACGTGGTAGATTTTTGTTGATCATTCACCTATCTCCATGCACAACTTATTATACCCAATCATACCCTTTGATATACCCCAAAGGTCTTAAGGGACATGTCAAAGTATAACTCATCATACACAAGATACTATGATGATCTCAAGTCCAAGGATCACTTCTACTACTATCACTAGAGGAATTTCTATTGACAGGCGAGTAAAACTCCATTAGGTATTCCTTAGCCAGCCACGTTCAGTGAACTTATTCTCCAATAAGCACCTACATACTTGCTTTAGTGTCTCCACACAAATGATTATGAGATCAATCATCCTCTTCTTAAGAGCAAGCAACGTATGTACTAATCTATCCGGATTTACTAATCCCCTTTTTAGTAATCCAACGATTAGGAACAATTTTAGTTTGTGAGCTATCTAGAATTTAGATCTTATTAGCATGATCACCATCATGATTCTAAAAGCATTGCTCAAACTATGGATTTATCACATTTAATAAAAGAACACTATGTAGATAATATAAAATGCCTTTTAAGAAAATCAATTCTTTTATTAATAAATGAATAAGATTACAAAGTATATGCTACATCATATCAAATATGATTGGCTTGTGTGCATACTACTTTCAAATTCTTGATAATTATTCCACCTCCTTAAATTCTTGATTCACACTTAGTGCATGTTGTATATGTTCATCTGGTATGAAAGGTTGATCACCTTTATTACCTTAGGGTTTAGTTAAATTGGGTCATGGTCATTATTGACACCCTGTATTATTGAATTCACTCATTCAATCATTGAAATTTTGATTCATGCTCTTTCACAATTATTATATTATTGAAAAATTCTAAAGCTTATTCATTCTTTCATTCTTTCAATCATGATATATCTTTATTGTATTTAAACTTGCTGAGCAAAGTAGTTGCTCACCCTTGCTATATTATGACAATAAATTTCAGATTTAAGGCGAATGTTCAAAGAAAGACAGTTACAAAAGCAAATGATAAGATTAGATGGTTGTTAACTATTTAGTTATTTGATGTTAGTTAATTGTGTAAACCTTTTGTGAATCCAAATGTAAATATGTATTAAAATAAATGTTATAGACCTTGGAATATGTAGCAGAGTTTATTGTATAAACAATTTATGTTTATATCTTCCTCAGTAGTTGTAAATATGATATATCGTGATGCACCAGGTTCGAGGTTCAAGGGACCCGGGTTTGGGGGCTTTACAACAACACACGCTCCTTAATATCCTATACAATTAAGTACATATTCACATAACAATTAGTTACATACCGGATACCAAATAATGGTTTATACTACTTTATAATGTCCCATTTATATTAGAAACAAAATATTAAACATGGTTATACCCACTAGTTACGGCGTTACGACGCTTGCACGTTTGCACGCCGAACTTGCCTATTCAAACGCTCAAGCGACACGCAATTGCGTACGCCTAACACGCCCATTCGGTATATCTAATACTCATTGGTTAATGCTAAGTATCATTATAATTTATAACATTCAAGTTTTAGAACTCAGAACATCATAACATGGCGTCGAAAACATTGCACATTGCGCACGTGCATGTCCAACGCCCTCCGATTATCTCCAATCGCATAACAGTCCTAAAGATGGTTAATTTTAGAATTGGTCCAGGTAGTAACTTTCAATTCTAATTAATGGAGGTTGTAGGTATATCTCTAAGCTTTTCGGATCATCTTGAATCGCCCTAATCTGAGTTTGTATGGGAAAGTTATGGTCATTTTACCAACAACCATTCATGATAAAAATTCCAAAATCAGGTGGTCAGCGAGGCCTCCGTCAAAATCACGGAGGCTGCGCCAGAGAGCTCAGCGAGGCCTCCGTGAGAATCACGGAGGCTGTGCCAGCGACCAGCGAGCTCAGCAAGGCCTCCGTGAAATCACGGATGCTGCGCCGGTACTCAGGTGCTGCATATTGCTTCGTACGCGCGATTTGACGCTCCTTCGCTCCAACCTTCATAACTTCTCCTATATTCAAATTGGTCCATTTCGATTTCTATGGACTCCTAAGACATGGGGCTACAACATATCCAAAATTCAGAGCTACCCATTGACATTAATATGGCCAAATCTTAGGCTAAAGTACTAAGTTCATACTTTATTTTTAGGTGTTCTAAGTGTTGTTCAGTAAAATCATCACCAAATCTTTGTTTTAACCCCTTTTTACTCCATTCCAACTGGGTTAAATTCATAACCCATGGAAGTACAACATCATAACCATAAACGAATTAAACAAACACGAAATCATAGCTATAAAGTCCTCTAAATCGTCCAACAGTCCATGTTTGTCCAAAAATATCCATTGTTCTTCATCCTTTAAGCATAGGTACAGATTGCTTCCATTTTTGTTCCACTTTGATGTTATTAATGGCTTAAATAGTCTCTTAACAACATTTACAAACATCCAAAACACAAAACAACAACAAGAATCTCAACAAAATCACCTCACAAGCTTAAGAGCTCCAAAAACATTCAAAACTCGAAAATTTTCACAAAATCAAATGAAATCAGTTTTGGTTGATTGGTTACCTCTATAAATCTCTTCTAGAGGTTAAGATGATTGCTAGGCTTTATTTTGAGACTCTTCTTCTACTTCTTTGGCTCCTTTCTTCTCCACCCGTGTCTCTCATTTCTTCTTCCTTCAAGTTTCTTCTTCTTCTTCCTTTGTTCTTGTTCTTCAACACTCTCTCTCTCTATACCATTTCCTCCCTCTCTGCAGCTCTCTTCTTGCTAGCAAATGGACTGAACTTGGAAATGAGCTGAGTATAGGAGAATGGAAGGGAAGGAGTCGGATGAATAAGGCTTGGAGGAGGAGTGGGTTAAGCCACCAAGAGGGATGTTGGGCATTTTAGAAAATTAAGGCATTGAGCCTAGCAAAAAGGCAGCATGCTGCCGACCACTCTCTCTACTCCCTCATTTGATTGGTCAAAAATGGTTACTTACCTCCCATATTAATAACATGCCACAAATAATACACCCAATTGGTCTTTTCCATACCCGAATACTCCTACTTTTGCACCCAATTTGGTCAATAACTCTACCCAAAATTAAAATGGGTACTCCCATAAAATATTGTGATGCGTAAAAATAATTAATACGGGGTTTGTTCATTTATTCGGAACACCCATATAAAACAATTCGGATATAAATTAAATCACTAACGAGCTCAAATAAATATTTCAACGCTTGAAAAAATTATCTCATCACATACATGCTTTAACGAAATTTTTAGAAATCGAAAAAGACACAAAAATTTTATGGTGTGAATCACCTCGGTAAATGTGCCCCGTGAATAGTGATTTAGCGACGCTACGCGAAATCAATTATTCACTTAACAAAACCATAACACGTAAAATTGCATGCATTCACATAATCCAGGTTGTCACACAACCTTTAAACACGTAACACAAAATAATGTTACTAAAATTCATAATAGTCATTAATATACATAAATTTAAATTACAAGGCTATCCAGAATTCACGGTCGTTACAAATCGTGATTAGGATTTTGAAATTAATGTTTAGGATAACTTAATTAGGTTAGTAATACCTTAATTAAGCTGAAGTTTCATAATTAAGGTTTATGAGTCTCATAATTAGAATTAGGGTTTTCTAATTTATGATTTAGGGTTTCAATCCTTTAATTATGTTTTAATTGTAAGTTTAATGATTCATAATTTATATTATGTTTCATTACTTAAGATCTAATTATATTAATTATGGTTCTTGTGCACCAATTAGGGTTTTAGTTTGCTAATTCGGTTAACAATTATCAATTAAGTTTTTTTTTATAATTAGGGTTTGTAATGCAATTTATCATTTTTAACCCTAATTACATTATTTAGGTTTTTATCAGTTAATATATTATTATATTAACTTCGAAGCACGACAAATCACTTTGTCATTCCCAAGCACGACACAACAACTTACTGAAAATAATTTGCCGGGATGCTTCTTGGTGAAATCGTGGAAAGCACGACAAATCATTTTGTCAGTGTAAACGCGACTAAGCAGATTCGAAATTTTTTTTATTTGACCTAATTCTTTATTAAAATATACAATCACATAACAAAGAGTCAGAATAAGAAATTTTATTTAATAAACACATAATTTACATATACGAATCTTATTAATGTTTGGAATATTACATTCACTCCCTCTAATAAGAATTTCGTCCTCGAAATTACAGTACAGGTTACATAAATAAATGTGGGTAGTTGTCTCGCATTTTACTCTCGAGCTCCCATGTAGCTTCCTCTATGTTTTGATTTCTCCAAATTACCTTGACTAAAGGTATCACTTTATTCCGTAGAATTTGTTCTTTCCTATCTATGATTTCAATAGGAACTTCTTCATAAGACAAATCTTTCTCGATCTGAATAGGCTCGTGATCTATAACGTGTTTATAATCGAGTTTGTATGGTCGTAACACAGATACGTGAAACACGTTATGGATATGGTCTAACTCAGGAGGTAGGGCTACCTCACCTATCCTCCTTAATATTTGGAATGGTCCAATGAATCTCAGACTCAATTTTTCTTTCTTGCTGAAACGCATTTTGCCTTTCCATGGATATACTTTCAAAAATACGTGGCTACCGGCATCAAAATTTTGTCGTTTCTTATGTTGATCCGCATACTTCTTCTGTAGATCCTGAGACGCTTGCAATCTCTCTCGTATAATTCGAACTACCTCAGCGGTTTGTTGAACTATTTATGGCCCTAACAATTGTCGCTCACCGACTTCATCCCTACATAATGGCGTTCTACATTTCCTTCTGTACAGAGCTTCAAATGGTGGCATTCCTTTGCTGGCATGGTAACTATTATTATAAACAAACTCTACTAAAGGTAACTGATCCTCCCAACTTCCCTTGAAGTCCATGATGCAAGTTCGCAACATGTCCTCCAATGTTTGAATTGTCCTCTCACTCTGACCATCTGTTTGTAGGTGATAAGCTGTGCTTAATCTCAACTGAATTTCTAAGTATTTCTGGAGACTGTTCCAAAAGTTTGAAGTAAGTCGTAGATCTCAGTCTGATACTATAGAAACAGGGACTCTATGTTTGGAAATAATTTCATTGATGTAAAGCTTGGCTAATTGGTCAAGATTGAAGTTAACTTTTATGTGTAGGAAATGAGCTCACTTGGTAAGACGATCTATAACTACCCAGATGACATTGTGACCTTTCTGTGTGTTTGGGAGACCTACTACGAAATCTATGGTGATATGTTCCCATTTCCACTCGGGAATTTCTAAGGGCTGTAGTAACCCACTAGGTTTTTGATGTTCGGCTTTAACCCTTTGACAAGTTAAATATTTACTTACCCATTCCGCTATTTCTCTTTTCATGTTCGACAACCAAAAGGGTCGGCTTAAGTCTTTGTACATTTTTATACTACCCGGATGCACGGCGAACTTAGAACTATGGTCTTCATTTAGTATTTCATCTTTTAGTTCTTATACTGAGGGGACCCAAATTCTATTCTCGTACCTCAGTACCCCATCTTTATCTATTCTGAATTTGACATTTTTTTATGAGTTATTTCAGTTTTACACTTCTCACACTCTGTATCTGTCTCCTGTAGTTCCCTGACTTTATCCAGTAAAGTCGAACCACTTTCTACAACGAATAACTTCTAGGTAGAGTTAATTGGAACTCTTGCCTCAATCTCAAGTTTATCAAACTCTTTTATCAGTACCTCGTTGTTTGTTATTACATTCAACTCCTCTTGGTTCTTTCTACTTAACGCATCTGCAACGACGTTGGCTTTCCCAGGATGATATAAGATTTCACAATCAAAATCCTTTATCAACTCTAGCCATCTCCTTTGCCTCATGTTTAACTCCTTCTACGTGAAAATATACTTTAGACTTTTGTGATCTGTGTATATCTCACACTTCTCCCCGTACAAGTAATGCCTCCAAATTTTCAAGGCAAATACTACGGCGGGTAACTCAGGATCATGAGTAGGATACTTCTTCTCATAATCTTTGAGTTGTCATGATGCATACACAATCACCTTCCCATGTTGCATCAACACACAACCTAATCCCTTGTGTAATGCATCACTATAAACTACAAGGCCCCTTGTATTATCTGGTAAAGATAACACTGGTGCCATGCTCAAACGCTTCTTTAACTCTTGGAAACTTTCTTCACATTTATCTGTCCAAACGTCCTTTACCGTCTTTTGAGTTAAATTGGTTAGCGGGGTTGCTATTTTTGAAAAATCTTGTATAAAATGCCGATAGTACCCTGCTAACCTGAGAAAACTTCTTACTTCTGTTGGAGTTGTTGGTTGTTCCCAATTCACAACCGTCTCTATCTTCGCTGGACCTACCGCGATTCCATTCTTGTCAATCACATGACCCAAGAATTGGACTCGTTCTAACCAGAATTCACACTTGGAAAACTTAGCATAAAGTTGTTCCTTTCGTAATATCTCCAATACGTTCCTCAAATGTTCAGCATGCTCCTCCCGTGTTTTTGAGTATATTAATATATCATCGATGAACACTACAATAAATTGTTTAAGCATGGTTTAAACACTCGGTTCATCAAGTCCATGAATGCTGCCAATGCATTCGTCAATCCAAAGGACATCACAAGAAACTCATAATGTCCATAGTTGTCCTAAACGCTGTCTTCGGTACATCTTCTTTTCTTACCTTTAATTGATGATAACCTGATCGTAGGTCGATCTTCGAAAAGTGTTCAGCCCCTTTTAACTGGTCAAACAGATCATTAATTCTTGGTAAAGGATATTTGTTCTTTATGGTTAACTTATTTAATTCTCAATAATCAACACATAACCTCAAAGTTCCATCCTTCTTCTTTACAAACAACACCGGTGCTACCCAAGGTGAAACACTAGGTTGTCTATACTTCTTATCTAAGAGTTCTTGTAACTGCACAAGTAACTCCTTCAACTCAACTGGTTCCATCCTGTAAGGTGCCTTTGAAACTGGCGCCGTACCAGGTGCAAGATCGATAACAAACTCAATCTCCCTATCCGAAGGAAGACCTAGTAAGTCATCGGGAAACACATCTTGAAATTCCCTAACTACAGGTATTTATTCTAACTTTACTCCTTCCTTTTGAATATCTATTATATATGCCAAATAACCCGTACAACTCTTCCTAAGCAATCTCTCTGCTTGCATTACTGTCAGACATCGAGATCGTTTAGGTGAACAACTACCGTTGAACACTACCTTTGACTTCGACGCAGTCAATAGGTTTATACGCTTCTGATGGCAGTCAATCATTGCATTATGATTAACCAACCAATCCATGCCTAAAATTATGTCGAATTCCCCCAACTGTATAGAAATAAGGTTCACAAGAAACTTGTGTCCCTTAATCTTTACGTTACAATTTCTATATATGGTTTTAACGGGAATTATCTCTCTATTTGCAATTTCTACACTAATAGGTATGTCTAAGCCTTCACATAGCATATTCAAATTTTTTGCAAAGCTATTAGACACGAATGAATAAGTAGCACCAAAATCGAATAACACATATGCATTTAAAGTGTTGATAAGGATGATACCTATCACCACGTCCTGTGAAGCAACAACATCCCTCATCGTCATATTAAATGTTCTGGCGGTTGGATGACTCTGACCTTCAGCTCCTGCTACTGTTGGTTTAAAGCTATTGTTGGTTGTTTGGTTTCCCCCTCTATTTTGATTCCTGGTTCTTGGGCAATTTCTAACTATGTGATCCATTGACCCACAGTTGAAACACCTACTCCTATTGGGTTTAGGACACTCAGGGGCATAGTGTCCCTCCCGACCACACTTGTAACAAGTCACCTTCTTTTTAAGACACACTCCTCTATAATTCTTCCCACAGATAACACAAAGGTCATTCCTATTATTGTTGTTTCTGTTGTTGTTATTGTTGTTGTTATTATTATTGTAGTTATTTCCACTTCTCCTAAAATTATTACTAAAAGTGGTATCCCACTTTCTTTTGTTATTATTAAACCCACCAGTACTTGCTTCCCCTTTAAACCTCCCCCTTCAGTTTGACTCTTTCTCTCCTTGTGAAATTTTAACAGAGCTTCACTTTTGTTTTCAGCTATGATAGCTTTCTCGAGAATTTATGGGAAGGTTTTTACTTGGAACACCGACAACTTACTACGAATCTAGGATTTCAAACCCTTCTCATACCTCGTGGTCTTCCTTGCCTCCGAATCTACTTGATGCGGGACAAACCTAGCTAGTTCATTAAACTTAGCTGTATACTAAGACACAATAAGCTCCCATTCTTTTAACTCTAGGAATCGTACCTCCATACGATCCTGCATCGATTGGGGAAAGTAATTCTCAAAGAATAGTTCCTTGAACCTATCCCAAGGAACTATCCCAACACATGCACGAACCTTATTGGTTTCCTACCAATGATTCGCTTCACCTTTGAGGAAAAAGGTGGCAAAGACTGTCTTTTGGTCTTTGCTGACATTAGTTACAATAAAGAACTTCTTTATTTCAGTAATCCAGGTTTGGGCCTCAACGGGTTATGTGGCTCCCTTAAATTCAGGCGGACCTACAAGTTTAAATTCTTTGAATACGGTGCCTTATGGGGTAACTGCATTAGGTTGGTTTGGTTGACGACCTTGTAAGGCTCCTAAGAGTATATCCACTAATTGTTGGGTAGGGTTTGTTTCTCTATCCTCATTCTCTCTTTCTATCTGATTTCTCCTTCTTGTTGCCATGATTCTATAAATAATGGAAAGACAAGTATAAATACAAGTATATACTGTACACAGAGTTAACAACTTGATTTGTATAAACATAATTTGTATATTACATACTAAAAGTTTATATATCCGACTAGTGGTTCATACTACCACTAACTAATACAAAGGATTCCCTATTTACAACCAAAATTATTATAATACATACAGCTGAAAGTAAACCTAAGTACTATACTATACTCAACGACCACGCACCTCATTATAGGCATCCTGGACCATGTGGCATACCACTGATCGATCTATCATATAGTCCACCTTCTTCTCTTCTACTGGATATCTAATCACTCGACGTTCTAAGTTATTGAATGAGTTATGACACCCTTGAACAACTCGATCTAACTGCACTTGCACATCCTGCTTCTCTTTTTGAGTACTCTGTAGTAATATCCTCAATCGGCGAGTAGAACCCCTCTCCGCTTCTAACAAACCCTCGGCTATAAATGCCCGAAAGTTAGCAGCCTCTATGTTCTCGGTTGATTGTTGTACCAATCCTGTGACTATTTCCTCATGTTTGTCAACACTCATCATCTGCCTAGCTCCAACCTCTTCCTCAGGATCTATCAACTGTCCATCTATAGGATCTTCAGCTTCTTCCGCATCCAATAGCTCTTGGTCATGTAAAAGTTCTTCCTCTTCAGGATCCTCCTCTGGTGATCCTAGTGCTGGATATATCTCTATCGGCTCTTCCTCTGGGTCACTATCTGTCTCAGACTCTCCCATAGGTAGATCTAATAATGGAAGGTCATTCTAATCTGTGTCTGTCATCCTACAAAAGAATTTTACTTATTTAGTATTATAGTGAAGCAAGTTTACACATAAATATAAAGCTTTTAAGATTATTTCATGTATAATTAAGTATTTTACGGACTCAAAGACTATATCCTAAGGTACCTCCTACTTACCTTAGAGAGCTATAATCTACAACTTACCAACTTGTGAAGCCCCCAAATTTCCTACACTCCATGTAGCAGATTTGGTACTCACGTGAAACTATTCAACTATAAATATTCCATAATATATAACTTTTATCTATCCAAGGTTCACAGTATCCCATAACAGATAATAGTTCTCGTCAGAACATTAACTGTGTTTGGATACCCTCACTTGGATGTATAGATTCATATCTTATGGATATCTCTTTCATATCGATATTCCTTATCTATCTGACATTCACAGTATCAATGATAAGCTTGTTCTTGGAACTGAGGGGCACATTCCGGTAAAGGTGACACCTTACCAACGCTCATTAAGTGTAACCTCAATGCTTATAGAACTCCCCATATCATTTAAATACCCTCATTCAGATGTATAGTTCATATGGATACTGTACTAAATTAAATGCTACTTGCTAACTTATCTAAAAATGTAAATACAATGCATTCGATATAACAAAAGATGATAGTATATATCACAACCTTAAGTTTGATTACAACATTCTCAGTACTATGTTCTTATTACAATAAAGTCTTATAAGACTTAAATTTATTCAAAACAGTAAGATAAAACTAATTAACACAGCCTCTTTCCCATGTTCATCCCTGAAGTTCCGGGATTACCATCTAAAATTGCAAAGGAAAGTTTATGTAAGGATGAGCTACAGAATGCTCAATAAGTTTATTTTAAAAATGTAAACACAATGTGTTTGATTTGAAGGAAGCTCAAAAGCTTTTGCCAAATTGAGGGTTCAATACATGAACCATGTGTTCCAACTAGTTCTATTAGTCTTCAATGACTTAAAAAATCTTTGTTCAGATATCTTGTAGGGGATCATCCTATTCGATATCCTAGGAGTATGTATACCATCCTAATCGTGCCCAACATGCACTAGATGTCAATATATTATCGACAATAACAACCTATATAGGGTGTTTATATACTCAATATAAGATGTCGTACCAAACAATTTGGCTTGACACAACAATTTATGCTCGGATGAACAATATATGAATAATAATTCATTTCTTAAGTTATGTTGAATCAAGAAGCAATAACTTCACAATAATTGATAGCAAGATGTATAATACTTGCATAAAGGTAACAAGGTTTGGAGACTTGCCTATGCGTAGTACGTTTAGTTTATGCCGTCTATCTACGTCACGTAGTCTATTTATGTTTATTCATATCAATAATAAGCGTTAGAACTTATAATAACACGTATCGAATTGAACTAGACAAGTATCGTTAATGTTCGACATTGATTCGACCTTTCGATAACGTTATTAGACACTTAATCACGTAGGTTTATCAATAAAACTTTATTTAATAGCTTAAATATTAACTTAGATAATTTAATTATCATTTATAATATTTTTAGAAGCTTAATATTATTTTTCAATAATTTTCACAAGCTTAGTAATATTTTTAAATGATTTAACTATCATTTATAACATTTTTAGAATTTTAGTATATTATTTAAATGATTTATTTATCATTTAAAATAATTTTAGAAATTTAGAATATTATTTAAATGATTTAATTATCATTTATAATATTTTTAGAAAGTTAATATATTATTTTAATAATTTTAGAAAGTTAGTACATTATTTAAAATGATTTAGTTATCATTTATAATATTTTTAGAAAGTTAATATATTATTTAAACGATTTATTTATCATATAAAATAATTTTAATACCTTAATATCATTTTTAAATTATTTATTTAATATAACTATTAAATACTTTATTATAATTAATATTTAATTAAATTAAATTATTAATGAAATTTATGTCAAAAATATTAAAAGTTAATTAATATAATTTAAAATGAATCTTAACATTTAATTATTAATAATTATTTAATATTTATTTCTATTTTATTTATTATTTTTATAAATTTTTATTCAATACCGTCGCAAAAGGGCTATCGCGATAGTCAAAACTGTCGCTAAAGGTGTTTTTGAGTTTTCTTAATGCTAGAAGGAGACTGTCACTAAAGGGGCCCTATAGCGACGGACAATCTGTCGCTATAAGTGTTCTTCATGGGCTGAAGAACAGCCGGTCATGGTCAAGCAGGCTACTTTGATTTGATTTAATTTTCAGTTGGTTAATTGTTTGAGTTTGATTTTTGTTGCTAGTTATAGCAGACATGGCAGAGTACAACGACATGCATCTAAATCACTTTAACTATATCATGACAGGAAGATATAATCGATCAAACCTAGCTGCCCAATTTGTTCTTCACGTTTCTGGAATTTCCAGAAACTGCTTGGTCAATGTGGGTCAACGACTTTTGACTACTAATAGCTTTCATTCTAGGTTAGGTTGATGTGTTTTTGTAACGATCGTGAATTTTTAATTCCCTTGTAACCCGAGTTTATCTATGAATGAAATGAATTTTTATTTTTTATGTATATTATTATGTGTTATGTGCTTAAAGGTTGTGTGATAACCTAGTATGTGTGTCTGTATTGAATTTTTTGTGTTGTAGTGCCGTTAGGGTGAATACTTTGACTTCGCGAAAAATCGCAAAATCACTATTCACGGGGCACGCTTATCGAGGCACTATTCACGCCATAATTTTTCTGTGTCTTTTTCGACTTTAATAAATTTCATAAATATGTGTATGCGTACGAATAATTTTTCCAAGTGTCGGATTTTCGTTTTGAGCCCGTTCGTGTTTTATTCGGTATCCGAAACATATGATAAGGTTGTTCCGAATATTTGGACAAATCCCATAATAATTATTTTTATATGTCCCAATAATTATGGGAGTACCCATTTTAATTTTGGGTAGAGTTATTTACCAGTTTTGGTACAAAAGGGGGAGTTTTCGGATATATTTTTGGTGTTTTCAGGTATTTATTTTGACTTGTTACTCCAAGTGGGAACCACCCAACCACATTAGACGAATCAAAGGAGAGCATGGGGGGTGTATTGCCGGCAAGCTTGGAAAATTTAGCCAACCTTGAGCACCAAACCCACTTCTCCCTAATTCACTCCTCCACTCTCCCAAATCATTCAAACTCTCATTCCTTCCCTAAACCATCAGCTGATAGAGAGAGAGAGAGAGAAATAGAGAGTGAGAGAGAGCTGCAAAGGGGAAGAAGAAAGAAGGAGAAGGCCGCCGAAAAAGTCGCCGAAAAAGAAGAAGACTCGCCGGAAAAAGGAAGGAGGAAGAAGAAGGCACGGGTGGAAGAAGAAGAGAGTCCAAGCAAGAAGAACTTGAGCCAAGCAAGCCTAGCAAGCTTCTAAATCATCTAGGAAAGATTTACAGAGGTAAACACCAACAAAATCCATTCCATTCGATTTCTTGTAAAGAATTTCAAGTTTTCTTAGTTTTTGAGCTCTTGAGCTTGTGGATTGATTTTCTAGCGATTCTGGATGTTTTTGCTTGTTCTAGATGTTTATATATGTTGTTAAGAGACTATAGAAGCCATTAATAACATCAAAGTGGAACAAAAATAGAAGAAATCCGTACCTATGCTTAAGGAGGATGAAGAACATGAAGAACAATGGACTTTTGGACATTTGGACTTTTTAGAGGACTATAAATGCTAGATTTCGTGTTTGTTAATTTTATTTGTTGCTATGGTGTTGTAGTTCCATGGGTTACGAAGCTAACCCAATTGGAATGGAGTAAAAAGGAGTTAAAACGAGTTCGTAGGAATGATTTTCGTAAAACTTGTCAAGAACTCGAAGAACAGAGTATGAACTTTACACTTTGGCTTTAGATTTGACCATGTTAATGTTAATGGGTAGCTCTGCATTTTTGATATGTTGTAGCCCCATGAGTCAGGAGTCCATAGAGTCCGGAATGGACCAATTTGCTTGTGTATTGAAGGAGTTATGGAGGTTGGAGTGGCCGGAGGTCGGAGTCGCGTTCTGGAAACAAACCCAGAATCCGGCTACTGCAGAATGGCGCCGCAGCGCCACCCATATGCCCTGCAGCTCACGCTGCAGCGAGGGGCAAGTGGGGAAAAACTGGGACTCGCGCTGCAGCGTGAGGCCCAAGCTTTAAGGCTCACGCCGCAGCGTGAAGCCCGGTCATGGAGAAGACACGGGACTCACGCCGCAGCGTGAGGTCTAGTGCTTGGGCTCGGCGTCGCAGCGCCAGCTCCGTGTTTGGGCCAGGTTGGGTCGGTCAGGCGGGTCAAGTCGGGTCTGACCTAATGAAACCTTTTCAATGGGTCCAACACTTATATTTTTCCTTGGATTAAATGATTAGACAGGTTAACTAAGCATATTCTGTTAAACCCTAAATATGGGTAGTCGTAGGGCAATCAACGTGTTTTAATGATGCAACGTCTGTTTTGAACCTAGTCTTTATGTGACTAATTGTTATGTGAATATATATTTACATGTGTAGGATATTAAGGAACGTGTGTTGTGATATTGTAGCAGCGCTTCAGGCAAGTTCTTCTTTAACCCTTGTCTAACCCTTGTGTTAGGCAAGTTTCTAAACCTTATGCACTACTTTTTATTTTGTGTAAACAGGTATATTGTTGCAGGTTTCATGACTCAAATCGAGTTATTACTTTCAATTATTTAGTGGATTAATTATCGTCAATTACTCCATATCAAAGATAAATTATTGATATTCACAACTTATGTATTTGAATTCATTATCTGTTGTTGGATTGTGAAACGTTTAAGTTCTTCATTCATGAACTATTTAAGGAAATAGTTTACGCCACTTGTTTCGGCTAGACGTATGTTTAATCATCATTGTTGTTAAGGAAAGCTATCCAATCAAATTGTTTGGTTTGGATTCCTATGTAAAGCTGAGATGAACAACCCTCTTAGCAGGGGAAACAGTATGTATGTCGGGAGACCGACACGCGCGCGAACAGTATGTTAAAGGGGTTATGCATAACACCGGGTACATTAGGCTGATCACCTATTGTATTAGTATGTTGGATTATCGGATGAATTTTCTGGTGATTCTAGTAAAAGTTCAGTGTCAAGATGACCACTCAGTATAGAACATTCCCTCCATTTGGAAACATTGAAATCATTCGGTCCTTAGAGGCCCTACAATTGTGTTAATGAGGTCATTCGTTGAGATTATGCAGATTCTTGAGCTATCTTTTATTCTCTTGATTCTTGTAAGCTATAAAGTATTCATTTGATGATTCACGATTATTTTTATTATACTTGCTGAGCAAATTTGTTGCTCACCCTTGCTTTCCTTAAAATATTTCAGTTAGTGGAGCTCGTGGTGAAAGTTCTGGGAAGGATAAAGGCAAAGGCAAAGCTACGGATTAGCTTTGTACCATTAAGATCACCATTTTGATTATGTATTAAGACTCGTTGACTTTTGTGATGTATTAAGACTTAATTACCCTTATGTATTAAGTTACGTTGTAGAAGTTTTGGTTTCGAGACTTGGGACAGGATTATTTGTGTTATCAATATGAATATTCCTTTATTTCCGCTGTAAGTTATCAATAGTTTGATGCAGGTATGAGATAGTGACGAACCAGGTCCGCGGTTTGGGTGACCCAGATTTGGGGGCGTCACATTTTTAATGATAGATACTTTCAATTTATATATATATCAACTAACATTTTGGGTCCAAGAAACTATACTAATAATATAACACATACAAGATTCAAGCCAGTCAAATCCTTATCAGACACTGTTAGAACCTTCATATGATTTCTGGGTCACCCAGAAATCAGTGTACCATGTTCGGTTAACGGGTTTTGACCATTAATTCATAGTTACTTCGTTAATTAATTTCGATAGTCTTGGTGAATTCATTTGTTTAACTAGAATTGGGTTAATCAATTGTTGGTAATTGGAATGATTAATTAATTTATTAGATTATTCCCCGTGGGATCGACAACTCTACTTTCACTTTATTACTGGATTGACCGTGTATACTTGCACGTAAATTGCTAGTATAGATTTAGCTCAACAAGTTTTTGGCGCCGTTGCCGGGGAATAATTCTAGTAATTAATTTTTTTATTTCTAATATTAATTACAATTAATCTAATTTTAATTTAAACACAATTTTTGTTTTGTTTCTTTTATAGGTACTCTTGATATTGCTTCATAATGCGAGATTTAGAGAATATGATTGTAGAAGAACACAAACCATTACAGGATTATGTTGTGCCTTTAGTGATGAATATTCAATCGAGCATTCGAAGACCTGCGATTCAAGCTAATAGTTTTGAGATACAGCCAGGCATGATACAAATGATCCAAAGCTTAGTACAGTTTGGGGGTTCGCTTAATGAAGATCCGAACAAACATTTAATTAATTTTTTGGAGATCTGTGATACATACAAGTATGAAGGAGTTACTGAGGATGCAATCAAACTGAGACTTTTCCCTTTCATACTTCGTGGTAAGGCGAAAAGTTGGTTACATTCGCTACTAGCAGGTTCAATCTCTACTTGGCTTGATCTTGCACGATTTTTTTTGGCTAAGTTCTTTCCACCAATTAAAATTGCAGAGTTAAGGAAGGATATCACAACATTTTCCCAATTAGACTCCGAATCTCTGTATGAGGCATGAGAAAGATTTAAGGAACTACTTAGGAAATGTCCACATCATGGCATTCCGAGATGGTTGTAAATTCAGACTTTTTACAATGGTTTGAATGTTACGATGCGAACCAATATTGATGTAGCTGCAGGTGGTTCTTTAATGGAGAAAAATTGTGATGGAACATATAATTATTAGAGATAATGGCAAACAATAATTACCAATGGCCCACAGCAAGAAATACTCAAATAGGGACAGTGGGAGTGAATCAAAATGACATAATTTTAGCATTGGTGGAGTAAGTAGCGACCTTAGCGAAGAAATTGGATTCTTTTGGATCTCAGTCTATGCAGAATGTATCGATGGTATGTGATATTTGTGTAGGAAATCATGTGAAAGAACAATGTGCCATTAAGGTTGAGTCAGTGCATTACATCGGAGAATTCAATAGGCAAAACAATCATAATCACAACAACAGTGATCAAGGATGGAATAATAAGCAATATCAAGGTCAACATGCTTCTCAGCAAGATCAAAAGTCAACATGGAGGAGATGTTATCGAAGTATCTAGCACAAAATGAGGCGAGAATGTCTAAAGTAGAAAAGCAACTGGAACATATTGTGACCAACATGAATAGCTGACCACCAAGTTCTTCAATTAATAATATGGTGGAAGAGTACAAATCTGATGAGAAAGAGCAATGTCAAGCTGTTGTGTTACGAAATGGCAAGGAATTACCTGAGGTAGATAACAAGGATATAATTGATGATTCACACAAGAATGAAGATGTAGTTGTGGAAGAAGTCAACAAAGAAAAAAAGCAAGAAACGAAAGAAGAGAAATCACAAGTTGATGCAAATAAAGGTAAACCGGTGCAATTTGTACCTCCAGTTCCATTTCCACAAAGGTTGCAAAAACAAAAGGTGGATAAACAGTTCTCGAAATTTTTGAAGGTATTCAAGGAGCTACATATCAACATCCCGTTCGTCGAAGCATTAGAGCAAATGCCTAGCTATGTGAAGTTCATGAAGGATATTTTGTCCAAGAAGAGAAAACTAGGTGATTTTGAGACAGTGGCGCTTACGGAAGAGTGCAGTGCCATACTCTAGAAAACGCTACCACCAAAGCTGAAGGACCCAGGCAGTTTCACAATTCCATGTACAATTGGTAACCAGTTTGTAGGGAGAGCTCTATGTGATTGGTAACCAATTGGTAACCCAGGTAGTTTCATAAACTTAATGCCATCGTTAATTTATTGAAAACTTGTCTTAAAGGAGGCGAAGCCAACGAACATCACGTTACAATTAGTAGACAGATCAGTAACTTATCCTAAGGGAATTGTTGAAGATGTTCTGGTTAAGGTAGATAAGTTAATTTTTCCAGTGGATTTTGTGGTGCTTGACTTTGAAGAAGACCGGGACATTCCAATCGTTCTTGGGTGACCATTCTTAGCAACAAGGAGAACGCTCATTGATGTGCAAAAAGGTGAGCTGACCATGAAAGTCAACGATCAAGCGGTCACATTTAATGTCTTCAAAACTATACAGTTCCCAAATGATATTGAGGAGTGCTTCTGGGTTGACGTGGTGGAAGGAGCAGTCAAAGAGGTAGCGCATGGAAATCGTATTTCTAAACATCTTTAGGTCGCCGAGCTACATATTGAGAATGCTGAATTATATATAGAGAAATCCAGAGGGATTTTGCATGGCACAATCTCAATTCAAGAAGTTGATCCAGGATAATAGTGAAAAAGTCAGACTAAAGACTAATAAAACAAGCGCTGATTGGGAGGCAACCCAAATATTTTTAATTTGTGTCTCGTGATTTTAAAAAAAAGAATAAATAAAAAAATAATAAATCAAATAAATAAAATAATAATAATTATTATTATTATCACATATTTATACTAATTGCATGTTAGTTTTATTGTTTCAGGTATTACGTAGTGACTAACAAGCGAACCAATGCCGCGGGTGTGGCCATGAAGGAGAGCGAATGCAGATGTTTGATTGCCCCAGGGAAGTCCTATTGTTTTAATTATTTCTATTTATTTATAAACATTGAGGACAATGTAATTTTTAAGTTTGGGGGTACTTGGGTTGTGTATTTGGTACTTGAGATATTAGTTACGTTATTTGGTTATTTTTGCATATTAGTTAGGAATTTGAGAAAAATTGAAAATTTGAGCATTGTTATCAATTGAATTTGTTAAGGCCTATGATAAGAAATGAAGAATTTTGGCTAAAACTTGGGTAAAATTTTGAATCATGTATTTGGTTGAAATTTTAACTTAGAAGTTGGTTCTACTTTAGTTATGATCCCTTACACTTCAATCACATACATCCTGTTGTTCAATTGATTGTGTCTTTAGAGAGATTGCATAGTTGAATAGTTGTGAGATGAATTGTTGAGACCCTAGGAACTTATTTCAAGTTCAAAGCGAAGATAGGTTTTCATTTAAGTTTGGGGGAACTATGGGAAAATTGTGGAAAAATAGAAAATTTTATCCTTTTGTGAAATATTACATTGTATGATGGGTTGAGAATATGCTTAAAAGCACACTCCCCTATGAATACAAGAACGAGATGGAGCGTAAGACACACTCGTTCAATTAAATGTGAGAGGGAGCATAAAATGCACTCACCAAATGAAAAAAAAATTGAAAAGAAAATGTGGGAAGGAAAATAGTTAGAAAAATTCCTTGGTACCCCCAGTTTTTATGAAGTTTGTTTGCTGAAATTGAGGTTGCAAATAAGATTTCGGGGTTGATAATAATTCCCTTTTATTAACTGTTTAGTTATATAATCTTTGTTAAATTATGATTAGCTTAGTTAGCTGGTACACACACATTTTGGGATCATGATTATTGTGTAATTGATGACTAAGTTGGTTGATAAGCTTATGCATGATTTGATTTTTGCTAATTTTATAAATGATCTTTGAGGCTAAATTCAAATTTATGTTAATAGTAGATTGCATTTTAGAATTTTTTTTAGTTTTGTTAGGTTTTTGCTTGAGGACAAGCAAATGGTTAAGTTTGGGGGTATTTGATAAGTGAATTTTATATCCATGAATTGTGTACTTTTAACTTAATTATTTTGTTAGTTCTTAAGTATTTTTAGTTTAGTTTAATGCATTTTATTATTTTATTACAGGAATTGTAGACATATTCGTGAATTGAGAAAGAAAAATAAATAGTGTATATTCAGCCTTATTGTGAAGCCAAGAATGCTAGGCAAGGGTTTGGAGAAAAGAGATGGGCTAAAGAAAGGAATGAAGACTCAATTGGGCGAGCAAGGCAAAGAAGGGGAGCAACAGAACTTATGGGCCGCGGTGCTCGATTGTGTGAGCTACGACGCGCATTATTGTGGGCCGCAGCGCGAGGTCAGTTTTTCGGGCGCGTGGAAGGCGTGTGGTGCGGCAGATTTGAGGGGGTTTGGTTGGCTAATTTCATTCCATTCGTCAGATAATTACCAAGAGAAACCTAAGGAACAATTATATATATATAAAAAGGCTAGAGATTAATAAGGAGAGATCAGGAAGAAAAGGGGAGGCAGAGCATTATATTCAACATATCTTTTTAGAGAAAAGGAAGAAGACGGAAGATCAAGATCTGGAGTATTCATGCGGAAGCCGTGCTACAGATTCTTTCTCTTTCCTTTCTTTTAGACTCTTGTACTTACAATTGATGATGATTAATGTGATGTTTCCCTTTTCCTTATTCATAAACTAAATTCTTATTCAAGGTTGCTGATGAGTAGATTTTATATCTATTAATTGAGTATGTTTGACTTGAGTATTTTGCTTTTCTTAAGAGTTTTTAGTAGTATTTTAGTGCATTTTAATAGTTTTTGTGAATAATTGATTTCAGCATGTGATTGTGTAAATAATGGATATTTTTGCAAGTTTAGCCTGGATTTGTTACTACAGGTGATGATTATTGGTTGGTGAAAGTTAAACAGGTGAATAAGTTTTAGTAGCCGCAATTCATGAGGAAGATTAGCCAAAACAGATGATCAAAGGAGAATTAGAGAAGGCCAGGGCATTCAAAGGAGAAGTTGAGGCGCATGGGAAAATGAAAGGAAGCCGCGACGCATGAATCAAGAGCCACGACGCACAAATATACAAGGGCAGAAGCCGTAACACATAAACCTAGGAGCCATGACACTTGGACTCAGAAGGCACGCGTGGAGCTACGCGCCCGGAGGATTTGTTTCCTTTGGCTGCAGATTTAATTTTATTTGCACTTATCATTTACGGGTTGGATCTTATCAATAGTTATTAATAGACTAATAATGAGGGTTTTATTATTCATTAGAATAGAGAGACTAGAGAGGGTACATAGAATAATAAGGGTTTTCATCACACTTTATTCCAGAGAAAACTTAGAGCTTAGGAGGAAGACAATTCGACAGAGTTTATTTCTTCTCTCTTATTTCTTCATTTTGTAATCTAGAATGAGTTCTGATAAATCATTGATGTTCTTTATGTTCATTATGAACTAATTCTTTTAGTTAAGGATTCAATGGAACCCGATGATGATTTTATTTAATATTTATTAGTTCTTTTATTTAAATTGATGTTGATTGAATTGTTTATTATAACTTGTTTTAATTGTATAATTGTCTGATCAACAATTATTAGATGGACTTAGATGACATTTGACAATTTTGACAATGGAATCTAAGTTAAGATATGGTTATAATAACTTGTGATTAGTAATTTCTTCGGTAATAAGGATTACTGATTGAATACTGATTTTGTGGACATGATAAAAATATACCTGAATACCTCAAGCAACTATTGGAAAATGAATCTTAATGAATCTGTTATTATTATTTCTCGTAGAAATATAAGGGAATTAATAGTAATAGGTATGCTTTATAATTATCTGAAAGGTGGTTATAATAATTATTAGTGATTTTTCATTGACAATTCTAATCAATCAATTGAATAGAAGAATAATAGTATTACTTAAATGAATCATCGGGGGAAAATTGATTCCTTAACCTTTTCCTTTATTGATTTAATATTTCAGTAGTTGATTATTTAGTTAATTCACTCAGTTGATATCGAAATTATTTAGACTAAATTAATTGATGAATAATTAGTGTTTAAAATTAGTTAGGTTATAATTCGCTCCTCGTGGGTTCGACACTCTACTTTCACTTTATTACTTGATTGACCATGTATACTTGCACATAAATTGCTAGTATAGATTTAGCCCATCAAGTTTTTGGCGCCGTTGCCGGGGAGCAATTGATAGCTTAAAATTTTCTTTTTATTAATTTTTATCATTTAATTTTAATTTAGATTTTGTTACGGATTTACAAATTTGGTCTCTATTCGCAGGTAGCTTTGTATGCAAACTAGGTCAAAAGAGAAAAAATTACTGCCGTTTGAGGACGAGATCGATAGAAGGCTTCGAAGAATACGACAGTTTTGTAAAGAAACACTTAAGCAACAAGCTATGGCTTTAGAAGAAGCATCAAAATCACTTAAGGACTATGTAATGCCGCAAGTCACTGAAATTCATTCAAGCATTAGGAGGCCAGCAATTTAGGCTAATATATTTTGAAATCAAACCTGGAACAATTCAGATGGAGCAAAATTCAATTCAATTTGGGGGCATGCCAAATGATGATCCGAACGATCACCTTGTAAGTTTTTTGGAAATTTGCGATACATTCAAATACAAGGATGTGACTGACGACGTAGTGAGACTTAGGCTCTTTCTTTCACACTTCGTGATAAGGCAAAGAGTTGATTACATTCGTTACCAGCAGGGTCAATCACTACTTGGGATGACTTAGCTCAGAAATTTTTAGCTAAATTTCCCCCCCCCAGCAAAAACAACAAAGATGAGAAATGAGATTACATCTTTCACATAACTGGATTCTGAATCATTGTATGAAGTATGGGAATGATTCAAGGAAATGATAAGAAGGTGTCCACAATGCACTTCCGAAGTGGTTGCAAGTACAAACTTTTTACAATGAGTTGTTTAATACAACACGAACCTATATTGATGCAGCTGCCGGAGGAGCTTTAATGGGTAAGAGTTTTGAAGAAGCATATAAATTATGGAGACAATAGTCGCAAACAATTATCAGTGGCCAACTGCACGAATGACTTAGTCAAGGACTGGAGAAAAAATTGAGGTAGATGCAGTGACAGCTCTGGCTGCACAAATGCTAACTTTGTCGAAAAAGGTTGATGCAATGGGAACACAGTCAGTGCAACAGATAGCTACAGTCTGTGAATTATGTGCAGGGAATCATCATACAAATCAGTGTGCAATCAATACTGAATCAGTGAATTTTATAGGAAACAAGCAGGGTGCGTATTCTAACACCTACAATGCGGGGTGGAGAAATCATCCAAACTTTTCTTGGAGAAACAATCAGAATCAATCATCAGCCCCAAGACAGTTCCATCCCCCAGGATTCTAAGGTCAAGCAAACCCCCAACCAGAAAGGAAGGCTATCATAAAAGAAATACTCACAAAGTACATTGCGGTGAATAAAACGAGGATGAATAGCTTATAAGGTTCACTTCACAATTTGGAAACTCAGATGGGACAACTAGCAAGTGCAGTGAATAGCTGTCCACATGGTGCTTTACCGAGTGATATCGAAGTCAATCCGAGAAGAGAAAATCACGAGCAATGCAAAGCTATTACTTTGAGAAGTGGGGAGAGTTTGATAAAGGAGGATACCATACCAGCAAGAAAGATTAACACTGATAAAGAAGACGAAATTGAAAACGACGTGAACAGTAGTGAAGAAAAGAAAAACGAAGAATTGGGATTGAAACAGTGCAAGGGTAAGGAAGGAGCAGAGAATTCCATTGCACCATATCCACAACGGTTAAAGAATCAGAAGTTGGGCAGTCAATTTTTAAAATTCTTGGAAGTTTTTAAGAAATTGCAGATCAATATCACTTTTGTAGAGGCATTAGAGTAGATGTCGAGTTATGTCAAGTTCTTAAAGGAAATTCTCTCAAAGAAAAGAAGGATGGGAGATTGTGAAATGGTAGCCTTAACAGAGGAGTGCAGTGTAGTTATTCAACAGAAGCTACCAACTAAAATGCAAGATCCAGGGAGTTTCACAGTCTCGTGCACTATTGGGAAGCAATTTGTGGGAAATGCTTTGTGTGATCTTGGTGCGAGCATTAATCTCATGCCTTTATCAATCTATGAGAGACTTGGGATGAAAGGAATAAAACTGACAAAAATGACTATACAACTGGCAGATAGATCAATCACACGTCCAAAAGGGATTATCAAGGATGTGCTAGTGAAGGTTGATGCATTTGTTTTCCCAGTGGATTTTGTTATTCTTGATTATGATAAAGATGAGAAGATTACATTGATTCTGGGACGACCATTTCTAGCTACCAGACGCACTTTGATTGATGTTAAGAATGGAGAGCTCACATTGAGGGTTAATGACCAAGAAATCACATTCAGTGTGATAGATTCCATGAAAATGCCAAATGAGGTGGAGGAGTGTTATGTGACATAAGAGATTTTAGAAGATGAGACCGGGGAAGAAGATTACAGCGAAGAAGAAAAAGGAAATGAAAAGCAAGGGGACATAGCCAAGATTGGGCAAGGAAAGCATGATATGGGATGCACGACCAACAACATTCCCGATCATGTCGACAAGCCCGAGTGATTGAAAAAGAAGAAGTCAGGTTGACAACTTAAAAACAAGCGCTATTGGGAGGCAACCCATGGATTTAACGATAGTTAGATTTGAATTTATTCATTTTAGGTTCAGGTATTTCAGTTTAAATTTTTATTAGGAGTTTGTAAAATTAATTAATTAAGTTGAATTTTTTTTTCTCTCCGCAGGAGATACAAGCTGTGGTAACATCAAATTTGTTGCAAGCATGCTAGGAAGGGGCTAAGGAAGTGAAGTTTGAAGAAGGAAAAAATTTTTGGCTTTGCAAAATTGAGCCGCACCATGCAGGTATTTGGGGCCGCGACGCACAATATTAAGAGCCGCGACATGCCTCAAGGGCCGCGACACCCACTTTCAAAAGCCGCGTGGCTCAACCCTTCAACACAAAATAAAAAAACCAATAAGAGATTAGGGGCCGCAGCGCACAAACTCAAGGGTCGCGACGCTCATTCAAGAATCACGGCGCACAGATCAAGAGCCACGGCCGTCGTGTGTATATCAGCAGAATTCGCGCGGCATCAGGCGCATATTTCTCCCCATTCTCCCCTCCATCTCTTGGCACCTACTCTCCCATTCAAACACAAACTTCCCCAAAAACCAACCACATTCCATATCTACCTAACCAAATCAACTCCTACCATAAATAGAGATGCAATTCCATAACAATTCAACAACTTAACCCTAATACCATCTCTGCAAGAAGGGTTCAAGTATTTATAGTAAAAGAAGGAGTTGGAACCTCACATTCACAAATTCTTTTCATCTTCTTCAAACACACGCATGCAATCACTTTTCTCCATTCTTTTGATCGAATTAAACTAGTTGTGATTCTTTGTGGTGTCTGAAATAATGTTTTGAGGGAGTGCACATATTCAAAAGGCTTTGATTTTGGGTCAAAAACTGGGCGCACACCAAGTGTTCGATAAATTGCCCAAGCCAAATCTTTCATCACTATTTTGGTTTTCAAGCATTATCAAGCTTTCCAATGGTACCCAAACGTCAACGTACCTCTCAGGCTTCCTCTTCCACATATGATCATTCAAAATTCGTTAATGAAGAAGCCTTGGAGCACTTCCATGCCTCGTTGGTGAACAAAAATTTAATTTCGGGACGTGGCTTGGTGCCACTAGAGAGTAATGGAGTTGAAATCCGGCAAATGATTCAGGAGCGTGGCTAGGGAACATTTACATCTCAACCCGAAGCCGTTGTAGTAGCAGTTGTAACAGAATTTTATGCTAATGCGGTTGAGGCAGTGAACAAAGTAGCCATGGTTTGAGGCAAGGCGGTTCCTTTTGATAGTAAGGCGATCAATGAATACTATGGCCTACCAAACATTGAGGAGGATGAATATACAAAGTTTGTTCGGGATAGACCAAATTGGGATGAGGCTATTCAAGGCTTATGCAAGCCTGGGACGCAATGGACAATTCGAGTAGCTTCTGTAGTTTCTTTCCCCCGGAACGGACTAAGTCGATATGGTAAGGCTTGGTTTTATTTTATTAGTGCTAAGTTAATGCGTTCTTCTCATGTTTCAGAAGTAACCAAGGCTGGGGCGGCCCTCCTGTATGCAATTGTAAGTAGAAAAAGTATTGACGTGGGCAAAGTCATCTATAGCTCTATCCTTCATACATTACAAAGTGGTACATCTGGCGAATTTCCACACCCATCTCTCATATGTGGGTTGTGTAAGAACGCTGGAGTTGTTTGGCAGACAGATGAAATATTTGAGCAAACAAAGTTAGTATTAGACAGCAACACCATAGCCAAACTCAAGGAGCCCGTAGGAAGCATTCCAAACATGAGCGGAGCTGGATATAATGAACCTTTAGATGCTGCTGCCACTGGACAGATCGCAGGAGCGGTTCCATTGCAAGGAGCAAGTTCATCTCAGGGAGCTAGGAGAGCAGGATGTGGTGCTTCATCTGATGCTACTTTGGACTTGATTCTTGCTGAAATTCGGGCTATAAGGAGGACACAGACGAGCTTGGAACGAAGCCAAGATAATCTGTTGAGTCTGAATCGTCAGCAAACCCGCCGAGTGAATCAAATAGCAGACCGTGTGACGCCCCCAAATTCGGGTCTCCAACTACCCAGATTCGGTCATCACGTTCCAATACAAACATTCACCTTTAACAACATACGATAACTAAATGCGGAATATAATAAACATATGTTGTTCATTTAGAAGGTGTTACTAGTCCCAAGATACAACAACCTTAATACATAACCCAAATCATACCCTAAATAATATTCAGGGTTCAAATTTACATTAATAGTAAACTCCACTAAACATAAAATAAAGCCAGCTAAGAGAAATCTATCACTTCATCTTCTCTTTACCCTTGCTCTTTCCTGATGTCTCGGGTTTAGCTGCAATGAAGTCATGATATAGCAAGGATGAGCAACTAGTTTGCTCAGCAAGTTTAAATACAATAATAAAGGATATATCATGATTGAAGGGAATATGGAAAGAGAATTCAACAATACAAATATCAAAAGCAAGAATAATGATTGCTTTTAGAATAATTAATAGTCAAGTAGACTCTGAACAATAACTTCCAAAGGAGTCAATAGTTAGTTAACCCTCTGGTTACTGACTACAGAATAAGTACTTGAGGGGATCAGCCCCGCGTACACTATGTGTATGCATAACATTTAACTCTACTGTTTGTACCTTATATACGGTACCTGGGGTACTCCCCTATAATAAAAGGGGTGTTCATGCAGTCTAAGAATCCTTACCATCGAATTGGTTCGAATAGCTTTTATAAATTCTCACATACTTGCCTGACCGAACAAGGGTTCAGACTTAAACATGAATAGTTCGTGAATTTTGGAACTCTAATAAATATGCGAATTCAAATGCACCGAAAGCGAGTGTCAATAATATCGATGTGGATTAACTGTAAATTTAATTAAACCACTTAAGCATTCTTGGAATAAAATTTCAAGCTACAATGCAATAGTAGCCTGCTCAAATGAAAAGAAACTTGCAACAATTAAAGTTTCGGAATAAAGAACTTGCTCAATGTAAAAGTTGAGTAAGATGGAACTTGCATTCAACATACTGAAAGAACGAAGTTAGGAAACTTGCCTGTTTGCTCAGCTACAATAAATTTTAGCTTTAACTAATTGACCTTGGATGACCTATCATTTGGTAAAGTCGATTTATTCATTAGCATTGCATAGCAGTATATCGATGCACTCACTTATGTTATTTATTTAGCAAATAAACAATTCCTATAGCATATAAGTCAATAGGTCAGTCTCAATTCCATAAGATGCTTAATTGATCTGTAGACCGAGAAATTATTTACTAACAATGTTTCTCTTAAGTGATTACACATTTACTAACACTTAATATTACTCTACTAATTCAATTTCTATTTAACAGCGACTAGATAGAAATCATGTTTATTTATTTCTTGGCCATTCATTTTGGTAACCTTAATTTATTTGGTTAATAATCCTATTTATTATTTATAAAGATAAATAATAAATTTATTAATGCATTACTATCTAATAGTGACTACTTAATAATTAATAAGTCATTAAATTTTATTTACACTTAGCTACTATTCGCTTTTAAGGGTAATTAAGTAATTATGACCCCTTAGTCATTAATTAAATAATTAATGTATTAACTCTACCCATACTTAATTATTATTAAATAATAATTAAGTAACCATTATCTTTATTGATAATAATTTTATTAACTTTGTTCATACTTAATTATTATTTAATATTAATTAAATAATAATTAAATATTTATTATCTTTATTTATTATTTACCGCTAAATAATAAATAATTATTTACTAACTTTATTCATACTTAATTATTATTCAATATTAATATTAATTAAATAATAACTAAATATTTATTATCTTTATTTATTATTTATTGATGAATAATAATAATTATTTACTAACTTTATATATATTTAATTATTATTTAATATTAATTAAATAATAACTAAATATTTATTATCTTTATTTATTATTTATTGATAAATAATAAATAATTATTTACTAACTTTATTCATACTTAATTATTATTTAATATTAATTAAATAATAACTAAATATTTATTATCTTTATTTATTATTTATTAATAAATAATAAATAATTATTTACTAACTTTATTCATACTCAATTATTATTAAGTAAATAATAATTAAATATTTATTATCTTTATTTATTATTTATTGATAAATAATAAATAATTATTTTATTAGCTTCATTCATACTTAATTATTATTTAATATTAAGTAAATAATAATTAAATATTTATTATCTTTATTTATTATTTATTGATAAATAATAAATAATTATTTTATTAGCTGTATTCGTTAGAAGTTTGCCCAACCATTTTTTTACCCAGTAGATGGGTTCGATTCCCAACCACACCAAACCATTCCAAAGTTCAACCCTCACAGTCGGGTTCATAACACATGCTGCAATTGACTATAGTACACATACAATATTTAGCCCAACATTATCACATAAAAAAAAAAACCACATTCGATTTTATCATCCATGTTGCTGACAGAACAATCGATACCCAAAATGAAAACAAAATTTGGTTTAGGCATTGCAGCAAACATGTATTGGGTAATCCTAAAATTCGACAGTGGCCAATTCACAGTATAAAAATCAAGTTGCCAGGACCTTAAGGTCCTTCAATATACAGAGTTTCAACCCAATAATCACACCCAATACAATCGAGCAACACAAAACCAATTACAGAAAGAAAGAAAAGGAAAGCAAATCAAATAGCCACAACAGCTCACTGTTATACCTTGAGTTCGACCGAACCGCCGTCCTCCTTCTCCTCCCAAAATAAGAAACAAAACCGGCGGACATTCACGACTAGTTCCCCTGCTCCCTCTTCTATTTGTGACTCACTCTCTAATTTGGACTCACCAATTTTGTAACTCGGTTTAGGGTTTGGGTGGGTTCTAATTTATAGAGGTAGGTTTGTCCAATATGCTGGGTAATACCCCTATTGACAACCCAGTAACCAACGGTAGGAGGGAGTGGGTAGGCGATCGGTGGTTTAAGTCAAGCCCCAGCCGGCAGTCCCTTGAGCTGCGTGTCCTCACCGGTCAAATCGCCGAACGCTTTGAACCCTTGGTCCATTTAATGGTTGCTCGGTCGCCCACCTTGAACCCTTGACAGCCCGCTGGTAGCTGGACCTTTCCCTCAGACCCCGTCGTTGGTCTCTTCGCCGACACACCAGCCCTCTTCACGCCGGTGCTTCCCGTCCCATCCGATTGCCAGCCCTAGCAAACTGGCTAACCCCTATTTCTTCCCCAATTCCTTCTCGGCTTGGTCTCAGTTGAGAGCTTAGTTCAATTAGGCGGTGATTTTAATCCAGCTCTGCTCCCAAATTGGTTTACAGAGATGGGCTTGCCCCAACCCGATTGAAATCGGTTCGACCCGACAGGAGAAAGAAATGGACTCACCCAATGGAGTTGGGCCGGCTGAAAAGAATTAGAAAAGTGGCCCAATTGGTTTAGCTTGACCCAGTCCACTCGGTTGGCCCAACAGGAGAATAAAAGGAAATTGGGCCCAATCCGGAAAAAGAAAAAAAAATGGGTCCAGCCGACTAAGAGGAAAATGGGCCAGTCCAAATGGAAAAAAAAATGACCCAATTAAATTAATAACCTTATATTTCTAATATTTAAATTAAATAACTAATTCAATTAATTAATTATTCAAAATATTTATTTTAACAATAATTCCCCATTCGAATTATTTAACCCGATAATAGTAAAATGAAATTATTTATTTAGTTTTTCCTAATTTTCTTGCCAACCAATTCTTAAGGTTAAATCACTGATTTATTTGACTATTAGTGACTCCCTTTAATGCATAAAGTTATTAGATCATATAATTCAATAATTATACCTCCATAGATCTAATTAAGCCCGTAAAATTAAATAAAAAATGAATTTCATATATTAAATCAATCGATAACAAGGTTAAAATTCTTGGACATTATAGACCGAGTTGACAACTATGTGAACTACACAAATAGCATTATCAATACATTTACAACTTGGTTCAACATCAACAATCCAGATCCTGTTCACTTTCCTCTGTCCTCAGTCTTCCATGATTCTGCTTTTGAGTTGAGGATGATGTTGATGATGGTAGTGCTGCTGCTGGTGATGATGCTGGTGATGCTTGATTTCCAGGGAAGTTTCTGGTATTACATTGAGAGCAATGTAATATTCAAGTTTGGGGGGATGGGTTGATGATACTTTACGTTTTAATTTGTTGGTTTGGTTTGTTTAAGACTTATTTATTTTTCTACATAGTTAATTTTAGGATTTAATTTTGGGATTTTATTTAATTCTTGCATAACTAGTTATTTATTTAAAAAATATATATATAAACTAAAAATGGTGGATAATAAGTAGTGAATCTTTAGAATAGCCGATGATAAGAAATGATTAAAGGTGATTAGCAGGTTATAAAACTTTTGAATCTTGTGTGTAACCCTTTATATCATTCTAGGAGTCGATTTTGCATAGTTATGATCCCTATTATCTTGAGCACTTAGATCCCACTGAAATTGGTTGAATCTTAAGGAGACTATAGTTTGAAACCTTGGTAAGGGATATTGTCATGAGTTAGGATTATGTTACGACTTTAATTGAAGCAGGGGGTAGTAAATTGTTTAAGTTTGGGGGAAAGGTAAGGTTTAAACGAAAAGAAAGAAAAAATGATGCTATGCTTCCTAGAGTTAAGAAATATGGTGGAGTGAATTGAGCTTAAAAGTATACTCCTTGGAATTATTAAGACGAGATGGAGCATAAATTGCACTCGTCATGCATGTGAGAAGGAACGTAAAACGCACTCATCGAAAAAAGGAGAATGATAATACTCAAGGAGGAATAGCATAGCAGACAATTAGATTGAACTGAATTCTCTTGATTTGAACGATGAATATCCTAGTTGAGGTTATTGTTGTGATATGTCCTGTAGGTTGATGACTTTTTTATACCATGTGTTCGGGATATAGTCTTTTTAAGGTATTATTGATTTGGTGGAACTTGCACACACACACACACACGCACACTATGGGATTGTAATTATTGTGAATTGATGACTGAGTGGTTGATGAGTTTGCACAGATTAAGTTGTTGACAGTTATTGTATGATCTTGGAGGCTATGAATGGATTCATGATGAATTTAGGAGTAGGATGCATGTTTTTAATTTTTAGAATTTATTTATTTCTTGTTTTGAGTTTTACTTGAGGACAAGCAAATATTTAAGTTTGGGGGTATCTGATGAGTAGATTTTATATCTATTAATTGGGTATGTTTGACTTGAGTATTTTGCTTTTCTTAAGAGTTTTTAGTAGTATTTTAGTGCATTTTAATAATTTTTGTGAATAATTAATTTCAGCCTGTGATTGTGTAAATAATGGATATTTTTGTAAGTTTAGCCTGGATTTGTTACTACAGGTGACGATTATTGTTTGGTGAAAGTTAAACAGGTGAATAAGTTTTAGTAGCTGCAATTCATGAGGAAGATTAGCCAAAACAGATGATCAAAGGAGAAGTTGAGGCGCGCGGGAAAATGAACGGAAGCTGCGACGCATGAATCAAGAGCCGCGACGCACAAATATACAAGGGCAGAAGCCGCGTCGCATAAACCTAGGAGCCGCGATGCTTGGACTCGGAAGGCGCGCATGGAGCTACGCGCCCAGAGGATTTGTTTCCTTTGGCTGCAGATTTAATTTTATTTGCACTTATCATTTACAGATTGGATCTTATCAATAGTTATTAATAGACTAATAATGAGGGTTTTATTATTCATTAGAATAGAGAGACTAGAGAGGGTACGTAGAATAATAAGGGTTTTCATCAGACTTTATTCCAGATAAAACTTGGAGCTTAGGAGGAAGACAATTCGACAGAGTTTATTTCTTCTTTCTTATTTCTTCATTTTGTAATCTAGAATGAGTTCTGATAAATCATTGATGTTTTTTATTTTCATTATGAACTAATTATTTTAGTTAAGGATTCAATGGAACCCGATGATGATTTTATTTAATATTTATTAGTTCTTCTATTTAAATTGATGTTGATTGAATTGTTTATTATAACTTGTTTTAATTGTATAATTGTCTGATTAACAATTATTAGATGGACTTAAATGACATTTGACAATGGAATCTAAGTTGAGATCTGGTTATAATAACTTGTGATTAGTAATTTCTTCGGTAATAAGGATTACTGTTTGAATGCTGATTTTGTGGACATGATAGAAATATACCTGAATACCTCAAGCAACTATTGAAAAATGAATCTTAATGAATCTGTTATTATTATTTTCCATAGAAATATAGGGGATTTAATAGTAATAGGTATGCTTTATAATTATCTGAAAGGTAGTTATAATAATTATTAGTGATTTTTCGTTGACAATTCTAATCAATCAATTGAACAGAAGAATAATAGTATTACTTAAATGAATCATCAGGGGAAAATTAATTCCTTAACCTTTTCCTTTATTGATTTAATATTTCAGCAGTTGATTATTTAGTTAATTCACTCAGTTGATATCGAAATTATCTAGATTAAATTAATTGATGAATAATTAGTGTTTAGAATTAGTTAGGTTATAATTCGCTCCTCGTGGGTTCGACACTCTACTTTCACTTTATTACTTGATTGACCGTGTATACTTACACGTAAATTGCTAGTATAGATTTAGCCCATCAGTTGCAATGGAACCCGATGATTGGATTTAATTAATTTATTCTCTATTTGATTATGATCAATTGTATGCAAGATTGTTTATTATATTTTGTATTTCATTCAATAATTGTGTGGCCAACAATTAATCTATCGATCTAGATAATATAGGAATGTTGATTCTAGAGTGGGTGTGAAATATGATACATGTGTTGGATTTATTCTTCTAAGGAGTGAATATCTAATTTGCAAGAGGGATAGGAATATACCCAATTGTCGCATGAACTTGTATAAGAATTGGTGATTATTGCTTCATTGTTAATTGTAGACACCCAAATTTTGCACTTCGTATACTAACCCTGACAGGAGGGCAAATTCGTCAAATGAGCCGGCCTGCGAGGGCAAGGGATGGACAAGTGCGAACACTCGACGCCACCGCGACGATTTACAACCGAAACCGACGTGACAACAAGGCTGTCCGAGATTGGGCATTCCCGGAGGATGTGGCACGCCTCCCAGTAAATCTCGGACTGCAAAATACGAGCCTGTCAGCGAAAATCGACGTCATGACACGAGAATCGAGACGTGGCACGAAAATCGAGAAAGTCAAGCCAGCCAGCCGCGGATTGATCTGCGGCCAATGAGTGCACCTTTTGAAAACACGAAACTCGAAACATGGAAATCGAAATTCAGCTAAGGGAGGGTTGGCCGCCAGCCAGCCGCAGATCAATCTGCGGCCAGCCGTAGATCCAGCCTATTTCAGCTCATTTCCTCATCAGCATACAGAAGGTTGGAAACAGGCGGAGAAGAAGAGAAAAACAGCAGCAACAAGCTCGGGAATAGAGGAAGAAATAGCATAAATTTGCCACAAAAGAGGAGACAAAGAGAGAAAAAAGAAAGGAATAATATTCTTTTGATTTGATTGTATCACATATACTTCTTCTCCTATTCAGAATACACAAGTTTACATCCACTTTGATCTCATTTGCAAGGTGAAAATCTCCTTATTTTTGCAATTTCTATCATATCATTTGGTCAAATTAAATGTAGTTTTCATGTAATTTATGGTGGAACAATGAATTAGGGATTATTAGTGAGGGTTCCATCGGAACAAAATTCTTCCTAATAACCCGATGATATTTATTTATTGATTTTTTGGTTGTTTTATGGTGCTATATTGGGCGTGGTTCCTTTAGATCGCTATTTTAGGATGTCTTGGTATTGTTAGATTATCCGTGTTGGTTATTTCTTGTAATATCCGGTTGTGGGTGTGTGGAAATTTGGTTGTGAGCCTAGGAAAGTGACCCCGTGGTCCAAATCCGATGATGGACCTCTTTTGATGTAGATAGTAGGAAGGATGTAGTTTTCATTGTACATATGTAATCGTCGGGCCTTAAAACGACGCCAAGGCGAGAATCGTGGTTAAGGCCCCGTCATAGTGAAAATATGCGATTGTGGGCGTTCGGGGTTATTTTGATGGCTTACATGCCCATGAATAGCCCCAACGCATTTTAATGTTTGATTTGATGTATGACATGAAATTGATTTCAAAGCTAAAGCAATATAAGATTTTCATAAAATCAATCAAACTAGGTTATTAGCTTCACGAGGCTTAAAATTGGAAGTGCTAATGAATGTCGATTCCTATTCAAACGAGAAGGTTAAAAAATCGTTTTCAAACATCACCAAAAAATGGTTTTATAAATAAATTAAACGTTTTATTAAACCTTTGTGCATAGGGTTAAAGAGACCCTAGAAGTTGCCCGTCATCTACTAAAGCGACGTATAGATCTCGATTCCTATTTCGACAAAGATTTAGAAAACATCTTGTTTTGCCAAAACGACACCTAATGCAACATCACAGTTTTGACAATTAAAATCAAAACATTTCCTCATAAGGCTTTCTCGTATAAACCGAAAGATGTTCTGAAGCACTCCCAAAAGAAAAGCACAACTTTTCCAAAAATCCAAATGGTTTCTTCATGCAAACTCACCACCACATTCACAAAGGCACACACACACACACGCACATATACACATTTCATGAATTTTAAAGGATAGGAAAGTATCAAGATTGCGGTAACCGTATTTCACGGAAGTCGGGGGGTGCCTAACACCTTCCCCTCTCTTAAGCAAACCCCCGAACTCTATGAATCTCGGTGTGCAGACCAATTAATTCGGAGTCACATATGAGCCAGCAATTTATAAAAAACGAAAACTCGGATGAGTTGGTACATCCATTTCAAATATACCAACTGGCGACTCTGGTTAATTAGCTCATCATAAAAAACGATCTTTCAAAACCCCGTCGACATTAATGCCGACCTTTTCCAAAAATCATTCAATCAAAAGGCTAAAATCGGAAAAGAGAAAAAACCGGCGTCGACATTAATTATTCACATAGGAATATAGTGAATTAATTAGGAATGAAGACACTTATTTAATTTAGGAATAAGTTAGATAAACACTTATGACTTCTTGGTTAGCAAATTGCAACAATTGACTAATTAAATAGGGAGTGAACATTGGGAACATCATCGGGGGAAGTTGTAATCTTGATATTTTATTTTAATAGTTATATTTGTAGTTACTTCGTTAATTAATTTCGATAATCTTGGTGAATTCATTTGTTTAACTAGAATTGGGTTAATTAATGGTTGGTAATTGGAATGATTAATTAATTTATTAGATTATTTCTCATGGGATCGACAACTCTACTTTCACTTTATTACTTGATTGACCGTGTATACTTGCACGTAAATTGTTAGTATAGATTTAGCTTAACACCCATCCAATGGACTAACATGGAAAACTGAAAACACCTTCTTCCTAATATCAATACTTTTTCCCAACACTATCAATCCATTATGTCTGAATATGCCTTAATTAAGAGAAAAATCAGAATTTGCATTTGCATTAATGGATAACTGCTGAATTAACAATTAAACTTGTGGATCCTCTCCATAGGAATCTGAAATATCCTGCAACCACAATGGTATACTCCCAGAAATAGCTTGAATGGAACCATTTGTCCCTTCCATTTTTTTGTGCTCCTATCTTGATAGTGCATCTACTACTACATTTTTAGTACCTTTCTTGTAAGTGATTTCATAGTCATAACCCAACATCTTGCTTAACCACTTCTGCTGCAGAAAAGTTGTTAATCTTTGTTCAATAAAAAACTTAAGACTCTGATGATCTGTCTTTATAATAAAATGTGATCCCAATAGATAAGTTCTCCACTTATTCACAGCCTGCAAGATAGCCAATAATTCCTTTTCATATACTGAAAGCCCAAGATGTTTAGGTGCCAATGCTTTACTGAGAAATGCCAAAGGCCTGCCCCCTTGTATGAGAACTACACCAATTCCTCTAGCACTTGCATCAGTTTCCACCACAAATGGTAACTTGAAATTAGGAAGAGCTAATACTGGAGTGGAACTCATTGCCCGCTTAAGTTTATAAAAAGCAATTGTAGCCTCTTCAGTCCATATGAACTGATCCTTCTGGAATAATTTGGTTAAGGGTTTAGAAATTTCTCCATAATTCTTTACAAATCTTCTATAGTAGCCAATAGGTCCCGGAAATCCCCTTAAAGCTTTAACAGAAGTAGGAATGGACCAATTCACTATGGCAACAATCTTATTAGGATATGCATAAACCCCTTCATATGAGATGATGTGCCCCAGATATTCTACTTTAGGCTGTGCAAATGAGTATTTTGTTTTCTTTGCAAACAAAGAATGTGATATGAATAATGATAAAGTAGTGTCTAGATGTTCTACATGGGTCTGTAGATCAGGACTATACACTAATATATCATCAAAGAATACCAAAATGAACTGCCTTAAGTATGGAGCAAAAACTTGATTCATAAGGGCTTGAAAGTTAGCTGGGGCATTAGTTAAGTCAAATGGCATTACAAGAAATTCATAGTGCCCCAAGTGTGTTCTAAATGCTGTTTTATGTATATCTGGGGAATACATCCTAATTTGATGATATTTAGACCTTAAATCCAATTTGCTAAAGACCTTTGCTCCTTTTAATTCATCCAAGAGTTCCTCAATTATTGGTATAGGAAACTTATCTTTGATGGTTATATTATTATGTTCCCTATAATCCACACAAAATCTCTAACTTCCACCTTTTTTTTAACCAATAGTATAAGAGATGCAAATGGACTTTAACTAGGTTGTATAATTCTAGAGGCAAGCATTTCTCTTACTTTCTCTATTTCATCTTTCTGTACTTGAGGGTACCTATAGGGTCTGATGGTGAATGGGTCTGACCTAGTTTTAAGAGGAATATGATGGCCATGATCCCTTTGTGGAGGTAAAGATGTGGGTTCTTGCAATGCATCTTCATACCTGGCCAATAATTGACTGATTTATTTGGAACAGTCTCCTTAGTATTCTCCACATTAACTTAAAATAAGCAAGCTAGGAAGGAAACCTGATTCTTCCTATAAGTATCTGAGAAATCTACAGTTGTTATCATGGAGATAGATGTATATTGCCCATCTGTGGTACCTTGCAACTTAATTTGCCTCCTTGCTAAGGTAAAACACAGTGTAAGCTGAGCAAAGTTGAAGACACAATCCCCCAAAGTTTTCAACCATTGGATACCCAATACAGCATCACACCCTTTTAGTGGAATCAACCTCATATTTGTATAGAATTTATATCCTTGAACTCCCCAAACAAAATCCTTACATCTTTTAGAGTTGAGAATCTTGAACCCATCAACAACACCAACTTGCAATGGTTTATCTATTTCTCTAGCACAATGAAGCATGTCTACAATTTTTGTATTAAGAAAATTATGAGTACTGCCAGTGTCCATGAGAATGATTATCTCTTTATTACCTACCGTGCCCTTAATTCTTATAGTAGTGACTGATGTATTCTCATTTAATGCATGAATAGAAATCTTCATATCCTGCTCCTGTTTGCCCACTAGTAGCTCAAATTGTTCTTCATTATTCAATCTCAATTCCCTTTCCTCTAATTCTTCTTCTCCAATAAGCATAAACACCTGCTTATTTTTGCATTTATGATCAGGCTTATAAATTTCATCACAGTTGAAACATAATCCTTTGTCCTTTCTTGCATGAATTTCATTATAGGTGAGCCTCTTCACTTGTCCAGGATAAGGTTTATAACCTCCACTTAACACCTGAGAATTTGATCTGCCAAACATTGGCCCAGATTGTGCAGGTGCAGTAGTTAAACCTAACTTACTACTTGCTAATTCTTGTGAAGAATTTTCCCTTTGTTTTCCCAATAAAATAGTTGGTTAGACTTCCTATAAATAGCCTTAACAGTGCATTCCTGCACTTTAGCAGCTAAAATGGCCTCAAAAAGTTTCTGGGGTTTTAACAATTTAACAAAACCCCTAATTTCCTCTTTAAGACCTCCAATGAAACATTTGACAAAATATTCTTTAGTTAAACCAGGACTTTCAGCCTCAACTACAACTCTTAAGAATTCAAATCTTTTTTGATAAAGACACACAATAGATGTTTGTTGTACTCTATTGAATTCTGCCAAAGCACTAGTAACAGAAGAGTCCCCAAACCTAATTTCAATATCCTCAACAAATTGAACCTAATAAACATTAGGATTTGTTTTGTAATAAGCTAAGAACCAACTACCAGCCTCACCTTCTACATTTAAGGTTACTTTCTTTAGTTTTTGGTCATCATTTATGGGATAAAATTGAAAGAAGAAATCACATTTTATAATCCAATTCTTAATGTCTAATCCATTGAACACAGAAAAATCAAATTTAGGATTTGTGTTTCTGGATTGATGCCCCCAATTATGATTATGTAAACCCTTTCCAGAGAACTCTCTTCAAGCCTAGGAGAATTATGAATGTTCTCTTTTGGTATATCAGATGAAGTCAGAGGAGCCTTACCTTTTACTGTACACTGAAATTCAACCATCATCATCTCCATAGTGCTCTGGAAATGGCCAAGCTTATCTCCAATTTCCTCCATAGTTTTTTGTAAGTGATGATAACTATTCATCAATTCTTGGACTGAAGAATTTATATTCGAAGGCTTTCCTCGAAAGCTTCTTTCGATCTGGTACCGGCTACCATTGTTGTAAAATTTTTGCCGAGGATGGATGGCTCTAATACCACTTATAATGATTGCAAATGATTTTTGGTAATGATTGCAGATGAAATATGAGTTAAAAGAAAAGAAAACAGACAGAAGAAGAAAAAAAATAAAAGTGGAAGAACTGGAAATGGTAGAAAGTTGTATTGAAGAACAAGAGCTCAAGCTCAGGAGTTACAATCTTTGAATTAAAGGAAAATACAGATTAAAATCATTTGATACCCTTCTCTTCTCCTTATTTAGCTTATAAAGACAACTAAGATTACAGTTGTCACTTAACTAATTCTCACACCTAATTCTGTTATAATTCCAAAATTCATACTGCTGCTAACATCAGCCTAACCACTTCCTAACTAACTCCATTTACAACTGGCAACCTATCCTCCTATCTTACTTCCTTATTGCAATCGTCTCCTCTTCCTCTCAATCCTTTCTTGGCCTCGTTGCAATCTTTGCCTCCAAAGCCATCTTTTTCATCTCCTTCTTAATTATATTCAATTGCTTTTCCTGTTAATCGCCTCTTTCTCTTCCCAACATGGCCAATACACGACGAAAGCGACAAAAAATCCCAAATCAATTTCACATTTTGACGACGATGACGAAGAATCCAAATCAATTTCACGTTTCAACGTTGACAAAGAGAAGCGGGTGACTCCTTCGTTTCATTTACTCATCTCCACTCTTCTGTTTATCTGGCTTTATATATTCTCTCTTCTCCAATTTCAATAGCAGTTAGGGGACCAAACTCTATACCTAAGGAATCTGGGACATCAAGTCTTGGCGATGATAGTAGGGACAAGAATCAAGTTGAAGGTGATGAAAAAACGATGGCGAAGACCTAGGACTTCATTATATATAAGTGTTATAGATTTAGTTCTCAATTTCACACTTCCCTCTCCTTAGCCAACTTCCTATGTTGCGGATTATAGTTTCCTTATCTTGAATTTGATGCAAATATTTTATCAATTTTTGGAGTTATAATTGTCACTTACTTTGGCTGACATGATGCATTTTAAGTGTTTGGAATAATGCCACATATAATTTGTTTTGATTGTCTGAATGTCATATAATTGTGAATTTGCAGGTCTGTATTCTTTACTGAATTCTTTTTTGTTATACTTTATTTATTTCAGTTATGTCAAAATATAAATCCTAACTTTGCATCATTGACAATTTTGTCATTGGCATTTTGAAGCATGTTTAATTTTGGCTTGATGGTTAATTTAACACAAAGACTTTTCAATCTTAATATGTTGGCTCATTCTATTTTCAATTAAGTTTATGGTTGTAGATTCCACTCAATTACATTTCGATTCAAGGTTTGCCTACCTTCCTTTTTATTTTTTTATATAAATACGCAGGCTAGCACTTTGTAAAAAATTACATGCTCTTGCCATAGTTCTTGGACTCTAATCCCTGCAGGTATTACCAGCCTTTTTTTTAAACATTAAAATGGCTGATGAGAATTTTATATTTTGAATATAACATAAAAAATTCATTGAAAATTGTGGACTGATATTTAATATACATTATATACCCGTGTGTGGGCGTGCATGCGCAACTATATTTTTTTCAATATCTATGAAATCGAACTTGGTCAAGTTTTATGGTTTTATGTCTCGCTTGGTGGTTTGAGATATGCTTAGTCCAATTCTACAATCCATTTATATTATGAGAGTCTATTTCATTCCATCCATCCATCATATGTTGGCATATTTGTTGTTGATAGTTTTTATGGGAATCAATTTATTTAATATCGTAGTATCACGCTTCTGTGAAGTGCATATATATACTAACTACAGTTTTGCAAGATGATGATTAGTCAAATTAATGACAATTAGTCAAATTACAAGATATGTTCTATGTACCAACCACAATCAAACTTTTACAAAGTTTTAGTTCATTCTTAAATATCTTTTATTATTTGCATATTGAAAGCGAATGCATTACAATACGGAAAAAATTGGAGCAACTGTAGTTCTATCATAGAAGCCCATGATATGATGATATAGGCCTCTCTTTTATAAACTGTGATATCCCGAAACCCTAAATGTAATATCCCAGATATTTTATAACGAAAATGTAAGTAAAGATGTAAATGAATTTAATAAAGTTAATTTTATTTTTATATAACCCATTTAATATATGTGTTAAAATAAATGATATTTTGGAATTGAAGGAAAGGAAATGTGAATGTAATGGAGATATAGTTGAAAATAAATCCCATAACCTAATATATATATATATATGTATATTATATTAGAAAGTTAAGAATACTTTCAAAAGGAAAGAAAAGAAAAGAAAGGAAATGTGAAGTAAAGGAAAAGAAAAGACAAAATTAATTGACTAAAGGAAGAAAATAAAATAAAATTTTGTGTGTGTGTGTGTATATACACATACTCGGTTGTAAGAGAAGAGAGGAGAGGAGGAGGCTTCCTTTGTAAGCTTCCTAGATTTTTTTGAAGGAAAAACTTCTCCAAGAAGCTTGATTAATTTTTAATCAAACATTTAATTTATAAAATTACTTAACTTTTTAAGCAGTATGATTAATGAAGATAAGTAAGATTAAACCACACTAATGGTGGGGTAAGCTTATAATAACCTCAAGGTAAGCGGCTTGACCATAAGAAAATAAGTCAAAATGGACTTAATTTAAAACTAGTGAAAACTTATAATATATAAGGATCCGGTTAGGGTGAAGTTGACACTAACTTCACTATAGTAAGTTCTATAGCTTTTTATTGCATGAGTTATAGAAAATATTGCATTGATAAGTTCTATAGTTTTTTTTATTACATTGGTTAATGCAACATTTTTTATAACTAATGCAATAAAAAGTTATATGAACTTACTACGATGAAGTTGGTGCCAACTTCATACTAACCGGATCCAATATATAAGGATAAGGGAGTAAGAACACTCTCATTATTCTAACCCAATTCACGATAATTAGAGGGCAGAAAGGGAGAGGCTTGGCTAGAGCATAGCAAAGGAAGAGAAAGAGAGAGCAAGAAGAAGTAAAGGAGAAAGAAGGAGCAAGGGAAAAGAGGAAAGGAAAACCCAAAACTAGCTAAGGTAATATTTTAAACTAAGTTTTAATCTATGGAATTCTTTTCTTTTGAGAAGTTTGAAATTCTTACCATGCTAAGGTAGTATATGTATGTCTCTAGTGCTTTGTGATCATGGAAAGTAAAAAAGGAACCAAAATTGTAAAACAAAGTTGGGAAAAACCTAAAAAAGGAAAATAAGGGCAACTACTATCCTGTTTTTGTAAATTCTATATCTCCTAAATCATAAGGAGTTAGAACTTGATTTTTGGATATGTTATAGACATGTAAGTTAACTATGTTTCCTGAGAATTTGAGAATTTGTCTATGGATAGATTATTTATTACAATGTTTGTAAAGAGGCTGGCTAGAACAAGGAAAAATTTGGTTTTTGTTATTGTGTTAGAGTTCAAGGGCATGGCTGGCCCTGAGCTTCTGAGTGATGAAAAGTGATATTATAGGGGAGGTGATGTTGAAAAATTAAGCTCAATCGGAGTTCTAGAGATTTAATTATGAATTAAATGGTTTCGGGCAGTTAATTTGTCTATGGATAGATTATTTATTACAATGTTTGTAAAGAGGCTGGCTAGAACAAGGAAAAATTTGGTTTTTGTTATTGTGTTAGAGTTCAAGGGCATGGCTGGCCCTGAGCTTCTGAGTGATGAAAAGTGATATTATAGGGGAGGTGATGTTGAAAAATTAAGCTCAATCGGAGTTCTAGAGATTTAATTATGAATTAAATGGTTTCGGGCAGTTAATATCCTAAAACGAACATAACTTGATCTCCGTAAATGATATGAATATGAAACTTTGGATTTATACCCTCTAAGATGATAAAAAGATCTCGTCCAAAGTTCAGAACTTTTGGACTTAATTTCAAATTATGAGAATTGTTGGAAATTTGGATAGAAATGACTATTTAATACTCCCTCCGTCCCATATTAAATGTTCTAATTTCCTTTTTAAGATGTTTCAAAATAAATGTCCTATTTTCATATTAGTAACTATTTTTATCCTATTCTTCCTCGTATACCCTCATAATCTTTTTATTCAACATTGATGTACGATAATTTGCTTTAGAGTTTGAAGAAGAGCTGGATAGAAAATTGGATAAAAGAGCTGGTTCGAAGAAATGAGCATAACTTTTAGTTCAGTTGTCCGTTTGCCTATTATAATATGTTTTGAGCAAAAGATTTTCGTTCTCCATATCGTCCCAATTAACGGTTCCCCGGTTGAGGTCGTTTTCATCCTCAAATTCGTGATTTTAGGTAGGTTGTCGGCTGATTGAAGTTTTATTATTTTATTTGGGTTTTTATTTTAGTTGTTATTTGTTTAGTAAAGGTTTAATTTGGTCTTTTTACTTAAATTAAGATTTTTAGAGACTATTTAAGCTCTGGTTATTTGTTTTAAAGAGTATCGCAATTTTTATAAAATTTAATTATTCTTCCTGGTGGATTCCAGTGGGGGGTCCAATTTCTAGAAGCTAGCATATATATATATATATATATATATATATATATATATTATAAGAAAAAAGAAATTAAACCATTGATGCCATGTGAAAAATGTGTATTGTTTAGCCTTGCAAAAGTTGCTCCCATGTGAAAAATGTGTTGAGGATTAATTAAACCTAATCTCAATTAGTGCAAGTGTTGGATGATTAGAGAGAATTAAGTGAGTTTACTTTTGGCCTATATATATAGAACCTTTGGTCCAATTACAAAGGTTACTTCTTTTTTTCACTAAGTGTTGGGAAGATTAGAGAGTTAGAAAACAGAGAAAAAGCTAGAGAGAAAATTTGAGAGCAAGTGAGAAGGCTAAGAAGAAGAAGGAGGTTTTGGTGACAAGGAGAATCAAGAGAAAGAGAAGAAGAAGATCAAGGAGCTTAGCTAGCAAGGATCAAAAGTAAGGAAAGTTTAAAAGGTTTAAAAGTGTTCTTGACTCTAAACTTTTAGTGCAGTTAGTATGTTTTACTTTTGTAGTGTAGATATATATGTTTGGTTGTGGGAGATATATGTGTTGGGGAATCATGGTGGATTCCGAAGATATAAGGTAGTTTTGATAGAGATTATGTGTTTGTGTAGAAATTTAAGATGGAAAGAAAATAAAAACATAAACATTTTCACCTATAAAACTCTAATTTGAAACAAAACTTTGAACGATTATGACTCTCTGTGATTTCATTAATTTTGTGATCCGTAAGTTTTGGGTGTTAGATCTATTAGTTTTCTAACCAACCTAAGTGGAATGAATAAAAAATGTTAAAATTTTAATTTATGGTGATTTTTCTACCAAAATAGTTCAAACTACAAAAACAAAAAACCCTAAAACTACAGAAAACTTCCGACCATTGTTTGAGCCTGTTAACATGTAAGATAAATTAAGCCCTTTTGGATTCTAAAAGTATACAGAGTAAGGAAGTTTTAGTCCGAAAATGAGCCCAATCCGACTTCGTACGAGAGGTTTATGGCCAAAAGATATTTTTGGAATTAAAATTTTGAACTAGAAAATCTTGAGCTACATAACTCAAAAATTGATGAAATTTTTAGTGGACGTGTATACTGATATGAAGAAGCTACTGCGTAAATTTTAGAAGTTTTGAATAAAATCTCGAATTATGAAAAATGTTGAAATTTTAAGCATATACGACCCTTTTAAAAATAGTAAATAACTTTGAAAAAATAAGAAAAAAATATTTTACGCGTGAAATTAAATTAGCTAAGCGTGGCCAAAAGGAAGAAAAATAATTAAATAATTAAAGAGATTTAATAAATAAATTTTAATTAAGAAAGATAATTAAAGATAAGTCGAAAAATTATATAATGTAATTTTTCGGACTAATTTGCAATAAAAATTGATGAATAAGATTAATTAAGGGTACATAATTAATTACCGGCATAAGTTATGGTTATTTACCAGTGTTATGCGGTATTAGTTAATAATTAAATTAATCCTCACGGGTGTTGTAGGAAATCTGTCGGAGGATGGTAATAACGTATGTAGGAATGTTTCACCAACTCCAAGCAAGTCCCCTTAACTTGTACACCTTTATTGTTCCGTACAAGTATTTTAAATGCAATAATTAATGAAAGATGTTTCATATTGAATTTAAATATAATTGCTTGTATTTACATACTTCCAAAAATTTTATTCAGATATTAAATTGTTGACATTGAAAATTTCAATCATCCAAAAGTTATTTTAAGAAGTAAGTCTATGCCATTTTATTCGGCTAGACAAATGATGAAATAAATTATTGAATCAATCATATTTTTAGAAAGCTATTCAAACCAATTATCTTGGTGCGGACCCTTATGATAATGCTGACATGAACAACCCTTATAAAGGGGGCATTATTTATGTCGGAAAACCGACCCTGCGCGCTATGTTTAAACATTATGCATAATGTAAGGTATGACGAGGCTGATCACTTTATGTGCCTGTTGAAAGTATTTGCAGTCTTTGTAATTGTAAATACCCGAAGGTTTTTCAGTGAATATACTGTTAATCCTTCTAGGAGTTCATTGGTCCATAGTGACTACTCAGTGATGAAACTATACATACTCTTAAATTGTTAAATCTATTTACTTCCGAATCATACAATTCATTCCATAAATTATCGTTTAATTGTTAAAGACTCTGAGATGATAAAACCTTGACCATGATTATTATTCATTGTATACTTTATACTTGCTGAGCAACTTATTGCTCACTCTTGCCTTATGATAAATGTTTCAGTTAAGTCAGAGAAGGCCGATAGTTCCAGAAAAGACAAGGGAAAGGGAAAGGGAAAGACAAATGGATAGAAGACATTTAAGTTTAACTTTTTGTACTAAACTCTATTATTATTAATGATGTATTAGTAAAGGTTGATAGAACCTAAGATGTTATATATTTATGGAATATCAAATATTGTAATTATATATGTTATTAAGTAACGAATGGGTAGATATATATGTGATGAATGTTCTGTATCGTGAGCACCAGATTCGAGGTAGAGGTACCCCGAATTTGGGGGCGTCATAACAGTTGTCTTCTACTATGCCCCCCACAGGTATTGTGTTGAAGTATGTGATTTTTATGCTTTTTTAAGTCATGTATTGTAAGACCCCGAATTTTTAATAAAGAGAATTTAATTTTCTTATAATTATTATTTTAAATAGTAAAGTATTAAATTGATAAAATGATAAAGTTACGGGTGAGATATGCAAATTATATTATAAAAAGGTATGTCGGAAAAATATTCGTTCTGTCGGGTAATATTCCTTTTGTCAAAAAATATTTGTTTTGTCGAGCAATATTATATTCGGTAAAGTACGACGACAATTGCATACATTCTGACTAAATGGATATACTAGTAATGCTTATATATTTATGTTGTTGTATTTTATCATTGCTTGGGGTGGTGGCTTAGTGGTGGGAAGCCAGACATAAGTTCCCATAAACGTGGGTACGAGTCCTGGTAAGCTCCTCTATACTCAAGTGGTCTCATGCCCTGGATTTATTCGGGGGTAAGCTGAGTTGTGTCGATGAAGACACCACTAAGGCCTCCAAAATTTTTTTTTGGTTCTGATACATTTATAACATGAACAATATTTTACCAAAAAAATTATTACAGTAGCATCTGCACAGTATTTCATCAATAATTGTCACGACACAGTAACTCGTATTATTTGAAATGATATTATTAGATTAGTTAGCATTATTGGCAATATCTAGAAGTTCTGTCGAGGAAAAGGTTATTTAATTGCACGTCGTTTATACGGAATGCCCCCTCTTTCCTGGGAACGATCTGGTTGTCAGAATTGCTAGTCTATAATATCTGTGATATTAATACATTAATACAATAATACAAGAAATGGATATATTAATAATAATAATAATTTTTGATAATGAATTTATCTTTTTGATAATGGATTCTTCTTTTTAATAATGGAGTTATCTTTTTATAATGGATTTTTTTTATAATGGATGGATGATATAGATTGAAGAAAAAATGGATGAATGATATAGATTAAAGAAAAAATAGACGAATAATATAGATTGAAGAAAAAATGGATTGATGATATAGATTGAAGAAAAAATGGATAGATGATATAGAAAAAGTGTGATAATTGATGTGTGGCAGATATTGATTACATTTTACTATAAATAGGGGGGCTTAACATAAGGAAATTCACAACTTCCTTACATACATTTTCTTTCACTCTCTAAAAATTTCTTATTATAAGTTTCTCTCTAAGTATGATAAGCTACCTCAAGTGTTAGTAAATATCATCTAGAGTAGTACTACATTTGTATTCCAAGTCATTCAAAGCTAAGTCTTTGTTGCATTCTTTTTTAAATTCCTGAGTGGAATTTTCTTATGTACAACAACACTTTAGAAAAATCGTAGTAAATTCATCCTTTATTTGAATTGAGTGATTCCAATGCTTGTTTTCATTAGTTTTTCGTCCTCTACAACTTTGAAGAAGAAAGAAAAGTTATTTGATGTCATCTTCGTGTCTTAAAATGCTAAAAATTGTAACCTGTCCTGATTTTCGTCACTATTTTCAGCCCTAGTTTTGAAAATTCATAACTTAGTCATATTAACTCCGAATCGAGTGATTCTTGAGTCTATTTAGTGTATCTTTTCAAAAGCTACAATTGTTTACATATAACTAGATTTTAAAAACTCTAGAAGAACCAAAAGTTAGATTCTTTACTGCTGTAATGACGAACAAAGAGGGAATTATTCGGATATTAATTCTATGTTTCACAATATTTAGGTAAGGGGTGATCATTCTTTGATACTCGTAAGTCATATTATTTTCTTTTATACTCGTACGGAATATCATTTCTTTCATACTCGTAAGAGATATCATTTTCTTTCATACTCCTCAATTTATGGTAAGACGTTATTAGTCGTTTCTAGCTTTATCATTAAATGGTAAAAATTCTTGAAAATGATTAAAATATCTTTAATAATTTATGCTTCATCTAATATTTTTACCCGAATCTTACTATTAAATTTTAATTGTGATTTTAGAAATGTGAAACTTATATTTTCTTGAATTTTATATTCAATCAAGAACTCAACTCGATTTTCTGGATATCGTGTTGACAATTTGGACATTATTGGACTCCGGAACAAATTAAATTACAAATCGCTAATGTTTATTTTTTATTTTATTATTATGATTATTTTGTCCATACATTATATCTTTGGCTTGAGTGTAACGAGAGGTGTTAACTGGTATGATTATGACCAAAGGCTGTAGACTGGTATGATCATAACTATTGGTGATACAATTGAATATCTTTGGTCCGTAGTGGAAAGATGGACTATTGATTGGCATGACTATTGGTGTTACAGTTAAATATCTTTGGCTCGTAGTGCAAAGATGAACTGTTGATTGGCATGACCATTGGTGTTATAGTTGAATATCTTTGGCCCGTAGTGCAAAGATAGACTGTTGATTGGCATAACCATTGGTGTTACAATTGAATATCTTTGGCCTGTAGTGCAAAGATAAACTGTTGATTTGCATGATTATGAACAGAAACTGTGTATTGATAAACTCACGATCTTTGGTGTTACAGGCAAAGGCATGTGGTGAAAGTTAGTTTTGGCTTAAGGAAATATTGATTGGTGTTATAGGGATAAAATTTTGATAGTGAATTTTTTAAATGGGAGAAGATAGTAGACATTATGCTCTATCTAACTCTTCTAATAGATTGCTTCTTCTGCTGCAGTTGTTGATCTAAAACTTGTTGTCTGTGATATTCTATCAGATTTATCACTGTGGAAGACTAGCAATAAATTGTCTTTATTATGATATTCTTTACTGGGCTATTTGTGCTCACCCTTTTGTTTCACAATTCCTTTTAAGCAATAAGAATGTACGTAGCTGGGTCTAGCGGAGAAAACAGGGGAATGGAATGATGGTCCGTATTGGTAATTATAGAAATCCTCAGTCTATTACAAAATAGTGCAACAATGATTGTATTGAGGACATAATTTGGGTCTGGATACTGTCGTACTATATACGGTACAATATTTGTATTGAAACTCGCAGTATGTGTGTTATCGTATTTTGCACAATATTATCGTATGTCCAACTACGTACAAAATCCTTTTATCATAAGATATGGTTGTGCATATCCACTCTTTGACTATATTTTCGAGCACTACCTTTATAATCTTGGAGTATGGTTAGAGTATGATTCTCAGTCGGACAAGATGGAGATAATTATATGGCAAGAAAATACACACCATTGGGATGAACATGACAATAATTTCTTGTGTTTCTTTGGGGTCTAATGGATCAACCAAAGTTAATTCTCAAGTCCTATGATATTTATTATAACTTAGAGGCATGGCCTCCGATGTACGAAGGTTTTCTCGATCATTTCCCAAAGGTTTTGATTCCTAAAATAGTTATTGACTGTACCTTTATGTAAAGTGTTATTCGGCATTTTTAACAATTGATTTTGGTGAGAAATTTTGTATTTGTAGTATGTATTTTGGCGACTCAAAATGGGTTGTGTGGACCTATTTTGGGGACGTCACATGCATCATATATTAACTTATGTTTTGAATTAGGTACTTCGGGTGCGAAAAGAGGGTCGTTGATTATTGCTCCTACCCCTAGCTAGAGTTAAGAGGCGACAACTTCTGTTATAGGTGCCTTGTCGAGGTGAGCTATTACAATTGTTGCTTAGACCAAGGGTCCCCCTACTTCTGTTACTGATATGGGTCATTTGTCAGAGTTGATTATTTAGGAGGGCTTTTTAATTGACCCTCATGATCACCCTAGTTTGGATCGCCTTCCTGAGCAGTTTCCTCGCATGTTGCAGCGCTTTCATGGAGGTTTCGTTGGCTTGTAAGTGCACTTGTTTGTTGAGCTTGTCCGCATGTCTGAGAGATTTCATACTGAGAAGCTTATCGACTTTTTCTGATGTAGACCTTGAGCTTTATAGGTAGATACTTGGGGACTTGGAGGCCTTTTAAGCTGATGTTCCCTATTTTAGGACCGGATCAATATAGCCCTAGCCTATAAATAGGCTTCTTCTTTGAAGGCCTTAATTGTTGATCGCCTTCGCCTAGTGGAGCATTGTTACGTGGAGCGAACTCGCTTGATGCGCTTGGTTGCGAATTTGGATGCTCGCGTAGCCCTTTACGAGAGGTTGGGGTTTGAGTAGGCAGCCACACTTGTGGACCTTGAGGCTCGACTTATAGGATTTAACCCTAACTTGCTCCTTGGATATGACTTGTTGTAGTTTACATAACTTTTGTTCCATTGCTTCTTCTTTTTATGTTATGGATAACCCATTTTTGTTGTTGGGTTTTTCCTGAGATTGATAGCAAATGGACATACATATAGATATAGTCTAAGTTTATCTTTTGTAATTTCCCCATGCATAGGTTTTTGAAAATCATGACTTGTAAACTTGGATTTATAATGAAATCACCACTTTACTTTTTAAAACTTGTATCATATAATGCCATGCTTTCATTGTAAAAAACATTCTTAGAATTTTTTTATCTTGTTGCTCATATTCTCTTCATATGGTGTAAATTTCAACCTCGGAGCCGATGATTATAAGGCTTGCCTGTTGGTTCCCTTAGATGGCATAACTTTCATTTTTGGGATGCAATAGTTTTGACATCATATCCCCTTTTGTTTCGGGTAAAATCCCATTCTTGGTAGATATGAGAGGTATGTACCCATATTTTCCTTAATGGTATAGTTTCAACCTTAGAAAATGATGAGAAGGGTTCCCTGACTTCTTTAAGGAAAACTAGGGGTTTATCTTCGTACGCACCTAGCTGATGTTTCAGGCTAATGTTTCCTATTTGAGGACCGGATCAATATAGCCCTAGCCTATAAAGAGGCTTCTTCTTTGAGGGCCCTAAGTGTTGATCGCCTTCGCCTGGTAGAGCATTGTTGCGTGGAGCGAGCTTTCTTAATGCGCTTGGCTGCGAATTTGGATACTCGCATAGCCCTTGCCGAGAGGTTGGGTCTGAGCAGGCGGCCACACTTGCAGACCTTGAGGCTCGACTTGTAGGATTTAACCTTGACTTGCCCCTTGGATATGACTTGTAGTAGTTTACATGACTTTCGTTCCATTGCTTCTTCTTTTTATGTTATGGATAGCCCCTTTTTGTTGTTAGGTTTTTCTTGAGATTGTTAACAAATGGACATACATATAGATATAGTCTAACTTTATCTTTTGTAATTTCACCCATGTGTAAGTTTTAGAAAATCACAATTTGTAAAATTGGATTTATAATGAAATCGCCATTTTACTTTTTAAAACTTGTATCATATAATGCCATGCTTGCTTTGTAAAAACAAATTCTTAGAAATTTTTATCTTGTTGCCCATCTTCTCTTCATCTGGTGTAAATTTCAACCTCAGAGTCGATGATCATAAGGCTTGCATGTTGCTTCCCTTAGATGGCATAACTTTCATCTATGGGATGCAATAGTTTTGGCATCATATCCCCTTTTGTTTGGGGTAAAATCTCATTCTTGGTAGATATGAGAGGCATGTACCTATATTTTCCTTAATGGTATAAATTTCAACCTTAAAAAATGATGAGAAGGGTGCCCTGACTTCTTCAAGAAAGACTAGGGGTTTAGCTTCGTACACACCTCAAACGGTATGAATTCCAACGTTGGCACGTAGAAAGGCAATTTCACCATGGGTTGGCTTATCAAGGAGGCCCATGGGTTTAGCTTTGTAATCCTATCTAACGGTATGAATTCCAACCTCGGAGAGTAAAAAGGCGATGTCACCCTAACTTCTTCAAGGAAGCCTAGGGGTTTAGCTTCACACACACCTCAAATGGTATGAATTTCAACCTCGGTATGTAGAGAGGCAATTTCACCATGGGTTGGCTCATCAAGGAGGTACATGGGTTTGGCTTCGTACTCCGCTCAAATGGTATGAATTCGAACCTTGCAGAGTAGAGAGGCAATCTTTCTATGGGTTGGCTCATCAAGGCGGGCCACAAGTATTCTTTCCACAGGTTTGCGTCATCTAGGAGGACTATAGGTAATTTTTCTGTGGGTTGGATCATCAAGGAGGGCCACGGGTAGTCTTTTCGTGGGTTGGCTCATTAAGAAGGGCCACGGGGTATGCTCTATGTCCTTTTCGAGGAAGACTAGGGCTTTGGCTTCGTACACATCTCAATTGATATGAATTCCAACATCGGTACGTAGAGAAGCAAATGGTGTTATATTTTCCTCAAGCGATATGAATTCCAACCTCAGGTCATGACAAACACCGACCTCACAAGATAATGAGTTAAATGCCACATCTCTTTATTTGGTGTTAATTTTAACCTTAGAAGATGGTGGCTAAAATATCATCCCCATTCGAAGGATATAAGAGGCTAGTAGTAACAGAGATAGACATATTCTTTTGAGGAAAGCAAATTTCATTTCATTGCTAATAACACGTTTTTTTTCTCTTAGGTAGATATTACAATTTGTTTCTCTATTTCCTCACAAAAGATTATTTGTCTAGCTAATCTCTTTTGATAGAAGTGGCGGCCTTGGTATGATTGTGATGGAACAATAAGCTCTTATTCTTTGGCCTTACTTCAAGGGTAGTACCCCTTGATCCACTTTATGTTGATAGGTCTTGAGACCTCTTCCGAACCAATGAAGGCTATCTTATAATATTTGCTTTCAGAGGCCTCCTATATAATATAAGGTACTTCCCACTTAGGAAAGAATTTGGTTTTAGACAGCCCTCTCATAACTTAGGGTGTCATCTTGAGCACCAAATCTCCCTTCGAGACTTTGCGAGGCATTACAATTGTATTGTATTGCCGTTGGAGCCTTTCATGATACTTTTCCAATTTCTTTTGGGCCTCATCACAGAAATTCCCTAGGGCTTCAAGTGTCGCCACACGATTTTCTACTTGAGTATAACTTTAAAGTCTCATTCTTGTGGAGGGAATTATGATTTCAGCAGGAAGGATTACCTCCTCTCTATATACTAATGTGTATGGAGTTTCACTCGTGGGCTTTCTCTTTGAAGTGCGATATGCCTATAAGACTGTTGGCAGTTGCTCAACCTAATCTTTTGGGTGATCATCTAAAGTCTTGGACAAGATTTTTATTAATGTCTTATTTGTTGCTTCGGCTTGTCCATTTTCCTTTGGATAATAGGGGCTTGAGTTGTAATGCTTGACATGGTACCTCCCCAAGAGATCTTTGATATCTCTATTGACAAAGGGGATTCCATTATCGGATAGGATAACTTGAGGCACCCCGAATCTACAAATGAGGTGCTCCTTAATGAACTTGGCCATTACTGCCCTGACACCTTCCTCATTGGTATCGCTTCCACCCATTTTATGTACATTTATGTGGCCCTTATGATCCACTCGTTGCCCTTTGAATTTGGCAATATTAACCCAATGCAATCCATGCCCCATGTGTGGAAGGGCCATGAAGTTGTAGTCGTTCTCAAGTCTACTGCGGGGGCATGGATAAGATTTCCATGGATTTGGTATAAGTGACATTTCTTCACAAAGTCGAGATAATCTCTTCTCGTGCTTGGCTAATAGAACCTATGATCCAATAATTGTTTGTATAATATTTCTCTTCCTTGGTGTTCTTCTTGGTGCATTTGGAAAAGTACGTCGGGAGCCTTTCCCTAGGCAATGCATCTCAAGTGCTTTCCATTGAAACCACATTAGTAAAGTTCTCCTTCAAACATGTGGAACCGCACTGATTTCCTTTTAACCTTGGCCGCATCTTTCTTTTCTTTGGGAAAATCTCCTTTGGTTATGTATTCAACATATACTTGTCTCCAATCTTCCACCTCATCTATAAAGGTGCATTCCTCCTCCATTGGATATTCTTGGCAAGTTAAACACTTTTGGTGTAGTTTTGCCGCTTCTTTCTTCATATTGGGCCAAAAGTACCCCTGCCTTAGGATTCTTCGATATAGGCTAATATTGGCCTTCCCGCAATTCTCTGCATGGATTCACTCGAGTTTAGCTTTTTCCTCCTTTCCCAGACATCTTGCTAACACTTCATCTGATTCTCGATGGTACAACACTCCCTTGATGATAACATACTTTTGCAATTCTAAGAGAGGTAGGGTGTCATCTTTGGTTTCCAATTAGTGGGCTATGGGATGTCTCCAATCGTCTACCACATCTTTGGGGAAGAGTTTTAAGACCGCCGAGGGAAGAATTAATCTTTTTGATGACATCCACCTTTAAGGTCTCATTGGTCATATGGACTCTTGATGCTATGCTATCAAGGGCGTCTGGCTGGCGATTCTTAATTTGTGACACGTACTCTATGGTGATTTCTTTGAATCCATCCATAACTTTCTGAGCTACAGTACGATAGGGAGCGAGAATTAGCTCTTTTACAGTGAAATGCCCTTTAATTTGTTCGACTATCAAGTTTGAATCTCCTCTAACTTTTAGCCTTTGAATGTCTAGCTCTTGTGCAGATAATATGCCAAGTATGAAGGCTTCATATCTGGCCTCATTGTTCAAGCACAGGAAATCAAGCTTGTAAGAAAGCGTCACTTCTTATCCCGTGCTTGATTTGAGCGCTATTCCTGCTCCTCCTTTACCTTCGAACGACGATCCGTCAAAGGATATATAGATGCCACCACTTCTCTTTGTGCACGGTAGCCACCATCTCTTCCTCTAATCCCGAAATGTCTTCATATATGGGCTTATAGTTTCCATTCGGCAATTATGCTAAGAGATTTGGAAGTGCTTAGCATTTGATGGCTTTTGGTGTCGTGCATTAGATGTCGTATTTTGACAGTAGCGTCATCCATTTGGCTGGCCTACCCCCTAATGTCAGCCTTGTAAGAAGATAGCTTATCGGATCCATCTTAATCATTAACTTCACTTCATGAGCCAAAAAGTAGTGCCTCATCTTTTGGGCCACAAATACCAAGGCTAGGCAATGCCTTTCAATTATTGAATATCTTGACTCTGGGCCATGGATCATTCGACTTATGTAGTATACTGGTTTCTCTACACATTCCTCTTCTTGGGTGATCAGTCCTCCGATTGACTTGTTTGTGCATGTGAGGTATAACTGTAAAGGCTCTCATTTCTTTGGCACTATCATGGTTTCATGAGAGGCAATGATGTCTTTGACCCTTTGAAACGTATCTTGTTGCTCTTGGCCCCAACATCTTTCTCCCTTAGCCTTCAATAATTCGCCAAAAGGTTGAGTGATTTCTTCCAAGGCTGGGATGAACCATCGTAGATAAGATATTCTACCCAAGAAGCTTTCTAACTATTTTTGAGTTTTGGGTGGTGGCATCTCATTGATGGCTTTCACTTTTCCAGGGTCGACTTTAAGTCCTCAGTTGTGAACGAGGAATCCCAATAATTTTCTTGCTATCACCCCAAAGGCACATTTATTTGGGTTCATCTTGAGCTTGTATTGTCGGCACTTTTCAAACACTCTTCTTCAATCTTTGACATGGCTTTCTCCCTTCTTAGACTTCACCATTATGTCCTCTATTCTTGTTAGGTTTGTATTGTGACGCCCCCAAATCTGGGTTCCCTTATCCATGAATTCGGTGCATCACTGTGCAACACGATACATCTCATTCTACACCTGTCAACAACTTATTGCGGAATAATAAAAATATTTACATTGATATAATATAAATATTGTCATCCCAAGCCTCGAAACCATAACTAAAACATGATCTTACTACATGAAAGTAATTACAAGATTATTACAACATGTTCCCATCTAATCTCAGGTGTGAAGACCTTAATTAATACATCATTTAATAGTCATTACAAATTTAATATTACTCCTGTTGTATATATAACAGTCCATATCAATACAAGCATTAACAATTATTACCTCAAACTCTCCTCAATCTCAGGTTTCATAACATTTAACTAAAACACTTATGATCAAGGTTGAACAAATACCATTGATCATTTACAAAGTCTCCTATGTGAACGCAAGTTTCGGATTCTGACTTTAGTCAATCCCCGAATATATGCAAAGTTACCCAACAACTATACATTCGTTATAAAAATGTCCTTTATACATTATCGTCATCTTTGTAGTTTACTATAACAAGTAACTAACATAATCACATCATAAATACTATAATGGATAACCTTCATCTTTAACTCAAGGTTTACATATTCAAATTCACGTACATTATACAATGTCATCACAGCTAAATAATTACAATAAAGAAACACTTGGCAACCTTCTTTAATCCCTGTGCATCTAATCCTTATCATCACGATATCAAGATAATTGCATTGCATCGTAAATATGCAAAAGTTTTATTTTTGCAAGAATGAGCACGACGGCTCAGCAAGAACTAACAGTTTTCACATTTCATGCTTCACGTAACACATAAGTTTGCATTTATCCATGGATCATGATTCTCATACTATGCATCTTACTCATGCATTATAAATCTTATGCAATTCATTCCCGAATGAGGTGGCACGTCTCCCGAAAATTCCCAGACTGCCGAATACGAGCCTGTCAGCGAAAACCGACGTTACGGCACGAAAATCGAGACGTGGCACGGAAAACGAGAAAGTCAATCTGTCCAGCCGCGGATTGATCTGCGGCCAAATAGTGCGCCTTTTGGAAACACGGAACTTGAAACACGGAACTCGAAATCGGGGTGAGTGGAAGGCAGGCGGCCAGCTAGCCACAGATTGATCTGCGGCCAGCCGCAGATCAATCTGCGGTTGGCTCTGGCCAGCCTATTTCAGCTCATTTTCGCTCAGCATACAGGGAGTGGAAGGAGTTGAAGGTTTTGGAAGAAGGAGAATTCCAGCAACAAGAAGAAGCACGGAAATAGAGAGAAAAAAAGAGCAAAAAATTGCAATCAAATAGGGAGAAAGGAGAGAAAAAAAGGGAGGATTTATATTTGTTGATTTTGATTGTATCAAACATACTCCTCATCCTATTCAAATACACAAGTTCACATCCATTTGAGATTTTTGCAATGTGAAAATTTCTATTTGTTCTAGCAATTCATGTCATATTGATTGGGTAAATTAGATATAACTTTCATGTATCTTGTTGAACAATCATGGATTAGGGATTATTGGTGATGGTTCCATCGGAACAAAATTCTTCCTAATAATCCGAGGATATCCAATTGATGAAAATTTTATTTTGTTTATGATAATTTATTGGGTGTAATTTATTTAGATTGTCATTTTCGGATATCATGGTGTATTAGATAAATCCGGGTTGGTTAGTTATGTAATACTCATTTTGTGGGCACGTCGTAATCTCGTGTGAGCCTAGGAACGCGACCCCGTGGTTCAAATCCGATGATGGACGTTTTGATGTATGTAATAGATTCAAGATGCTCGTTTTGTAACATGTAACCATCGGGCCTTAAAACGACGCCAAGACAAGAATCGGGTTTAAGGCCCCGTAGTAGTGAAATATGTGATTGTTGGCGTTCGGGGATATTTTGATGGCTTACATGCCCATGAATAGCCCCGACGCGTGTTTATGCTTGATTAGATTTCGAGACGCCAAAATGATTTCCAAAGATGAAACGATAAAGATCTTTTCTAAAATCAATCAAAGTAGGATATTAGCATCACGAGGCTAAAAAAATTGGAAATGCTAATGAAGGTTGATTCCTATTATACGAGAACGCTAAAAAGAAGTTATTTTCAAATGTCACAAAAAATGGGTTTATAAGGGAAATTAAACGTTTTATTAAACCTTGATGTATAGGGCGAAAGAGATCATAGAAATTGCCCATCATTTATGAAAGCAACGTATAAATCTCGATTCCTATTTTGGTTAAGGTTTAAGAAAAACTCACGTTTTATCAAGATGACGCCTAATAAAGACCTCATAGTTTTGATAAGTAAAATCAAACCTTTCGCATGAATAGAGGGAGCTTTCTCGTATCAATAGAAACGACGTTCTGAAACATTCTCAAATTAAAGCACAACTTTCCCTAAAAATCCAAAGGATTCTTTCATACAAACTCACCACAACATTCACATAAGCACACACACACACACTCGCACATATACACATTTCATGAATCAAAGGATAGGAAAGTATCAAGATTGCGGTAACCGTGTTTTCACGGAAGTCGAGGGGTGCCTAACACCTTCCCCTCACTTAAGCAAGCCCCCGAACTCTATGAATCTCGATTCGCAGACCAATTAATTCGGAGTCACCTATGAGCCAGCGATTTATAAAAAACGAAAACTCGGATGAGTTGGTACATCCATTTCAAATATACCAACTGGTGACTCTGATTAATTGGCTCATCATAAAACAAGCAATCTTTCAAAACCCCGTCGACATTAATGCCAACCTTTTCCAAAAGTCATTTAATCAAGAGGCTAAAATTGGAAAAGACTAAAAAAGGACCGACGAAGCGAAAACCCGGCGTCGACAGCTGGCGACTCCACTGGGGACTTTAGAGGGCTTAAGCCGCTTTCAAATCTTGATGTTATCTTATCCTTTAGAATTCATAAAATGTGTGTGCGTGCGATATTTTGATTTTTTTACTTCTGTTATGTGAATGTGTGTTTTGCCCAATAAATGAATGATTGAATGGAATTGCTTTACTTTTTCATTTGCATACGGTGAGGGCGATGAATGCGAATGTATGTTGAGAGAGTACCTCCTCCTGAGGCGAACCTGTCGGTTGCTTATTACTGGACTCGAAGGGGCTGCTCCCCGGAGATGGCTCAGGAAACGCACCACCCAAATCCGCTCCAATCGAAAGGGCTCAGACGAGTTGATTGCGAAGATTTGGGGACCTTCATGCCGAAAAGCCCGTGAGAGTAACCCTAGGATAGGTCAGCCTCAGATTAACCCTACGCAGGAAAAGTTTCTTCATGCCTTTTTACATTGCACGCGTAAATGTCATGATCTCATTCATATATGCCTCCCTTTTCGTCAAGAAGAAATTACTAACCTCTATCTTTCGCAGGGAACGACTGGGAGCTTTATAAAGCCATGTTTATCATTTGTCATTGCATTAGAGGACTACTAACTTTCTGTTTTACAGGGAAAGATTAAAAAACCCTAAAATACGGAAGTTACAGCTTTAGCATGCATCCGCACTTTTATTCCCCACAACTAAACTTCGAACCTTGGTTTCTGTAGGATTGCTCCTCAAACCCGTTCGCAGTCTAAAAGGGCCCAAAACTCCATATCTGAAATGGCTGATATTCCATCTACCAATTCTGGTGCCATATCTAGGGAGGAATTTGATGACTTTAAGAAGCAGATGTTAGAAATGGCCATAATGCTAAGAGAGCAGTTGATACCCAGGCAGGAACCACCCAAGGAGAGTCCACCTAAGGGCGAGCCAGTCGTCCCAAAGGCCATTCCCGTGCCAAACAAAACAGTGATTACTATCCCGGAAGAGGGAGATACAGATGACCTGCGGAAGAAAATGAGACAAATGGAGGAAACCATCCAATCTATGAAGGGCATAGGGTCCCTGGGCAGGGTTAACTATTCAGATTTATGTGTCTTCCCCGGAGCCAGATACCCGGAGAAATTTAAAATCTCCGAGTTTGAAAAATACAATGGGAAGGGGGACCCCTACACACACTTGAAAATATACATTGGAGAACTCGGGTCTTATGCCGAGGACGAAGGGTTGAGAATGCAGCTATTCCAGAAAAGCTTAACGGGGGAGGCAGGAATTTGGTATGCCCGCCTTGACAACGCCCGAATCCACAACTGGGAGGAATTGGCCCATACCTTCTTAACCCAATACAGTTTTCAGGCCCAGATGGCCCCTGACAGGTATCAAATGACAAAGGTTAAGAAACAACCTAGGGAATCCTTCAGGGAATATGCTCAACGATGGAGGGGCATGGCCGCACAAGTGACCCCCCCGATGAGCGAATCGGAGATGGTGATGACTTTTGTAGACATTCAGGAGGCACCGTATTATGAACGCGTCATCTCGGGGATTGGAAGACCCTTTGCTGAAATGATTAAACATGGAGAGATGGTAGATATGGGGTTGAAATCGGGTAAAATCCGGGATTTCACTGCTTTAGAAACTGCTGCCGAGCAAATACAGAATGGAAACTATGGCAGCACTTCCCGGAGGGTCCAAAAGAAGAAGGAGGAGGATGTCTCCCTCATCCTGCAAGGGTCATCCAGAAAAACAGAAAGCCATCTTCCGGTACAAGTGCAGAGGGTAGGACCATCCCGACAGCCAAACTTCACAGATCAAAGGGCAGAGGGGCGAAGAAGATATGAGGCCTCGCAAAATCGAGTATTCACCCCGCTCGGGGAGCCACTTGAACGGGTATTAGCGGTATTGGTAGCCCAAAAGAAGATAGTTGGTTTGGCACCTCCGAGTGACCCAAAGGGTAGAAAGTTTGACCCGAGCAAGCGATGTGCATACCACTCCAGTTCCCCTGGCCATGATACACAAGACTGTTGGACGTTGAAGCATCGAATCCAAAACCTGATTGACAGTGGAGAAATTGTGGTGGAACAGCCGGACTCCCCGAATGTTAAGGCGAATCCCCTGCCAAGACATGATGGAGGGGGGTCAATGCGACAAAGGCAAGTGAAGCTGGGGAGCCGCCAAGGTTGAACCATGTGCAGAAAATTGAGGAAATGATCAACATGATACATGATCATGGGAGTGCACGGGGAACGCCCATCAGGTTGATAGGGGTAAGTACGAATAGCACGGAGGGACCGGTCAAGTTGACGGCTCCGAGGCCCATCATCCTTGTAGCAAGGCCGCAAATCCCTATCAGTAGTCTAAAGACTGTACCCTGGAATTATGGGGGCATGCCAGAGGAAGCGGCCAGCTGTGCTTCGGTGACGACAAAGGGGAACCCCTTGTATCTTCCCAGGCGAGTCCTTGAAAGTCAAAAGATAAAAAATGAGGAGATTTCTGAAGAAAGGGCCATAGAATTCTTGAAAAGGATGGATCACCCGGAAACAAGGGGGATCCAGATTTTAAATGAGGAGTCAACCCTAACATCAGTCATGGACTTGGTGTTGTCATCCAGTGAGCATTGCAAAACCCTGACGAAGGTTCTGGAGGAGGCATACGTGCCCAAGGAAATTAGTGAGGAGGGTTTCGGCCAGCTGGTGGGCCACCTATTGGAGAACGATGTAATATCCTTTACGGATGAGGACATACCCAAGGAGGGAAGGGGACACCGGAAACCGCTACATATTGCGGTAATCTCCTCGGGTTATATAATGAATGGAGTGTTGATTGATGGGGGAGCGGCATTGAATATCTGTCCCCTCAGTACCTTACAGAAGATGAACATCAATCCCAAGCGCCTACGAGCCAGTCATGTGGTGGTACGAGCTTTCGATGGTTCCCGGAGGGATACAATGGGAGAAATTGAGTTGCCGGTGGAGATAGGACCCTGTACTTTTGATATCTCTTTCCAGGTCCTAGATATTGCAGCCAGTTATAACATGTTATTGGGGAGGCCATGGATACACATGGCCGGGGCAGTTCCTTTCACGCTCCACCAACAAGTCAAGCTAATCATCGATGGGAATCTGGTAACAATCTCGGCCGAATGTGATGACCCTTCTCCTCCCAGGAGTGGCCTACCAGTGATCAATGTGGATGAGTCGGCGGCACCTGCCAGCTTTCAAGAACTGGAGATTAGCACTCCCCACTATAGATGCCTGGGAGCTCCAGCTGTGAAACCTAGGGTCTCTCCCGAACTTACCTTTGTGGCAAAGGAAATGATAAAAATGAACTTCCAGCCTGGACAGGGGTTAGGAAGGAGCAGTCAGGGAATCACCGAGCCCATCCATCTACCACAGCAGATAGGCAAAGCAGGGTTGGGATACCATGAGGGCGTAGCACGGAGACACCGTCGGGGTGCGGCTCCGATTCGACTAGCTGGCAGTCCAGTGACCAAAGTCGACAATGAACAGGGGATCAGCGAGCCTGTGATTGGGGCAGGGAATGAAGAGTTAACCCCCGCACGTAATGAGTCGGCCCGAAAGGAAAGTTTCCTGCAGGAGGTCGCGAAAGAGTTTGAAACCAAATGCTATCTCCCCGGACAATCAACAAGCAGTAGGGAGGGGACGAATATTATCGCACCACCGGGAGCCCAACCAGTTGTGCCTGTCATCGATTGGGCAGGGCTGATTATTCCTGGAGAAGCTAGGAAGGAGGACTCAGGCGACGTATCCGTAATCATCGGGGAAGTGTCCGACGTGAAGCCCCCTTTCATCCAGCGCATTTCATCTAACCTGACCGTCGACAACTGGACCATGAAACTAGTAATATCCAAACAAGGGTAAAAACCGACGTCAGGGTGGTAGATCCCAGAGGACGGGGGAATGAAGAAGTTTTATTTTTGTTGTTGTTTTATTTCTGCATAATTATGTCGTTTCTTCGTGTTATTTTGAAAATGCGATCGTCGTGAAAAATGATTTATATATGACAAGTATTTTGTTTCATGTCAGGTGTACCAATTTGAGTAATCCTTGCCTAACAAATGGTCTTTCAAATTTGAATGATGATTATGATTTTGACGTTGAGCTGGATTTCGATTTAATGGGCATTGAACAAGACGAGACAGATTACGACGATGCGCCTGACGAGATCAAAGGATGGGTCGAGGATAAACCCAAACCCAACTTGGACCAAACCGTCACCATTGATATTGGAACCCCTGACAAGCCAAAAGAACTCAAGATAGGGACGGACCTTACCCCCAACCAAAAAGCTGAAATAACTGAGTTGCTAAAACAATATGAGGATGTCTTTGCCTGGTCTCATGAGGATATGATCGAATTGTCCACCGACATCGTGGTACACCGATTGCCCATCAAGGAGGGTTTCAGGCATGTCAAGCAAAAATTAAGAAAGTTGAAACCGGAGTGGAGCTTAAAAGTAAAGGAAGAGATCATCAAGCAGTTCAAGGCGGGAATCATTATGGTGTCCACTTACCCGGAGTGGCTGTCCAATGTAGTCCCAGTGGCTAAGCCTGGAGGAAAGGTGAGGGTATGTGTAGACTACAAAGATCTAAACAAGGCCAGTCTCAAGGATAACTTCCCGGTGCCTTTCATACACATCCTGGTAGATAACACAGCCCAATACGAAATGTACTCTTTTGTGGATTGCTTCGCGGGATATCATCAGATAATGGTGGCGGAGGAAGATCGGGAAAAGACCGTATTCATCACCCCCTGGGGCACTTTCTGCTATAGGCGATTGGCTTTTGGCCTCACAAACGCGGGGGCTACTTATCAGAGAGCCATGATGGCCTTATTCCACGATATGATGCATAAGGAGATAGAGGTCTACGTGGATGACATTATTGTGAAATCGAGGGTAGAATCTGATCATGTAACCCATCTCAAAAAGCTATTCGATCGGCTCAGAAAGTATAATTTGAAACTCAATCCAGCCAAGTGTGCTTTCGGAGTGCAGTCGGGTAAGCTCTTGGGATTCCTGGTTAGTGATCGGGGCATTGAGTTGGATCCAGCAAAGATTAAGGCCATTGTGGATATGCCGGCGCCTCACACAGAAAAGGAGATAAGAGGATTCCTCGGAAGGATAAACTTCATCAGCCGTTTTATATCCCACTTGACAATTACATGTGAGCCCATTTTCAAACTGTTAAGAAAGGGGGTTTCCCAATAGTGGAATGAGCAATGTCAGAAGGCTTTTCAGACCATTAAAAGGCAGCTGACGGAGGCACCAGTGCTGGTACCCCCGAAGGATGGGATCCCTCTGTTCATGTATATATCGGTCAATGCCATCGCGATGGGATGTATGCTGGGACAGAAAAATGAGGCAGGTAAAGAGCAGGCCATCTATTACCTCAGCAAAAGATTTAGCCAATGTGAACAAAATTACACTCCCATCGAGAAGACTTGTTGTGCTCTGGCCTGAGCTGTAGGGAGATTACAGCACTACCTCCATGGGCATACGACGTACCTGATATCAAGAATGGATCCCCTGAAATATATTTTTGAAAGGCCCATGCTGAATTGTCGATTGTCAAGATGGCAGTTAATCTTACAACAGTTCGACATGGTGTATGTGACTCAGAAGGCCATGAAAGGACAGGGAATTGCAGATCAGTTGGCAGAAACCCCGTCAGGAGGGATGGAGCCGTTAGAAACTCCTCTTCCGGGCGAAGACATATTTTGGGTATCACGCAAGAAATGTGATGACGAGGGACAGTTCTGGAAGCTGTATTTTGATGGTGCCATGAATGCCGAGGGGGAAGGAGCCGGAGCGGTCCTGGTCTCTATCATTGGAGAACAGTACCCCGTGGCCACTAAACTGCATTTCAGCAATTCGAACAACACCGCTGAATACGAGGGATGTATCTTGGGACTCCGATTGGCCCACGACATGGGAGTGAAGAGACTAGCGGTGTTTGGGGATTCAGAATTGGTAATCAGACAAGCGATCGGGGTATACAACACTAAAGAGCTTCGGTTACTTCCATACCATCGTTGTGTTACCCAGCTGATGCAAGAGTTCGAAGATATCGCCTTCCGCCATATTCCCCGGGGACGGAATGATTTTGCCGATGCATTGGCAACCTTGGCTTCCTTAATCCGTGTAATCAAGAACAGGGACAGTCCACATATTGAGATAGCCGTACAGAATGCCCCGGTATATGAGGAACATGTGGCAGTATTACCAGACGAAGTGGTGTCGACAAGGCAGCCCTGGTATCACGACATAAGGGAATATCTGAGAGATAGGTCCCTTCCCGACCAGGCAAGTCGAACTGAGAGGATGAGAATTCAAAAAATGGCGATGAAATTTTACCTGAGTGGGGATTCACTCTACAAAAGGGATGCTGGGTTGGGACTGTTGCAGTGCGTAGATGAAACACAGGCCCGAAAGATTATGAATGAAATACATGGTGGAGTGTGTGGGCCACATATGAGTGGACCGATGCTGGCCAAAAAGATCTTGAGGACCGGGCATTATTGGTTAACGCTGAAAGTCGATTGCGATGATCATGTCAAACGGTGTTATCAATGCCAGGCGCACGGTAATGTGATCCATACGCCTCCCAATGAATTGCACTGTATGACCTCCCCGTGGCCATTTTCAATGTGGGGAATGGATGTAATCGGACCAATAGAGCCCAAGGCAAGCAACGGGCACCGATTCATTTTCGTCATGATCGATTACTTCACCAAATGGGTAGAAGCAGCTTTTTTCCCCAAAGTAACTCAGGAGGTCATCGTCGGGTTCATCAGGAATAATGTCATTTGTCGATACGGGCTGCCTGAGGTTCTGGTCTCTGACAATGCCAAGAATTTAAACAACGCCCTCATGAAGGGACTGTGTGACCAGTTCAAGATCAAGCACCTCAATTCCGTCATTTACCGTCCTAAGATGAATGGGGCAGTGGAGGCTGCAAATAAGAACATCAAGAAGATCATGGCAAAAATGTCTGCTAATCATCGAGGATGGCCGGAACTGCTACCCCTCACTCTGCTGGCATACCGAACATCAACGCGTACTTCTACAGGGGCGACCCCTTACGCTTTGGTGTATGGAATGGAGGCCGTTCTGCCAGTTGAGGTTGAAATGGCGTCCCTCAGAATAGTGATCGATGCTCAGATAAGTGAGGAGGATTAGATGCAGAGTCGATATGACCAATTGGCCCTAATTGATGAAAGAAGGGTGGCTGCTGTTTGGCACGGTCAGTTATATCAACAAAGGATCTCTCGATCATACGACAAAAGGATAAGACCTCGGAAGTTCAAGGAAAATGATTTGGTGCTAAAAAGAGTCATGCCTTTTCAGGACGAAGCCAAGGGGAAGTTCGCCCCGAACTGGGAAGGACCATTTGTGATTAAGAAAGTGCTATCCGGAGGAGCCCTCATGTTGCAAGAAATGGATGAGGAGGTATTTCCCCAACCTCTCAACTCCGACTCGGTGAAGCGGTTCTACGCTTGAATCATCAATTCTTCCTTTTCTTTGAAGGAGCGAACTACGTAGGACCTGATCTCCCAACTTGTGGGGGTACGTAGGAAGCCGTCATGGCGCGGTCCGATCCATAAAAAAAATATATAATCCTTTCCCTAACCAAAACCAATTTTCAATAGCCAGATAAAACCTTCCTACACCCTCAAAACCTTCCCGAAACCAGCTGCCTAACCAGCTTCATCCCAAAGGACATAACCCTGATCCAACCAAACAATTATCCAAAATCTGAAATTCAATCCGATGAAATCAAAAGGTGTACGGCAATATCTGTCAAATCTCCATCAAGACTTGAGAAGAGAAAGAAGGCGAAATGTCAAAATCATGGTCAACTGGATAAAATGGGGATCCAATGAAAGGCAATGATACGACAAAAGGGGGAAAATGACTAAATTTAAATGCATGTCTATATATTTAAGACATTTTATTACAAGATTGCTCTTTCGATAACTGATGAAACTAACATAGTCTATGCAGGAAATAAAATAATCTACAAATCTGAAACTAGCTGAAGCAGGATGGACAAGGTGGTGGATAGATATGAAGCATCAGCATCTCCTGCAATCTGCTGCCCCATCAGATCAATACGATCCAATAAAGCAGTGGCTCGGCTGACCGTCCCAAAATGAGCATCTACAACTGCCCTGGTCTGAAGTACAATGGCCTCTCTGTCAGCAATGGCAGCGTCTCTAGCCCGAATGGCATCGTCTCTCTCGACAAGAGCGGCATCCCTCTCGGCCTCAGCAGTAATCAGGGCCAGGCGGAGTCGGGTATCCTCAGTAGCCCAACTTGGGGCAGAATCAGCCGAGACGGGGTGGTCGGTGGTATCCTCTGGGAAAATCACTCCAGAGTCATCAAAGGCCCCAGTCTGACTCAAACCAGCCGGATCCAAGTCTCCGCGCAACCACTGCACGTAAGCAAATGTCTGGATGTGACAGCTCTCACTATATTCGGCAAGGATCCTGCAAGACCAAAGCTCGTATACCCGTAGTAAATCCCTCTCTGTTCGGGATGATATAAGGAATCGGTAGGCGGTTGCACCCGCGAAGGGGTGTAAATCCTGTGTCTGATCAAACTGCCCCATAACCGCCAGGGGATGATAAGTCGTCACGCCCCTCAAGCCAGCAATGGGGATGAAGTCCAGGTCGGGCACATGAGTCAAGAAGCTCATAAAGGAGCAATAGCCCGAGTAGACCAATAGATGAAAGGGATCCTCAATGACAGACAAAAATGATGTCTAGAAGGCCACATCAGTACAGCTCACGGGACGAAACGAAAACTGCGTGGTTATGTCATGGCTGAAGCAAAACCCTTGGCGACGGAAATGGCCGATGGGACTAAGATGACTCATAAACCACATATACAATAAGGTCGAGCTCTCTCTGAATACCCTGCCTCGGAAGGATTGACAGTATGAGGCTGACATATAGGTATCCGCCAATATCATGGGAAGGATGGTGTGATCCTCCTGAAGGGCTCGAACGGCCGCGACAACCCGCATGTCCAACTCATCAGGTCCTGCGGGCAAGTACAAAACTGAGACGACACAGGTCATCAGAACATCCACTCTCAAGGCATTCCAGCGCTCCTCGGACACGGAAAAATCACCGAGGAAGAAACGAAAACTGTCAGGTGAGCCAAATCGGTCAATCAAGAACTGAAGAGGAACCATATGATCTAATGTGATCACCGGTAACAGGACAGCCCTCCGCAAACTGGTAAAGGTCAAGAACTGACGGCGCATGGAACCAACCGTGACCCTGGCACAAGGTCTATCCAAAGGCAAGCCGGTGAAGCGAGCATACTCCTCGAGGGTGGGGGTTAGCTCTACCATCCCTAACCTGAACACCTGACGGGCAGGCGCCCAATAGCTCAGAATACCCTCCACGAAGCCCACTGGCACCTGAAAGGTTAATAAGGACCAAGAATGGCCCAGAAGACCATCTGCGATGACCCTGTCGGCCGGCAATAGATTGTCCAACTAGCGGAGGAGACTGCCAACCAACCCTGTGGAAGGAATGAAATCCAAACGTACCACGGCATCTGAGGACGACATCTGTGGAAAAATAGTATCAAAAAGACTGTACAGGGGTCATTTTCTATCCATAAATAAGAAAAGCATACATCATACAGTTAATAATAAAATAAATGAAGATCATAGAGATAAAAGAGAAATACTGTGCATGATATAAATAAATGAATTCAGTACATAGTGCATAAAATAAAAAAAAATAAGTCCAAGCAGGTACAGGTACAAAAGCCCTATCCTATCCTGATCTAAATAAAATCAATCTCATCGATAAAAGCGGGATCCTCAAACTGATCCCTTGGGGTCGTCGAGGTCGGAGGACCGAAGTTCATATCCGGAATGTAGGGCTGCGCTGTGGCATCAGACGAGCTCGGGCCCGCATCATAACCCGTACCGTCAGGATCATAGGCATAAGCATCCTCTGGAGTCCGGCCCAGCACCCGAAGATATAGAGACAACTGGTCCACCGGGCGGGTCAAAGTGGCGATCTGCTCGGCATGAGTGGGAGTCCGAACGCAGGCTGCCCAGTCAGTCATCATCACCGAGCCGGGGACCATATCCCCGAGGAAGAATGTGGCCCGGGTCTGAGGACCAATGGTGCGGGGCACCCACCAAGTACATAAGGCATCACTGGTACTGGGACCCGTCGAAAGCATCCGGTCGTCCTCCCCTGCAAGCATGATCTCTGAAGGCTGAGAATCCAGCGGCCAGGAAGTAGTGAAAGGAAGGGAGTGCGGGATGCGGATCTCTCCTGTAACGCATCTGAAGGCGCGCTCCCCCAGGTACATAACCCATCCTCCAACACTCTGCAAAGTGAGGCGACGGGTGGAAAGTGCAAACTCCGGGCCGGTAGGATGCCTATCTATAAACCCCACATCCAGATGCTCAGAAAGATAAGGCCTCCAGACGACCCCTGCAGCCGTGATCAGCTCCAGCTGGATGCGGCAGTGTGCAAAGCTGCCAGATACCGGGACCTCCTCCAGGGTGCTATGATGCCATCGCCGACCCCGGGGATAGGTGGCCAAGCTAAGTGTGGTGACAGGCCTCAGACATAGGAGACGCTCGTAGGCCCAGAACTGCGAACAAAAACAGAAACAGTGAAAAGCATGAGTAACCTATAAATGCAGAAAAGGGGAAATAAATGAAGGAAAGTCCAATAAGAGGAGGGAAAGAGAAACCTCACCAGCAGGAAGTGATAAAATCCGAGCCAAGCATCTGTCTGGCCCTCCGAGCGTAGACGCATACCGTGGAGGAAATAGGCAAAGGTGAATGACCCCCAGTCATAGTCACTGATGCGTTCCACGTCTCTGACCGCTCCCACGACGCTGAAATGAATGGTGGAGGAGTTGTTCCCTAGGAAACAACCCCTCATGATGGTCAGGAACAGGCGTCGGAGCAGAATATCCCGAGTACCCTGATCCGCTGGAATGGGCAGCGCGTAGAGACCCCCGACAGCATCAACAGCCAAGGCACCGGATCGAATACTACGGGCCTTAAAGACCCGGTCCTCGGCTGCGATGCCCAATAAAGCCCGGACCTCCGCAGGAGTGATGTCGAGATCTAAAGGAACGCGGGACCCGGTAAACTCTATGCCCGTAATGTACCTCCAGTCCCATAAGGTCAGCACAACCTCGCAGTCAAGAAGGTGAAGAGACTGCGTCTGGTGGAACCAGCGCTCGGATAAGGCCCTCATGTAACCCCAGGGGCACTGCCGGGGGATGATAGTGAAGAAGTGAAGGAAGCCCCAAGAATCCACCATCGTCCGGTAGTCGCTGTGCAGAGCCGTGTAGAGGGAGTAGATGTTGAACCAGTTGCCCCTCGGCTGGGTAAACTCGGGTACCTGGGGCAATCACCATGGGGTCAGTCCGGATAAAAGGAGAATTGAGAAATTGAGAATAAAATCAAAATAGAATTGGATATACCTCGTTAGCCACGAGAGATGCTGAGGGGTGACGACTGAGATCCCGACCCAGAAGATCGGGTATCTGCACAGGGGCGCCAGAAGAAGCCTGATGAGTAGATGGAGTCGGTGTGCTGGAGGATGGCCCCTCTGCCGCGACCTCCGGAGGGACAGCCTCCTCAACGTCCGGATGATCGGGACGGATGACAGCCTCCGCCAAGCGACGAGCCTGACGGGTCCGAGGAGGAACAGGAGCAGGTGCAGCCCTACGGCGGCGAACACCCGAGGTCCGTGACACGGAGGAGCTACTATGAGCATCGGGATCCATAGCTGGAACAGAACAGGCAAGGAGGAAGGTAAGTTCCCTTTTGAATTATGTCATGAATATTCTAAATTCCTACCCTCATCATATAATTAATGCAACATGATGCATGTTTATGGTATGTGCATTAAAAAAAAAAATCGGCAGAGTTCCGTTTGTAAAATGGATATCCCAGGCATAAGCCAAACATATTTTCTATTAATCCAAGCCACAACAGATCAAAGTTGCGTTCATATGTATAATTACAGCATGTAAAGTACCATAACGCATGATTTTCTTGCAGAAAAAGAATAACAGTATGTGGAACCGCATCATGAGCATAAAATAGGGTTCACACAGTTGATACATAGCATGTATATATGAGCATACATAATATAGCATTGTAAAGCATACATTTTCTATCTATAGCATGTAAATAGCCAAATGTATAGCAAAATATGGACGAAATTGAAAAGTGAACGGTCAAAGTGTTACCTGTAGCACGTAGAACGATCCTACCGGAGCAGTTTTTGCAGAAAAGTTGGGAAACTCGACAAAAGGTCCTTGCAAACGAGCAAAATCACAAGAATCTATGTGGGGCACGAAGTGAAAGTGACAGATCTGGAAGCGGCGAGCCGCTTATGAATCCCGATCTTAGCCGCAGATCTATCTGCGGCTGGCCGTAGATCAATCTGCGGCTGGCCACAGATCCATCTGCGGCTGGCCCTGGTGGGTCCCCTTGGTTCCCTTGCAGCCGGTTGATGTGTCTAGAGAAAATGAATTACGAGATGGGTGACCGGCGACGATACCCGGCCCCGACAAGACAATCGACCGGCGACTATAACCGGCGATTACGAGATGGATGTCCGGCGACGAAAACCGGCTCCGACAAGATAACCAACCGGCGACGATAACCGGGGGTTACGAGATGGGTGACCGGCGATGATACCCGACCCCGACAAGATAATCGACCGGCGACGATAACCGGCGATTACGAGATGGATGTCCGACGACGAAAACCGGCTTCGACAAGATAACCAACCGGCGACGATAACCGGGGGTTACGAGAAGGGTGACCGGCGACGATACACGGCCCCGACAAGACAATCGACCGGCGACGATAACCGGCGATTACGAGATGGATGTCCGGCGACGAAAACCAGCTCCGACAAGATAACCAACCGGCGACGATAACCGGGGGTTACGAGATGGGTGACCGGCGACGATACCCGGCCCCGACAAGACAATCGACCGGCGACGATAACCGGCGATTACGAGATGGATGTCCGGCGACGAAAACCGGCTCCGACAAGATAACCAACCGGCGACGATAACCGGGGGTTACGAGATGGGTGACCTGCGACGATACCCGGCCCCGACAAGATAATCGACCGGCGACGATAACCGGTGATTACGAGATGGATGTTCGGCGACGAAAACCGGCTCCGACAAGATAACCAACCGGCGACGATAACCGGGGGTTACGAGATGGGTGACCGGCGACGATACCCGGCCCCGACAAGACAATCGACCGGCGACGATAACCGGCGATTACGAGGTGGATGTCCGGTGACGAAAACCGGCTCCGAGAAGATAACCAACCGGCGACGATAACCGAGGGTTACGAGATGGGTGACCGGCGACGATACCCGGCCCCGACAAGACAATCGACCGGCGACGATAATCGGCGATTGCGAGATGGATGTCCGGCGACGAAAACCGGCTCCGACAAGATAACCAACCGGCGACGATAATCGGGGGTTACGAGACGGGTGACCGGCGACGATACCCGGCCCCGACGAGACGATCATCAGTCTCGACACCCTTTTCTGAATGATTTGCATCAATTGCATCTTACGTGGCATCATAAATCATATGTGTTGCATCATGTATGCATTGTCATCCTTGTGCATTGTCATTCCTGCATCGAGTGTCTATTCTTTATCCTGTTCATTTCATTAAACATTGCATGAACATGATAAAGAGGGGCAGCTGTAGACACCTAAATTTTGCGTTCCTTGTACTAACCATGATAGGAGGGCAAAATCGTCAATTGAACCGGCTTGCGGGAGCGAAGGAATGGGCACAAGTGCGAGCGCCCGACACCCCGCAATGTTTTGGCGACCAAGGCTGACGTGACAATAAAGCCATCCGAAGCAAGCATTCCCGAATGAGGTGGCACGTCTCCCGGAAATTCCCAGACTGCCGAATACGAGCCTGTCAGCGAAAATCGACGTTACGACACGAAAATCGAGACGTGGCACGGAAAACGAGAAAGTCAAACCGTCCAGCCGCAGATTGATCTGCGGCCAAATAGTGCGCCTTTTGAAAACACTGAACTCGAAACACGGAACTCGAAATCGGGGTGAGTGGAAGGCAGGCGGCTGGCTCTGGCCAGCCTATTTCAGCTCATTTTCACTCAGCATACAGGGAGTGGAAGGAGTTGAAGGTTTTGGAAGAAGGAGAATTCCAGCAACAAGAAGAAGCACAGAAATAGAGAGAAAAAAGAGCAAAAAATTGCAATCAAATAGGGAGAAAGGAGAGAAAAGAAGGGAGGATTTATATTTGTTGATTTTGATTGTATCAAACATACTCCTCATCCTATTCAAATACACAAGTTCACATCCATTTGAGATTTTTGCAAGGTGAAAATTTCTATTTGTTCTAGCAATTCATGTCATATTGATTGGGTAAATTAGATATAACTTTCATGTATCTTGTTGAACAATCATGGATTAGGGATTGTTGGTGATGGTTCCATTGGAACAAAATTCTTCCTAATAATCCGAGGATATCCAATTGATGAAATTTTTATTTTGTTTATGATAATTTATTGGGTGTAATTTATTTAGATTGTCATTTTCGGATATCATGGTGTATTAGATAAATCCGGGTTGGTTAGTTATGTAATACTCATTTTGTGGGCACGTCGTAATCTCGTGTGAGCCTAGGAACGCGACCCCGTGGTTCAAATCCGATGATGGACGTTTTGATGTATGTAATAGATTCAAGATGCTCGTTTTGTAACATGTAACCATCGGGCCTTAAAACGACGCCAAGGCAAGAATCGGGTTTAAGGCCCCGTAGTAGTGAAATATGTGATTGTTGGCGTTCGGGGATATTTTGATGGCTTACATGCCCGTGAATAGCCCCGACGCGTGTTTATGCTTGATTAGATTTCGAGACGCCAAAATGATTTCCAAAGATTAAACGATAAAGATCTTTTCTAAAATCAATCAAAGTAGGATATTGGCATCACGAGGCTAAAAAAATTGGAAATGCTAATGAAGGTTGATTCCTATTATACGAGAAAGCTAAAAAGAAGTTATATTCAAATGTCACAAAAAATGGGTTTATAAGGGAAATTAAACGTTTTATTAAACCTTGATGTATAGGGCGAAAGAGATCATAGAAATTGCCCATCATTTATGAAAGCAACGCATAAATCTCGATTCCTATTTTGGTTAAGGTTTAAGAAAAACTCACGTTTTATCAAGATGACGCCTAATAAAGACCTCATAGTTTTGATAAGTAAAATCAAACCTTTCGCATGAATAGAGGGAGCTTTCTCGTATCAATAGAAACGACGTTCTGAAACATTCTCAAATTAAAGCACAACTTTCCCTAAAAATCCAAAGGATTCTTTCATACAAACTCACCACAACATTCACATAAGCACACACACACACACACTCGCACATATACACATTTCATGAATCAAAGGATAGGAAAGTATCAAGATTGCGGTAACCGTATTTTCACGGAAGTCGAGGGGTGCCTAACACCTTCCCCTCACTTAAGCAAGCCCCCGAACTCTATGAATCTCGATTCGCAGACCAATTAATTCGGAGTCACCTATGAGCCAGCGATTTATAAAAAACAAAAACTCGGATGAGTTGGTACATCCATTTCAAATATACCAACTGGCGACTCTGATTAATTGGCTCATCATAAAAAAAGCAATCTTTCAAAACCCCGTCGACATTAATGCCAACCTTTTCCAAAAGTCATTTAATTAAGAGGCTAAAATCGGAAAAGACTAAAAAAGGACCCACGAAGCGAAAACCCGGCGTCGACAAGCGTCTTTACAATAAATAACTCGTCCGATAATATCATCCTTCAACTATTTATTTAATCCAATAAATAGTATTCTAGCGATATTTCTCGAAACCACCAAATTAGCTTATACGAAAACTTTTATACTTGCTAATCATCGTCTACACATAATCTAGGTTATAATATAACCTTTAAACGCTTAACACTTAATATTATTAATAAAAGTCTATTTTATTCAATAATACTCATAAGCTCGAATTACCAAGTTACCCATGACTCGCGATCGTTACAATAATTAACTATTAACTCATTCATTCTGAATCTATGTATATATATTACATATTTATATATATACATATTAAGCGCACCAAATAAATCACATAATTTATATAACACACACACACACACACACACACACATATATATATATATATATATATATATATATATATATTCAAACTCGAATCATAATAAGAATTATTCTATATTAAATTCTTATTATAATTATTCTAAAAAATTCGGGTTGTCACATCCTTCCCTCCTTATAAGGATTCCGTCCTCGGAATCACTGAAACATCCTTACTTGGTCCGCGTAGATCTTCTTCCAAAATTTCATCGTTAGATAATTTCAACGTATTACTACAACATAGGTTTTATATTACCTATTTAATCCCTTATCGCTCAACAAATTGTCGTAGGTTTTATTCTATAACCTTACCAACTCAATTATATACTGAGTATTATCCTTTCTTTAACCCATCAATTTCCATTTCTAAGGATCATTGTATGACACAATCATCATAATAATTTAATATCATGATTTACTAACTCATACACATTCGGGATATTACATTCACCCCTTCTTCTAAGAATTTCGTCCTCGAAATTTCAGCTTAATCATTTCTACTCATTCTACCATCATAACTAGGTTTTCAATCTAACCTTCACACTATCCTATTTCAAGGATTCACTTAAAATCATCGCATTCCACGACTACTTCTTCCTTGGAAAATTACCCTTCCCACAATTAGTTTTCCGAATAATAGGAACCTTCAACAAGTGTTCGATAATTGTGAAGTAACTTGAATAAATAGGAAGTAAAATATTCCTTAAAAACTTTTCATATTATGCTGAGGGGTCATAAAGACCATGAACGACATACTCGGTTTAATGGTATTTCCACCATAAACCTAGAAGTTAACAATCACTAGGACTATAAACATTCTTTACTAGGCCTGCTTACAGTCATAAAGACAGCAAACTACATCTACTAGGCCTGTTTATAGTCATAAAGACAGTAAACTACCTCTGCCAGGTCTGTTTATAGTCATAAAGACAGTAAACTACCTCTTGGTTGTACTTTAGGTGATCAGCCTGTCGTACTTTTACGTTGTGCACAACTCTCTAGCCAAACAGTCGGGGTTTTTCTGACATAAAATACCCCAATATTAGGGTTGTTCACCTCAGCTCAAAAACATTCAATAAAACATTTCAATATTTGTCTAGCCGAATCAAATTGCTTAGACTCACATCAACAGTTTGGGCATCAATTGAAATATTTTAGCCAACTCAATTGGCATACTTGTCATACCTTGAAGAAAACAAAAATCATTTTATGACGTCATAATACTGCACTGTTGCAACAGTGTGTTAGGATTCCGTCATTTTGTGACTTTGTCATACTACATCATACCATAGTGGGTTGATGATCCTATGATCACATCCAACACTAGGTTAATCTGCATTGATGACTCCATCATCTGTCATTCTACACCAGGTTCCATGATGTATTGATGACAATTTAAAAATACATTTTGATATTTTCAAATCAAGTTTGTCTAGTCGAAACTATTAGCATAGACATATGAATAATAGTACATTTAAAAACCCTTGGTCCAGAAATCTGGCCCCATACTTTTTTCGAAGAGCAAAAGTGTAAATGTCAGCACGAAGTCAATAAATTTCGAAGTCTAGCATAACTAGAAGATTTGGAATATCCATGTCTCCTCATCAACTTCAATTTCTCTTCAATACATCATTACTTAATAATTCTATCTATTTCTAATATCACCAATGCTCATCATTTTGAGAATTCATAATTCTCGCTCTACAACTTTCCTATACCCTAATATAGTTCATCCACTTACCACACATCATGAGTTCAGGAACTTGCCACAATAATATGAGTTTAGGAACTTGTCCTAGCAATACGTAGTCCAAGAACAAATCAAGGACTGTCCATACGCTGAGGGGCTCAAAACATACCATACGATTATGAGTCACGAACTTACCATAAGTATAAGTTTCAAGAACTCACACCTAATCTTATTATTCTCTAACCATCAAATATAGATATGAGAAAAGAATCACCTTCTCGTCATACGTATACTGATAGCGCGATACCAGGTTCCAACGATTATCAATATAAGAAGCTAAGTGATTGTTGAACCCATCACAATCCCCTGCCCATATAAGGAATCGATCAACTCGGCCACTAATCAATATAGGAAGCTAAGCGGTTGTTACACTAAGCACAAATTCCCCGCCCATACAAGGATTTATTCAACTCAACCACTATACCGATATAGGAAGCTAAGTGGTTCTCAAACTAAGCACGAATTCCCTGCCCATACAAGGAATTATACAACTCAGCCACTAACATGAGTCCTCAATTGAAATCACCCCCAATCCTAGCATACTCGTTGCTCAACAAGGATTTAATTCGTGTTTCATCATCCATAACTCTTTTCGAGTTTTACTCGTACTATCTCATAGTACTATCTATCTATAACATTGAGCTAAAATTTTCAATCATTCACTTGATAATCTGCCATTCTATGACTTAATCCAATCACTTTGTGATCTTACTCTACAATCGTTTTACATTACGATCTTCCTTATCTTACAATCGTTTCATCCTACGATCTTCTATACTCTTCTCTTTAATCATAATATATGATTTTATGCCTTTACATCTTATAGACCTCGTCTATTGATCAATACTTATCATCTATATTACTAGAGCCAGGTAACTCCAAATTCTTGTCTTTCATAACTCTTCACGATTCTTCTTTGAATCTTCTTGTTTATAACTCAATTCCTTTCTTTAGGAATTTACTAAATTTATTCCTCATCGGTCAAACTCTATCCTAGTAATCCCTTATCATTTTCATCTTTCTACCCTGAGGTTATAGCCTAAGGTTCTCTTACCTAAGGTTTATAACTTATAGCTCTGATACCAACCGTGACGCCCCTAAATCCGGGTTCCCTTATCCACGAATTCCGTGCATCACTATGCAACACGATACATCTCATTCTACACCTATCAACAACTTATTGCGGAATAATAAAAATATTTACATTGATATAATATAAATATTGTCGTCCCAAGCCTCGAAACCATAACTAAAACATGATCTTACTACATGAAAGTAATTACAAGATTATTACAACATGTTCCCATCTAATCTCAGGTGCGAAGACCTTAATTAATACATCATTTAATAGTCATTAGAAATTTAATATTACTCCTGTTGTATATATAACAATCCATATCAATACAAGCATTAACAATTATTACCTCAAACTCTCCTCAATCTCAGGTTTCATAACATTTAACTAAAACACTTATGATCAAGGTTGAACAAATACCATTGATCATTTACAAAGTCTCCTATGTGAACGCAAGTTTCGGATTCTGACTTTAGTCAATCCCCGAATATATGTAAAGTTACCCAACAACTATACATTCGTTATAAAAATGTCCTTTATACATTATCGTCATCTTTGTAGTTTACTATAACAAGTAACTAACATAATCACATCATAAATACTATAATGGATAACCTTCATCTTTAACTCAAGGTTTACATATTCAAATTCACGTACATTATACAATGTCATCACAGCTAAATAATTACAATAAAGAAACACTTGGCAACCTTCTTGAATCCCTGTGCCTCTAATCCTTATCATCACGATATCAAGATAATTGCATTGCATCGTAAATCTGCAAAAGTTTTATTTTTGCAAGAATGAGCACGACGGCTCAGCAAGAACTAACAGTTTTCACATTTCATGCTTCACGTAACACATAAGTTTGCATTTATCCATGGATCATGATTCTCATACTATGCATCTTACTCATGCATTATAAATCTTATGCAATTCATCTGTATACATGTATCATGTATCTCATAGCATACTTCATGCATCTCACATTGTATATTCATAATAGTTCAAGTCCCACATAGAACAATATAGTCACATAATTGCACATTGTGCACACTTTAATCATGCTCGCATATACTCCACATAATAATGAAAGATTTAGTAATCAAGTCATATACATCAATACATTTAAACAAGTTAACAAGTTACTGAAAGAACTTGCCTTTAAGCGTTCCTTGCCAAATTATGATGGCTCGTCCTTCAAATATCCTACACAATTTATTTAACAATAAAATACCAATTAGCCACTAAAAAGGCTTCATATAATGGTTTATATTATAACCCCACTTCATATCTTATAATGTTCGTTTTGTTTAAATCGACACACTATTTAAGTTCTTTAACACTTTACGCGGCGTTTCGACGTTTACACGTCACACACCTAATTCGCCTCCTTTGCATGTGCTTAGCATGCTCATACATTGGTTTATAACACACTACCATATTTCATTATTATTAGAAACACAATATTAAACAATATTATGCACACTAGTTACGGCGTTACGACGCTTGCACGTCTATACGCCAAACTTGATTATTCGAACGCCCAGGCGACATGCATTTGCGTACGCCTAACATGCCCATTCAATTTATCTAATACTCATTGGTTAATGTTAAGTATTATTATAAATCATAACATTCATGTTTTAGAACTTAGAACAACATCTTATATTGTCGGGAGCATTACATGTGCTTACGCGCATGCCCGACACCCTCCGATTACCTCTAAAAACACATCAGTCATACAAATGGTAACTTTAGGAATTGATCCCGACCTCAAATCAAAAAACTTAAAGAACGAAAGTTGTAGGTCTACTCATTCTCTTTCCGAATCATCTTGAATCACTTCAATCCGAGTTCGTATGAGAAAGTTATTCTCATTTTACTAAAGGACGTCGGAGCAGTTTTGCACAGTTTCCTTACCAGCGCCTTAGGCGCTCAAAATGGCGTATGAGCAGCGCTATAGGCGCTCGCTCACAGTATCTGGGCTCGTGGCCAGCGCCTAGCCAGCGCCTTAGGCGCTCGGCCTGAGTTTCCCAACCCGTTTTCTTCCCGGAATGCTCTGTTTTGATGTTCTAGACCTATCTTGCTTCCAATCACCATAACTCCCTCAATACACGTTCAAATTGGTCCGTTCCGGACTCTATGGACTCCTAAGACATAGGGATACAACATATCAAAAATTTAGAGCTATCCATTAATATTAACATGGCCAAATCTTAGGCCAAAGTATCAATTCATGCTATATTTTTGTGTTCTTGGTGTTCTTGGTGTTCTTCACAAAAATCATCACCAAACCTTTGTTTTAATCCCTTTTTACTCCATTCCAACTGGGTTAAACTCATAACCCATGGAAGTATAATATCATAACAACAAATGAATTAATCAAACACAAACTCATAGCCACAAGGTTCTCTAAATCGTCCAAATGTCCAAGTTCATGTCCAAAGTTCATTGTTCTTCATGTTCTTCATCCTCCTTAAGCATAGGTACGGATTTTGCGTTTTTGTTTCACTTTGATGTTATTAATGGCTTATATAACCTCTTAACAATATTTACAACCATCCAACACAAACAAAACCAACAAGAATCGCAAGAAAACCAACCCATGAGCATAAAAGCTCTATGTAGACACCCAAATTTTGCATTTTTCTATACTGACCATGACAGGAGGGCAAATTCGTCCATTGGACCGGCCTGCGAGACGGAGGGTGAACATAAGTGCGAACACTTAGAGCCACCACGACGACTTGCGATCAAGGCCGTCCGAAATGAGCATGCCGAATGATGTGTCACGTCCCGCAATAATTTCCGGACTGCAAAATACAAGCCTTTCGGATAAAACTGACGGCGCGACGCGAGAATCGAGGTACGGTGCGAGAACCGAGGAGAATTAAATAATCAAAGTGGAAGGTGTGCTGAGTGGGGTGTGGGCGCCAGCCAGCCGCAGATCCATCTGCGGCCAGCCGCAGATGTATCTGCGGCTGGCTTTGGCCAGCCTATATCAACCATTTCTTCTCAGCATACAGGGAGTTCGAGAATTTTTGGGAGAAGAAGAGAATCAGCAAGGAAACAGCAGCAGGAAATAGAGAAAAAGAGGAAGAATTAGCATAGATTTTGCAATCAAATAGGAGAGAAAGTAAGAAAAAAAGAGAGGAATAATATTTTTGTGATTTGATTGTATCACATAAGACTTTTTCTTCTATTCAAATACACAAATCTAGATCCATTTTGATCTCATTTGCAAGGTGAAAATCTTCTCAATTTTACAATTTCTATCATATCTTTTGGTCAAATCAAATGAAATTTTCATATGATTATGGAATAATAAATTAGGGAGTATTAGTGAGGGTTCCATTTGGAACAAAATTCTTCCTAATAACCCGATGATATTTATTTATTGATCTCTTGTTTGTTTGTTTTTTTTTTGGTGTTATATTGACAAGGTTCTTTTAGATCTCTATTTTGGGATGTCTTGGTATTGGTAGATTATCCGTATTGGTTATTTCTTGTAAAATCCGATTGTGGGTGTGTGGAAATTTGGTTGTGAGCCTAGGAAAGCGACCCCGTGGTCCAAATCCGATGATGGACGTATCTTGATGTATGTAGCGGGTAGGATGTAGTCTCTTTGTAAATATGTAATATTGGGCCTTAAAACGACGCCAAGGCGGAATCGGGTTTAAGGCCCCGTAATAATGAAGTGTGTGATTGTGGGTGTTGGGGTTATTTGGATGGTTTACATGCCCATGAATAACCCCAATGCATTTTATGCTTGATTCGATTTACGACACGAAATTGATTTCGAAGCTAAACAATGAAGACCTTCATAAAATCAATCAAACTAGGTTGTTAGCATCACGAGGCTTAAAATGAGAAGTGCTAATGAAATGTTGATTTCTATGTAAACGAGAAGGCCAAAAGGAAATCGTTTCCAAAACATCACACAAAAAACGATTTTATAAAATAAGTAACGTTTTATTAAATCTTTGTGCATAGGGTGAAAGAGATCCTAGAAGTTGCCTATCATTTGAGTTACGAAAGCAACGTATAGATCTCGATTCCTATTTTGACAAAGGTTTAAAATTCTCGTTTTGCCAAAACGACACATAATGAAAAATCTCATAGTTTCGGACAATTAAAATCAAACTTTTCTCATAAAGCTTTCTCGTATATACCGAAAAGACATTCCGAAGCGTTATCAAATTAAAGCATGATTTTCCCTAAAAATCCAAATGATTCTTTCATACAAACTCACCACAACATTCACTTAGGCACACACACACACGCACGCATATACGTTTTATGAATTAAAGGATAGGAAAAGCATCAAGATTGCGGTAACCGTGTTTCACGGAAGTCGAGGGGTGCCTAACACCTTCCCCTCACTTAAGCAAGCCCCCGAACTCTATGAATCTCGATTCGCAGACCAATTAATTCGGAGTCACACATGAGCCAGCGATTCATAAAAAACGAAAACTCGGATGAGTTGGTACATCCATTTCAAATATACCAACTGGCGACTCTGGTTAAATGGCTCATCATAAAAAAACGATCTTTCAAAACCCCGTCGACATCAATGCCGACCTTTTCCAAAAATCATCTAAACCAAAAGGCTAAAATTGGAAAAGACTAAAAGGACACGATAGAAAAAAACCAGGAGTCGACAGCTGGCTAATCTTATGGGGAAAATTATAGGGCTTAAGACGCTTTAAAATCTTGATGCTATCCTATCCTTTAAAATTTATAAATGTGTATGTGTATGCGACATTTTGATTTCTTTTCATTTTTGTGTGAATGTGTGTTGTTGTCCAATGAATGAATGATCGAATGGAGTTGATTTACCTTAAAGTAATCATTTGCATACGGCGAGGACGATGAATGTGAATGTATGTTGAGATTGTACCTCCTCCTGAGGCGAACCCGTCGGTTGCTTATTACTGGACTCGATGGGGCTGCTCCCCGGAGATGGCTCAGGAAACGCACCACTCAAATCCGCTCCAATCGAAAGGGCTCAAACGAGTAGATTGCGAAGATTTGGGAACCTTCATGCCGAAAAGCCCGTGAGAGTAACCCTAAGATAGGTCAGCCCCAGATTAACCCAACGCAGGATAAGTCTCTTCATGCCCTTTTACGTTTCTGCGTATAAATGCCATAATTCCGTATGCTTCCCCTTTATGTCAAGAGAAAATACTAACCTCTGTGTTTTACAGGGAACGACACGGGAAGCATAATAAATCATATCTAGCATGTATTATTTCAATAAAGAACCGCTAACGAGTTGTTTTGCAGAAAAAGATTAAAAAACCCAAAAACACACAAGAGGTTACGGTTTTAGCATGCATCCATGCTTTCATTTCCCCAAGACTAAAACTTCGAACCGTTGTTTCGCAGGATTGCTCCTCAAACCCGTTCGCAGTCTAAGAAAGCCCAGGTCTCTACCTCTGAAATGGCTGATATTCCTAATCATAGTTCCATATCTCGGGAAGAATTTGATGACTTCAAAAAACAGATGATGGAAATGGCCACAATGCTAAAAGAGCAGTTCCTACTCAGACAGGATCCGCCAAGCCAAGGACCACATAATATTCCACCACCAGGGGGTGACCAGAATCCTCCTAAAAATGTTGTAAACCTGGGTAAGGATGACCAACCCCAACTCAGGGACGAGCCAATCATTACAAAGGCCGTTCCCATACCTAACAGGACAGTGGTTACTATCCCAGAAGAAGGGGACAATGACGACCTTCGGAGAAAAATGAAACACATGGAGGAGACCATCCAATCTCTAAGGGGCATAGGCTCCCTGGGCAGGGTTAATTATTCGGATCTATGTGTTTTCCCCGGAGCCAGATATCCAGAAAAGTTCAAAGTTCCCGAGTTTGAAAAGTACAATGGAAAGGGAGACCCCTATACACACTTGAAAATATACATTGGAGAACTCGGGTCTTATGCCGAAGACGAGGGGTTAAGAATGCAACTATTCCAGAAAAGCTTAACAGGGGAGGCAAGAATCTGGTATGCCCGCCTCGACAACGCCCGAATCCACAACTGGGAGGAATTGGCCCATACCTTCTTAACCCAATACAGCTTTCAGGCCCAGATGGCTCTTGACAGGTACCAAATGACAAAGGTTAAAAAACAGCCTAGGGAATCCTTCAGGGAATATGCGCAAAGATGGAGGGGCATGGCCGCACAGGTAACCCCCCCGATGAGCGAATCAGAGATGGTAATGACCTTTGTAGACATTCAGGAGGCACCGTATTATGAGAGGGTCATCTCGGGGATTGGAAGACCTTTTGCGGAAATGATTAAACATGGAGAGATGGTTGACATGGGGTTGAAATCGGGTAAAATCCGGGATCTTACTGCTTTAGAAACGGCTGTCGAGCAAATACAGAATGGAAACTATGGCAGCACTTCCCGGAGAGTCCAAAAGAGGAAGGAAGAGGATGTCTCCCTCATCCTACAAGGGTCGTCCAGTAAAGCAGAAAGCCATCTTCCGGTACAGGTACAGAGGGGAGGGCCATCCCGACAGCCAAATTTCACAGATCAAAGGGCAGAGGGGCGAAGAAGATATGAGGCCTCGCAAAATCGAGTATTCACCCCGCTCGGGGAGCCGCTTGAACGGGTACTAGCGGTATTAGTAGCCCAAAAGAAAATAGTTGGTCTGGCACCACCAAGTGACCCAAAGGGTAGAAGGTTTGACCCGAGCAAACGATGTGCATACCACTCCAGTTCCCCTGGCCATGATACACAAGATTGCTGGACGTTGAAGCATCGAATCCAAAACATGATAGACAGCGGGGAAATTGTGGTGGAACAACCGGACTCCCCGAATGTTAAAGCAAATCCCCTGCCAAGACATGATGGAGGGGGAGTCAATGCGACGGAGGCAAGTGAGGCGGGGGAGCCGCCAAGGTTGAACTATGTGCAGAAAATTGAGGAGATGATCAACGTGATACATGATCATGGGGATGCACGGGTAGCGCCCATCAGGTTGATAGGGGTAAGTACGAGTAACATAGAGGGACCTGTCAAGCTGACAGCCCCGAGGCCCATCATCCTTGCAGCAAGGCCGCAACTCCCTATCAGTAGTCTGAAGACTGTACCCTGGAATTATGGGGGAATGCCAGAGGAAGCGGTCAGTTGTGCTTCCGTGACGACCAAGGGGAACCCCTTGTATCTGCCCGGGCGAGTCCTTGAGAGCCAAAAGAGAAAAAATGAAGAGGTTTCCGAGGAAAGGGCCATAGAGTTTTTGAAAAGGATGGATCACCCAGAAATGAGGGGGATCCAGATTTTAAATGAGGAATCAACCCTAACATCAGTCATGGACTTGGTGTTGTCATCCAGTGAGCATTGCAAAGCCCTGATGAAGGTTCTGGAGGAGGTATTTGTGCCCAAGGAAATTAGTGAGGAGGGTTTCGGCCGGCTGGTAGGCCACTTATTAGAAACCGATGCAATATCCTTTACGGATGAGGACATTCCCGAAGAGGGAAGGGGGCACCGAAAACCGCTACACATCGCGGTAATCTCCTCAGGATATGTCATGAATGGGGTGCTGATCGACGGGGGATCGGCATTGAATATATGTCCTCTCAGCACGCTGAAGAAAATGAACATCAGTCCCAAGCGCCTCCGAGCCAGTCATGTGGTGGTTCGGGCTTTTGACGGATCCCGGAGGGATACCATCGGAGAGATAGAATTGCCAGTGGAGATAGGGCCCTGTACTTTTAATATATCCTTCCAAGTCCTAGATATTACGGCAAGCTACAACCTGCTGTTAGGGAGGCCGTGGATACACATGGCCGGGGCAGTTCCTTCCACGCTCCACCAACAAATCAAGTTGATCATCGATGGGAATCTGGTAACAATCTCGGCCGAATGTGATGACCCTTCTCCTCCCAGGAGTGGCCTACCAGTAATCAATGTGGATGAGTCAGCGGCGCCTGCCAGCTTTCAAGCACTAGAGATTAGCACTCCCCATTATAGATGCCTGGGAGCTCCAGCTGTGAAACCAAGGGTCTCTCCGGAACTCACCTTTGTGGCAAGGGAAATGATTAAAATGAACTTCCAACCTGGACAGGGACTAGGGAGAAGCAGTCAGGGAATCACCGAGCCCATCCACCTACCACAGCAGATAGGCAAAGCAGGATTGGGATACCATGTGGGCGCAGTACGAGGACACCGTCAGGGTGCGACTCCGATTCTACTAGTTGGCAGTCCAGCGACCAGAGCCGACAATGAGCAGGGGATCAGCGGACCTGTGATTGGGGCAGGGAATGAAGAATTAACCCCCACACATAGTGAGTCGGCCCGGAGGGAAAGTTTCCTGCAGGAGGTCGCAAAGGAGTTTGAAACCAAATGCTACATCCCCGGACAATCAACAAGCAGTAAGGAGGGGACGAATGTTATCGCGCCACCGGGAGCCCAACAAGTTGTGCCTGTCATCGATTGGGCAGGGCTGATTATTCCTGGAAAAGATATGGAGAAGGATTCAGGCGACGTATCCGTAATCATCGGGGAGGTGTCCGATGTGAGGCCCTCCTTTATCCAGCGCATTCCAGCTGACCTGACCATCGACAATTGGACCCAGAAACCCGTGATATCCAAACAGGGGTAAAACTCGACGTCAGGGTGATTGACCCCAGATGATGGGGGAATGAAGAAGTTTATTTTTGTTGTTGTTTTAATTCTGCATCATTATGTCGTTTCTTCTTGTTATTTGAAAATGCGATCATCGTGAAAAAATGATTTATATATGACAAGTATTTTGTTTCATGTCAGGTGTACCAATTTGAGTAATCCTTGCCTAACAAATGGTCTTTCAAATTTGAATGATGATTATGATTTTGACATTGAGCTGGATTTCGATTTAATGGGCATTGAACAAGACGAGACAGATTACGACGACGCACCTGATGAGATCAAAGGATGGGTCGAGGATAAACCCAAACCCAATTTGGACATAACCATCACTATAGATATCGGAACCCCTGACCATCCAAAAGAACTCAAGATAGGGACAGACCTTAACCCCAGCCAAAAAGCAGAAATAATTGAGTTACTAAGACAATATGAGGATGTCTTTGCCTGGTCGCACGAGGATATGATCGGATTGTCCACCGACATTGTGGTGCACCGGTTACCCATCAAGGAGGGTTTCAGGCCTGTCAAGCAGAAACTAAGAAAGTTGAAACCTGAGTGGAGTTTAAAGGTGAAGGAAGAGATCATCAAACAGTTCAGGGCGGGAATCATTATGGTGTCCACTTACCCGGAATGGCTATCCAATGTGGTCCCAGTGGCTAAACCTGGAGGAAAGGTGAGGGTATGCGTAGACTACAGAGATCTAAACAAGGCCAGTCTCAAGGATAACTTCCCGGTGCCTTTCATACACATCCTGGTAGATAACACAGCCCAGTACGAAATGTATTCTTTTGTGGATTGCTTCGCGGGATATCATCAGATAATGGTGGCGGAGGAAGATCGGGAAAAGACCGCATTCATCACCCCTTGGGGCACTTTCTGCTATAGACGACTGGCTTTTGGCCTCACAAACGCGGGGGCTACTTATCAGAGAGCCATGATGGCCTTATTCCACGATATGATGCACAAGGAGATAGAGGTCTACGTGGACGACATTATTGTGAAATCGAAGGTAGAATCCGATCATATAATTCATCTCAAAAAGCTATTCGATCGGCTCAGAAAATATAATTTGAAGCTCAATCCAGCCAAGTGCGCTTTCGGAGTGCAGTCGGGTAAGCTCTTGGGTTTCCTGGTTAGTAATCGGGGCATTGAGTTGGACCCAGCAAAGATTAAGGCCATTGTGGATATGCCGGCACCTCACACAGAAAAGGAGATAAGAGGATTCCTCGGGAGGATAAACTTTATCAGCCGTTTTATATCCCACTTGACGACCACATGTGAGCCGATTTTTAGACTGTTAAGAAAAGGGGTGTCCCAAGAATGGAATGAGCAATGTCAAAAGGCGTTTCAGACCATTAAAAAGCAATTGACTGAGGCACCAGTGCTGGTACCCCCGAAGGATGGGATCCCTCTGTTTATGTACATATCGGTCAATGCCATTGCGATGGGATGCATGCTGGGACAGAAAAATGAGGCGGGTAAGGAGCAGGCCATCTATTACCTCAGCAAAAGATTTAGCCAATGTGAGCAGAATTACACTCCCATCGAGAAGACTTGTTGTGCTCTGGCCTGGGCGGCAGGGAGATTACAGCACTACCTCCATGGGCATACAACGTACCTGATATCAAGAATGGATCCCTTGAAATATATTTTTGAAAGACCCATGCTGAATTGTCGATTATCCAGATGGCAGTTAATTTTACAACAGTTTGACATGGTGTACGTAACCCAGAAGGCCATGAAAGGGCAGGGAATTGCAGATCAGTTGGCAGAAAGCCCCAACGGGAGGGATGGAGCCGTTAGAAACCCCTCTCCCGGGCGAGGATATATTCTGGGTATCGCGCGAAAAAATGTGATGACGAGGGACAATTCTGGAAGCTGTATTTTGATGGTGCCATGAATGCCGAGGGGGCGGGAGCCGGAGCGGTCCTAGTCTCTATCACCGCGAGAGAGAACAATATCCCGTGGCCGCCAAGCTTCGTTTCAGCAATTCGAACAACACCGCTGAATACGAGGGGTGTATCTTGGGACTCCGATTGGCCCGTGACATGGGAGTAAAAAGACTAGCGGTGTTCGGGGATTCAGAGTTGGTAATCAGACAAACAATCGGGGTATACAACACTAAGGAGCTTCGGTTACTTCCATACCATCGTTGTGTCACCCAGCTTATGCAAGAGTTCGAAGATATCGCCTTCCGCCATATTCCTCGGGGACGAAATGATTTTGCCGATGCACTGGCGACTTTGGCTTCCTTAATCCACGTGATCAAGAGTAGGGACAGTCCACAGATTGAGATCACCGTACAGAATGCCCCGGCATATGAGGAAAATGTGGCAGTGTTATCAAATGAGGTGGTGTTGACGAGGCAACCCTGGTATCACGACATAAGGGAATATCTGAGAGACAGATCCCTTCCCGATCAGGCAAATCGGACTGAAAGGATGAGAATTCAAAAGATGGCGATGAAGTTTTACCTGAGTGGCGATTCACTTTACAAAAGGGATGCCGGGTTGGGACTGTTGCAATGCGTAGACGAAACGCAATCCCAAAGGATTATGAATGAAATCCATGGCGGGGTGTGTGGGCCACATATGAGTGGACCGATGTTGGCCAAAAAGATCTTGAGGACAGGGCATTATTGGTTAACGCTGAAAGCCGATTGCGATGATCATGTCAAACGGTGTTATCAATGCCAGGCGCACGGTAATGTGATCCATACACCTCCAAATGAACTGCACTGTATGACCTCCCCCTGGCCATTTTCAATGTGGGGAATGGATGTAATCGGACCAATAGAGCCCAAAGCAAGCAACGGGCACCGATTCATCTTCGTCATGATCGATTATTTCACCAAATGGGTAGAAGCAGCCTCTTTCCCCAAAGTCACTCAGGAGGTCATCGTCAGCTTCATCAGGAATAATGTCATTTGCCGATATGGGCAACCTGAGGTTGTAGTCTCCGACAATGCCAAGAATTTAAACAACGCCCTCATGAAAGGACTGTGTGACCAGTTCAAGATTAAGCATCTCAATTCCGTCATTTACCGTCCCAAAATGAAATGGGGCAGTGGAGGCGGCCAATAAGAACATCAAGAAGATCATGGCAAAAATGTCTGCTAATCATCGGGGATGGCCAGATCTGTTACCCCTCACCTTGCTGGCATACCGAACATCAACGCGTACTTCTACAGGGGCAACCCCTTACGCTTTGGTGTATGGAATGGAGGCTGTTCTACCAGTCGAGGTTGAGATGGCGTCCCTCAGAATAGTGATCGACGCTCAGATAAGCGAAGAGGATTGGATGCAAAGTCGATATGACCAATTAGCCCTGATTGATGAAAGGAGGGTGGCTGCCATTTGGCATGGTCAGCTATATCAACAGAGGATCTCTCGATCCGTACGATAAAAAGATAAGACTTCGGAGAAGTTCAAGGAAAACGATTTGGTGTTGAAAAGAATCATGCCTTGTCAAGACGAGGCCAAGGGGAAGTTTGCCCCGAACTGGGAAGGGCCATTTGTGATCAAGAAAGTACTATCCGGAGGGGCCCTCATATTGCAAGAAGTGGATGGTGAGGTATTTCCACAACCCCTCAATTCTGACTCGGTGAAGCGGTTCTACGCTTAAATCATCAGTTCCTTTTTCCCCTGACAGCGAACTACGTAGGACCTGATCTTCCAACTTGTGGGGGTACGTAGGCAGCCATCATGGCGCGGTCCGATCCTTTAAAAATAATCCTTTCCCAAACCAAAACCAATTTTCGATAGCCAGATAAAACCTTCCTACACCCTCAAAACCTTCCCGAAACCAACTGCCTAACCAGTTTCATCCCAGAATACATACCCTGATCCAACCCAAACAGTTATCCAAAATCTGAGATTCAATCCGACAAAATCAAAGGTGTGCGGCAATATCTGTCAAATCTCCATCAGGTCTTGAGGAAAGAAAGAAGGCGAAATGTCAAAATCATGGTCAGTTGGATAAAATGATGATCCAAGGGATGGCAATGATACGACAAAAGGGGAAAATGACTAAATTTAAATGCATGTCTATATATATAAGTCGTTTTATTACAAGATTTCTCTTTCAATAACTGATGAAACCAACATAGTCTATGCAGGAAATAAAATAATCTACAAATCTGAAACTAGCCGAAGCAGGATGGACAGGGTGGTGGATAGATCTGAAGCATCAGCATCTCCTGCAATCTGCTGCCATGCCCCATCATATCAATACGATCCAGTAAAGCAGTAGCTCGGCTGACAGTCCCAAAATGAGCATCTACCACTGCCCCTGGTCTGAAATACAATGGCCTCTCTATCGGCAATGGCAGCATCTCTAGCCCGAATGGCCTCATCTCTCTCGGCAAGGGCGGCATCCCTCTCGGCTTCAGTAGTAATCAGGGCCAGGCGGAGTCGGGAATCCTCAGCGACCCGACTCGGGGCAGAATCGGCTGAAATGGAATGGTCTGTGGTATTTTCTGTGAAGACCACTCCAGAGTCATCAAAGGCCCCAGTCCGACTCAAACTAGCTGAATCCAGGTCTCCACGCAACCACTGTACGTAGGCAAATGTCTGGATGTGACAGCTTTCACTATATTCGGCAAAGATCCTGCAATCCCAAAGCTCGTATACCTGCAGTAGATCCCTCTCTGTACAGGATGATATAAGGAATCGGTATGCGGTTGCACCCGCGAAGGGATGTAAATCCTGTGTCTGATCAAACTGCCCCATAACCGCCAGGGGATGATAGGTCGTCACGCCCCTCAAACCAGCAATGGGGATGAAATCCATGCCAGGCACATGAGTCAAGAAGCTCATGAAGGAGCAATAGCCCGAATAAACCAATAGATGAAAGGGGTCCTCAATGATAGACAAAAATGATGTCCAGGAGGCCACATCAGTACAACTCACGGGAACGAAACGAAAAACTGCGCGGCTATGTTGTGACTGAAGCAAAACCCTTGGCGGCGGAAGTGGCCGATGGGACTAAGATGACTCATGAACCACACATACAGCAAAGTCGAGCTCCCTCTGAAGAATCTTCCTCGGAAGGATTGGCAATATGTGGCCGACATATAGGTGTCCGCCAATATCATGGGGAGAATGGTGTGTGATCCTCCTGAAGGGCCCTAATGGCCGCAACAATCCGCATGTCCAAGTGATCGGATCCTGCAGGCAAATACAAAACTGAGATGACACAGGCCATCAGAACGCCCACTCTCAAGGCATCCCAGCGCTCCTCGGACACGGGAAAAAATCACCCAGGAAAGGACGGAAAACTGTCAGGTGAGCCAAATCGGTCAATCAAGAATTGAAGAGGAACCATATGGTCTGATGTGATTACCGGTAAATAAGACAGCCCTCCGCAAACCGGTAAAAGTCAAGAATTGACGGCGCATGGAACCAACGGTAACCCTAGCACAGGGACCATCCAACGGCAAGCCGGGTGAAGCGAGCATACTCCTCAAGGGTGGGGGTCAGCTCTACTGTCCCAAACCTAAACACCTGACGGGCAGGGGCCCAACAGCTCAAAAGACCATCCACAAAGCCCGCTGGCACCCGGAAGGTTAATAAGGACCAAGAATGTCCCAAAAGACCATCTACGATAACCCTATCTGCTGGCAGTAGACTGTCCAACCAGCGGAAGAGGCTGCCAATCAACCCTGTGGGAGGAATGGAATCCAAACGAACCACGGCATCCGAGGACGACATCTGTGAAAAAATAGTATCAAAAAAGACTGTACAGGGGTCATTCTCTACCCATAAATAAAAAGCATGCATCATACAGTTAATAATAAAACAGGTGAATTCCATAAAAAAAAAAAAGAAAATTGTGCATAAATAAATAAATGAGTTCAGTACATAGTGCATAAATGAAAAAGAAATCTAAGCAGGTGCCGATACAAAAGGCCCTATCCTATCCTGGTCTAAATAAAATCAGTATCATCTATGAAAGCAGGATCCTCGAACTGATCCCCTGGAGTCGTCGAGCTCGGAGGACCAAAGTTCATATCAGGGATGTAGGGATGCGCTGTGGCATCAGATGAACTCGGGCCTGCATCATAACCTGCACCGTCAGGATCGTAGGTGTAAGCCTCCTCTGGGGTCCGGCCCAACCCCCGAATAAACAGCGACAACTGATCTACCTGACGGGTCAATGAGGCGATCTGCTCAGCATGGGTAGGGGTCCGAACACAGGCAGCCCAATCGGTCATCGTCACCGAGCCTGGAACCCTATCTCCAAGAAAGAAAGTGGCCCGAGTCTGAGGACCGATGGTGCGGGGCACCCACCATGTACGGAATGCATCACTCGTAGTGGGACCCGTGGAAAGCATCCGACCATCCTCCCCGGCGAGCATGATCTCCGAGGGCTGAGAATCCAGCGGCCAGAAAGTAGTGAAAGAAAGGGAGTGCGGGATGCGGATCTCTCCAGTGACGCATCTGAATGCGCGCTCTCCCAGATACATCACCCAGCCTCCAACACTCTGCAAAGTGAGGCGGCGGCGGGTGGAAAGCTCGAACTCCGGGCCGGAAGGATGCCCGTCAGCAAACCCCACAGTCAGATGATCGGAGAGGTAGGGAATCCAGACGACCTCTGCAGCCCGGTGATCAGCTCCAGCTGGATGCGACAGTGTGCAAAACTGCCAGACACGGGGACCTCCTCGAGAGTACTGTGATGCCATCGCCGACCCCGAGGATAAGTGTCCGGGCCCAGAGTAGTGATAGGCCTCAGACATGGCAGCCGCTCGTAAGCCCAGAACTGTGAATAGAAAACAAGGCAAGGCATGAGTCACTATCAAATACAGAAAAGAGATGAAAGGAAAAGAAATACAGTAAGAGAGAGGAGGAGGGGACTCACCAACAGAAAGTGGTAGAAGCCGAGCCAGGCATCAGTCTGTCACCCTCCGAGCGTAGGCGCATGCCGTGGAGGAAGTAGGCAAAGGTGAATGACCCCCAGTCATAGTCACCGATGCGGTCCACGTCTCTGACCGCTCCTACGACGCTGAAATGAATGGTAGAGGAGTTGTTCCCCGGAAAACAACCCCTCATGATGGTCAGGAACAGGCGTCGTAGCAGAATGTCCCTGGTGCCCTGATCCGCGGGAATGGGCAGTGCGTACAGACCCCCGACTGCATCGACAGCCAAGGCACCAGATCGGATACTGCGGGCCTTAAAGACCCGATCCTCAGCACCGAAGCCCAATAAAGCTCGGACCTCCACTGGAGTGATATCAAGATCCAGGGGGACACGGGACCCGGTGAACTCTATGCCCGTAATGTACCTCCAATCCCAGGGAGTCAGCACGACCTCACAGTCAAGAAGATGGAGAGACTGCGTATGGTGGAACCATCGCTCGGATAAAGCCCTCATGTAACCCCAGGGGCACTGGCGGGGGATGATAGTGAAGAAATGTCGAAAGCCCCAAGAGTCCACCATCGCCCGATAATCACTGTGCAGGGCCGCGCGTAAAGGGAGTAGATGTTGAACCAGTTACCCCTCGGCTGGGTAAACTCAGGCACCTGTGAAAATCACCAAGGGGTCAATCCGGATAAAAGGAGAATGGAGAAATTGAGAGTGAAATCAGAATAGAGCTGAAATATACCTCGTTAGCCACGAGAGATGCTGAGGGGTGACGACTGAGATCCCGACCCAAAAGATCGGGTATCTGCACAGAGGCGCCAGGAGGAGCCTGATGAGTAGATGGAGCCGGTGTGCTGGAGGATGGCCCCTCTGTCGCGACCTCCGGAGGGACAGCCTCCTCAACGTCCGGATGACCAGGACGAATGACAGCCTCCGTCAAGCGACGAGCCTGACGGGTACGAGGGGGAATAGGGGCAGGTGCAGCCCTACGACGGCGAACACCCGAAGTCCGAGAGGCGGAGGAGCTACTGGGCGCATCACGATCCATAGCTGGAATAGAACGGGCGAGAAAGAAGGTAAGTTTCCTTTTAAAATTATGTAATGAACATTCTAAATTTCTAGCCTCATCATATGATTAATGCAACATGATGCATGTAAAAAAAAAAAAAAAAAAAAAATCGGCAGAGTTCCGTTTGTAAATTAAACATCCCAGGCATAAGCCAAACGTGTTTTCCATCAATCAAAGCCTCAAAACAGATTTAAATTGCCCCATTCCCATATATGTAATTACAGCATGTAATGCATGATTTTATTGCAAAAAAGGAATAACAATATGTGGGACCGCCTCATGAACATAAAATAGGATTCACATAGTTGATACATAGCATGTATATATGATGGTACATTACATGACATTGTAAAGCATACATTTTATCTCTAAACATGCAAATAATCAAATGTATAGCAAAACATTGACGAAATTGAAAAGTGACCGGTCAAAGTGTTACCCTGTAGCGCGTAGATTAGATCGATCCTATCGGAACAGTTTTTGCAGGAAAGTTGAAAAAATCGTCAAAAAAGCCCTCGCGAACAAGAAAAATCGAGAGAATCTCTTTGGATTACAAGTTGAAAGTGACAGATCTGGAGGAGCCGCGTTGGATTTAAGGCCCGATCATGGCCGCAGATGTATCTGCGGCTGGCCGCAGATCCATCTGCGGCTGGCCGCAGATCCATCTGCGGCTGGCCGCAGATCCATCTGCGGCTGGCCCTGGTGGGTCCCACCTTGCTCCCTTGCAGCCATTTGACGTGTGGAAGTGAAAAGTTTACGAGATGGGTGACCGGCGACGATACCCGGCCCCGACATGACGATCGACCGGCGACGATAACCGGCGATCATGAGATGGATGTCCGGCGACGATAACCGGCTCCGACAGATAAACCAACCGGCGACGATAACCAGGGGTTACGTGATGGGTGACCGGCGACGATACCCGGCCCCGACATGACGATCGACCGGCGACGATAACCGGCGATCACGAGATGGATGTCCGGCGACGATAACCGGCTCCGACAGACAACCGACCGGCGACGATAACCGGCGATCATGAGATGGATGTCCGGCGACGATAACCGGCTCCGACAGATAAACCAACCGGCGACGATAACCGGGGGTTACGTGATGGGTGACCGGCGACGATACCCGGCCCCGACATGTACGATCGACCGGCGACGATAACCGGCGATCACGAGATGGATGACCGGCGACGATAACCGGCTCCGACAAGATAATCAACCGGCGACGATAACCGGGGGTTACGAGATGGGAGACCGGCGACGATATCCGGCCCCGACGAGACGATTCGACCGGCGACGATAACCGGCGATCATGAGATGGATGTCCGGCGACGATAACCGGCTCCGACAGATAACCAACCGGCGACGATAACCGGGGGTTACGCGATGGGTGACCGGCGACGATACCCGGCCCCGACATGACGATCGACCGGCGACGATAACCGGCGATCACGAGATGGATGTCCGGCGACGATAACCGGCTCCGACAGACAACCAACCGGCGACGGTAACCGGGGGTTACGCGATGGGTGACCGGCGACGATACCCGGCCCCGAACAAGACGATAGATTGAAAGAGTGAACCCAAGGACTAACAAACACGGTCAAGGGGTTAATACATTGACACTCTTACGAATGTCTTGCATGCATTACATCTTATATCGCATCATAAGCTATATGTATGGCATCATATATGTACTGTCATTCTTACGAATTGTCATTCATGCATCGAGTGTCTATTCTTTATCCTGTTCATTTCATTTATCATTCCATAAACATGATAAAGAGGGGCAGCTGTAGACACCCAAATTTTGCATTTTTCTATACTGACCATGACAGGAGGGCAAATTCGTCCATTGGACCGGCCTGCGAGACGGAGGGTGAACATAAGTGCGAACACTTAGAGCCACCACGACGACTTGCGATCAAGGCCGTCCGAAATGAGCATGCCGAATGATGTGTCACGTCCCGCAATAATTTCCGGACTGCAAAATACAAGCCTTTCGGATAAAACTGACGGCGCGACGCGAGAATCGAGGTACGGTGCGAGAACCGAGGAGAATTAAATAATCAAAGTGGAAGGTGTGCTGAGTGGGGTGTGGGCGCCAGCCAGCCGCAGATCCATCTGCGGCCAGCCGCAGATGTATCTGCGGCTGGCTTTGGCCAGCCTATATCAACCATTTCTTCTCAGCATACAGGGAGTTCGAGAATTTTTGGGAGAAGAAGAGAATCAGCAAGGAAACAGCAGCAGGAAATAGAGAAAAAGAGGAAGAATTAGCATAGATTTTGCAATCAAATAGGAGAGAAAGTAAGAAAAAAAGAGAGGAATAATATTTTTGTGATTTGATTGTATCACATAAGACTTTTTCTTCTATTCAAATACACAAATCTAGATCCATTTTGATCTCATTTGCAAGGTGAAAATCTTCTCAATTTTACAATTTCTATCATATCTTTTGGTCAAATCAAATGAAATTTTCATATGATTATGGAATAATAAATTAGGGAGTATTAGTGAGGGTTCCATTTGGAACAAAATTCTTCCTAATAACCCGATGATATTTATTTATTGATCTCTTGTTTGTTTGTTTTTTTGGTGTTTATATTGACAAGGTTCTTTTAGATCTCTATTTTGGGATGTCTTGGTATTGGTAGATTATCCGTATTGGTTATTTCTTGTAAAATCCGATTGTGGGTGTGTGGAAATTTGGTTGTGAGCCTAGGAAAGCGACCCCGTGGTCCAAATCCGATGATGGACGTATCTTGATGTATGTAGCGGGTAGGATGTAGTCTCTTTGTAAATATGTAATATTGGGCCTTAAAACGACGCCAAGGCGGAATCGGGTTTAAGGCCCCGTAATAATGAAGTGTGGTGATTGTGGGTGTTGGGGTTATTTGGATGGTTTACATGCCCATGAATAACCCCAATGCATTTTATGCTTGATTCGATTTACGACGACACGAAATTGATTTCGAAGCTAAACAATGAAGACCTTCATAAAATCAATCAAACTAGGTTGTTAGCATCACAAGGAGGCTTAAAATGAGAAGTGCTAATGAAATGTTGATTTCTATGTAAACGAGAAGGCCAAAAGGAAATCGTTTCCAAAACATCACACAAAAAAACGATTTTATAAAATAAGTAACGTTTTATTAAATCTTTGTGCATAGGGTGAAAGAGATCCTAGAAGTTGCCTATCATTTGAGTTACGAAAGCAACGTATAGATCTCGATTCCTATTTTGACAAAGGTTTAAAATTCTCGTTTTGCCAAAACGACACATAATGAAAAATCTCATAGTTTCGGACAATTAAAATCAAACTTTTCTCATAAAGCTTTCTCGTATATACCGAAAAGACATTCCGAAGCGTTATCAAATTAAAGCATGATTTTCCCTAAAAATCCAAATGATTCTTTCATACAAACTCACCACAACATTCACTTAGGCACACACACACACACGCACGCATATACGTTTTATGAATTAAAGGATAGGAAAAGCATCAAGATTGCGGTAACCGTGTTTCACGGAAGTCGAGGGGTGCCTAACACCTTCCCCTCACTTAAGCAAGCCCCCGAACTCTATGAATCTCGATTCGCAGACCAATTAATTCGGAGTCACACATGAGCCAGCGATTCATAAAAAACGAAAACTCGGATGAGTTGGTACATCCATTTCAAATATACCAACTGGCGACTCTGGTTAAATGGCTCATCATAAAAAAACGATCTTTCAAAACCCCGTCGACATCAATGCCGACCTTTTCCAAAAATCATCTAAACCAAAAGGCTAAAATTGGAAAAGACTAAAAGGACACGAGAAGCGAAAAACCCGGCGTCGACACTCTAAAACCATGAAAAGCTTGAAAACCTTAACCAAATCAAATGGAAATAGGTTCAAGTTAATGATTTACCTCTGTAAATCCATCCTAGATGATATGAAGCTTTGCTAGGGCTTGGCTTGAGTATCCTTCTTCCTTTTTGGTTCACCCGAACCTCTTCTTCTCTTCCTTTCTTCTTCTTCTTCTTTTTCCGGTGACTTTTCTTCTTTTCCGGCGACCTTCTCCTTCTTTCCTATTCCTCTTTGTTGCAGATCTCTCTCTCTCTCTCTCTCTCTCTATCAGCTGAAGCAATTAGGAATGGAATGGGGGGGGAATGAATTATTTGGGAGAAGTGGAGGAATATTGGGAGAAAATGGGAGTGGCTCAAGGTGGCCAAAAATCCTAGGCTTGCCGGCAAACTCCCTCATCTCTCAATTCTAACTGGTCTAAAATAGGGGGTTGGTTCCCTCTTGGAGTAACAAGCCAAAATAAATACCCAAATACATCAAATTATAACCGAAAACTCCCACTTTCGTACCAAAACTGGTAAATAACTCTACCCAAAATTAAAATGGGTACTCCCATAATTATTGGGATGCATAAAAATAATTATTATGAGATTTGTTCATTTATTCGGAACACCCATATAATACCTTTCGGATACGGATAAAATCACGTATCAGCTCAAATAAAATTTCTGACACTTGAAAAAATTATTCCAACGCATACACGTATTTATAAAATTATTCAACATCGAAAAAGACACAAAAATTTTATGGCGTAAATAGTGCCTTGGGAAACGTGCCCCGTGAATAGTGATTTTGCGATCTTTCGCAAAATCAATTATTCACTCCTACGATTCAATAACGCATAAAACTTCATACATTGACATCATCCAGGTTATAAAATAACCTTTAAACATGTCACATAAAAAAAATAATATTTAATCCATTTAATAATATTAATAAACTCAAATTACAAGGGTATTCACGATTCGCGATTGCTGCTCTTCACGATTAACTCCCTATAATCGTATACATCAACGTACATATATCTCACCCATATTTTGGGTTAGCGTCTTTACAATAAATAACTCGTCCGATAATATCATCCTTCAACTATTTATTTAATCCAATAAATAGTATTCTAGCGATATTTCTCGAAACCACCAAATTAGCTTATACGAAAACTTTCATACTTGCTAATCATCGTCTACACATAATCTAGGTTATAATATAACCTTTAAACGCTTAACACTTAATATTATTAATAAAAGTCTATTTTATTCAATAATACTCATAAGCTCGAATTACCAAGTTACCCATGACTCGCGATCGTTACAATAATTAACTATTAACGCATTCATTCTGAATCTATGTATATATATTACATATTTATATATATACATATTAAGCTCACCAAATAAATCACATAATGTATATAACACACACACACACACACATATATATATATATATATATATACATATATATATATATATATATTCAAACTCGAATCATAATAAGAATTATTCTATATTAAATTCTTATTATAATTATTCTAAAAAATTCGGGTTGTCACATGTATATAACGCGAGCATGCAATCAAATTACACAAATATAGCGGAAAACGCGATAAAATCAGATTTTAAAATTTTATACAAACCATCACCATGATCTTTCCTTGTACTCAATTATTAATTATACGAAAGAGATAGAGAATCAGAATCATACCCTCGTAGAACCGTACTTCCTCAGGTACGAGTTCAACTCCAAATCCTTCGCGTTCTCCTTGAATTCACCAGTTAGATTACTTCCTTTGATCAACGTTAGCCACCCAAGTGTTTGGCCTCCAGAGGTGATCCACCGAGGAATAATATGTATTCAAGAAGATGGGTATTGGCAAAATCCTAGTTTCTATCTCTATAGAATTTGCAAGTACTCTCTTAAATCTTATGGAAGCGTATGTAACCCCAATCCATAATAAGACTCCTCTTATTTATAGATATAGGCAACCCTCTTAAACTATTTAAGAATAAGGTTTTATTTTAATTAAACTCTTTTAATTAATTAAACTCCTAATTCAATTAGAAATTTATGAGAGTACTTTTATTAATTAATTCTCAAACCCTTTTAGAAATTAAATAATAATAATAGTAATAATAAGGGCAAAGGGGCAAAAATGCCCCTGTGGTTTACCCCGAAATCCCACTTCTACCTTGAACTTTTTTTTCCAAAAGTACCCTTGACGTTATAAATTTCAGGTCAACTCTGCCCCTCCCGTTAATGGAGGGGCCACCTAGACTAACGTGGCTGACACGTGGACATATTTTGCTGACGAGGTTGACACCTGGACTCAAGCCCAACAACCACATGGCTTTAAAAGGGCAAAAATGTAATAACATATTTTATAATTTAAATCAAAAAAAATCTATAATTTCATCATCCATAGGTTTGAACAAAGATCGTTCATGAAACAAAGATCTGATTATTGGAACAATACCCAAGATTTCAAAGCCAAGACAAGATCAGATCAATTTAAACCAAAATCATGGGAAGAAAGCAACCTAAATTGGTATCATGAAAAATCGACCTCCACCCAAAACTCCTTCTCATTTCCAGTCATCCTCGCATATCTCCAGCCAATCATCACCATCGAAAAATGCAATTACAGAGGTTGCATCATCACAAGTGAGGAGAAAACCAAAAAAATTACAAGAGAAAAAAAAGCTAACATCAGAGCACATGCAAATTGGGGATCGGGAAGGAAATTTTTGGACAATATCACCGGTCAATATAAATAGTAGTATTATTTTCCTCTACTCTATGTATCCATTAACTGTCTCTTTCCCAATTCTTAAGCTTTTAAGTTGATACATACATGCACACTAATAATAATAATAATACTCAAATTGATTGATTACAAACACAAAGAAAAGTTGATGTCCGTCCCCAATCTTAATCTCAATCTCAGATCAAATCTGTTGCTCCTCTGTTTTCTTTTCTTTTAAACATTTACCAGAAATCTTACATTTCCATTCACTCGATTCCTGAGAAAAAGGTTTCCTCACGCCGAACAAGAACCAAAGTTTCCTCACGCCGAACAAGAACCCAAGTTTTCGATCCTTGGTTTATCCCCTTTCAGAAAAACTTTTTTGGTGTAGAAATCTGAATTCCATCACAGTTTTTGTAATCTCAATTTTCTCAAAAATTGAGATTTGAATGAAAAGTGGAGGTGATCGGTTGTGGAAGACATAAATAGATGATTTGTATCGGTCATCTACTTCAATAAATCTTCAACAAATCATTAGTTCCAAAAGTTTTAGAGAATGGGTTTAGAGAGAGAAAATAGATCTAAGAAGAATGAGTTTATAGAGAGAACTTTAGATAGAGAAAATAGATCTGGGTTTAGAGAGAAAGCTTTAGAGAGAGAAAATAGATCTAAGAAGAATGCCTTGTCACCAAATTTTGTCTAGCCTCGTCAGCCACGTTAGTCTAGGTGGCCCCTCCGTTAACGGGAGGGACAGAGTTGACCTGAAATTTATAATGTCAAGGGTACTTTTGGAAAAAAAAAGTTCAAGGTGGAAGTGGGATTTCGGGGTAAACCATAGGGGCATTTTTGCCCCTTTGCCCGTAATAATAATAATAATACTCCTCTTATTAGTTTATATTTAATATTTCCAAAATATTAAATAATAAATATTAAGCTATTTAATTTATTCTATCACCATAGATTAAATTAAATATAATTAACTTATTATTACGATTATACCATTTACTTCTTAAATAAATATTTTTCTTTTGCGGTGTGACCCTTTAGGTTCTCCATATTAAACCAGTTGTGAATAAATCAATTAGAATAATTCTAATCTTATTTAAATAAATAAATTAAACTATTTAATTCATCTAATTAGATAATATTTATTCTACAATAAGGGTAAACCCTTTTAGCGATCAACGACTTTCCAGATAATATAGATTTCAACATTAATCATAAAAGAACCTTTCAGTAAATAGTTACCGTATAATTCAATCCTTCTACCATACAATGTCTCAATCAAATATAAGACTTAGAATTACTGTCAAGTCTTATTTTATTTGATTATATGTATTTCGATTATCAAATGCACAACTCTAAATAATACAAATTAGAAACTACTTTCTAATTTTATTCTACCTTGGCCAAGGACTACTGAGCTGTCATTTATTGAACACATAGGACATTCTCTCCTTTTACTAGAAGCAGTAGATTCTTTGTTGACTGATCATTACCTCCATGTACAACTTATTATACCCAAGCATACCCTTTGATATACTCTAAGGGTCTTAAGGAAAATATCAAAGTATAACTCATCATACACAAGATACTATGATGATCTCAAGTCCAAGGATCACTTGCACTACTATCACTAGAGGAATTCCTATTGACAGGCAAGTAAAATTCCATTAGGTATTCCTTTAGTGAGTCACGTTCAATGAACTTATTCTCCAATAAGCACCTACATACTTGCTTTAGTGTCTCCACACAAATAATTATGAGATCAATCATCCTCTTCCTAAGAGCAAGAAAAGTATGTACCAATCTATCCGGATTCACTAATCCCCTTTTTAGTAATCCAACGATTAGGAACGGTTTTAGTTTTAAGATTTCTAAGAATTTAGATCTCATTAGCATGATCATCATCATGATTCTAAAAGCATTGCTTAAAACTATAGGTTTATCACATATAAAATAACAGCACCATGTAGATAAGATAAAATGTCTTTAATAAATTAATTATTTTATTAATCAATGAATAAGATTACAAAGCATATGCTACATCATATCAAATATGATTGGTTTGTGTGCATACTACTTTCGATCTCCCACTTGTACTAAAGCTAATCGTCACAGTATCTAATACCCATCGTCTCTAAGTGACAATCAAACTGCTGTTGGGTTAAAGCTTTAGTAAATAAATCTGCAATGTTATCTTGAGAGTCCACACGCTCTAGGGTGACGTCTCCTCTTTCAATGATCTCTCTAATTAAATGAAACCGCTGCAACACATGTTTGGATTTCTGATGAGACCTAGGTTCCTTGGCCTGCGCAACAGCTCCAGTGTTGTCATAGAATAAAGGAACAGGTCCTCTAATGCTAGGAACCACTCTAAGTTCATTTATGAACTTCTTCATCCAAATAGCTTCTTTTGCAGCATCATTTGCAGCTATGTACTCTGCCTCTGTTACTGAATCAGCAACTGTTTGCTACTTGGAACTTTTTCAACTCACTGTGCCACCGTTTAAGGTAAACACATACCCTGAAACGGATTTACTGTCATCTTAGTCCGTTTAAAAACTTGAGTCTGTATAGACCTCTAGTTTCAATTCAGACCCATCGTAAACAAGAGATACATCCTTAGTTCTTCTTAAGTACTTTAGGATGTTTTTCACTGCCTTCTAGTATTCTTCTCCTAGATTCGACTGATATCTGCTTCTTAAACTAAGTACATGAGCAACATCCGGTCTAGTACATATCATACTGTACATGATAGATCTTATTGCTGAAGCATAAGGAATCTTACCTATATGGTCTTTCTCCTCAGGTGTCTTTGGGCTTATTTCTTGGAGAGATGTGTTCCATGGCTCATCAACATGAGACCTCTCTTGGAATCTTCCATGCTAAATTTTTTTAGCATCGAGTCAATGTACTTTCTTTGGGACAAGCCAAACATCCTTTTAGATCTATCTCTATAGATCTTTATCCCCAAAATATAGGATGTTTCACCCAAGTCCTTCATGGAGAAGTGTTTAGATAACCAAATTTTAATCGACTGTAGCATAGGAATATTATTCCCTATCATTAATATATCGTTAACATATAATACTAGGAATGAAACAGCATTCCCACTAACCTTCTTATACACACAAAGTTCATCCTTATTTTTGATAAAATCAAACTCTTTAATTGTCTCATCAAAACGGATGTTCCACCTTCGAAAAGCTTGCTTAAATCCATAAATGGATCTTTGTAGCTTATAGACTTGATTTGTTCCAATCGTTGAAACAAAGCCCTCTGGCTATATCATATATACATCCTCCTCAAGTTTCCCATTGAGGAAGGTCGTTTTCACGTCCATTTGCTAGATTTCGTAGTCATAATAAGCTGCAATTGCAAGCAAAATCCGAATGGACTTGAGCATAGCTACTGGTGAGAAGGTTTTATGGTAGTCAACACCTTGTCTTTGTTTGAAATATTTTGCAACTAGTCAGGCCTTATAGGTCTCTACCTTGCCGTCCACTCAAGTCTTTCTTTTAAAGACCCATTTGCACCCAATAGGCTTAATGCCCTCAGGTGGTGAAACTAAAGTCCATACTTGGTTTTCATTCATGGAGTCCATATCGGATTTCATGGCTTCTACCCATTTCTCTGAGTCTTTACTACTCATAGCCTCTTCGAAGTCAATGGATCATCATCATTTATGATGCGTACCTCATCATCATCCTCTATGATGAATCCATACCTTTCGGTATCTTTGGTACTCTTCCAGATTTACGAATAGGTTGTGGTACAGTAGGTTTTTCCACTCGGTCAGGTACCTGATTTCCATAGTATTTTGTGGTTCTTGAACTTTTTCATGATATATCTTAATCCCACTGACCCCTTCAAGGATAAACTCCTTTTCCAAGAAGGCAACATGTTTCGCAACGAACTCCTTTTGATCAGTAGGATGATAGAAATAATACCCTGATGTTTCTTTAGGGTATCCCACGAATCTACACTTATCGAATCTAGTATGTAGCTTATCATTCTCAAACTTTTTGACATAAGCTGGATAACCCCAAGTCTTAACATGCTTAAGATTTGGTTTCCTCCTTGTTCATAACTCATATGGAGTCTTTGGGTTGGATTTGGTAGGTACCATGTTAAGTAGGTATGCAGTCGATTCTAGGGTATATCCCTAGAATGATACTGGAAGGTCGGTAAAACTCATCATGGAATGAACTATGTCCAACAATGTTCAATTTCTCCTTTCAGATACACCATTCAACTGTGGCATCCCTGGTAGAGTCCATTATAAGATTATACCATTTTCTTTGAAACAATTGAAAAACTCATTGCTTAAGTATTCCCCTCCTCAATCCGATCGAATAATCTTAATACTTTTGCCAATTTGCTTCTCTACTTCACTTCTGAATTCTTTGAACTTTTTAAACAATTCAGATTTGTATTTCATCAAATACACATATCCAAATCTTGAATGATCATCAGTGAAAGTAATAAAATAAGAATACCCTCCTCGTGCAGTCGTTGTCATAGGTCCACATACGTCTGTGTGTACCAACACTAACAACTCTGTAACTCTTTCTCTTTTTCCACTAAAAGGAGATTTGGTCATCTTACCCATGAGACAAGATTCAAAAGTTGGATATGATTCGTAATTAGATAGCTCTAAAAGTCCATCTTTGTGTAACTTGGTTAATCTTGTTTCATTAATATGATCGAGTCTACAGTGCCACATAAAGGTATAATTAACATCATCTCTTTTCCTTTTCTTAGTTTGTTCAATTTGAAGTATATTTTCATGCAAGTCAAGTATATAAAGTCCATTTAGTAAATTGCCAACACCATGTAGAACATTTTTATTATAAATAGAACAACTGTTGGTCTTTATTATAATATCAAAACCATCCATATCTAATACAGAAATAGAAATAATGTTTCTTATAAGTATTGGAATATAATAACAATTATTTAAACTAATGGATTTTCCCTTCGGCAGTGCTAAACAATAAGTTCCTACAACTAATGCATCAACTTTTGCTCCATTTCCCACTCGTAGGACGACTTCATCCTTGTTTAACTTTCTACTTCTGCTTAGTCCCTACATATTGTTATATATATGTGAGAACCACAGCCGATATCCAATAACCAAGTAGAATTTTGACTTCCAGAAAAGTTAATTTCGATCATGAACAAACCTTGATTGGAAGTCGAAACTTCTCCAAGCTTCTTCTGTTTTTATTCCGCAAGATACTTCTCACAGTTCCTCTTCCAGTGACCCAGCTTATTGTAATAGAAGCATATTCCTTTGCTATCTGGATCCGCTTTCTTATTATCCTTTACCTTGGCCTTAGCCTTCTTATTTTTCTTCTTTTTAGAAGATACCTTGGGCCTCTTCTTTTTCTTGGAAGAATCATCCACCAATAAGACTTGGTCCTTCTTGTAAGGGAAGTGACCTTCAGCAGTTTTCAGCATGTTAAGTAACTCAGGCAAGCTAACGTCCAACTTATTCATGTGAAAATTCATAACAAATTGTGAGAAGGTGTCTGGGAGTGACTGCAAGATCAAATCTTGACTTAACTCCGCATCCATCACGAACCCTAAATGTCTAAGATATTCAATCAAATTGATCATATTTAGGACATAAGTCTCAAAGGTAGTGCCATCATTCTAGATCAGAAGAGCTCCTTAGATATCTGATATCTAGCAGTCCTACTTTCCTCACCATACAACTCCTTGAGGTGCAGGAGTATAGTAGGAGCATCCATAGTTTCATACTGATGCTGAAGCTCGTTACTCATGGATGCGAGCATGATGCGTTGAGCCATGCTTGCATCATCTTGTCACTTTCTAAAAGTAGCAATCTCTTCCTTAGAGGCTGTCTCTGCAACAGTTGCAGGGACGAGCAAATTTAGGACATAAGAAATCTTTTCAGCAGTGAGAACAATTCTCAGATTCCTTAACCAGTCTGTGTAATTCGGTCCGGTCAGTTTGTTAGCATCAAGTATGCTACGCAGTGATATTAGTGAGTTTGACATTCTTCAAATTCTACATGTGAAATAGACAACTTTTATCATACATTCATTTTTATTAATTATCAAAATAAATTAGGTCTTTATTTAAATTGGTATCTTCCACTATTTTCATCAAACTATATTACCCTCAATATATAGTTCGGTAAATCTAATTAAAGATTTGCTAGTGAGAATAAGGATCTCATGTCAAATGTGTATAGCCTTGTGGTGACACAACAAACTATATATAAATAAATAGGTAGACAACTATTGTCTATTACATCACAATGTAACTCCTTATATTTTGCCTCTTAGATTATTTTGATCAAGTGTTGACACATTCGAATCAAAATTGTCCAAGTTAAGTCCAACTTAGCACTTCCATATAAGTAAAGAGAAAAACACCGTCCTTGTGGTGACAGAACAAAATAACATCATTCAATTCCTTTATAAACATCAAATGTGCTAAAACAACATCTTAAAAAAATTAAAATAAGCCTTGTGGTGACATAACAAACTTATAATGATTAATTGATTCTCTCTCATTTTATCATGCTAGAAGGCGACGTTCGATATTCCAAATATCTTTGAACGTTACAACTTAATATGATTTCTTTGAGGGTTTTGTTATTATTTGTTTCATCTTGTTTAGCGCGCATGCACATATATATAAAATACGCGTCATATTATTTAAAGCATATTGTATAATATATAATATATATAGTAAACATGCACATATAGAATACTATATTCTACCCGGATTGATTATGGACTTTTATTCTAGTTTGGTTCACTAAAGCCACCAAGTGAACTAAAAGATCAAACCTAGGGTGCAAGAACTGAATTTAAATATAACTATTATATTTAAACCCGGACTCGATTACAAATGGGTCTTCAAGTGCTCCTTGCTTCTTTGTCTCCAATTCTTCAAAATAATTCTAACTAATCCTATTACATAAACTATTTACAATAAATAGAAACCTTGATCAACAGTCAAGGGGAAGTACATAGGAGGAAGATAAAATTTACATAAAGAAAAACTAGAGAAGACGAGGTACGCAGACCCGATTTGTAAAACCCATTCATTCATGCATTCTAATAGAATAAAATCCAATCATCTATTGGTCAATAGTCCATAATCAATCCCATTTATCATCATACATATTACCATACACATCAATAAATAACATTCATCTCATGAATAATAAAACCATTCCATATATGCATCGATATCATTTAATGGGCAAAGGTTTGCTAAAATTTAGTTTTGAAACAAAATAAACTCTTTTACTTTAATTAAAAACCAAATCAAAATTAAACTCCTTTAATTTTAGCTTTAATTTTAGCAACCTGGAATCCTATTCTAGACAAAATAAATATTTTTATTTTAAACTTACTCCAATTGAATAAACCATTTACTTTAAATGAAGATAAAATAAAATTTTCAAATTCTGCAGACCGGCGCGGCTGCGCTGCACCTCTAGAAACGATTTCTGGGTTTGGGTGTAATGTCCGAGAAATTTTGTAACTATGCTATCAATTCATTTTTAATATAATATAAAATTTTATTTTCTAGGAAATTATTTTGTGTGCTTAATTAGGCCCATGTATGTGCATCATTACTTGATTGAATAATTATACGATCTAAGTTATAATGTTAAGGGGTTAAATAATAAATTTCACCTCAACTTAACGATAAATTCAAGTTATCGAATTATATAACTTGAATGAATAGCTAAAACAGTAAATAATTACACCAATTATTTAATTTTAATATCATAAAGTATAATAAGGAATTTATTGTTAAAAATAAATTTTTTTTCTTAAAACAATTAATTAATTAAGTTAGTTAATTAATTTAAAAGTGTAGTATTATTACCTCTAATAAATGGATTTAGACCATTTCTTTTATCCTGGATTGGACCCAAATTTTATTAGAGCCTAATTTCCCTTTTATTTTTCTATGGACCAAACCAAATGGGCTGCCAAGTCCTTAGGAAATAAATAAAATGGGATGAGCCCATTCCACCAGCTGGGTCGGTCCATTTTGAATTGGGGAAAATGGTTGGGTCGGTTGCTAATAGTCTGGGGAAAAACCCAATTGGCATTACCAATTTAAGGATTTAGCCAAACCAGCAAACCCATGCTCTCAAATCAATCGCAACCGAGCAAAAGGGGGAAACCAAACCCTAGGCCCCTCAAATCGAAACAAAATTAGACGCTGCAAAGCTTCAATCATTCAGGACACAGAGCGAGCCAGAGACGGGAGGGAGAATCGAAGCTGTCAATCGCCGGCTCGAGTCGACCGGCGGCGTAAAGGGAGACCAGCGGGCTAAGCGGGGAATCGGCGTGAGCGACCAAGCTGCCATCAACGGACCAAGGGTCCCTGAAATCCGGCGACGCGACCGGTGAGGGCACGCCTGGCTCGAGGGCTGCCGACGATGTCAGTTAACTCGATGGGAACGACGGACGACTCACCCCCTCCGACCGAAGGTTATTAACTGGCCAATTTAGATAATACCCAAACCAAATTGGGTAAATGTGCTGCTATAAATTGTACCCAAAACCCTAGTTTGAGCCGCCAGTATTTCATTTCAAATTAGAGGAAAATAGTCACTGAGAGAAGAGAGAGAGAGCAGGGGATTATCAGTGAACGATCCGGCTGGGTTTTTGTATTGTGGTAGAGGAGAAAAATTTCAACGCGAATCAAACCCAAGGTATACCAAGCTGCCGATTTTTTTTTTTTTTTCTTGTGGGTTTAGTTTTGGAATTTTTTGTGTTGTTCCCCTGTTTTGGGTCGTATTGTTTATGGGCAAGAGCTGTGTATGAAAGTTCATAGAAATTTAGGACTGGTTAATGATTTTGGAATTCTGGAAATTTCAGAACCTTATGGTTCGGGTAGCATAAACTCTGTATTGGGGTATTTTGTTCTCTGCATTGGATTAAACTGTGTATACATTGAAGTTGGTTTGTGAAAATTCTTTGGTTTCTTGGTTTATACTATACAGTATATTGGATTGTTGTGTTTATTCCTCTGTATTTAATTTAGTTGCCTTTGGTATTGTTTGGCTTATACTGCTTGGTTGAGACTTGTATACTGAAGAATCATAGGCTGTGGCAATTTGAATTGGTACAATAGTTAGAGCAGTATTGAACCCCTGTTTGCCCAACAAGTGTTTGTTAAAATGCTTGAACGAAAACCATTCTCCACTTTGGAATTTCCGTCGACAGTTTGTTGTATGAAACTTGGTTTCTTTGGCTATAAATCTAATGGGAGTTCCCTATTGTGTTGGATAATGAACTGGATAATTGAAATGAATTATTGGCAGGAATTTCCCAATTGGTTTTGTAATTCATTGGGTTATTTAAAACAACAATAAATTAGGGTTAATAATTATTTATTATTTAACATTAAATAATAAAGAAAATAAATATTTAATTTATAATAATAATTAAGTATGAATATAGTTAATAAAATAATTATTTATTATTTAATAATAAATAATAAATAAAGGTAATAAATATTTAATAATAATTAAGTGTGAATAAAATAATAGCCTTATATGCTATTTTTCCATTGTTTAGTTATTTATTTTTATTAACTTTAATTAATGAATAAACCTAATTAGTTATTATTTGTTATTAGATAATAACTAAAGGTAACTCTTACTCAGTAATTAACCATTTATTATTTAATTAACTTTAGATAATAAATAAACCTAATTAGTTATTATTAAATAATAACTAAATATAATTATTACTCACTAATTAATTATTTATTATTTGATTAACATTAAAATAATAAATAAACCTAAATAATAACTAAAGGTAATTCATACTTGTTGATTGATTATTATTTGAATAACCTTAAGTAATAAATAAATCTAATTAGTTATTATTTATTATTAAATAATAACTAAAGATAATTCATAGTTACTAATTAATTATTTACTTCTTTGATTAACTTTAAATAATAAACAAACCTAATTAATTATTATTTAATCTTAAATAATAATTAAAGACAATTAAAAATTTATAATTCGATTATTATTTAATTAATAATTGAATAATAAGTGAATATAATTAGTTATTAATTGCTATGATTAATAACTAAATTAATGAATTACTATTAAATGAAGATAGAGTTAATAAAACAGAGAGAGTTCAAATAGCTCATTAATTAAACAATTTTAATTAATTGTTTAAGGGTTTAATAAATGAATATTAATTAAGAAAAAGTAATGTTAATTAATTAAACAATTATAATTAATTGTTTAAGGGATTAATAAGTGTTTATTACTTAAGGGATACATGATTGATTTATTTAAACCATCGACCTAAAAGTAAATTAAGTGCCTTATAAAATTTGCTATAGTTTATTTACTGTGTGCTATGTGAATTTCTTAAATTGTTAAATAAATAGTATAAGTAAGCATATCGGCGTACAACTACGCAGTACTAATTGATAGACCGACATTATCTATGTTAGGTTCTTCAAAGGCCAAATAGTTAAAGCTAGAATTATTGTAGCTGAGCAAACAGGCAAGTTCCTAACCCTAAACTTCTTACATTATTGCAAGTTCCCTAACTCAATCTCGAGTTATTATTTTCGAAGCATGTTAGTGAATAATTATTGTCGATTATTCACATCTATACTGATTATTGAGATTCGCACCTTGTGCAATTGAATTCCTATCCTATTATGATTGAGCTGTAAATTTAATTAAAGTTCTTTCAAGCATGAATTGTTTATGAGATAGATCTATGCTATTCGTATCAGCTAGATCCAGCATGTCTAAATTGGTTAAGACAATGGTATTTTAAAAGCTGTTCTTATTAAATTGTTGTGGTAAGAACTCTTGGCTGAGAAAAGGATAAACTTGTTTAAGGCATGATATCAATGCTGGTTATTAAGTGTTTATGCATAAATCACGGGGTATGAGAGGCTGATCCCCTCGATTACCAAAACTTTTTAAGAGGTCCAGCTTACATGCTGAGAACCTTGGAAAACGTCCTTGGTTATTTCAAACCACTCAGTAATTGTCATTCAATTATTCGAATATTCAACTGTTGTTTATTAATTCAATGCTCCTCCACACTTTTATACTGTTGTTGAACATTGAAAGCGAAATTTCCTTCTATCATGATATATCTCTTTGTGTATATACTTGCTAAGCAAATTAGTTGCTTACCCTTGCTATATCATGATCTTTATTTCAGCTAAGGCAGAAACGTCTAGGGGAGACAAAGGAAAAGGGAAGGTGCAAGAGTAGAGGCCCGTTAGTGCCTATGTACTAGCTTTTTCTGAATGTTGTTTGATTAAGTGAACCTTTATTTGTATTAGAGTACGTTTTATGTTAAGGTTAAAGAACCTTGGGACCAGAATTGTAAGACTTTATTTCCATTCGATAAACAATGTATGTTTATTATTCCGCATTTAGTTAGATAGTATGTTTGTCGTCGAATTATCGTGAGCACCGAATTCGAGGTTTGGAAACCTGGATTTGGGGGTGTCACATTGGGCGCGGTTGCGCTCCAAAATGAACTAGGAGCGGCGCGGCCGCTGCGACGCAGGTTTTGAAAACTCATCTGTTGCCCAGAAAATTGATCGAATCACATACCTATACATACATAGAATCATCAAAATCGATAATTAGCACAAGGTTAAGCTCTGATACCACTGGTAGGTTTGTATATAAACGAGTATGCAATCAAATTACACAAATATAGCAGAAACGTGATAAAATCGGATTTTAAAATTTTATACAAACCATCACCATGAACTTTTCTTATACTCAATTATCAATTATACGAAAGAGATAGAGAATCAGAATCATACCCTCGTAGAACCATGCTTCCTCAGGTACGAGTTCAACTCCAAATCCTTCGTGTTCTCCTTGAATTCACTGGTTAGATTCCTTCCTTTGATCAACGTTAGCCACCCAAACGTTTAGCTTCCAGAGGTGATCCACCAAGGAATAGTATGTATTCAAGAAGATGGGTATTGGCAAAACCCTAGTTTCTATCTTTATATAATTTGTAAGTACTCTCCCAAATCTTATGGAAGCGTATGTAACCCCAATCCATAATAAGGCTCCTCTTATTTATAGATATAGGCAACCCTCTTAAACTATTTAAGAATAGGGTTTTATTTTAATTAAACTCTTTTAATTAATTAAACTCCTAATCCAATTAGAAATTTATGAGAGTACTTTTATTAATTAATTTTCAAACCCTTTTAGGAATTAAATAATAATAGTAATAATAATAATACTCCTCTTATTAATTTATATTTAATATTTCTAAAATATTAAATAATAAATATTAAGTTATTTAATTTATTCTATCACTATAGATTAAATTAAATATACTTAACTTATTATTACGATTATGCCATTTACTTCTTAAATAAATATTTTTCTTTTGCGGTGTGACCCTTTAGGTTCTCCATATTAAACTGGTTGTGAATAAATTAATTAGAATAATTCTAATCTTATTTAAATAAATAAATTAAACTACTTAATTCATTTAATTAAATAATATATATTCTACAATAAGGGTAAACCCCTTTAGCGATCAACGACTTTCCAGATAATATAGATTTTAACATTAATCATAAAAGAACCTTTCAGTAAATAGTTACCGTACAATTCAATCATTCTACTATACAATGTCTCAATCAAATATAAGACATGAAATTACTGTCAAGTCTTTTTTTTATTTGATTATATGTATTTCGATTCTCAAATGTACAACCCTAAATAATGCAAATTAGAAACTACTTTCTAATTTTATTCTGTCTTGGCCAAGGACTACTGAGTTGTCATTTATCGAATCACATAGGACATTATCTCCTTTTATTAGAAGTGGTAGATTCTTTATTGACTAATCATTATCTTCATGTACAACTTATTATACCTAAGCATACCCTTTGATATACCCTAAGGGTCTTAAGGAACATGTCAAAGTATAACTCATCATACACAAGATACTATGATGATCTCAAGTCCAAGGATCACTTGCACTACTAGCACTAGAGGAATTCCTATTTACAAGCAAGTAAAACTCCATTAGGTATTCCTTTAGCGAGTCACGTTCAGTAAACTTATTCTCCAATAAGCACCTACATACTTGCTTTAGTGTGTCCACACAAATAATTATGAGATCAATCATCCTCTTCCTAAGAGTAAGCAAAGTATGTACCAATCTATCCGGATTCACTAATCCCCTTTTTAGTAATCCAACGATTATGAACGATTTTAGTTTTAAGCTTTCTAATAATTTAGATCTCATTAGCATGATCATCATCATGATTTTAAAAGTATTGGTTAAAACTTTGGGTTTATCGCATATAAAATAACAATACCATGTAGATAAAATAAAATGCCTTTAATAAATTAATTATTTTATTAATAAATGAATAAGATTACAAAGTATATGCTACATCATATCAAATATGATTGGTTTGTGTGCATACTACTTTCAGGTCTTCCTTAATTTCATGAATCATATCATGAGTTTATTTCTATCAATCCTTGGAATCTCTTCATAAGTCCATGCAAACACAACCCTGTATGCCTTAAAAATGTCTACCAACCTTTGTTGTTGCTGGAATGTTAGTTCTTTATTGATGAAGATTGCTTAGGATGGCTTTCTTCTTCTGCTAGGTTGATCTCAAGGAGTTCATTATGTTGTGGCTTGGGCTTGTCCTCGAAATGTTTGGGAGCCTTTTTAACCTCTTGAATAATTACTTCTGTTATGACTTTTGTGGATGGGGGTCTCCTCCGGAGTCCTCAGACTCTTCCCCTTTATGGCGTCATAAGTGGAAGATAAGCCTTCCATCAGGAAACAACTCTCTGTGCCATTTTAGTTTCTCCTTATCTTTTTCGCTTGAAGCCTTGCATCAGTTGATCACCTACCTAGCGTCTTCTTCAAGGTTGACAACTGATTTTCCTTTCTTCTTCTTCTTCTCCCTGGGAGTAACGAATTATTTTGAACATTTTCCCATCGAGGTAACTTCATTCCCGTTGGTTTGGCTCCTAAGACCTCTTCTTCCTCAATGGGATCTTCAAATTGAGCCGCCTCACTCATATGGGTTTCCTCCCTTAAAAACGGGTTCTTTGTTGCAGCTTTTTTAACTTCCTTCCCTTTCTAGATGGCTTTAAGACATTGATGATATGTGGAAGGCACCATTGCATGAACATTTTGCTAAGCTCTTCCCAAAAGAACATGATATAACACATCAAATTCTGTCACATGGAATGTCATCGGGCTCCTTATATTTTTTACCTGCATATCCAGCCTTGTGTAGCCGATGGTACGAGTATTCTTGCTAGAGAACCTCACTACGTCGATGCTTTTTGGGACCAACTTCTCCCGTGGGATTCCAAGTTGCTGGAAGGTCTTTCATGGCATGATATTCACTAAGGCCCCATTGTCTATGAAGGCTCTCTTTATCTCAAACCCATTAATCACCGTAGTCATATACAAAGGCCTATTGTATATGTATTTGACTTTGTAGTTGGGCTTCGTGAAATAGATCTTGTTGGAGCCTTCTGCAAGTGCCTTTGGGATGGAACCATCAACTTGCATACAATCTTCTGGTGCTTCCGCTACCTTGATAATGACCTTAGTGGCCTTTAGTTGAGCTTATCCCTTGAGGCCGATTTGATCAAAGAACTGCTTGAACTTGGTCCCTTCAATTAAGGTCCTCGCTTGCATATTAGGATCGGTTACTTCTTCTAGGGAATGAGGTATCTCTTGAAACTTTGTCAACATCTCGTCAAAGCCCGTGATCATGCTATAAGTCGCTTTTTCATCGTGCGTAGGTAATGACTTGTTGAGGACATTATCATTCTTCTTTACTTCTACCTCTCCACTGGCTACTTTCTCGTGATACCTTCTTCTTAGGGTGTAGTAATCTTTCATTGAATGTCCTAAGTATTGGTGGAGTATGCAATAATCTGGCTTTGATTTCATCTCTTCGATAGGAGTGACTCTCGGGAGCTTGAGGGAAAGTACTTTTGCATCGATCCATTGCTTGACCAACTCTTTAAATGCCTTGTAACAATCCGGAATTTTATAATTATTTGAAAATATTTATTGGAGTCTAATGAATATTTTAATTGATTTTTAATAATTGATCAAATTGTTGTGCATTAATTTAATTAAATTATTAATGTATTGTTAGTAATTACAATGTTGTATAAATTTTAATTTAATTTAATAATTGAATTAGAGATTTATTAATTTATTGAATGGAATTATAATTGTAATGGAATTATAATTATTATAGTTAATGTTATTATGAAATTTAATTGAATTAATATTATGGTTTAATTAAGGGTGTGACAATTATTTAACTATATAATATGTAGTTTATTAAAATAAATTTGTTTGGAGGAGTTTGTTTTGCCAAACATGGCCTTATGGCCTTTGGGATTTTAAGCTGAAAAACCCTTTGTTCTCTTAACTGATAATCACGTAAGGATTAGTTTTAAGCTTTCTCTATTTCACGTATATTTGTCCTTGGCTTGGTTATTTTGTAATAAGCCAGAGAAGTGAGAAAGGGAGAGAAATAGAGAGAAAAATTGAGAGTTTATGAGAATTGAGAGTGAAATTTTGGAATTGGAGTCAAAGAGAAGAAGAATTGAAGCTTGATAATCATCAAACTAATTTTCTTAATCGTTTACCCAGGTAAATCTTGTTTAATTTTCTATTTTCAAAACTTTGCTATGTTCTTAAGTTTCTTTGGAGTTTGATGATGGAATTGTTAAGAAAGTTGTTTTATATGTGTTATATGATGTATGTATATGGTTTTCAAAAACTAGAATTCATGAAATATGTTTTCAAATGGAGGATTTCCTATGTTCTTGAGTTTTGGGTATGTATGTATGAAATATATGCTTTTCTGAGTCAAATGTAAGGTTTAATATTTGTAGGAATCTAAAAATTGATGGTGATTTATGGTTCAATGTTCAAATACGAAGAGATTGCATGTTTAACCATCTGATTTCATCAAGTAATGGGTTTGTAGTGGTTGATTTTATAAAAGATGTCAAAAATGAGTTTTTTTTTAGCAAAAGCATAGTTTAGTCCTTTGGGTTTTGTTGTTTCGATGGTTTTAGGTTGTTAGAATTGGCATATGGATGCTTAACAATGTTTTTGTGGGTTTTATGTTGATTGGGTATGAGTAGTTCGACGTTTGAAGTTAGTTTTGTGGGTTACGGACAGTGCAGCAGTAGGCTGTTCCGTCTCTGTCTGAATTGCGGCGCAGCTGCACTGGCAACAATGGCAGAAACGGCACAGCTGCGCTGCTGGTCTTTCCAGGATGAGCACCTGCGCAGTTGTGCCGGTGTCCAGTCTTGGGAAGGCGCAGCTGCGCTGATCCCTGAGCAGTAACAGTTTGTTTTGTTTTCAGTTTCAGATCATGTCAAGTTGTTTAACCCTAGTCTAATGATTATGATAACATACAAAGCAGGTGATAATGTTGCGAAACAAATTGTAAACAAGTAGTCGATAATTTTTAAGTTGTGAAGTTAGTTGATTATGAAAACACTAATTATGAATTATTGAGATGATGGTTCAATGTGTTGTGGTTTAATAGGACTTATGATTACAGGTTTGTAAAGGGTGATAATAGTCAGATTATGACTGAGATAATAAGATGAACTTGAATGGTAGCTAAGTCTTAAGGGTAATGATAAGTAGCTAATTATTGTTGTGGTTTCAATGGTATGTATAGGGGAGGTTTTGATGAACGTGAGTTGTAGTTATTTAAACTACGCACGAGGCAAGTTTCTTACTCTCAACCCTTTTACATTAAAAACATTACTAATCTTAAATTTACTTAACGCCAGTTCTTATTGATGTTCATTCTTACAATTTATGATTGTACTTTCCGTCGATTTCATATGAAGGCAGACATTCCTTATACATCATTACTTGAAGCTTGGTTAATAGAACCATTGTTGTAACACTTTGGATATACAATAGTTATACGTTGTATATCGACACTGATATTCTACATTCTTAATTCTTAATATAAACACTTGTTCAATTTGAATCTATTGTAAACCACACTAGACTTACTTTGGTGCGGTGATGATTATCAAAGCTGAGATGAACAACCCTAAATTAGGGGAAAACAAATACGCAGTAGCGCTGAATGGTTGCACACAATACATTGTGCAACGGGCTGATCACCCTGAGTACGAGATGATTAGTCCTGTTATAGTTTATTACACTGTTAAAGGTTACAACAAACTTACCTGTTAACCTAGGAGAAAGTTCATGGTCATGTGACCCTCAGTATATCTCGATGTGCTATATTTGTTCTATCGAGCTTCCAAATATTTCCATTTTTGATTATTATTCCACCGAAAAGTTTTATCATTCAGATAAATTATTGTTGAAAATGCTCATTGTTATGTTGGTGGGCACTTGTTTTGCTCACCCTTGCATACTAAACCCTTGCAGCTAAAGCTGAGAGGATGGATGAGCCGTCTACTAGCAAAGGAAAAGAAAAGATGAACAAATGATGATGACATGTTATTAGATAAAGACTTGTCTACTTTTATTTATATGGTTGTGTAATCAAGACTTATCAGTTATTTATATTTCCGCATATTCAAGATGTAATAAAGGTTTAGCAAACCTAGGACATATTTTGAGTAGCGATGTGACTCTTTAATGGGAGAAATTTTTATTATTCAGTTTATGGGTAGATAGTTGTTATGTTGGATAGTGAGCACCAAATCTGAGTGGTTTGAGGTAACCCGTATTTGGGGGTGTCACAGGTTGGTATCACAGCCGTAGGTTTAAGAACCTTAGGTGGGGAAAAACCTTAGGAATTAGCCTTTTACAAAAATCGCAAAGATAGTGGTGATAAACTCTTATCGAGTATTTGGGAATGAATTAGGGAATTTATTGAAGATAATAAAACACTCTATGTGCTTCTGTGCTTAAAATATTTTGTTGTCAGGATGTCGGAGATTGGACAAACTAGTCAGCTTAGAGTCGTGGAGATCCCAGTGCTGAGGGAGAATATCCCAGTGCCTGTAGACGAGGAGGCCAGAGATGTTCATGTGGTCAGCGAACAGTTGGTGACTGTGGAAGCACCTGGGCAGAGGCTGAGTACTATTCAGGAGGAGGAGGACGATGAGGAGGATCCCGAGGAGTTGATGTACGGCCAATTATACGATGAAAATGTGGAACTTCGGGAACAACTCAGAGTTTTGGAGGAAGTGTCAGAGACACGCCGAGTTACTATCGAGGAAAAGGACGAAGAGATCTACGATTTAGAAGTACGATTAGGAGATGTAGAATGGAAATTAGTTCACTCGGAGAGTCAATAGGAGCAACTGATGGAAGAGAATGAGAAGGTGAAGACAGAGAATGTGGAAGTGAAGGTTGTAAATGGAAAACTAAAGACTGAGAATGGTGAACTAAAGACTGAGAACGGGCAATTGAGGATTGCAATGGAGGAGTTAAAAGATGCTTTGAAGGAGGAAACTGCTAAGCGTATTAGAGCTGAAGACGCTCACATTAGGATTTCTCAACGCTTGGATCGTGCTGAAGGAGAGGTTCATGCGAAAAAGTTCAAAATAGATGACATGGAGTATATTTTCCACACATCGATGGATAGGGCTCAAGATCGGGTTTATTATTACCCAACTCAGTTAGAGGATCATCCGAGGTTTGTGGATCGCCGAACTGTGTTTCGTATCATGGAGCAAGAACGTGAGGAGGCTGTGCTCCGAGGATTGTTTTCCTAAGTTGTTAGAGAAATAATATTATAATAAGTATTTTAGGTGTAAATCCCTGCTTATATAAATAATGGGATAAGGCGATAGTGATGAAATTTTGAAGTTGTTATTTCAGAAAAATGATGTAAACAGTAAAATGCTATCCTTTAAGTTTGAGGATAAATAAATAAAGAGGTTAATTGAAATTGTTACGTGTTAAGTTTCTAGTTTTGAATATTTAAGTTAAGTTTTCTTAATTAAGTTATAAGTACTTAAGAAATTTAGCAATTGTCTAAAAACATTGTCTTAAACAGAATTATGCCGCCAAGAAGAGCTGAACGACCCCGTCAACAACCACCCCCTGAGGGGTCTACTAACAACAATAACGATAATCCACCCGATGCTAACCCAGTTCAGCAGCTAGTGAACCTTTTGACTGGAGCTTTTGCGAATCAACCGCAAGCTTAAGCTACGACCTTTAAGGATTTTAAGGCCGTTGGTCCTCCTGAGTTTAAAGGAACGATGAATCCGATAGAAGCCCAAACCTGGGTAATGGAAATGGAAAAAGTTTTTGATGTCACTAGGGTTGGGAATGATCAGAAAACTGCTTTTGCGACTTTCATGTTAAAGTCGGAAGCCAGTTACTGGTGGCAAGCCAACAAGACGAGAGCAGGAGAAGGTGTCATACCGTGGGATCGATTTAAGGGGATGTTCTTCGAAATGTATTTTCCGGCTAGTGCTCAGAACCAGATGGAGGTTCAGTTTCTCGAACTTAAGCAAGGAACGATGACAGTGCCGGAATACGCGGTAAGGTTCAATGAACTAGCGAGGTTTGCACCATACCAAGTTAACACAGATGAGAGAAAGGCCAGACAGTTTGAGCAAGGGTTGAAACCTTGGCTTTACAGTAGGGTTTCTATGTTTCAACTCAATACATTTGCGGCAGTGTTAGAGAAGGCAATAATAGCCGAGGGGGGAAGTGATACGTTGACCAAATACAATCAGGAGCAGAAAAAGAAAAGGATTGAGACTGAGAATAAGTCGGGTGGTAGCAGCGGAGGAGGAAACCAGAAGCGAAAATGGAACGATGGTGGTTCTATTGGAAGTCAGCAGAGTAACCATAAGAAGAAAACCGAGGCTTGTGCAACTTGCGGAAAGAATCACGCAGGCGTCTGTTTGAAAGGAAAGAGAGTTTGTTACAACTGTGGGCAAGAGGGCCATATTGCTCCAAACTGTACTGCCCCAAAGAAGGGTGCCTGTTTTACGTGTGGATCAAAAGACCATCTTGCTCGTGATTGTCCAAGGAAGGCTACCAGTGGAGGAAGTGGAGGCAAAGGAAACAACAGTGGAGGTGCATTAACTATTTCTGGGCCAACTACAGCAAATCGCCCGACTGCTCGCACTTTTAATATGATGGTCCAGGATGCGGTTCAATCCAAGGAGGTGGTGGCAGGTATCCTACCAGTAAATAATTTGAATGCATATATACTTTTTGATTCGGGTGCAACTTGTTCTTTCATTTCTGATGATTTTGCTGGGAAGCTGGATATACCCCGAGAAGAGTTAGACTTTCCCTTAAACATAGAGATTGCTAATAGGGAAGTGGTACCTGTTAGGTATGTGTGCAAAAATTGCGAGATAGATATTCATGGTTATATAATGACAGTAGATCTTATTCCGATTAAACTTGGGAATTTGACGTTATTCTAGGAATGGATTGGTTGTATAACTATGGGGCGATTATAGATTGCCAAAAGAAGTCTGTAAACCTTAAGACTCCGTCTAAGGTAGTATTTTAGGGTAGCAAATCACCAAGGCAAATGACTTGTCTAACGATTATGCAGACCAAAAAGTTACTGAAGCAAGGATGTGTAGGGTATTTAGCTCATGTGTTAGATACTCAAAAACAGGTGCAAAATTTGAAGAAATACCAGTGGTGAGGGATTTTGTGGATGTTTTTCCGGAAGATTTGTCGGGATTACCTCCAGATAGAGAGATTGAATTCATTATTAATTTAGTGCCTGGGACTGCGCCTATATCAAAAGCTCCGTATCGACTGGCTCCGGTGGAGATGAAGGAGTTGATGGTGCAATTGCAAGAACTACTGGACAAGAAGTACATTCAACCGAGTGTTTCGCCGTGGGGAGCGCCGATATTGTTTGTCAAGAAGAAAGATGGTTCGATGCGCCTTTGCATAGATTATCGTGAATTGAATAAGGTTACAATCAAGAATAAATACCCGTTACCAAGAATTGACGATCTGTTCGATCAACTGAAGGGTGCTACTCATTTTTCAAAGATAGACTTAAGAAGTGGTTACCATCAGCTGAAGGTGAGAAAGGAGGATGTTCCGAAGATGGCATTCAGAACTCGTTACGGTCAATACGAGTTTCTGGTCATATCATTTGGTCTAACGAATACACCTGCGGTATTCATGGACTTAATGAATAGGGTGTTTAAACCGTTTCTGGATAAGTTCGTGGTGGTGTTTATCGATGATATTTTGGTGTATTCTAAATCATGAGAAGACCATGTGGAGCATCTAAGACTAACTTTGGAGGTATTACGAAAAGAGAAGCTTTATGCAAAGTTTTCAAAATGTGAGTTTTGGTTGGTTCGTGTTCAATTGCTTGGACATGTAATTGATAAGGATGGGATTTCGGTTGATCCGGCTAAAGTGGAAGCTGTAATAAATTAGGAGCAACCGAGGACACCGTCTGAAGTGAGGAGTTTCTTAGGTTTGGCAGGATATTATCGACGGTTTATACAAGATTTTTCTAGAATCGCCGCTCCGTTGACAAATTTGACTAGAAAAGCGGTTAAGTTTGTCTGGACGGAGAAGTGCGAGGGAAGTTTTCAAGAATTAAAGAAGAGGTTAAGTACGACACCTGTATTGTCTTTGCCAGATAGTACAGGAAATTTTGTGGTTTACAGTGACGCGTCGCATAAGGGCCTTGGCTGTGTGCTTATGCAGAATGGCAAGGATATTGCGTACGCCTCACGACAACTGGAAGATTATGAGAAAGGCTACCCAACGCATGACTTAGAATTGGTAGCAGTGGTGTTTGCTCTGAAGATATGGAGGCACTATCTTTATGGTGAGAAGTGCGAGATTTATGTTGGTCGATTTCACAACCGAAAAATGCGCGCAAGTATACGCGGTCAACAAGTAATAAAGTGATAAGAGAGTTGTCGAACCCACAGGGAATTGTTCTAGTGTATCCCAAGTACCAACTATATATCGTCTCGATTTTATTTAGACAAATGATGAATTGAGTTTGTTTTGTTGTTTGGTAATAATTAAGATCTATGGAAAGCGTTAAAACAATGAAATCTAATGTTAACAAGTCTAAGATTGAAATTTCCCCCAACACTTCATTTGAATATCCTAACTCTCTCATTTGAATTAATTAACAACATAGAATTGCCAACCGAGAAATCAAAGCTACTTATAAGCCTCTGTCGATGGTCAAATTCGAATCTTCCTAATGCGGCATGTAGGTATATGTCTATCCTACACACTATCAAGAGACTAATTTCAAGAACAATAACAAGACACGTATCACTAAATCTCATTAAACGTCCTTTTAATTACCAACTTTCACATAGGAAGTCATTAAGAATAGATTCTCCATTGGTTGCACACGGTATCTATGTATATATCTATCCTAAATACTATCAAGTTACCTATCATTGAGGATAATCAACAAGACACATGTCACTAAATCTCAATTAATAACCCACAACAATCTTTAACTTTCGCATGATATCATAACAAGGTCTAAACACTATAATCCGTTCGTCAAGTTCATATAGGTTCCCACGGTAATTACTAGCTAGGCAATTAATATATGAAGCATAAATTATGACATACAATTCACAAATAAGTAATTAATAACAAAGAGAGAGAAATCAATTCAAACTATGTGTTGGGTTCCATTGAAATCTTAGAAATTAAGGTCTAGTTCATGGTAGCTAAGCAAAACATCAAACACATGGTGTTCATCATAAATTAGAATTACAAATTCAAGGAAAGAAAGAGATGATAAAACCCATTTAGAAGATATTCATATGTTGTTTGCTTGGTTGATGACAATCTCTAGCTTTTCCTCTTCCTTTGGCATTCTTTTCTCTTTTTGCTCCATAGCTTGTTGCTGGAAATTTCCTTGAATTGCAGCCCCCAAGCTCTTCTTGATGAAGTATGTGTAGCCTCCCAAGGTCTAAATATCTCTTTGACAAGCCTTTCCTTCTTAGTTCTTTGGCTTTTGCTGAGTTTTCCTTGTATTGCAGCACTTTTGCTCTCTATTTTGATGTTTTAGTCTAGCCTCCCAATCCCTAGTTATGAAATATGAAGCCCCAATGAGATATTATATAGTGCCTCCATGAAAAACCCTAGCCAAACATTAGATTTTGGGTCAAAAGTGAGCTGGAATCGCACTAAGAGCTCAAAAGATCGCACTCAGCACGCCCAGATGCGCCCGCACGCCGCCTGGTGCGCCCGCACGCTACCCCCTGGCCATGCCGCACGCCCATGGCATGCCCACGCCGCGCGCGCGCGCGCTCTGGCTGCCTGGTGCCAAGCGCCGTGCGCCCGCACCCAATCCCGCGCGCCCGCACCAAAACCGCTGTATCCCGACTCAACTTTGACCTCTGATGGTAAAATGGCCATAACTTCTTCGTCCGAACTCGGATTTAGGCGTGTAAATAGGCTATGGAAAGCTAAGAAAGAGCTCTACAACTTTCATAACTGGAGCTTGACAAGAAAATGTCCGGAGAAAGGCTCCAATTGAGCCCGAAGGAACTGCTGTGTAAAATACATGCCAAATCCGATGGTAAAATAGCCATAACTCTCTCATACGAACTTCAAATTAGATTATTCCAGATGCTCCCGAAAGCTGAGATTAATATCTACAACTTTCATTCTTTGAGTTTTGAGAGATTCGGATTGGAGCATGGGTGAAATTGGGAAACAAGCAGCTACAGTACCGAAAAGCAAGTTATGGGTTTTGATTCCAAGGAGCTTTTATTTCCATTCCTACAAAACAACATGAAAAACATATAAAAGCATACAAAAACATATAAAACCAATATAAAACTACACTACATGACAATAAGATAAAAACACATAAAACCAACCGAAATGACTTAGGATTTACAAATTATCAAGCTCAAAAGCACCTAATTTGTGTATATAAAACACACTCATCAAATACCCCCAAACTTAAATCTTTGCTTGTCCTCAAGCAAAACAAACCTAAACTACATACTTCAAACACTTCAAATACAACATAACTTGAGCAATGAATTAATAATCCACCAATGGTCTCAAAGGCATCAACACATGGAACTCAAGAGAACAAACAAAACGTTGCAAGTCTAAAATTTCAATTAGCTAGTCACACTTTGCTTAAGGCCCCTTCCGTGTGTGTGTGTGAGTACCCAATAACACTAAACCAATCAAGCTCGAATGAAACTATGCAACCACATTACCTTATGAAATAATCAAAATAAACCCCAAAACAACATGCTTAACACATCACTCAATACTAAGGTGTACAAATCACAATTCCAAAAAATTTTGAGATCAAAGGACATTGGGTGAGTGCATTTTATGCTCCATCTTACCTTAAGCCCACTCTTGTGGGTGAGTGCGTTTTACGCTCCATCTCAACCCACCGCAAGATTTGCAATATATAATTTTCTTTCTTTATTCACAGTTATAAGTGATTGCGTTTTACGCTCTATCTCCCCTACGCATGTGTCCATGAGTGAGTGCGTTTTACGCTCCATCTCAACTCACCACATGACCATCAATTCAAGCATAACAAATTTAGACACCTTGCTTCGAGTGATGTTTAAACGAGTTCTAGAGTTTATAGATATTTCCCACAAGCATTCGGTTATAAAAGCCTTCACTAAGCATACAACTAGCTTAATACTCATGGGTAAGTGCATAAAAGTGAAATGAGGCATAAGCAAAATAATAACCGATGAACGATAAGCACAAAGACTAAGCAACAATTGTCAATATCTCATGAGTTAGGCTCTCTTCAAACAAGCTATTATCATTGACCATGGATTATGGTTCGAATCAAATTAAAACAATGCTCAAGGGACACATCCTAAAAATAAATGGATTTTTTTTTTGAATAAAAAGAAAAACATACTTAAATCACACAAAAACTAAATTAAAAACACACAAATACGAAGTACTACTCCCAAACTTAAACTTGACATTGTCCTCAATGTCTGATATAGGAAAAATTAAAATAGAAGACTTCCCTGAAACCGTGTCAAGCGCCATTGATATCATCTTTCAATACCTCTAAGTTGGGAGTGTACCTGAAAGCAAATGACAAAAGAAATTAAAATGCAATTAAACTACTAAAATACAATCAAACAAAAATAAAAACAAAGTAGTAAACTTGGGTTGCCTCCCAAGAAGCGCTTGGTTTAAAGTCGTTAGTCGGACTCCTTTATTTCCCATCAATCCGGCTCAATCGCAAAATTGACCATTGCATGCCGCCTCGTTGTTCTTTCTTTGATTTGCATGGCATGCATGCCTGGTTGGTGACCTTCAAACTTCGTTTCAACCGATGGCAAGAAGAAGCTTTCCTCCTCCGCATCATCAATTATTGCACTTGTGTCAAGATCGACATGAAGATCTTCCTCATGAACCAATGGGTGCTCGATGGGTTTGAAAACCTTGAATGTGACTTCTTGGTCTTCAATTTCCTTTTCATGATCCCCATTCATGCTCCTCGTCTCATCAACCTCAGAATCATCATCCACAATAGGATGTTCACTCTCAAAATTTTCACTAATAGCTTCGCGCGACTCCGCGCCATTTCCTTGATCATCCACCAAGCACTCCTCTTCACCTTCCTCTATGGGGTTGATCTCTGTATCGCTAGATAAGGTGCTTTGCGGGTGAATAATGTAAGAATTGGCAACATAGTTCATGATGCTCTGCACTGAATCTTGTATATTTGCCAACCTAACCTCATTTTGAGAGATATGAGCCATGAGCTCCTCCCTCCTTCTTTCCGCTTTGTCACAACTATGCGAATTCACCATACATTGCTCTTCACCTTCCTCTATAGGGTTAATCTGTGTAATACAAGGTAAGGTGCTTTGCGGGTGAATAAGCACTGCCTCGAGAAGTTGTGCCATTTGGTTCTCGAGGCGTCGTAACAATTCTTGTTTCTCAATGAACAAGGGAAGAATCTCCTCCACATTAGATGTATCCTCATGGTATGGTGGAGGTTGGAATGAAAATTCTGAATAGTATGAGAGACTTGGATCAAAGCATTGATCTTGACTGTTGTCCCAAGAAAATCTTGGATGATCTTGCCAACCCGGTTGATAGTAATTTGGGTAGTAGTCAGCTTGATTCTGACTGTAGGCATTTTGAGTGGACTGGCCTTTAAGAGTGTTAACAGCCCTTGAAAGCGTTGCAACTTGTTCTTGCAATTGCTCAAGAAGTTTTGACGAACTTGGTTGCGTCGTCCCTTCATAATCCCATTGATAGTTATGCTCATCTATTAACTGAAAACAAAATCAAAACAAAACAAAATAAATAATAAGCAAATTATTTACAAGTCTAAATTAAAACCAATTCGATTGTCATTAATATTGAAAAACACTAGAAGAACAATTCCCCGGCAATGGCGCCAAAAACTTGTTGGTCGATTTAGCTATCGATAAACACACATGTGCAAGTATACACGACCCACAAGTAATATATGATAAGATAAGAGTCGAACCCACAGGGAATTGTGACAAATAATAACCAAGTACCAATCATATATCAATTTGATCTAATTTAAACGATGGAGGTTTGATTGTTTGTTGATTGGTTGAGTGCACAAGTTAAGCAATGAGTAAAATGCGGTAAAATATCAAGATAGAAAGGTCTAAGATTACAATTTCCCCCAACACGTCATTTGAATCTCCTAACTCTCTCTTTTCAGTCAATTATAGCATACGAATTGACAACCGAGAAATCAAAACTACATAAGAGCCTCTGTCGATGGTCAATCATGAATCTTCCTAAGAGGTGCATAGGTATATGTCTATCCTATACACTATCAAGAGACTAATTTCAGGAATGATTTATAGACACGTGTCACCAAATCTAATTAATCCTCCCTTCTATTACCAACTTTCACCTCGGAAGTCATTAAGACTAGATTCTCAATAGGTTGCATGCGGTAATTAGGTATATATCTATCCCAACTACTATCAAGATACCTATTATTGCAGATAATTAATGAGACACATGTCACTTAATCCAATTAATAACCCACATCAATCTATACTTTCGCATGTTATTATAACTAGGTCTTAACCTATAATCCGTTCGTCAAGTTCATATAGGTTCCCACGGTAATTACGGGCCAAGCAATTAATCTAGAAGCAAAGGTTATGACAATCAATTCACAAATGCATAACTAAAATCAATAGAGAGAGAATTCAATTCAAATTAAGTGTTGGGTTCTATTGCAATCTTAGAATAGAAGGTTAGTTCATGATAGCTACAATAAACATCACTTTCAATTGATACATTGTCAAATTCAAATTACAAAGGAGATAGAAATCTAGAAATGAAACCACTTTTGAAGCTATTCAGCTGGTGTTCCTTTGGTTGCTGATGGTTTCTAGCTCTCCACCTTGGCCTTCCAATTCTTCTTGACTGAGTTCCTTGGCTTTTGGCTTGATTCAGCTTGATTTGCAGCCTTGAGCTCTGTTGGTTGATGTATTTTGTAGCCTCCCTCTCTCTAGATATCTAATATGTAGCTTATAAGAGAATATATATAGTCTTCATCAAGAAACCCTAGCCAAAATCGGACAAAATGGAGCTCAAATCGCACTATGGCTGTGTCAGATCGCACTCAGCACGGTGGCGTGAGCCCGCACGGTGCCTGGTGCGCGCGCGCCCGGGGCCCTGCCTGCTGCACGCTGGCTGTCGAGTCGCTGCTGCCACTGCGCGCGCGCCCGCGCGCCCCAAGCGTGCGCCCGCACGCTGGTGCCTGCATGCCGCCCATTGCGCTGCCGAGGCTGCCGAGCCATGCGCGCGCGCCCGCGCGCCCCAGGCGTGCGCCCGCACGCTGGCGCCTGCATGCCGCCCCTATGCGCTGCCGAGGCTGCCGAGCCATGCGCGCGCGCCCGTGCGCCCCAGGCGTGCGCCCGCACGCCGGCGCCTGCCGAGTGTCAGCGCCCAGCGCCAACGCCGCCCGACGCCGTGCACGCGATCCAACGCCGTGCACGCCCAACTTCCATATGTCATCAAATTAAACCCCAAGCGTCGCCCAACATAAATTTTCATCATCACAACCTCTGGGCACGAAAATCCAAGCACGGGCTTGCCCAAGTGGCTTGGCCAATGCCGCACGGCGTGCACGCCATCCGACGCCGTGCACGCCCAACTACCAAATATTGTCAAATTAAGCACCGGGCGTCGCCAATCACCACAATCCATCATATTACCATTCGGGCACAGACGTCCAGGCACGGACAATGAGTCAATCCAAACAACGATCCGAGCGGTCTTTATTTCAATTCCTACAAACATAATAAAAATGCATCAAAGCAACATAAAACATGTAAAAGTAACTAAAAACTAATTTATGTAAAAATAAGATAAAAATACATAAAAACTATATAAAATACCTAAAGACTAGCAAATTATCAAGGCGAAAAGTACCCAAATTGTGTGTATAAAACACACTCATCAATTTACACGGATCATAAGAGTCTCAAGTACATTTTTACGCAGAATGACCTTAACATGCATCAGAGGCAATGGTTAGAACTGATTAAAGATTACGACTGCGAAATTCTCTATCATCCAGGAAAAGTGAATGTCGTTGCTGATGCATTAAGCAGGAAGGGTCGAGAGAAACTTAGGTTGCTGACTGCTCAAGAAGAACTTGTTAAACAAATGGCGAAGTTGGAATTAGAAGTGAAATGTCAGTATGAATCAAAGGAAAAGTTGTTTCAGGTAGAGGTTCATCCGATATTGTTGGACCGAATCAAAGAAGCTCAACTTCAAGATGCGGAGTGTGAGAAGATTAAGGAGGAAGTCTCTGAGGGACAAGGTTGAAAGTTCAGTGTTGATGCCGAGGGATTACTCAGATTTGAGCATCGAATTTGGGTTCCATTAGTACAAGATGTTAAAAGAGGGATTTTAGACGAAGCTCACAATACACGTTACTCAGTTCATCCAGGGAGTAAAAAATGTATCAGGATCTTCAACAACATTATTAGTGGTCAGGAATGAAGCGTGATGTGGCAGAATATGTTGCTAGATGTTTGACATGCCAGAAAGTGAAAGCCGAACATCAAAGACCCAGTGGGTTGTTGCAGCCGTTAGAAATACCAGAATGGAAGTGGGAACACATAACGATAGATTTTGTGGTAGGCTTGCCGGCTACACAGAAAGGTTTTGATGCGATTTGGGTAATTGTAGACAGACTAACGAAATCAGCACATTTCTTACCAATAAAGATTAGATTCAATCTGGACCAATTGGCAAAATTATATATCAAAGAAATTATTTCGCGACATGGTGTCCCTGTGTCTATTGTGTCTGATCGAGATCCGAGGTTTACGTCAAATTTTTGGAAGCATCTGCAAGAATGCTTAGGAACTTAGTTGAGAATGAGCACTGCGTATTATCCCCAAACTGATGGACAAAGCGAAAGAACGATTCAAACCTTGGAAGATATGTTGCATGCTTGTGTTATGGATTTCAAGGGAAGCTGGGATGATCATTTACCAGTGGTCGAGTTTGCTTACAACAACAGTTACCACACGATTATTGGCATGTCGCCATACGAAGCATTATATGGACGGAAATGTCGAACTCCACTATGTTGGGATGAGGTTGGTGAAAGACAACTGCTAGGACCAGAACTGGTACAACAAACTGCAGAGATAGTGAAAGTTATAAAAGCACGATTATTAGCTGCTCAAGACAGACAGAGGAAGTATGCCGATCAACATCGTCAAAATCACGAATTTGAGGTGGGAAGTTTCATTTTTCTGAGAGTTTCACCCTGGAAAGGGAAAATTCGTTTTGGCAAGAAGGGTAAGCTTAGTCCAAGATTTATTGGTCCTTTTGAAGTACTGCGGCGAGTTGGTGAGGTGGCTTATGAAGTAGCTCTGCCTCCAGAGTTGGTTCATATACATAATATTTTTCATGTATCTGTTTTAAGACCTTATAAGCCAGACTATAAACATGTAATAAAATATGAACCTATACAGTTTGAGAAAGACCTAACTTATGAGGAATTCCCGATTCAGATAATAGACAGGAAGGAACAGGTTCTCAGGAATAAAGTGATACATTTTGTTAAGGTTAAATGGAGAAACCACAATGCTGATGAAGCTACGTGGGAACTAAAAGCTAATATGATGAAGAATTATCCTGAGTTATTTGTTTAGTCCTAGTTCTATGATTCTGGGGACATAATCCTTTTAAGGAGGGGAGAAAGGAGCGATCGAATTGATTGTGTTCTGATTCTGGGGACAGAATCCTTATAAGGAGGGAAGGATGTAACAATCCAGAATTTTATAATTATTTGAAAATATTTATTGGAGTCGAATGAATATTTTAATTGATTTTTAATAATTGATGAAATTGTTGTGCATTAATTTAATTAAATTATTAATGTATTGTTAGTAATTACAATGTTGTATAAATTCTAATTTAATTTAATAATTGAATTAGAGATTTATTAATTTATTGAATGGAATTATAATTATTATATTTAATGTTATTATGAAATTTAATTGAATTAATATTATGGTTTAATTAAGGGTGTGACAATTATTTAACTATATAATATGTAGTTTATTAAAAAAAAATTGTTTGGAGGAGTTTGTTTTGCCAAACATGGCCTTATGGCCTTTGGGATTTTAAGCTGAAAAACCCTTTGTTCTCTTAATTGATAATCACGTAAGGATCAGTTTTAAGCTCTCTCTATTTCATGTATATTTGTCCTTGGCTTGGTTATTTTGTAATAAGCCAGAGAAATGAGAAAGGGAGAGAAATAGAGAGAAAAATTGAGAGTTTGTGAGAATTGAGAGTGAAATTTTGGAATTGGAGTCAAAGAGAAGGGGAATTGAAGCTTGATAATCATCAAACTAATTTTCTTAATCGTCTACCAAGGTATAATCTTGTTTAATTTTCTGTTTTCAAAACTTTGTTATGTTCTTAAGTTTCTTTGGAGTTTGGAGTTTGATGATGGAATTGTCAAGAAAGTTGTTTTATATGTGCTATATGATGTATGTATATGGTTTTCAGAAACTAGAATTCATAAAATATGTTTTAAAATGGAGGATTTCCTATGTTCTTGAGTTTTGGGTATGTATGTATGAAATATATGCTTTTCTGAGTCAAATGTAAGGTTTAATATTTGTAGGAATCTGCAAATTGATGGTGATTTATGGTTCAATGTTCAAATACGAAGAAATGTCAAAAATGAGTTTTTTTTTAGCAAAAGCATGGTTTAGTCCTTTGGGTTATGTTGTTTCGATGGTTTTAGGTTGCTAGAATTGGCATATGGATGCTTAGCAATGTTTCTGTGGGTTTTAAGTTGATTGGGTATGAGTAATTCGACGTTTGAAGTTAGTTTTGTGGGTTTCGGACAGTGCAGCAGCAGGCTGTTCCGTCTCTGTCTGAGTTGCGGCACAGCTGCACTAGCAACAATGGCAGAAACGGCGCAGCTGCGCTGGTGGTCTTTCCAGGATGAGCACCTGCATAGCTGCGCCGGTGTCCAGTCTTGGGAAGGCGTAGCTGCGCTGATCCCTGAGCAGAAACAGTTTGTTTTGTTTTTTAGTTTCAGATCATGTCAAGTTGTTTTAACCTAGTCTAATGATTATGATAACATACAAAGCAGGTGATAATGTTGCGAAATAGATTGTAAACAAGTAGTTGATAATTTTTAAGTTGTGAAGTTAGTTGATTGTGAAAACAATAATTATGAATTATTGAGATGATGGTTCAATGTGTTGTGGTTTAATAGGACTTATGATTACAGGTTTGTAAAGGGTGATAATAGTCAGATTATGACTGAGATAATAAGATGAACTTGAATGGTAGCTAAATCTTAAGGGTAATGATAAGTAGCTAATTATTGTTGTGGTTTTAATGGTATGTATAGGGGAGGTTTTGACGAACGTGAGTTGTAGTTATTTAAACTACGCACGAGGCAAGTTTCTTACTCTCAACCCTTTTACATTAAAAACATTACTAATCTTAAATTTACTTAACGCCAGTTCTTATTGATGTTCATTCTTACAATTTGTGATTGTACTTTCCGTCGATTTCATATGAAGGCAGACATTCCTTATACATCATTACTTGAAGCTTGGTTAATTAGAACCATTGTTGTAACACTTTGGATATACAATAGTTATACGTTGTATATCGACACTGATATTCTACATTCTTAATTCTTAATATAAACACTTGTTCAATTTGAATCTATTGTAAACCACACCAGACTTACTTTGGTGCGGTTATGATTATCAAAGCTGAGATGAACAACCCTAAATTAGGGGAAAACAAATACGCAGTAGCGCTGAATGGTTGTGCATAATACATTGTACAACGGGCTGATCACCCTGAGTACGAGATGATTAGTCCTGTTATAGTTTATTAAACTGTTAAAGGTTACAACAAACTTACCTGTTAACCTAGGACAAAGTTCATGGTCATGTGACCCTCAGTATATCTCGATGCGCTATATTTGGTCTATCGAGCTTCCAAATATTTCCATTTTTGATTATTATTCCACCGAAAAGTTTTATCATTCAGATAAATTATTGTTGAAAATGCTCATTGTTATCTTGGTGGGCACTTGTTTTGCTCACCCTTGCATACTAAACCCTTGCAGCTAAAGCTGAGAGGATGGATGAGCCGTCTACTAGCAAAGGAAAAGAAAAGATGAACAAATGATGATGACATGTTATTAGATAAAGACTTGTCTACTTTTATTTATATGGTTGTGTAATCAAGACTTATCAGTTATTTATATTTCCGCATATTCAAGATGTAATAAAGGTTTAGCAAAACTGGGACATATTTTGAGTAGTGATGTGACTCTTTAATGGGAGAAATTTTTATTATTCAGTTTGCTTTATTTAAATTCTTTTGTTTATGGGTAGATAGTTGTTATGTTGGATAGTGAGCACCAAATCTGAGTGGTTTGAGGTAACCCGGATTTGAGGGTGTCACAAGCCTTCTCTCTACAAGTGATTGGTGGTGGAGGTGGTGTGTCTACATACTTTTGCCTCTTCTTTTCTTCCTTCATTCCTTCTCATGGCTTTGAGGGAGCTACCATTGCCACTGAGGACTTTTTATTTCCCTTCCATGTCATTGTTGTTTCATCTCCTCGTGATGTTGGTATCACTCATCCAATATCTTGTGCGAGCATACGAAGATCTGCGAAGGTTTGGCACCCCCTAGTGATGAGATAACGCTTGTACTTCGCTTGAGCTCCATTGACACAAACACTCACCAAATTCTTCTCTTCAATTGGTTCTACATACTTCTGGGCACTTGTTTTAAATCGAACCACTTAGTTCGAAAGATCTTCATTCATTCTTTGTTCCAACCTAACTAGCTCCACCATTGTAACTTGCTTCTGTACATTGAAGGATTTTTTGTGGAATTGAGCTTTTATATCATCCCAATCCTTAATGGATCCCTTCTCTAAGTTGTAATACCAACTAAAGGCACCATCCGTGAGTATCTTTTTAAACTCCCTCATCAACAAGTTTTTGTTGACCATTTCATTATCTGAGAGCCAATGTGACATTGATTCTATGTACCTTGCTATATGTTCCCTTGCATTCCGTTTTTCTCCATTATACTTAGGGAATTGAGGAGGGTGCTTTATATATCCAGCCAGATAGGGTCGCCTCAACACGGATGATGGGTATGGTGGAGTGAAGTCTGACTCCATGGACTTGGAGGACTACTTCTTTAACTTGTTGATGGCATCCATCATGTTTTCCTTGTGATGTAATTGCTTTATTGACTTCTTTCTTGTTGCACTAGTAGGCATTGAGTAGCTTGAGCATGTGGGATGAATGGTGAGGCTTGCATGCTATGCACCACCATGACTGACGCCTGAGGTTATTGTACTTGTACCACCGGGGTTTGGGTGTTGTTGTTTGGAACTCCTTATACCATTAGTGGAACCATCACTTTGTTTAGAGTGTTTCTGGGGCAAAATCATCATAGGATGGTGTAGCCTACTCTACTGGGTGATTGTTGTTAAGCATTACTTCTTAGACTACTTGATTACCACTTGGTTGCCTCGGTGTTGCACGGACTGGTGGGGAAACTTGAGCTTGAAGTCTTTTCCTTTGGCGCCTTTCCTCCTCTTACTCCTTTTCCACTTGAGTTATCATGGAGGCCATTAAGTTTTGACCTTCTTGGAGGCTTCGCAAGGCCCTTACCATCTCGCCTTGCACATCATTAGGTGTTACTCGATTATCGGCCACTTTGACACCCATGGCATCCCTTCTTCCTTGGTCGTTGATAGCTTGGTTTGATTGTCTTAAGCTTCCATCGGGATAATGCTACTATTGTCTGAGGTCTCTTCAAAAGTTGGTGCGTTAGGATTGTTGGGATCTAGATTGGATGGTTATGCGGGAGAGGAAAAACTGAAATTTTGACTCCTTTTGGTTGTTCTTGATTGTTTAAACTAGACCTCCCACTCCTTGTGACAGGCATAACCTTCACGAAATCTACACCTCCCTTGCGGAGTCGCCAAAAATGTAAGACCGAGAAATGTAAAGTGCAATTGAAAGACTAATAAATAAGATTGACTAAAAAAATGTTATCATCATTAATCATTAATCATTAAAAACTTCAAGTACAATACAATGATATCTTATACTATTACAATTCTGTCACGATAGGGTTCATTGATTAATCAGTTGAGGTGAGAATTCCACAAAGGCATGCAGGATTGAGTGGAGTGTTGGACGAGGGGAAAGATCATAGGCTGACTCTTTAAGGTAATATGGGCAGAACCCTTAGTGTTAGGGCCGTGTGTAAGTGTGTGTGGGCTTGGGTTTGCTTGGGGACTTAGCTCCATAGAGGCAAGTCCTTAAAAGTGAACTTGAGGCATGTGGAAACTAAGTATTGAACTTAGGCAACCAAGCCAACAAGGGGGTATCTCTTGGTGCTAACAACCTCGTGCTTGTGGATTCTAGAGAGAAAGTAGATTTAACGAGAGAAGCTCTCAATTCTTCCAATTTTCTCAAGGTTTTAACATTCTCTTAAATGAGAAGGGCTGTGAATTTATAGGTCTCATGAGGGGTGCCCCCATGTGTCGTGCCCATGACCTAACTAACACTTATAAATTGTGACTACAATATCAATCTAGGTGCAAATACTATCTTTTCGGAGTCTGTTTTACCCTACATCTCCATCTTCCAGTCCAAAATCCTCACCGAATCCCACTTTCAGACAACCTCTCTAACCCTCTGTCGGAGGCTAGAGAGGTAGTCTATCTGCCCAGATGATAAGTATAAAATATGTTATGTTTTTATCTCTTAAATATCTAGTCTTTTATACTTATTTGGCACCTAAATGTACTCACTATTCTTATATTTTGATTTAGGTTGCAAATGGAGCCATTAAATGAAAACTTTGTTATTTCCGCACTTTTGGATTGTTTTGAAATTCGTCTGTCCGCTTGAGGCTCAATTTTATACTTGATCAGGCCTTATTCTCTCAAAGCTCAAAGAAGGAAAATTGTAGATCTATTTCTTAGCTTTCCGAATCATCTTGAAACGCCTAAATTGAAGCTCGGATGAGAGAGTTATGACCATTTTACCCACGTACGTCAAAGTTGAAAATTTCGGGAAAATAAGCTTTTGGACAGATTGACCTTTGGGGCTTCGGTTGAGATTTGAATTGTGTTAAAGTTCCCAAATGAAAATGTGGTCTTCTTGAAGTTTTTAGTAGACTTCTCAAACTTTCCAGAATGGTATGGTGAGCAAAAATCCGAATATTGCTTTTTAGACAGCTGATCCAAATCCCGCATGGACTGGATTCCTGTTCGGACCAGTTGGAGTGTTTGGGCCATAACTTGAGCTTCCCAACTCCAAATCAGGTGATTCAAAATCCCAAATTCATTAAAAACTCCAGGGCTACAACGTTTCTTCTTTGCGCAAGTCCAAAATCGGCAGTCTACTAATTCAAAATTAGCTTGCAAGCTGCTGATCAGTTTTGGTGTCAAATTTTGACTTCTTATGAGGTGCACGTTTTTGGGTTTTTGATTGCCTTAGATGGCTGATTCACATGACCAAGATTAGTTGTTGGATCTTGACATCTTGTACACTTGAGTGCCTGTAAATACCAAGTGAAGCTAGGCTTGTATTTTGCTAATTCACAAACTAATACACACCATCTTCTTCTTCTTCTTCTTCTTCATCTTCTCCAAATTCTAGTGTAATTAGTAGGGAAAGAGGATCACCTCCATAGTGAGGTTGTTGTCCTCACCCCTTTCATAAATTAGTAGGGAAAGAGGATCACCTCCATAGTGAGGTTGTCGTCCTCACCCCTTTTAGAATTGAAGAAAATATTAATTGGACTTAATATGTTAGGCTAGTTCCTTTACTCAGTTCGAAGGGGATGTTGAATCTTGTTTACAGGTAATGGTTTGATTAAGTATAAACTATTTATTCCTTCTTACATGAAGTTCATTCTTGATAATCTATTTTAATTGTTGAATGATATTTATTCCGATTGGTTTAATGTGATCGGTTAAGTCAATTTGATTAATCTCATCTGCTAGATTAATGGACAGTATTACGTGTAATTGATATTGTTTCTAATCATAAGTAGCAATTAGTGATGCATGATTGTGGTCAAGCTTTTGAGTATTACTATGATTATCAGAAGACAAGTTAAATAATCCGAACTTGTGTGATTGTTGCTTGGATTAGTCTAATTCCCTAGTTCTTAATACAACTATTATATTAAATCTAGAGAGCTTGTTCTAGGTTGTATAATGGTTAGAATCTTGTGAAGAGCTTGTTTCATTAAGTGATAATCTAAGGGGAGTTTCGGGTAGTAGAGCTTGTTGCTACCTAGGGCTATTAATTTCATTGAAGGATAAATATTGTTTTACTTAATTATTCTATTATTGTAAAAAGGTGATACTCAACCGGAAGAACTGAAATTTTTAATTAATTGGTTATTCTTATCACTTTAAATTCTGTTCTTGATAATTAGTGAAATCAAATTATAAACTCCCCCCTTTTTGGTAAACAAAGAATAATTTTAGACTAATCACTCTCTATGGGATCGACTCTTACTTGCACTGCTACATTATTATCTTTCACAGTAAGGTTTTATTTTTGGTTGCTTGCGACAGCACATCAAATTTTGGCGTCGTTGCCGGGGAGTGATTTTAGTTTATTTTTCTTTGTTATCATTATTTTTATCTTTATTTATTATTATTTTTTTTTTGTTGTACTCAGGTAATTTGAATTTCATTTGATTGTTTATGTCCAAAACTCGATCTACTAATCAAGGTGATTTAAAGTGTGATCCAGAAATTGAGAGAACCATTCGTAGATTAAGGAAGGTAGCTTGGAAAAATTGTGTAGAGAAGGACACCATGGCAAAAACCCGAACTTTGAAGGAGCTTGCGGCCCCTACTTTGAATCAACAACCTTTAAGCATAACCTTCCCTAATCTAGATGCTAATACTCATTTTGAATTAAAATCTGGACTAATACATCTTTTACCTACTTTTCATTGTTTGGCAGGTGAAGACCCTCACAAACATTTGAAGGAATTTCATGTGGTATGCACAAGTATCAAGCCTACCGGAGTAACGGAAGAACAAATCAAGTTAAGAGCCTTTCCATTTTCTCTAAAAGATTTAGCTAAGGATTGGCTTTACTATTTACCCTCCGGAAGTATCACAAAATGGGAAGAGATGAAAAGATTATTCTTAGAAAAATATTTCCCCGCTTCAAGAGCAGCCAACATTCGAAAAGAAATTTGTGGTGTGAGGCAGAATAATGGAGAAACCCTTTACGAGTATTGGGAACGTTTTAAGAAACTATGTGCAAGTTGCCCCCATCATCAAATTAGTGATCAACTCCTCATCTAATACTACTATGAAGGTCTTTTATCTACAGATAGGAGTATGATTGATGCTGCTAGTGGAGGAGCTCTAGTGGACAAGACTCCCGAGGCTGCAAGAAATCTCATTGCAAATATGGCAGCTAATTCTCAACAATTTGGCAGTCGACTTGATTTCTCACCTAGGAATGTGAATGAGGTAAAAGTTTCTGCTATTGAACAACAAATTGCAAGTCTAACTTCTCTTGTTCGTCAAATGGCTACAGGAAATATGCCAGCAGCAAAAGCTTGTGGTATTTGTTTGTTAACAAATCACAATACAGATGCATGCCCAACACTACAAGAGGATGATAATATGCAACAGGAAAATGCAGTGGGGAATTATCAAGGACAACCTCAGAGAAAATATGATCCTTACTCTAACACTTTCAATTCCGGATGGAGGGATCATCCCAATTTGAGTTATGGAGGTACTCGGCCACCAGTGCAAGGTGTTTTCCCAAATGGGCAGCAAAGTTTTCAACCAGCTCAACCACAGTACCAACCTAGACAAGCTGCTCTTGTTAATTCTGGAACATCTCTTGAGGACATGTTCAAGGAATTCATGAATTAAACACAACAATTCCAGCAAGAGACAAGGACTTCCATCCACAATCTAGAAAATCAGATGAGTCAACTTGCTACGACAGTTAGTCGATTGGACTCTCAAAGTTCAGGGAAGCTACCTTCTCAAACTATTGTCAATCCGAGAGAGAATGCATGTGCCATAACTTTGAGGAGTGGAAAAAAATTGGAAGCACCAAAAGTTACTTGTGAACTTGAGGAAGATAAGGCTACGGAGGATGCAGAAATATCAAAGGTAAAACCTAACACTCATGTTCAGCTAAATACTAATCCTTTACCTTTTCCTCCCAGGAATCCTAAAACTTCAAAGAAGGATGAGCAAGAAAAAGAAATTCTAGAAACTTTCAGGAAGGAAGAGGTGAATATTCCTTTACTAGATGCAATTAAGCAAGTGCCCAGATATGCAAAATTTTTGAAAGAATTATGCACTAACAAAAGAAAATTGAAAAATGATGAAAGAGTCATTGTTGGTGAGAATGTATCAGCAGTCCTTCAAAGAAAAATGTCCCCTAAATGTAAAGATCCAGGCATGTTTACAATTCCATGTAGAATAGGTAATACCAGATTTGAGAAAGCTATGCTAGATTTAGGAGCTTCAATTAATGTCATGCCATTATCTATTTTTGCTTCTTTAAATCTAGGTCCTTTGAAGAAAACTGGTGTTATTATTCAATTGGCTGATCGTATTAACACTTACCCCCAAGGGGTAATTGAAGATGTCTTGGTGCAGGTGAATGAACTAATCTTTCCTGCAGATTTTTACATAGTGGATATGGATGATGATAAATCCCCAAATCCTGCACATATACTTCTAGGGAGGCCATTTTTGAAAACAACAAGGACTATGATTGATGTACACAATGGAACCTTAACCATGGAGTTTGATGGTGAAAAGATACAATTCAACATATATGAGGCCATGAGGTATCCTAGTGATATTCACCCTGTTTTTGCTATTGATGTACTTGACTCTTTAGTGCAGAAGTCCTTTGAACACACACAAAAGGAAAGTTTGGAGGTTGCCATCATCAACAGTCTGGAATTAGATAAAGAAGAAGAGATTGAGCAGAATCAGGACTTGAAAGAGACTGTAGCTGCATTACATTCTTTACCTAAAACCTCAGCTAAATATGCAGTTTATTCTATTCAATTGCCTAGTTCTCATCAAAAGTTATTACCATCTGTTGTGCAGGCCCCAACCTTATAACTGAAACCATTACCTGCACACTTGAAGTATGCATTCTTAGGGAAGAATGAGACGCTACCAGTGATTATTGCTAACAATCTAACCAAAGTACAAGAAGACAAACTGCTCAGAGTCCTAAGGGACCATATAGCAGTCTTTGGTTGGACTATAGCAGATATCAAAGGTATCAGTCCTGCTACGTGCATGCATAGAATCCTTTTAGAAGATGGAGCCAAGCCCACTAGAGATGCACAAAGAAGACTTAATCCACCCATGATGGAGGTAGTGAAGAAGGAGGTGCTGAAATTACTTGATGCAGGTATAATTTATCCCATCTTAGACAGTCAATGGGTAATTCCAGTACAGGTAGTACCAAAGAAATCTGGAATCACAGTCATCAAAAATGATGATAATGAGTTGGTGCCTACACGTATGCAGACAGGATGGAGAGTTTGTATTGATTACAGGAAGTTAAATGCTGTAACTAGAAAGGATCACTTTCCTCTTCCTTTTATTGATCAAATGTTGGAAAAATTAGCTGGGCATGCTTATTACTGTTTTCTAGATGGTTTTTCAGGTTATAACCAAATTGTGATTGCACCCGAAGACCAAGAAAAGACCACATTCACATGTCCTTTTGGTACATTTGCGTATCGTAGAATGTCCTTTGGACTGTGTAATGCACCAGGTACCTTCCAACGATGTATGGTAAGCATCTTTTCTGATTTTCTTGAAAACTGCATTGAAGTATTTATGGATGACTTCACAATACATGGTGATTCTTTAGATGTATGCCTCGATAATCTGACTCGTGTGCTAGATAGATGCTTAGAAACTAATCTTGTTCTTAATTGGGAAAAGTGTCACTTTATGGTGGAACAAGGTATAGTACTTGGCCATGTGGTTTCAGCTAAAGGATTAGAAGTGGATAAAGCTAAGATAGAAATTGTTACTGCTCTGCCTTACCCCGTCAGTGTGCGGGAGATTCGTTCTTTCCTTGGTCATGCAGGTTTCTATCGTAGATTTATCAAAGACTTCTCGAAAATAGCTTTGCCATTGTGTAAGTTGCTACAAAAGGATGCAGAATTCCAATTTGATGACGAGTGCAAGGAGGCATTTGACAAATTAAAGAAACTATTGACCTCGGCACCAGTCATATAACCACCAAATTGGAAGTTGCCATTTGAGATCATGTGTGATGCAAGCAACTATGCAGTAGGAGCTGTCTTAGGCCAAAGGGTTGATAAAGTTGTCCGTGCCATTTACTATGCTTCTAGGACTCTAAATGCTACTCAGATTAATTACACTACAACTGAAAAAGAACTCTTATCTGTTGTATTTGCTTTAGACAAGTTTAGATCATATTTACTTGGTACTAAAGTTGTAGTTTATTCTGACCATGCTGCTCTCAGGTATTTACTAACCAAGAAGGAATCTAAACCAAGAATCATTAGATGGATTCTATTTCTACAAGAATTTGACTTAGAGATCAAGGATAAGAAAGGAGCAGATAACTTGGTGGCGGATCACTTGAGCAGGCTGATTAAGGATGAAGAGGCGCTACCATTGCATGATTCTTTTTGCAGATGAGCATTTATTTTCCATTGATGAGGCTATACCTTGGTATGCCAATATCGTGAATTACTTAGTGAGTGCCTATGTTCCTAGAGAGTTCTCTAAATTCCAAAAAGAAAAGCTTAAGAGTGATGCTAAATATTATATATGGGATGATCCATACTTATGAAAATTTTGTGCTGATCAGATCGTTAGAAGGTGTATGCCTAAAAGTGAGTTTTTATCTATTCTAACTTTTTGTCACTCTTATGCTTGTGGAGGCCATTTTGGACCTAAAAGAACAGCTCATAAGGTTTTGGAATGTGGTTTCTTTTGGCCGACTATTTTTAAAGACTCTTATCAGTTCTGTAAGTCATGTGAAAATTGTCAAAAGACAGGAAATATATCAAGTAGGAATCAAATGCCACAAACAACTATTTTAATTATTGAAATTTTTGATGTTTGGGGTATTGATTTTATGGGACCATTTCCTGCTTCTTATGGTAATGTTTACATTCTTTTGGCTGTTGATTATGTTTTTAAATGGGTGGAAGCTAAAGCCACCAGGACTGATAACTCTAAAGTTGTTGTAGATTTTATCAAGTCTAACATATTTGTCAGGTTTGGAACGCCAAGGGCCATTATCAGTGATAAAGGAACCCACTTCTGCAATAGGATGCTAGCAACACTATTTAAGAAATACAATGTGATGCATAAAGTTTCTACATCCTACCATCCACAGAGCAATGGGCAAGCTGAGGTATCCAACCGGGAGGTCAAGTCCATTTTGGAAAAAGTAGTCAAGCCGAGTAGAAAAGATTGGAGTCTGAGGTTAGAAGATGCACTTTGGGCCTATAGAATAGCTTACAAAACTCCAATAGGTATGTCACCTTATAGGTTAGTATTTGGGAAACCATGTCATCTACCAGTGGAGTTAGAACACAAGGCTTTTTGGGCAGTTAGACAATGTAATATGGGCTTAGATTCAGCTGGAGTCCATAGGAAGTTGCAGTTGCAAGAGCTAGAGGAATTCAGGAATGATGCATACGAGAGCTCTAAAATTTACAAAGAGAAAACAAAAGCCTTTCATGACAAGAAGATTACTAGGAAGAACTTTGTTGTTGGACAGAAAGTTCTCCTTTATCATTCAAGGCTAAAATTATTTCCAGGTAAGTTGCGCTCTCGTTGGGTCGGGCCTTTTATTATTACTGACATTTTTAATCATGGTGCAGTGGAAATTCAAAGTCTAAGCACGGGGAAGATTTTTAAAGTGAATGGTCACAGGCTCAAACCTTTCTATGAAGGATATCAAATAGAGAATATTGAATTGTTGGATTTGGTGGATCCAGTTTGTGAAGATTGAGAGGTTTAATGTCAAGCCAATGACAATAAACAAAGGCGCTGCTTGGGAGGCAACCCAAGGGGAGTTCATTTCTTTTTATTTTCGCATTTATATTTCGGTTATGTTGTTTTTCTTTTCTTTGCATTTTACTTTACATTAGGGACAATGTAAGTTTTAAGTGTAGGGGAAGGATTTAGGGTGTTTTAAAATTTAGGGTGTTTTAAAAAATATATATATAATAAAATAAAAAAAATTAAGTTTGATTTTGTTAGTTTGAATTTTGAATTTTGTGGGTATATTCTCTGCAAACCCTCACGAGACAAAACTCGTCCACTTGGGGTAACCTTGGGGTTTAAAGGCTTGTTGTACATGCTAAGTACAATCGTGTTTCCTACGAAAATGGGGTAATTTTTAAAATAAGTCACTTGAGCAATGAGTTAATTTGAATTTTGATTTTTAACCAATGATAAAATCTTGATTCTCGTTGATAACATTTTGAAAAATTGATAGACATTGTGTAGTTTAAATTTGGTTTTCTTTGTTGATTTTTACTTTATTTGAGACCCTTCAATTTTTTTACACTTATCCATTTGGTCGGCCTAGTTTTAACTTGGAAAGGAGTATTTATTTATTTATCTATTTCGATTGAATGTCAAGGGGAGAAATTCTTGAACTCTATCATTTGTTTGATCATAACTTGAAGTAAACATGAGGTTTTATTTAAGAAAGGGGAAATGATTTAGGAAAAAGTTAGATGTTTGATTTAACAAAAAAAAAAAGAAAAAGAAAAATTATGATTCATGTGGTGAATTGAGATGGAGCGTAAAACGCACTCATTCATAAATACGTGGCATGCGAGATGGAGCGTAAAACGCACTCGTTGGTAAAACGGAGCATAAAATGCACTTACCGAAGGAAGAAAAAGCCTATTGATCTCTACTGTTATTTGCTTATGTTAATTGCGAGTAGTGTGAAAATAGGTGTTTAGAGTTTTTCTTTCTCCTTCAAGGCTTTGATTTCATAAATTTTTCTAAGTTTTAATTGGTTTGATACATGTGGATTCACACACACACACACGAAGGGTTAAGAGTAGAGTGAGATTGATAAGTAAGCTTGAATTTTAGATGAAGCAGTGTTTTAAAGTTTTTCAAGAGTTACTGTTTTGAATCTTTGAGGTCAATGTTGAAGTTCATTTTAATTTATGGCTCAAGGTTGTCAAGTTTGATTAGTTGAATTTTTTGTTATAGTTTATTTTTGTTTTGCCCGAGGACGTGCAAAAGATAAGTGTGGGGGAATTTGATAAGTATAAAATATGTTATGTTTTTATCTTTTAAATATCTAGTCTTTTATACTTATTTGGCACCTAAATGTACTCACTATTCTTATATTTTGATTTAGGTTGCAAATGGAGCCATTAAATGAAAACTTTGTTATTTCCGCACTTTTGGATTGTTTTGAAATTCGTCTGTCCGCTTGAGGCTCAATTTTATACTTGATCAGGCCTTATTCTCTCAAAGCTCAAAGAAGGAAAATTGTAGATCTATTTCTTAGCTTTCCGGATCATCTTGAAACGCTTAAATTGAAGCTCGGATGAGAGAGTTATGACCATTTTACCCACGTACGTCAAAGTTGAAAATTTCGAGAAAATAAACTTTTGGACAGATTGACCTTTGGGGCTTCGGTTGAGATTTGAATTGTGTTAAAGTTTCCAAATGAAAATGTGGTCTTCTTGAAGTTTTTAGTAGACTTCTCAAGCTTTCCAGAATGGTATGGTGAGCAAAAATCCGAGTTCATTTGGGCCTCCAAATATTGCTTTTTACACAGCTGATCCAAATCCCGCATGGACTGGATTCCTGTTCGGACCAGTTGGAGTGTTTGGGCCATAACGTGAGCTTCCCAACTCCAAATCAGGTGATTCAAAAGCCCAAATTCATTAGAAACTCCAGGGCTACAACTTTTCTTCTTTGCGCAAGTCCAAAATCGGCAGTCTACTAATTCAAAATTAGCTTGCAAGCTGCTGATCAGTTTTGGTGTCAGATTTTGACTTCTTATGAGGTGCACGTTTTTGGGTTTTTGATTGCCTTAGATGGCTGATTCACATGACCAAGATTAGTTGTTGGATCTTGACATCTTGTACACTTGAGTGCCTATAAATACCAAGTGAAGCTAGGCTTGTATTTTGCTAATTCACAAACTAATACACACCATCTTCTTCTTCTTCTTCTTCATCTTCTCCAAATTCTAGTGTAATTAGTAGGGAAAGAGGATCACCTCCATAGTGAGGTTGTTGTCCTCACCCCTTTCATAAATTAGTATGGAAAGAGGATCACCTCCATAGTGAGGTTGTCGTCCTCACCCCTTTTAGAATTGAAGAAAATATTAATTGGACTTAATATGTTAGGCTAGTTCCTTTACTCAGTTCGAAGGGGATGTTGAACCTTGTTTACAGGTAATGGTTTGATTAAGTATAAACTATTTATTCCTTCTTACATGAAGTTCATTCTTGATAATCTATTTTAATTGTTGAATAATATTTATTCCGATTGGTTTAATGTGATCGGTTAAGTCAATTTGATTAATCTCATCTGCTAGATTAAGGGACAGTATTACGTGTAATTGATATTGTTTCTAATCATAAGTAGCAATTAGTGATGCATGATTGTGGTCAAGCTTTTGAGTATTACTATGATTATCGGAAGACAAGTTAAATAATCCGAACTTGTGTGATTGTTGCTTGGATTAGTCTAATTCCCTAGTTCTTAATACAACTATTATATTAAATCTAGAGAGCTTGTTCTAGGTTGTATAATGGTTAGAATCTTGTGAAGAGCTTGTTTCATTAAGTGATAATCTAAGGGGAGTTTCGGGTAGTAGAGCTTGTTGCTACCTAGGGCTATTAATTTCATTGAAGGATAAATATTGTTTTACTTAATTATTCTATTATTGTAAAAAGGTGATACTGAACCGGAATAACTGAAATTTTTAATTAATTGGTTATTCTTATCACTTTAAATTCTGTTCTTGATAATTAGTAAAATCAAATTATAAACTCCCCCCTTTTTGGTAAACAAAGAATAATTTTAGACTAATCACTCTCTGTGGGATCGACTCTTACTTGCACTGCTACATTATTATCTTTCACAGTAAGGTTTTATTTTTGGTTGCTTGCGACAGCACATCACCAGAATAAGCATTTCAGACAGTATTTCTTCATATCAGCTCTATTGGAAATAGTTGGGAATGCTCAGTCTTCTTGGTATGGCATCATAGAGCTTGCTCATGACAACATTATTCAAATAAAGAACCTCATCTTTGAAGCTTTGACATGCACCTTGTGCTCATGGTGCTAGTTGGTGGCTTAAAAGCTTGAGTTGTTGCTTGACTTCCTCATTTTGGGCCTACTTGCTCACTTTGGCTATACTTGTTCACTTCGGGCATACTTTTGAAAGTAGTATGCCCTCAAGCCAATCACATAGGATGTGATAAGCATTTACTTTATAATCTTATTCATTTATTAATAAAAGAATTTATTTAATAAAGGTATTTATTTATCCATGTTTAATTGGTAGAATTAATTACGATAAACCCATAGTTTTGGAGCAATACTTTTAGAATCATGAAGAGTTCATGCTAATGGAATCTAAATTCTAGATAACTCAAAACTAGAACATTCTTAATTATTGGATCAGTAATGTGGGGTTACTAAATCCGGATAGATTAGTACATACTATGCTTGCTCTTTTAAAGAGAATGTTTGATCTCATAATCATTTGTGTGGAGACACTAAAGCAAGTATGTAGGTGCTTATTGGAGAATAAGTTCACTGAACGTAACTCACTTAAAGGAACACCTAATAGAGTTTTACTTGTCTGTCAATAAGAGTTCCTATAGTGATAGTAGTACAAGTGATCATTGGACTTGAGATCATTATAGTACCTTATATATTCTGAGTTATACTTTGTCATATTCCTTAATACTCTTAGGTTATATAAAAGAGTATGTTTGGGTATAATAAAGTGTACATAGAGGTATGATGAGTGCATGATATTCATTGATTATGAGATCTTTATGTATAGTTTTATTGCATGTTTTATGTGTATATGAGCTTATTAAGGTATTTAATGATTTCAGGAGGAATTGGAGCTGAAAAGAGGAAAAAGGAAAAATTTCTGAAAAGTGGGAACTCGCCCCGGCGAGCCCATATAGGGTAACGAACTCGCCCCGGCGAGGAAGCCTTTACCGAAGCTCGCCCCAGCGCTCTGAATCCACCCCAGCTAGCTCCTCTCTACTAAGCTCACCCCGACGAGCTCCCTAGTGCTATGAACTCACCCCGACGAGTTCATCGGGAATTTGAAATTTTAGAAATTTCTTCAGGCCAGAAATTTTATGGAATTCTACTCAGATTTGGATTGTTATTTCTTAGAGGCTTAGGACTTTATTCTAGGAATATAAATATATGTTTTTAGTCAAATATTAAAGGATCTACATTTGAATTACAAACCCTAGTTTTGGAAGATTGAAGGCATGTCAGGCTAAATTCTCTATTTCAGTTCTAAGGGATGTTGAACCTTCTTTATAATTAATGGTTTGATCAGGTTTACTTTATTTATTCCTTCTTATATGAGATTTATTCTGATAATCTATTTTAATTGATTGCATGCTATTTTATCTAATTGATTTAATATGGCCAGTTAGATTAATCTGATTGATATCTTCTATTAGATTAAGATATAGTATTAAGCAAACGATATTATATCTGATCATAAGTAGCAACTAGTGATGCAAGATTGTGGACAAGCTTTTGAGTATTGTTAAGATTATTAGAAGGCAAGTTAAATAATCCCTGATTGTGTGATTGTTGCTTGGAATAACCTAATTCTCTAATTCTCCATGCTGTTGTTATATTAAATCTAGACTGATAGTTCTGGGTTATATGATAGTTAGGGTCTCTTGGGACGATTGTCTCATTGGATTTAAAACTTAAGGAGAATTTCGGATAATCAGTTATTGCGATTATCTAGGGTTATTAATTTCATTGAAGGATAAATATTATATAACTTGATTATTCCAATGATTGTAAAAAGGCGATATTGAACTAAAGAACTGAAGTCTTTAATTCATTGATTATTCTTATTAAATATTTTTTGTCACTTTAGTTAAAATTAATTCAAAACCCCCCAATTTATATTTAGTAGTATTTTGATTTAGAAAACAATAGAATAAACAAAGATAAATTCACTCTCTGTGGGATCGATCCTTGCTTGTTGCTATATTGCATTTTGTGTTCATAGGGTATAAGTAAGGTTTAATTTTGGAGTGTTAACGACAGCCCCCAAAATTTGGCCCTGTTGCCGGGGAGTGTTATTTGTTTTTATTATTCACTATTTTTTTTAGTTTATGACTCGATCCTCTCACTCTCTTGACTTGAAATTTGATCCATATATAGAGAGAACTGCACGCAGATTAAGGAAGGAGGCTCGTCAATCTTGAAGCACAATTGTAGATTCTGACGAAGCTCCATCACCAGGCCTCAACATAGCACTGGAACTACTATCAAATAAGTCATCCACCGAATCAGAAGAAGAAAAAGAGATGGCGGTGCCAAACAACAACAAGACGTTGAAAGAATTAGCCACTCCTAATCTCAACCAACAACCTTTATGCATTGAGTATCTTACTTTAAATGTTGTATTTGCACTTAAATTTGGACTAATTCATCTTTTCCCTACTTTTCGTGGTCTTACAGGTGAAGATCCATATAAGCATTTAAAGGAGTTTCATGTGGTATGTTCCACCATGAAGCCACATAGGATAACTGAAGAGCAGATAAAACTTCGAGCTTTTCCATTCTCACTAGTGGATCTAGCAAAAGACTAGTTATACTATCTTCCTTCGGGATCAATCCTATCCTGGAATGACATAAAGAAGTTGTTCTTGGAGAAGTACTTCCCTGCTTCAAGAGTAGCCAACATAAGGAAGGAGATTTGTGGAATCAGGCAGTTCAGTGGAGAGACGTTGTATGAATATTAGGAAATGTTCAAGAAGTTGTGCTCTAGCTGTCCACCTCACTAGATAGATAATCAACACCTGATTCAATACTTCTATGAAGGGCTAGTACCAATGGATAGGAGTATGATTGATACTGCCAGTGGAGGGGCATTAGTTTACAAAACTCCAGCGGCTACAAGGAACCTGATTGCAAATATGGCAGCAAATTCACAGCAGTATGGGATAAGGAATGATCATGCACCTCAAAGGGTAAGTGAGGTAAGCACAAGTAATTTGGAGCAACAGATTTCTGACTTAACTGTTGTGGTTAGACAATTAGCTACAGGAAACTTGCCAGTCGTAAAGATGTGTCTGTGCAGATAATAGATAGAAAGGAGCAGGCGTTAAGGAATAAGGTTATACCTTCGGTGAAAGTAATTTTGGCGAAACCACAATGTCGAGGAGGCTACGTGGGAGTTAGAATATAAAATGAGGAAGGATTATCCCCATCTATTTGCTTAACCTTGTGGTGATTTCGGGGATGGAATCCTTGTGACACCCCCAAATCCGGGTTTCCTAACCTCGAATTTGGTGTTCATGATACTCAACAACAAACATACTTTCTAACTAATGCGGAAGAATAAACATACATTGTTTATCATAATAGTAATAAAGTCTTACAATCATAGTCCTAAGGTTCTTTAACCTTAACTTAAAACATATTCTTAATACTTTAAAGAGCTTATATAATCAAATAACATTTAAAATAAACTAGTACATAAGCCTTCTCAAACATCTACTCTTGAACCTTCCCTTTTCTTCCCCTTTAGACGTTTCTGCCTTAACTGAAATAAATGTCATGATATAGCAAGGGTAAGCAACTAATTTTCTTAGCAAGTTTATACATGTAAGGTCCAGGAATTTTAAACATTGTATCGAATTTATTCTAATAAATAAAATTCATTTTATATAATTTTACGGATTTAATTGGATCCATGTAACAATTATTATTATATAATCATATGGTCCAGTAAAATTTTTTTTCCTGCCTTAAAGGGACTCGCTAATAAGTGGAACAAACTAATGAGTTAACCGTAACATTTGATTTACAGGAAAATTTGGGGAAATTAATAAATAATTTTACTATTATCAGACCTAAATAATTCATGCGAGGAATTATTATTGAAATAAATACTATAAATAATTAATTAATTCAATTTAAATATTAGGAGAATAATGTTAATAAACAAGTTGGCCTATTTTCTTTTATTTCAATTGATCCAATTTTTAATAGGGCTGAACCAATCCCCTTTTATTTCTCATTTGGGCCGTTTTTTTTTAGTTCAGCCGACCCACGAATCGTAGGCCCATTCCTTATTCTTTACCAGGCGGGTCGTATCAATTGCAGTCGGGTTGACCCGTGGTGTGGTGGTATTAGGATTACCGGCGTACCAAATTGGGGGAGTCAGTCAAGCCAGCAAGTTTCAATCTCAAACCCTCTCAAGTCAGTAGCTAAACAAAAGAGAAGGGGATTTAGCCTCTGTAGTCACCAGACCCAAGCCCTCCATCAATCAATCGAACGAGCGGCGTGAGGGCAAGAAGGGACCAGTCGAGGCTGTCAATCGCCGGCAACAGTTCGAGTCTACTGATTGAGGGAAAGAGGAGCGTCGACCGGCGGCATAGGTTGAAAAACGAGCGGCGACCAGCGGGTAAACGAGCGACGACAGAGGCGGCCATCGAAGGGACCAAGGGTTCCAGAAAATCAGCGATTCGACCACCTGGATTACGCGGCTCGAGGGTTGATGAGACCACCGTCCGTTTACTCCTCTCCTACCGTCGGTCATTGACCAAGCAATTAGGGTATTGCCCAAAAAATTTCTTCTATAAATTGGACCCTTCCCCAAACCCTGAAGCTGTCGATTCTCTCTTGTTTGGGTAAGCCCCAAATTAGGAGCAAAATATATACAAATTAGGGTTCAAAGAATTTATCAGAGAGAGGGAACAGGGGGTAATTGACTCGAGGTTGTGGTTCCATTGGAGTGGATGTCCCAAAGCTTTATTACCTATTTCGGTAGAAGGAGGAGGTCGGCAAATCGATCGAGTCCAAGGTATAGCTATGAATCTGTCAAGCCACTGTGATGGTTTACTGTTAGTTTTAAAATTTTTCCCTGTGATCGAATGGGTTATACAATGTACTGAACAAATATTGTGGTAAACTGATGTGGCTCTAGCAGTAGATAAATTTTGCATATGCTATACATTTGTTTGGGATTTAAAAATTTGGAATTTGCTTGGGTTTCCTTTTGTTTCTTCTTTCGAATTGGTTTATCTGTGGCTGGAATATGTTGCAGTATAATTTTCCTCTGTTGTTGATGTCGAAATTCTATTGCTGTGATTTGGGAATTCTGGGTATGGGTGCCATGAATGGCCAGAAGATATAAGGATGGACTTTGGTTGAGATATAACATGTAATCACTGTGTCTTTTGAGGACTGTTTTGGTGCTCATAATCTGTTTGTGATAATGTCTAAGAGGGTCCGTTTGTGAGCTGCCTATCTCGTGAATCCAGTAAGCTGCTAGGTTCATAAGTTTCAAGTATGGTCCAAATGGATTTAATACTGGTTATTATTTAATAGTAATTAGTAAATGCTAACCGAATTATTTATAATTATTTTATTTTGAAATAGCAATGCACAAAGAAAATAGTCAAATGTTGGTACATAATAAATAAAGATAGTAAATATTTAATTATTAACCCTAAATAATAATTAGGTATGAGTAAATTAATTACTGTTATAGGTAAGGATAATAAATATTTAACTATTATTACTAATAATTAAATATGAGTAAAGTTAAGTAAATAATTATTTATTATTTATCAAGAAATAATAAGTAAAGATAATAAGTATTTAATTATTATTTAATAATAATTAAATAATAATTAGTATGAATAAAATTAGTAAAATGATTGTTTACTATAAATAAAGATAATATGTATTTAATTATTATTTAATAATAATTAAATAATAATTAAGTATGAATGAGTTAACAAGATGAGTACTTATTAATTATCATTAAAGGATAAATAAGGATAATAAATAATGGTAATAAAATAATTATTTATTATTTAATGATAATAAAGGAAGATAATAAATATCTAATTATTAACTAATAATAAATAGGTATGAATAAAACTAATAAGATTAATAATTACTTACTCATTAATGAAATAATGATTAAGTATGAGTGAGATTAATAAGTTAATTATCTGTGACCCTTAATAAATAAAGATAATAAGCACTCAATAATTATTCAATAAATATTTAACAATAATTAAGTGTGTGTAGAATTAATTCATTGAGTATTTAATTATTGTTGAATAAAGAACCAAGTGTAATAATTACTCAATTACCCTTAAGGTGAATAGTAATTAAGTAGATAAAAGATTAAGTAAGAGATCAACTACTATTTAGTTGTTACCAAATCATGTTAAATTCATTAATTATTTTATAACTAATAAATAAGAAATTTTAACCCACATTCAGAAGGGTACTCAAATGATAGGTAACCATGATTAACTATTGTTTATTTTAAATAATAGCTAGAGGCCATTAAATTAAATTCTGTTTAGCTGATGGCTAGATAGTAATTAAATGTATTCGGTGAATTGTTTATCTGCTAAATAATAGCATAAGTGAGTATAGTTACGCAATGCTAATGGATAAACCAACCCTACCAATTGATAGGTTATCCAAGATCAATTAAGTAAAGCTAGAAATTATCTGTAGCTGAGCAAACAGGCAAGTTCCTAACCCTAAACTCCTTACATTATTGCAAGTTCTTCCTTACCCAACTTTTACATTGAGCAATACTTCTAAAACCTTATGCAGTATTTTAATTCATGCAAAAGGTATATATTATTGCAAGTTATTCTGTAAGCTTGAATCTTATCTCCAAGCATGCTTTAAGTGGTCTAATTACTTTCAAAATTATTCCACATTTGTATAATCATTGACATTCGTGCATTTGAATTCGTATATTTAAATTCAGAAATCTATCAACCATTCATGGTTAAGTCTGAACCCTTGTTCGGTCAGACAATTACGTGAGAATTTATAAAAGCTATCCGAACCAATCAATGGTAAGGATTCTTAGACTGTATGAACACCCCTTTATTTATAGGGGAGTACCCCACGTACCGTATATAAGGTACAAATAGCAGAATTAAATGTTATGCATATACATAGGGTACGCGAGGCTGATCCCCTCAAGTACGTTATTCTGTAGCCAGTAACCAGAGGGTCAACTAGCTATTGACTCCTCTGGAAGTTATCGTTCAAAGTCTATTAACTATCAATTGTTCTAAAAGCATTTAATGTTCTTGCTTCTGATTATCCTATTGTTGAAATCCCTTTAATATCCCTTCATCATGATATATCTTTATCGTTATACTTTAAACTTGCTGGGCAAACTCGTTGCTCATTCTTGCTATATCATGACTTCATTGCAGCTAAACCCGAGACGTCAGGGAAGAACAAAGGAAAAGAAAAGATGAAATGATAGACTTCTCATGGCAGACTTTAGATTCATGTGTTAGTTAATTACTGTTAATGTAATTTAAACCCTGATAGCTATTTAGGGTATGGATTGTGTAATTGTTAAGGTTAATCGTATTCTGGGACTAGTAACACCTTGTAATGAACAACGTATGTTTATTATATTCCGCACTTTTAGATATCATATGTTGTTAGAGGTGAATGTTTGTATTGGATCGTGATGACCAGATCCGGGTATTTGGAGACCCGAATTTGGGGGCGTCACAATACACAAGGGAGATATATCATGATTAGAAAGAAGTTTCGCTTCTAATGTTCAACAACAGTATAAAATTATGAAGGAACATTAATTAATTGTCAACAGTTGAATATTCGAATAATTGAATAACAGGTACTGAGTGGTTTGAAATAACCATGAACATTTGCCAAGGTTCTCAGCATTTAATGTGACACCCCCAAATCCGGGTTTCCTAACCTCGAATTCGGTGTTCACGATACTCAATAACAAACATACTTTCTAACTAATGCGGAAGAATAAACATACATTGTTTATCATAATAATAATAAAGTCTTACAATCATAGTCTCAAGGTTCTTTAACCTTAACTTAAAGCGTACTCTTAATACTTTTAAGAGTTTACATAACCAAATAGCATTCAAAATAAACTAGTACATAAGCCTTCTCAAACATATACTCTTGAACCTTCCCTTTTCCTTTATCCCCTTTGGACGTTTCTACTTTAACTGAAATAAATGTCATGATATAGCAAGGGTAAGCAACTAGTTTGCTTAGCAAATTTATACACAAGGAAGATATATCATGATTAGAAAGAGGTTTCGCTTTCAATGTTCAACAACAGAATAAAATTGTGAAGGAACATGAATTAATAGTTAATAGTTGTATATTCGAATAATTGAATAATAGGTACTGAGTGATTTGAAATAACCATGAACATTTGCCAAGGTTCTCAACCTTTAAACTGTACCTTTTAAGTTTTGGTAATCAAGGGGATCAGCCTTTCATACCCCGTGATTTATGCATAAACACTTAATAATCCAGCATTGATATCATGCTTTAATCAAATTTGTCCTTTTCTCAGCTAAGAGTTCTTACCATATCAATTTAATAAGAACATTTAAAACACATTTGATTTAACAAATTTAGACATGCTTGATCTAGCTGATACAATTAGCATAGATCTATCTCATAAACAGTTCATGCATGAAAGAACTTTAATTTAATTCACAGTTCAATAATAAAAGAACATGAATTCAATTGCACAAAGTGCGAATCTCAATAATTAATATAGATGTGAATAATCAATAGTAATTATTCACTAAAATGCTTTAAAAATAATAACTCGAGTTTGAATTAGAGAACTTGCCTCGTTTGTAGGCTACTGTTACGCAATTAAATTCTACCCGCTAGGCAGTTTAATTATCTTCTTTCGAGAGACCTATAGTTAATCTTCCAATTAGTCATCGCATAACATTACATTATGTAATCACATAGATATTACATATTACATTTAGTTCTTAGAAATATTATCATGCCTCGATAATATTACTATTAAATAACAACTACTTTTAATTCACTTAATATTATTAATCTTGATAATATTTAATTCACCTCTTATTATTATTAGTCCACTAATAACACTTTTATTCGCTTACTAATATTATTAACATCTTAATAATATTTTAATACTTTACTAATATTATTAATCCTTTTAATAATATTTAATCATGCAATAATATTACTACTTAATAATACCTTACTAATTCTTTAGTATTATTAATCAATTAATAATACTTTATTCATTTATTAATATTATTGACCTTTCAATAATATTTTATTCATCCAATAATACTTTAATCTAATATTATTAATCTTTTAATAATATTTTAATCTCATATTATTAATAATAGTTTAATCTAATATTATTAGCCATTTAATAATATTTTAATCATTTATTAATGCTTAAATCAAATATTATTACCCATTCAATAATATTTCCATAAAGTTTTAACCTTAATATTTCTTTATTTACTTAAAAATATCAAATTCTTATATTACAAATATCATGGTAATATTTTAATAAGTTATTAGGTGAATAAATAATTTATTTTAATTGTTTTACCCTTTATTAAACAACTTATTTAATACCCATAAAAGGTCATAAATATTATTTATCATAATAGATTACCAAAATACCTCACATAGGTCAGATTACACTATAATAGGAGTACCTAAGCTTTAACATCCTATTTTCCTCATTTATCATTTAACCATTTATTTCTTTTAACCATAACTATAACATTAATATGAAAAATAGCAAACCCGTCCTAAAAATTATTATCTTCTGGATCTGGATAGTATATAACCCAACAATGATTTACAAATGTTTCTGGAATTTTAGAAAGTAATTTACTATTTTTAAAGTACTCAAAACCTCTGAATCTTGCTATATTTTTCAAAATTCGAGTTTTGCTCAAATAATTCTGATATTTTCAGGGTAAACTCTCATAACATATATACACATACTGTAATATTTCAGATTTTTCCAAGGTATACACAGTGAGAAATCAGGGTATGAATATTTAGGAGTCCTTTACGGTAAAAGCCATTACGCACAAACCACACATCGAAACATGTCTATTCTTTTTCCTACATGTAGATAGTTTTTAAGGTACTGCTGTGAGTTTTTCCAGATTTTTAAAAGATCCACAACTGGCCAAAACAGCCTTAGAAAAAACAGGAACAACAAGCTCCTTAGGGTTTTAAAGTTTTAAGTTCTATACCTGGACTGTTTTGGGAAAACAGCCTCAAGGCTTCAAAATTATTGGATTTATGTTCTACCACTTGGATTTACTAGCTAACTCATGTATCTAGCACTCTCTTTCGACGGATCACAAATCCAAGATGTAAAAATTGAGTTACACAAGATTTAGTGGAAGGAAAACTAGGGTTTCACCCCTAGGAGAACATATGCTCATTTTCTTCCTCTAGACCTTTGATCTAACACTCAAGGTACTTAGTTCCATACATGATGATATGTAGAATTAGGGTATCTTAGGTATTAGTTCATAACCCCATCAAATCTTGCTATAACACCAAATAGAAGAAAGAGATGAAGATTTAGGTTATATCTTGTTATAGTAGCAACCTTCTTTGATCTACCAAAATAAGATATGAACTTAGGGTGCATTAATCAAGCTAGCACACTCATCTCTTCTCCTCAAAACCGAACCCCTCTCTTTATTTTCTCTCTTTGTATTTTGCTAGCTTGGAAGAAAAGTAGAAGAAGAAGAATAGGAGAAAAATGAAGAGAAAATGAAATGTGGTGATTTAGAAGTGTATCTTACAATATAGTTAGATACAACTAGGATCATAACTAATATCCCCCAAATCTTTGTTGTCCCTTGGATAAAAGGCTTTGCCTTATCTCTTCCAATTGAGCCTAATTATGCCATTAAAGGTGCTAAGTAGATTTTCTACTAATGGGAGATGGACACACTTGTACTTGATGTAAAAGTTACTATTTAAGGAACTTGATTAGCATAATTTATTACCTTAAAAGGCCTAATAGGGCCAGCAACCCATGCCCCATTATCCCCTCCATTTTTGCTTTTATTTTAATGCACAAATTTGATTAACCAAAAGTCTAAAATACCCTTAATCAAGTGGGCTAAGTATTGGTTTGCATTTTATTTCTTTTGGGCCTTTTATTTAATTGTTTTGGGCTATGTAATAAACATAGTTTAACAATTTTAATATGTATTACCCTAATTGTTTATTTAGGGTTTTTATTTACAATCTTATGGAATTTAATTACTTACACATATCCCTTTAACTTGTAACCTAATTATATTTACTATAATTAGGTTTAAAATTATTAATCACTTGCAATAATAAAATTATCCACTTAAGTTAGTATAAATATTAAATACTAACTATTCATTATTACCATAACCCTTAGGTTATTCAATTATCTCACCTAATGTATAATTAGGTTATGAAGCTTTCCTTTTTAATGAAATCTATAAATATATATCCATAACTATAGTATATATGTTTATTTAGCCATACACCACTTCAAATATGTTATCAAATATTAAATCACTATATAGCATAAATTTTTAAATATCAATAGTGCATATACATATAAAGTGACTTGAAATTCCTGGTTATTACATTTAAACTGGACCTTTTAATAAGTTTTGGTAAACAATGGGATCAGCCTTTCATACCCCGTGATTTATGCATAAACACTTAATAATCCAGCATTGATATCATGCTTTAATCAAATTCGTCCTTTTCTCAGCCAAGAGTTCTTACCTTATCAATTTAATAAGAATAGCTTTTAAAACACATTTGATTTAACAAATTTAGACATGCTTGATCTAGCTGATACAATTAGCATAGATCTATCTCATAAACAGTTCATACATGAAAGAACTTTAATCTAATTCACAGTTCAATAATATTAGAACAGGAATTTAATTGCACAAGATGTAAATCTCAATAATCAGTATAGATGTGAATAATCAATAATAATTATTCACTAACATGCTTCGAAAATAATAACTCGAGTTTGAGTTAGGGAACTTGCCTCGTTTGTAGGCTACTATTACGCAATTAAATTCTATCCGCTAGGCAGTTTAATTATCTTCCTTCGAGAGACCTATAGTTAATCTTCTAATTAGCCATAGCATAACATTACATTATGTAATCACATAGATATTACATATTACATTTAGTCCTTAGAAATATTATCATGCTTCGATAATATTACTATTAAATAACAACTACCTTTAATTCACTTAATATTATTAATCTTGATCATATTTAATTCACCTCTTAGTATTATTAGTCCACTAATAGCACTTTTATTCGCTTACTAATATTATTAACATCTTAATAATATTTTAATACTTTACTAATATTATTAATCCTCTTAATAATATTTTAATCATGCATTAATATTATTACTATTATAATACCTAACTTATTCTTTAGTATTATTAATCAATTAATAATATTTTATTCATTTACTAATATTATTAATCATTGTAGACACCCAAATTTTGCGTTCCCTATACTAACCGTGACAGGAGGGCGAAATCGTCAATTGAACCGGCTTACGGGAGTGAGGGAATGGGCACAAGTGTGAACGCTCAACACCACCGCGATGATTGGCGACCAAAGCTGAAATGACAATAAGGCCGTCCGAAACGAGCATTCCCGAATGAGGTGGCACGTCTCCCGGAAATTCCCGGACTGCAAAATACAAGCCTGTCAGCGAAAACCGACGTTACGACACGAAAGTCCAGGCGTGGCACAAAAATCGAGAAAGTCAAACCGTCCAGCCGCGGATTGATCTGCGGCCAATAAGTGCGCCTTTTGAAAACACGGAACTCGAAACACGGAACTCGAAACCAGGTAAGTGGAAGGCAGGCGGCTGGCTTTGGCCAGCCTATTTCAGCTCATTCCCTCTTCAGCATACAGGAGGTTCAGCAGATTGAAAGGAGAGAAAAAATTCAGCAGTAGCAGCAGCACGGAAATAGAAGGGAAAATAGCAAATTTTGCAACCAAATAGGAAGAAAAGAGAGAAAAAAAGAGAGGATATATACTCTTTTGATTTTGATTGTATCAAATATACTTCTTATCCTATTCAAATACACAAGTTTGCATCCATTTGAGACCATTTGCAAGGTGAAAATTCCCTTTGTTATAGCAATTTATATCATATTATTTGGTTAAATTAAATGTAATTTTCATGAATATTGTTGAGCTATCATGGATTAGGGATTATTAGTGAAGGTTCCATCGGAACAAAATTCTTCCTAATAACCCGAGGATATCCAATTGGTGAAATTTCTAGCTTGTTTAGGGTGATGTATCGGGCGTAAATTATTTAGATTATCATTTTCGGATATCATGGTGTATTGGATAAATCCGGGTTGGTTAGTTATGTAGTATTCATTTTGTGGGCATGTAGCAATCTCGGGTGTGAGCCTAGGAACGCGACCCCGTGGTCCAAATCCGATGATGGACGTTTTGATGTATGTAATAGATTCAAGGTGCTCGTTTTTTGTAATATGTAATCGTCGGGCCTTAAAATGACGCTAAGGCGAGAATCGGGTTTAAGGCCCCGTAGTAGTGAAATATGTGATTGTTGGCGTTCAGGGATATTTTGATGGCTTACATGCCCGTGAATAGCCCCCTACGCGTTTTGATATTTAATTTGATTTGTAACACCAAACAAAAGATTTCAAAGCCAAAACAATAAAGATTTTTCTAAAATCAATCAAAGTAGGATATTAGCATCACGAGGCTAAGAATTGGAAATGCTAATGAAAGTCGATTCCTATTTTACGAGAAAGCTAAAGAGAAGTTGTTTCCAAATGTCACGGAAAATGGTTTTATAAAAAGAAATAAACGTTTTACTAAACCTTGATACATAGGGTGAAAGAGATCCTAAAAATTTCCCATCATTTATGAAAGTAACGTATAAATCTCGATTCCTATTTTGGCTAAGGTTTAACAAATTCCTGTTTTGCCAAAACAACACTTAATGAAAAAATCTCATAGCTTTTGCCAATTAAAATCAAACCTTTCTCATGAAGAAATAAAGCTTTCTCGTATAGGCCAAAAGACATTCTAAAGCACTCTCAAAATAAAACACGTCTCTTTCATAAAAAACCAAAAAAAGAATCCCTTTTTTAGACAAAATTCACCACAACATTCATTAGGCAAACACACACACACACGCACACATACACATTTCATGAATTATAGGATAGGAAAGTATCAAGGTTGCGGTAACCGTGTTTCACGGAAGTCGGGGGGTGCCTAACACCTTCCCCTCGCTTAAGCAAGCCCCCGAACTCTATGAATCTCGGTTCGCAGACCAATTAATTCGGAGTCACATATGAGCCAGCGATTTATAAAAAACGAAAACTCGGATGAGTTGGTACATCCATTTCAAAATATACCAACTGGCGACTCTGGTTAATTGGCTCATCATAAAAAAATGATCTTTCAAAACCCCGTCGACATCAATGCCGACCTTTTCCGAAAAATCATTTAATCAAAAGGCAAAAAATCGGAAAGGACGAGATCCCGGCGTCGACAGCTGGCGACTCTGCTGGGGAAATTTAGAGGGCTTAAGCCGCGTTCAAATCTTGATGCTATCCTATCCTTTAAAATTCATGAATATGTGTGTGCATGCGATATTTTGATCTTTTGTACTTTTGTTGTGTGAATGTGTGTTTGTCCAATAAATGAATATTTGAATGGAATGGCTTTACTTTAAAGTAATCATTTGCATACGGTGAGGACAATGAATGTGAATGTATGTTGAGAATGTACCTCCTCTTGAGGCGAACCTGTCGGTTGCTTATTACTGGACTCGAAGGGGCTGCTCCCCGGAGATGGCTCAGGAAACGCACCACCCAAATCCGCTCCAATCGAAAGGTTTCAGACGAGTAGATTGCAAAGATTTGGGGACCTTCATGCCGAAAAGCCCGTGAGAGTAACCTTAGGATAGGTCAGCCTCAGATTAACCCAACGCAGGAAAAGTCTCTTCATGCCCTTTTACATTCACGTGTATAAATGTCATGATCGCATTCATACATGCCTCCCTTTCTGTCAAGAGAAATTACTAACCTCTATGTTTTGCAGGGAACAGCTGGGGAAGCATAATAAAGTCGTGTTTAGCATTTGTTATTGCATTAAGGGACTACTAACTTTCTGTTTTATAGGGAAAGATTAAAAAACCCAAAAACACAAAAGTTACAGCTTTAGCATGCATCCATATCCTTCCATTACCCAGGACTAAACTTCGAACCCTTGTTTCTGTAGGATTGCTCCTCAAACACGTTCGCAATCTAAAAGGGCTCAAAACTCTACATCTGAAATGGCTGATCTCCCACCTACTAATCCTGGTGCCATATCTCATGAGGAATTTGATGACTTTAAGAAACAGATGTTGGAGATGGCCATAATGCTGAAGGAGCAATTGATACCTAGACATGATCCACCTAAAGAGGATCCACCCCAACCTAAGGGCGAACCCGTCGTCCCAAAGGTCATTCCCATACTTAACAGGACAGTGATTACTATCCCAGAGGAAGGAGACATTGATGACCTACGAAAGAAGATGAAACAAATGGAGGAAACTATCCAATCTCTGAAGGGCATAGGGTCCCTAGGCAGAGTTAATTACTCAGATCTTTGTGTCTTCCTCGGAACCAGATATCCGGAGAAATTTAAAATCCCCGAATTTGAGAAATACAATGGGAGGGGGGATCTTTATACACATCTGAAAATCTACATTGGGGAGTTGGGATCTTATGCAGAAGACGAGGGTCTAAGAATGCAACTTTTTCAAAAGAGTTTGACGGGACAGGCGAGAATCTGGTATGCCCGTCTTGATAATGTCCGGATCCACAATTGGGAAGAGTTGGCCCACACCTTCTTAACACAATATAGCTTCCAGGCGCAAATGGCCCCTGATAGATACCAAATGACAAAAGTTAAGAAGCAACCCAGAGAATCCTTCAGGGATTATGCACAACAATGGAGGGGTATGGCCGCACAAGTGAATTCCCCGATGAGCGAGTCGGAGATGGTGATGACCTTCGTAGATATTCAAGAGGCCCCGTATTATGAGCGGGTTATATCAGGGATTGGTAGGCCTTTTGCCGAGATGATTAAACACGGGGAAATGGTGGATATGGGTCTGAAGTCTGGTAAGATTTGGGATTTCACGGCTTTGGAAATGGCTGCAGAACAAATACAGAGTGGAAATTATGGCAGCACTTCCCGTAGGGTGCCAAAGAAGAAGGAGGAGGATGTTTCCTTCATCCTTCAGGGGTCACCTAGAAAGGCAGAAAATAATCTTCCAGTACAGGTGCAGAGAGTGGGGCCATCCCGACAGCCTAACTTCACTGATCAGAGGGCGGAAGGGCGAAGGAGATTCGAGGCCTCGCAAAATCGAGTATTCACCCCACTCGGGGATCCTCTTGAGCGGATTTTGGCGGTATTGATAGCCCAAAAGAAGATAGTTGATTTGGCACCCCCGAGTGACCCAAAGGGAAGAAGGTTTGACCCAAGCAAGCGATGCGCATACCACTCAGGTTCCCCTGGTCATGATACGCAGGATTGTTGGACACTGAAGCACAGAATTCAGAACTTGATTGATAGTGGGGAAATTGTGGTGGAACAGCCAGACTCCCCAAATGTTAAAATCAATCCCCTGCCTAGACATGATGGAGGGGGGGTCAATGTGGCAGAAGCCAGTGAAGCCGAGGGGCCATCAAAGCTGAATTATGTGAAGAAAATTGATGAAATGATCAACATGATAAGTGATCACGGGAGTGCACGGGGAGCGCCCATTAGGTTGATGGGTGTAAGTAGAAATACCACGGAGGGACCTGTCAAGCTGGCAGCTCTGAAACCCCTCATCCTTGCAGCGAGATCGCAAATCCCTGTCAGCAGTCTAAAGACGGTACCATGGAATTATGGGGGGGTGTCAGAGGAAGCGGCCAGTTGTGCTTCTGTGACAACAAGGGGGAATCCTTTGTATCTGCCTGGGCGAGTCCTTGAGAATAAAACAAAGAAAAATGAAGAGATCTCCGAGGAGAAAGCCATAGAATTCTTGAAGAGAATGGATCATCCGGAAGCAAGAGGGATCCATGTATTAAGCGAGGAGTCGACCCTGACATCAATCATGGACTTGGTGTTATCGTCCGATGATCACTGCAAAACACTGGCAAAAGTCCTGGAGGAGGCATACGTTCCCAAAGAAATTAGCAAGAAGGGTGGTTGTTGCTTGATTTCGCAATCAATAAAACACGCGCAAGTATACGCGGTCCACAAGTAATATAAGATAAGTAAAGTGTCGAACCCACGAGGAATTATGTTAAATAATTACCAAATATCAATCGCATATAAAATCAATCTAATTTAAACAATGACAATATGGTTTGTGTTTGTTGTTGATTATACTTAAAATAAAGACAATTTAGAAAGCAAGGTTTTACTAACACGGATAAAGTTCAAGATAAAAAGGTCTAAGATTACAATATCCCCCAACTCTTCATTTAAACATCATACTCTCTTTTGTTTGGTAAATTAGAACATAAGAATTGTTATCCGAGAAATCACAAGTATATATAAGCCTCTCTCGATGGTCGAATACGTATTTCCTATTGTGGTGTATAGATATATTTCTATTCTACACACTAACAAGAATCTCATATCAAGAACAATTAATAAGATACATGTCACGTAAAATCCCATTAACCATTCTATCAATTACTAACTTTCACAAAAGAAATCATTAAACACGGATTCTCAATTGGATACATGTGGTATTTAGGTATATGTCTATCCTAAATACAATCAAATTATCAACCCTCAAGAATAATACATAAGACTCACGTCACATAATCTCATACATTATCCATAAAGAACATCTAATTTTCACATGAATTCATAACTAGGTCTCAACTTATACTTCCTCTCTCAATTCCATATAAGTTACCAAAGTAATTACGGGCCAAGCAATTAATCCTTAATCAAAGGTTATAAACTCCAATTCACAAAATGCCTAATTACCATTCAAGAGAGAGCATTCAATTTAAACTACAAGTTGGGTTCCATTGCAATCTTAGAATGAAGAGTTTAGCTCATATTCAATTTCAACAACATCATAATCTGATTACAGTACATGGTTTGGAATAACAAAATAAGAATAAAGAACTACAACAAATGAAGATACACCCCTTTTGTGATGATATTCCCGAATTAGTGTGATGTAGTTCTTCTTGAGTTGCTCTTCCTTCCTATTTCGTGCTCCTAGCCTCCTTGGTTGATGAAATTCTGATAATCTTTCTTTTAGCTCCTTTGTTCTTCTCTTTTTAGCTCCAAACCCTAGCTTTTTCCAAGTGTGTAACCAAGCTTGAATGATGCAATACCAACTCCCTGGATGCCTGATAATTCTTCCCTCTCTCCTCATTTTCCCGTTCCTGAAATTCCTCCTCTAGTGCGCCACAATAGCAGAACAGACAAAGCAAGCCGCTCCAGAAATCGCGCTCTCGCCCTGGCGAGAAAAATAGCTTGGGGAGCTCGCCCCGGCGAGGGCTCGCCCCGGCGAAGGTTTTGGCCTTGGAGGCTCGCCCCGGCGAGGAAAATGGCCTGGGGAGCTCGCCGCGGCGAGGCCTTCTTTCATGCTAAAATTACTCTTTTGCCCCTGGACTTGCTAAAAACCGCCATGATCGTCCACAACTGTTCTCTGCACCACAAAAGCATAAAACAAGTAAATAGATACTATAAATACCTAAGGATAGCAAAGAATTGAGTTCAAAGGATAACTAATTCGTAGGTATAAAACCCACTCATCAAATACCCCCAAACTTAAGACTTTGCTTGTCCTCAAGTAAAAACAACAGAAATGAAAAATACCCAATGCAACTAATTAAATGAATGCAAATGCATGAACTATAAGCCTAAAGCAGCCAAGATAAGGAAATCAAGCCTCAACAGTCAGAAACAAATAAAGAACAACATCACAACTGTAGGATTATCAGAAATGAGACACGCACCAAATTTCGCCAAATGATTAACCCTTATGTGTGTGTGTGGTCAGAAAGACAGAGTACGCAATGATCACAATTCGATCTAAGGACTATAGTGCTCAAAAGAAGATAAAATAGTCAAGAACCACAACTAGTATCTCACAAGCTCACTAGCTTTTATTTCCACACTATATTTAGAAATATTCTATAGCAATCACCGAGTGCGTTTTACGCTCCATCTCGATGATAGGTTTATTTACATCTAGATCTGTGCAATGTTTATCTTCATTAGGCTCTTCAATGTCACCCATGTAACAAACTTTCCACCGATGACTCCCAAGCCAGATGGTTTTAGGGCATCAAGTGTAAAAACACTCCAAAGGGCTTACTTGTTCGAATGACACAGGCCACAAAGATAAACTAGTCTAGATTTGCTCATATCTGTCTATATTTCATTTTTCAATTATAACCAGCATTCAAGACAGACATCGAAGCAGTAAATAAGCATAGAATATATATATATATATATATTTTGAATATTAAATCTTTTAATGAGCAACAACAGTTTCAAAGATTTGAACATATAATCTCACGTACTCAACAACACTGATATGTGCATTAGTAACTCAAAGGGTTAAAAATTTAAGAAAATTAGGCACGAGTTAACATTTCTAATATAGCAATTCGGATCCAAAGTGTTGAATATCATAAAAAAAAACAATTATCACCATGTCATCATCGGCTTTCCTTAAGTGCGCTGCTCAAAAGCTTTCTAAATGCAAATTTTTTTTTTTCAAAGCAGACGATGAATATGTACAATAATCATCACACAAATGACAAGAACAGAAATAATCATTAAAAGCAAGAAAAGTCATTTTGATGATATTATAAATGCTTAATTATAACATAAGTTTGAAACATACTACGTGAATGCAAGACTACAACTACATGCAGCATACTAAAATACTATAACTTAAAAGCTAAAAACTCTAAACACCCCCAAACTTGGAAATAACAATGTCCTCATTGCAGAAAAGATAAAGACATGAAAAACTGAGGACTTCCCTATGATATCACTCGGCGGGGTGATCGTCTGTCTCCTCGACGTCAGAATCTGATGGTGGGAAAGGTGGCAGTGGCGTAGGTACGGGAAAGGGGAGTGGAGCTACACTCGGGTGCTGTGCTGCTAGAGCCGCGCTGAAGCTGGTAGTGAAGTTCCACATGTGCTCCTGCCTCTCTGCTATGCGCTGGTTCTGCCTCTCTAGCTTCTTAGCGCGTCTGTCTATCAGTAACTGAAGGCTGCGGATCTGAGAGCTGAACTTAGCCTTAGGCCGCGACGAACTAGCAGGTAACTGTACATCCTCCTGCTCCTCCTCCTCCTCGGAGGTAGCCACAATGATAAAGCCTCGACCTCGAGGATGTGACTCGGCTCCGTCCCATACCTTGTACCTCGCGATCAACCTGTGGTCGAGGATCTGTGATGGCTGCTGTGTGACCTCATCATCTTGCCACTGTACCCCTGCCTATCTGCACAACCCACAAATGAGGGAGGGGTGAGGTAGTCCGCCCTGAACATTACCCCTCAGAAGCCGGCGGATACTACCCTCAATGATGTTCCCTACATCAATAGAGAAATCCATAACAATAGCATATAGCAACGCTGCCTTCTCCTTCGAAACATCGCTCACGTGCTGGGAAGGCATGAGCTTGGCACTCAGGAAGGTGTACCAAATCTTTCCATACAGGCTAAGGTCCTTGCTGGGGAAGAGAGAAGCACCTCGCTCACGCCTCGTGATCCATGTGGTACCCGGTTTGCATAACTCTGTTACAATCTTGTCAAAATCGGGCTGCGAGCGGATGAATTCAGTGTACTGGCATAATGCAGGAGGCACCAAGTTGTAGTAGTGATTAATTGCCTGTGCGCTGAACGGTACCCTCATCCCCCTGACTATGGCCTCAAAAGGCTGCCTGTCCTGAGCGTTGGCATAAAACTCCTGTACCATAGGAACCACTGCTGGGTCGGGGTGGTGGGTGAAAGTGTCCCACACCCTCTCATCTATCTGCTCCCAAATCTCTCCATCAACCCCCCTCTCTGGCCTGAGTCCTTGCTCGGGAGTTAGAGCTTTACCCGTGATGAAGTCATCAAACCTGTCTGCCGCCTCGGCACTAACAAACTTACTGTGGTCATACTGTCTGGGTGGTGCGGAGGAGGATCCCTCAGTACGAGATCTCTTAGGAGGCATGGTAGCAACAATCAGAATCTACTATTCAGAACAGTCCCAAACCCTGTTGATTTCAATTCACTGCTAGACAGAAACTTCCCCCCAAACCTAAAGTTTTCACAAACCCACAATTTCTTGCAAGAGTCTCCAACACACAAAATATATCCCCAATCCAGCAGTTAAACCAATACAACCACAACACTATGCAGAAAACTGACAGTTCAAGGTATGAACACTGACAATCCCAACTTAGAATTCACAGAAACCAATTCCAACTACTGGTTACCCAGATGCAAACTCAACAATAATTAACAACCATTTAGCGCGAAAACAGTAGGAAATCAGTTTACCCTTTTTGTACCTGGCCTCTGATCGTTGGTGGTTGCAGAGAAATTGGAAAGGTGTGATGGAATTCACCAATTTGCAGCTTGAATCCTCACAGAGATGTAATGAGGCTGAATTCCAACCCCAATTCCTCAAAATGATTGAACAATTTCGTGCGGTATCAATGGTGGTGACAGTAATGGTGAGAAGTGAGAGAAACCCTAAATGGAAGTAGATTGTACGGAAACAGGTTGTTCAATCCTCAATTAAACTGAAATTGTAAGTGGCTTGTGTGCTATTGGTGAAATTCGACTGGTTTGGACCGATTTGGAGGTAGGGTTTTGGGTTGCAGAAGAATGGGAATGAGGGAGAATGGAGCAGGTTCGAACGGGAAGGGATTTTAAGTTCTGTTGTTCCGCGACTCTCGCCGGGGCGAGAGAATTACCTTATGTTTTTCTCGCCGGGGCGAGCTCTCGCCGGGGCGAGAGTTTCCAAGCCTAAAACCCTCGCCACGGCGAGCCCCCCTACTGAAGCAAAATTTTGATTTTTTTGAAATGAATACAGGGGCCATGTTTGATACTTACTCCCTGTATCCCTGAAACCTACAAAACATACATTAGCAACAATAGGCCAAAAATGACCCTCCAAAGTGACTTAGTGCTAAAAAATCCAAAACTAACACACAATACACTAAATATGAAAAACTTAAAAACTAACAACCATGAAAATGCAATAAACAAGATACACTACCGAATCATAAAAGGATACGGAAACCGGTGGGTTGCCTCCCACCTAGCGCGTGGTTTAAAGTCCTCGGCCCGACTTCACATCCATTCAAGGCTAATCGGCTAAAGTGATCGAGGTCTTCTGGCGAGCGAAGCTGCCACCCCAATAATGCTTTAGGCGCTGCCCGTTAACTTTGAACGTCACTTCCGGATTATCACCATAGACTTCAACAGCTCCGTTTGGGAATGCGTGCTTGACAGTGAAAGGACCCGACCAACGTGATTTGAGCTTTCCGGGAAAAAGCCTCAATCTAGAGTTGTACAGCAATACTGCTTGGCCAGGCTCGAATTTTCTGTCGACAATCTTCTTATCATGCCACCTCTTTACCTTTTCCTTGTACAACTTTGAATTTTCATAAGCTTGCAGTCAGAACTCATCAAGTTCATTGAGCTGAAGAAGCCTTTTCTCGCCTGCAGCTGTGAGATCAAAATTCAACTTTCTAATGGCCCAGAACGCTTTGTGCTCAAGTTCAACCGGGAGCTGGCATGCCTTGCCATAAACAAGCTGGTATGGTGACATACCAATGGGTGTTTTAAAAGCCGTTCTGTACGCCCACAGTGCATCATCCAGCTTTGTTGACCAATCTTTTCTTGTGGGGTTGACGATCTTTTCCAGGATTTTCTTCACTTCTCTGTTGGAAACCTCCGCTTGTCCATTGGTCTGGGGGTGATAAGCAGTAGCAATTCTATGAGTGACCCCATATTTTCCCAAAAGGGCAGCAAAATGTTTATTGCAGAAGTGACTCCCTTCATCACTAATCATAGCCCTCGGAGTACCGAATCTTGTGAAGATATTCTTTTGAAGGAATTTCAGCACTACCTTGGAATCATTAGTGGGAAATGCGGCTGCCTCCACCCATTTAGATACATAATCTACTGCCAAGAGAATGTATAGATTGTTGAAAGAGGGTGGGAATGGCCCCATAAAGTCTATACCCCAAACATCAAAGACTTCAACCTCCAGGATCATGTTTAAAGGCATTTCGTGCCTTTTGGAAATGTTCCCCATCCGTTGACATCTATCACATTTTAGCACAAACTGATGAGCATCCTTGAACAAAGTTGGCCAAAAGAACCCTGCTTGCAACACCTTAGTGGCTGTTTTCTCACCTCCGTAGTGTCCTCCATATAATGAATCATGACAGTGATGGAGAATGCTCTCGACCTCGCTCTGTGGAACACACCTTCGAATCATTTGGTCCACGCAATGTTTGAACAAATAGGGCTCATCCCACATATACCTATTAACGTCATGAAGAAACTTTTTCTTTTGCTGCCACGACAAGTCCGGTGGGAGCGTGTTACTAACCAAGTAATTAGCAAAATCAGCATACCAAGGTATTTCGCCTTGAACCACAAACAGCTGTTCATCTGGGAAAGATTCATTTATTAGAACTTTGTCTTCCTTATCAAGACCCGGATTCTCCAATCTAGATAGATGGTCGGCTACTTGGTTGTCAGTTCCCTTTCTGTCCCGAATCTCCAAGTCAAACTCCTGCAGCAATAAGATCCATCGAATCAATCTCGGTTTAGCATCTTTCTTGGCAATGAGATACCGAATAGCTGAATGATCCGTGAATACAACCACCCTTGTTCCAATCAAGTAAGATCGAAACTTGTCAAATGCATAAACTACTGCAAGCAACTCCTTCTCGGTAGTGGTGTAATTGAGCTGTGCATCAGTTAAGGTTTTGTTGGCGTAGTAAATAGCATGAAAAACCTTCTCCTTGCGCTGTCCCAAAATAGCCTCAACCGCATAATCACTGGCATCACACATCAATTCGAAGGGTTTTGACCAATCCGGAGCAATGATCACTGGTGCAGTGGTTAATTTCTTCTTTAGAAGCTCAAAAGCAATCAAGCACTCTTCATCAAACTTGAATGGCACATCTTTTTCTAGTAGACTGCATAAAGGCTTTGTGATCTTAGAAAAATCCTTAATGAATCTTTGGTAATACCCTGCATGTCCTAGAAAACTACGAATGCCTTTCACTAAGGTTGGTGGAGGTAAATTTTCAATTGTTTCAAGTTTTTCTCTATCCACCTCAAGACCCTTTGATGACACTTTATGCCCAAGTATTATCCCCTCTTGAACCATGAAGTGACATTTTTCCCAGTTGAGCACTAGATTAGTTTCCACACATCTCTTCAGTATTAGAACTAGATTTTCCAAGCAGTTGTCAAATGAATCACCAAACACTGAGAAGTCATCCATGAAAACTTCAACATTGCGTTCTACCAAATCTGAGAAAATAGCCATCATGCACCTTTGAAAAGTGGCCGGTGCATTACACAATCCGAATGAGACCCTTCTAAAAGCAAAAGTACCAAATGGGCATGTGAAGGTAGTCTTTTCTTGATCTTCTGGAGCAATAGCAATCTGATTATATCCCGAATATCCATCCAACAAGCAATAGTACTCATGTCCAGCTAGTCTATCCAACATTTGATCAATAAAGGGTAATGGGAAGTGATCCTTTCGAGTTGCTTTGTTAAGCCTCCTGTAATCCATGCACACCCTCCAACCAGTCACTGTCCTTGTTGGAATTAACTCATTATTTTCATTGGCAACGACTGTCATGCCCCCTTTCTTGGGTACACACTGAACTGGGCTCACCCAAGCACTGTCAGAAATAGGATAAATTATTCCAGCATCTAACCACTTCAAAATCTCTTTCCTTACCACTTCTTTCATGATTGGGTTGAGCCTCCTTTGATGTTCCACAGTGGGTTTACTATCATCTTCCATCAAGATTTTGTGCATACAGTAAGATGGGCTTATTCCCTTGATGTCGGTGATGGTCCATCCAATAGCAGATTTGTACTCCCTAAGAACCCGCAACAACTTGCTTTCCTGAAACTCGTTAAGCACAGATGCAATAATAACAGGTAAAGTAGCCGAATCACCTAAATATGCATACCTGAGATGGTTAGGCAAGGGTTTTAGCTCAAGTGATGGAGGTGTCTCAAGGGATGGTTTCAGCCGATCTGTAGCATTCTCAGCATGTTCAAGAGATTCAAACGGGATTTGAAACTTGCTCCCCCGTGGCACTGTATCCAAAATCTGAAGATATTCAACCAAATCTGGATCTTCTATGTCAAACTATCCCATAAGTGCAATCTCTAATGGATCATTGTTTAACACATTCAGAAACTCGTCATTCACAGCTTGCTCGATGACATCCACATGAAAACATTCTTCCTCATCCGAAGGGAATTTCATGGCCTTAAATACATTGAAGGTCACTTCTTGATCCTGAACTCTCATAGTGAGTTCTCCCTTTTGCACATCGATTAAAGTTCTTCCAGTGGCTAAAAATGGTCTCCCCAGAATAATAGGAATGTTTTTATCTTCCTCATAATCTAAGATGATAAAATCAGCCGGGAAGATGAATTTATCCACCTTAACAAGAATGTCTTCAACAATTCCCCTTGGGTATGTAACCGACCTATCGGCAAGTTGAAGAGAAATGTTTGTAGGCTTTGGTGCAGGCAATCCCAACTGAGTATACATGGATAATGGCATGAGATTAATACTAGCACCCAAGTCCCACAAACATTTGTTGAAAGAAAGGCTACCAATAGTACACGGTATAGTGAAGCTGCCTGGATCTTTCAACTTGGGAGGTAGCTTTCTTTGCAGCACGGCACTACATTCCTCTGTCAAAGCCACTGTCTCAAAGTCATTTAGCCTTTTCTTCCTAGACAGAATTCCTTTCATAAATTTGGCATAGCTAGGCATCTGTTCTAAGGCCTGTGCAAAAGGAATGTTAATTTGTAGCTTCTTGAAGACCTCCAGGAATTTGGCAAACTGTTTATCTAACTTCTGTTTCTGCAATCTCTGAGGGAAAGGTACTGGTGGATACACTTTTGGAGTAGGCTCAACACTAGGTTTATCTGTGGTATCTCTCTGCTCTGACTCAGGCGGTACACTGTTGTCCACTTCCTTAGAAAAATCAGCATTGTCCAAGTCCGGAGGAGAGCTTAAGTGGGCTGCCCCCTTTTGCAATTCGGGCTCCTGTAAGGTTTGTTTACCACTTCTGAGAGTTACTGCCTGACATTCCTCTTTCCCATCTCTTCTTGGATTAGGCTCTGTGTTACTAGGAAGAGATCCCTGAGGTCTATTTGACATGGAACTAGCCATCTGCCCAATTTGATTTTCCAAAGCCTTAAGTGCTGCTGGTTGGTTTTTAATCAAGATATCTTGGTTAGCCATGTGTTTCAATATCAACTCCTCAAAATTTGATTTTCTCTCTGGTTGTGGTTGTGAGGTTTGAGCTGTATGATGTTGTTGAGGCTGATTTTGGAACCCTGGTGGATGATGTGGCTTAGGAGCTTGCTGAAAATTTTGATTGTTGCTCCATGAAAAGTTAGGATGGTTCCTATTTCCAGCATTGTAAGTGTTTTGGTACTGATTTGGCGGTCTCTGGTAGCTACTTACAAACTGAACTGCCTCGTGGTCAAATGGGCATTGGTCATTGGCATGTGTCCCTGCACAAACTTCACAAACAACAGCCACCTGTTGCACTTTTGAGTCAGTCAAGGAATCAATTTTCTTTGACATTGCTGCCATCTGAGCTGCTAAGGCTGTGATGGCATCCACCTCTAATACTCCGGCTACCTTTGGTTAACTCATCCTAGCAGTAGGCCATTGGTAGTTATTTTCAGCCATAACCTCCAATAAATCAAGTGCTTCCCCATAATTTTTAGCCATGAGAGATCCTCTCGCAGCTGCATCTATGCAAGACCAATTGTGAGATCCCAATCCATTGTAGAAGGTATTTAATTGCATCCATGGGAGGAATCCGTGATGTGGGCATCTTCGAAGCAAATCTTTAAATCTTTCCCAAGCCTCATACAATGACTCCCCATGATGTTGTTCAAAGGTTGCAATTTCATTTCTCAATCTAGCAGACTTTGCAGGAGGGAAGAACTTTGCCAAAAATTTCTGTGCTAAGTCTGACCATGTAGTGATGGATCCCGGTGGCAATGAGTGAAGCCAACTCTTAGCTTTATCTCTCAAAGTGAACGAAAAAAGTCTAAGTCTCAAAGCATCATCCGTCACTCCATTAAATTTGAAAGTATCACATATCTCAATAAAGCTCAACAAATGCTCATTAGGGTTGTCATTAGGCAAACCCCCAAACTGTAACGAATTTTGCACCATCTGTATTGTTCCCGGTTTGATTTCAAAGGCATTTGCAGTTATTGCCGGTCTTGTGATACTAGACTGTAAATCACTTATCTGCGGCGTTACATAGTCTCTCAATGCTTTTTGTTCCTCTGCCGCCATATTTTCTTGATTGTTAGAATCCCTGATTCTTTCTCTTCTTAGTCTTCGGGTATTTCTCTCAATCTCGGGATCGTAAGGAAATAACTCAAGACTTTGTGATCGGCGCATACAAATCAAGGGTACCTACACAATCAAGTAAGTAAAAATTAAAAACAAGTCTAAATTAAGATCAATTCAACTATAATCAATATTGGTAAAATTATTGTAAAATAATTTCCCGGCAACGGCGCCAAAAACTTGTTGCTCGATTTCGCAATCAATAAAACACGCGCAAGTATACGCGGTCCACAAGTAATATAAGATAAGTAAAGTGTCGAACCCACGAGGAATTATGTTAAATAATTACCAAATATCAATCGCATGTAAAATCAATCTAATTTAAACAATGACAATATGGTTTGTGTTTGTTGTTGATTATACTTAAAATAAAGACAATTTAGAAAGCAAGGTTTTACTAACACGGATAAAGTTCAAGATAAAAAGGTCTAAGATTACAATATCCCCCAACTCTTCATTTAAACATCATACTCTCTTTTGTTTGGTAAATTAGAACATAAGAATTGTTATCCGAGAAATCACAAGTATATATAAGCCTCTCTCGATGGTCGAATACGTATTTCCTATTGTGGTGTATAGATATATTTCTATTCTACACACTAACAAGAATCTCATATCAAGAACAATTAATAAGATACATGTCACGTAAAATCCCATTAACCATTATATCAATTACCAACTTTCACAAAAGAAATCATTAAATACAGATTCTCAATTGGATACATGTGGTATTTAGGTATATGTCTATCCTAAATACAATCAAATTATCAACCCTCAAGAATAATACATAAGACTCACGTCACATAATCTCATACATTATCCATAAAGAACATCTAATTTTCACATGAATTCATAACTAGGTCTCACCTTATACTTCCTCTCTCAATTCCATATAAGTTACCAAAGTAATTACGGGCCAAGCAATTAATCCTTAATCAAAGGTTATAAACTCCAATTCACAAAATGCCTAATTACCATTCAAGAGAGAGCATTCAATTTAAACTACAAGTTGGGTTCCATTGCAATCTTAGAATGAAGAGTTTAGCTCATATTCAATTTCAACAACATCATAATCTGATTACAGTACATGGTTTGGAATAACAAAATAAGAATAAAGAACTACAACAAATGAAGATACACCCCTTTTGTGATGATATTCCCGAATTAGTGTGATATAGTTCTTCTTGAGTTGCTCTTCCTTCCTATTTCGTGCTCCTAGCCTCCTTGGTTGATGAAATTCTGATAATCTTTCTTTTAGCTCCTTTGTTCTTCTCTTTTTAGCTCCAAACCCTAGCTTTTTCCAAGTGTGTAACCAAGCTTGAATGATGCAATACCAACTCCCTGGATGCCTGATAATTCTTCCCTCTCTCCTCATTTTCCCGTTCCTGAAATTCCTCCTCTAGTGCGCCACAATAGCAGAACAGACAAAACAAGCCGCTCCAGAAATTGCGCTCTCGCCCCGGCGAGAAAAACAGCCTGGGGAGCTCGCCCCGGAGAGGGCTCGCCCCGGCGAGGAAAATGGCCTGGGGAGCTCGCCGCGGCGAGGCCTTCTGTCATGCTGAAATTACTCTTTTGCCCCTGGACTTGCTAAAAACCGCCATGATCGTCCACAACTGTTCTCTGCACCACAAAAGCATAAAACAAGTAAATAGATACTATAAACACCTAAGGATAGCAAAGAATTGAGTTCAAAGGATAACTAATTCGTAGGTATAAAACCCACTCATCAGTGGTTTCGGGCATCTGGTGGACCACCTATTGGAGAGTGATGTGATATCATTTACAGATGACGATATCCCCAAGGAGGGAAGAGGGCATCGAAAACCGCTACATATTGCGGTAATCTCCTCAGGTTATATCATGAATGGGGTACTGATTGATGGGGGATTGGCGTTGAATATATGTCCCCTCAGCACATTGCAAAAGATGAAAATCAATCCCAAGCGCCTACGGGCCAGTCATGTAGTGGTGCGAGCTTTCGATGGTTCCCGGAGGGATACAATTGGAGAGATAGAATTGTCGGTGGAAATAGGACCTTGTACTTTTGATATCTCTTTCCAAGTCCTAGACATTGCGGCAAGTTACAACCTGTTATTAGGGAGGTCGTGGATACACATGGCCGGGGCAGTTCCCTCCACACTACACCAGCAAATCAAACTAATCATCGACGGGAATCTGGTAACGATCTCGACAGAATGTGATGACCCCTTCTCCTCCCAGGAATGGCCTGCCAGTGATTAATGTGGACGAGTCGGCGGCACCTGCCAGTTTTCAGGCATTGGAAATTAGCACTCCCCACTACAGATGCCTGGGAGCTCCAGCCGTGAAACCTAAGGTCTCTCCAGAACTTACCTTCGTTGCGAAGGAAATGATAAAAATGAAATTCCAGCCTGGACAGGGGTTAGGAAAGAGCAGTCAAGGAATCACCGAGCCCATTCAACTACCCCATCAGATAGGTAAAGCAGGTTTGGGATATCATGAAGGCGTAACACGGAGACACCAGCAGGGCGTGGCCCCGATTCGACTGGCTGGCAGTCCGGTGACCAAGGTTAACAATGAGCAGGGGACTAGCGAGCCTGTGATTGAGTCAGGGGATGAAGAATTAACCCCCGCAAGTGATTGGTCGACCAAGAGGGAAAATTTCCTTAGGAGGTCGCACAAAAGTTTGAAACCAGGTGCTATATCCCCGAACAATTAACAAACAATGGAGAGGGGACAAATTTTGTCACGCCACAGGGAGCCCAACAAAATGTGCCTGTCATCGATTGGGCAGGACTAATTATTCCTGAGGAAGGTAGAAAGGAGGACTCAGGCGACATATCCGTAGTCATCGGGGAAGTGTCCAATGTGAGGCCCCCTTTTATCCAGCGCATTTCATCTGACCTGACCGTCGACAACTGGACCATGAAACCAGTGATATCCAAATAAGGGTAAAACCCGACATCAGGGTGGTAGACCCCAGAGGATGGGAGGATGAAGAAGTTTATTTTTTGTTATTGTTTTGTATTTTGCATAATTATATCGTTTCTTCATGTTATCTAAAAATGTGATCGTTGTGGAAAATAACTTATATATGATAAGTATTTTGTTTCATGTCAGGTGTACCGATTTGAGTAATCCTTGCCTAACAAACGGTCTTTCGAATTTGAATAATGATTATGATTTTGACATTGAGCTGGATTTCGATTTAATGGGCATTGAGCAAGACGAGACAGATTACGACGACGCGCCTGACGAGATCAAAGGATGGGTCGAGGATAAACCCAAACCCAACTTGGACCAAACCATCACTATAGATATCGGAACCCCCAATGCACCCAAGGAACTCAAGATAGGGACGGACCTTACCCCTAGCCAGAAAGTAGAAATAACTGAGCTGCTAAGCCAATATGAGGATGTCTTTGCCTGGTCTCATGAGGATATGATCGGATTGTCCACCGACATTGTGGTACACCGGTTGCCCATCAAGAGGGTTTCAGGCCTGTCAAGTAGAAACTAAGGAAGTTGAAACCAGAGTGGAGCTTAAAGGTGAAGGAGGAGATCATCAAACAGTTCAGGGCGGGAATCATTATGGTGTCCACTTACCCAGAATGGCTGTCCAATGTAGTCCCAGTGGCTAAGCCTGGAGGGAAGGTGAGGGTATGTGTAGACTTAGAGATCTAAACAAGGCCAGTCTCAAGGATAACTTCCCGGTGCCTTTCATACACATCCTGGTGGATAACACAGCCCAATACGAAATGTACTCTTTTGTGGATTGCTTTGCCGAGTATCATCAGATAATGGTGGCAGAAGAAGATCGGGAAAAGACCGCTTTCATCACCCCTTGGGGCACCTTCTGCTATAGACGATTGGCTTTTGGTCTCACAAACGCGGGGGCTACTTATCAAAGAGCCATGATGGCCCTGTTCCACGACATGATGCATAAGGAGATAGAGGTCTACGTGGATGACATTATCGTGAAGTCAAGGGTAGAGTCTGACCATATAACCCATCTCAAAAAGCTATTCGATTGGCTCAGAAAATATAATTTGAAGCTTAATCCGGCGAAGTGTGCTTTCGGAGTGCAGTCGGGAAAGCTTTTAGGATTCCTGGTTAGTGATCGGGGCATTGAGTTGGATCCGGCAAAGATTAAGGCCATTGTGGATATGCCGGCACCTCATACAGAGAAGGAGATAAGAGGATTCCTGGGAAGAATAAACTTCATCAGCCGCTTCATATCCCACTTGACGACTACATGCGAGCTAATTTTCAAATTGTTAAGGAAGGGTGCTTCCCAAGAATGGAATGAGCAATGTCAGAGGGCTTTTTAGACCATTAAAAAGCAGCTGACAGAGGCACCAGTGCTAGTACCCCCGAAGGACGGGATCCCTCTATTTATGTATATATCGGTCAATGCCATCGCGATGGGTTGTATGCTGGGACAGAAAAATGAAGCAGGTAAAGAGCAGGCCATCTATTACCTCAGCAAGAGATTTAGCCAATGTGAACAGAATTACACTCCCATCGAGAAAACCTGTTGTGCTTTGGCCTGGGCTGCAGGGAGATTACAGCATTACCTCCATGGGCATACTACGTACCTGATATCGAGGATGGATCCCTTGAAATATATCTTTGAAAGACCCATGTTGAACTGTCGACTGTCAAGATGGCAGTTAATCTTACAACAGTTCGACATGGTATACGTAACTCAGAAAGCCATGAAAGGGCAGGGAATTGCAGATCAGTTGGCAGAAACCCCATCAGGAGGGATGGAGCCGTTAGAAACTCCTTTGTCGGGCGAAGATATATTTTGGGTATCACACACGAAATGTGATGACGAGGGGCAGTTCTGGAAGCTGTATTTTGATGGTGCCATGAATGCTGAGGGGGCAGGAGCCGGAGCGGTCCTGGTCTCTATCACCGGAGAGCAATACCCTGTGGCCACTAAATTGTAGTTCAGCAATTCAAACAACACAGCTGAATACAAGGGATGTATATTGGGACACCGTTTCGCCCGCGATATGGGAGTGAAGAGATTAGCGGTGTTTGGGGATTCAGAACTGGTAATCAGACAGGCGATCGGGGTGTACAACACCAAAGAGCTCCGGTTACTTCCATACCATCGTTGTGTTACCCAGTTGATGCAAGAGTTCGAAGATATCGCTTTCCGACATATCCCCCGGGGACGGAATGATTTTGTCGATGCATTGGCAACTCTGGCTTCCTTAATCCACGTAATCAAGAGCAAGAATATTCCACATATTGAGATAGCAGTACAGAATACCCCGGCATACGAGGAGCATGTTGCAGTATTATCAGATGAGGTGGTTCTGCCAAAGCAGCCTTGGTATCACGACATAAGGGAGTACCTGAGGGATAGATCCATTCCCGACCAGGCAAGCCGAACTGAGAGGATGAGAATTCAAAAGATGGCAATGAAATTTTACCTGAGTGGGGATTCACTCTACAAGAGGGATGCTGGGTTGGGACTGTTACAATGCATAGATGAGACACAGGCCCAAAAGATTATGAACGAAATACATGGTGGAGTGTGTGGGCCACACATGAGTGGGCCGATGCTGGCCAAAAAGATCTTGAGAACGGGGCATTATTGGTTAACACTGAAAGCCGACTGCGACGATCATGTCAAACGGTGTTACCAATGCCAGGCGCACGGTAATGTGATCCATACGCCTCCCAATGAACTGCATTGTATGACTTCCCCGTGGCCATTTTTAATGTGGGGAATGGATGTAATCGGACCAATAGAGCCCAAAGCAAGCAACGGACACCGATTCATTTTCGTCATGATCGATTACTTCACCAAATGGGTAGAAGCAGCTTCTTTCCCCAAAGTAACTCAGGAGGTCATCATCGGTTTCATCAGGAATAATGTCATTTGTCGATACGGGCAACCTGAGGTTTTGGTCTCCGACAATGCCAAGAATTTGAACAACGCCCTCATGAAGGGATTGTTCGACCAGTTTAAGATCAAACACCTCAATTCTGTCATTTACCGTCCTAAGATGAATGGGGCAGTGGAGGCTGCAAATAAGAACATCAAGAAGATCGTGGCGAAAATGTCTGCTAATCATCGGGGATGGCCAAATCTGCTACCCCTCACCCTGTTGGCATACCGAACGTCAACGCGTACTTCTATAGGGGCAACCCCTTACGCTTTGGTGTATGGAATGGAGGCCGTTCTGCCAATTGAGGTTGAGATGGCGTCCCTCAGAATAGTGATCGATGCTCAGATAAGCAAGGAGGATTGGATGCAAAGTCGATACGACCAATTTGCCCTAATTGATGAAAGGAGGGTAGCTGCTGTTTGGCACGGTCAGTTATATCAACAAAGGATCTCTCGATCATAGGACAAAAGGATAATACCTCGGAAGTTCAAGGAAAATGATTTGGTGCTAAAAAGAGTCATGCCTTGTCAAGACGAAGCCAAGGGGAAGTTTGCCCCGAACTGGGAAGGACCATTTGTGATTAAGAAAGTGCTATCCGGGGGAGCCCTCATATTGCAAGAAATGGATGGTAAGATATTTCCACAGCCTCTCAATTCCAACTCGGTGAAGCGGTTCTACGCTTGAATAATCGATTTCTCCTTTTTCTTTGAGGAACGAACTACGTAGGACCTGATCTCCCAACTTGTGGGGGTACGTAGGCAGCCATCATGGCGCGGTCCGATCCCTTAAAAATAATCCTTTCCTTAAACAAAACCAATTTCCAACGGCCAGATAAACCTTCCTACACCTTCAAAACCTTCCCGAAACCAGCCGCCTAACCAGCTTCATCCCAAATGACATAACCCTGATCCAACCAAACAGTTATCCAAAATCTAAGACCCAATCCGACGAAATCGACAGGGGTACGGCAATATCTGTCAGATCTCCATCAACACTTGAGAAGAGAAAGAAGGCGAAATGTCAAAATCGTGGTCAACTAGATAAAATGAGGATCCAATGAAAGGCAATGATACGACAAAAAGGGAAAATGACTAAATTTAAATGCATGTCTGTATATATAAGTCATTTTATTACAAGATTTCTCTTTCGATAACCGATGAAACTAACATAGTCTATGCAGGAAATAAAATAATCTACAAATCTGAAACTAGCTGAAGCAGGATGGACAAAGTGGTGGATAGATCTGAAGCATCAGCATCCCCTGTAATCTGCTGCCCCATCATATCAATGCGATCCAGTAAAGTAGTGGCTCGGCTGACAGTCCTAGAATGAGCATCTATAACTGCCCTGGTCTGAAATACAATGGCATCTCTGTCAGCAATGGCAGCGTCTCTAGCCAGAATGGCATCATCTCTCTCGACAAGAGCGGCATCCCTCTCAGCTTCAGTAGTAATCAAGGCCAGGCGGAGTCGGGTATCCTCAGTAACCCGACGTGGGGCAGAATCAGCGGAGATGGAATGATCAGTGGTCTCATCTAGAAAAATCACTACAGAGTCATCCGCGTCTCCACGCAACCACTGCACGTAAGCAAAGGTCTGAATGGGGCGACTGTCACTGCACTCGGCAGGGATCCTGCGAGACCAAAGATCGTATACCCGCAGTAGATCCCTCTCTGTCTGAGATGATATAAAGAATCGGTAGGCGACTGCACCCGTGAAAGGGTGAAAATCCTGTGTCTGATCAAACTGCCCTGTCACCGCCAAGGGATGATAAGTCGTCACGCCCCTCAAGCCAGCAATGGGGATGAAATCCAGGTTGGGCACGTGAGTCAAGAAGCTCATGAAGGAACAATAACCCGAGTAGATCAGGAGATGAAAAGGATCCTCAATGACCGACAAAAATGACATCCAGGAGGCCGCATCAGTACAGCTCACGGGACGAAACAAAAACTGCGTGGCTACGTCATGTCTGAAGCAAAACCCTTGGCGACGAATCGGGTCCGGCTGGCAAATACAGAACTAAAATGACACAGGCCATCAGAACGTCTACTCTCAAAGCGCCCCAGCACTCCTCGGACACGGAAAAATCACCGAAGAAAAGACAAAAACTGTCGGGTGAGCCGAATCGGTCAATCAAGAACTGAAGGGGAACCATATGGTCTGATTTGATCACCGATAACAAAACTGTCCTCTGCAAACCGGTGAAAGTCAAGAATTGACGGCGCATGGAACCAGCTGTGACCCTGGCACAAGGACCGTCCAAAGGCAGGCCGGTAAAGCGAGCATACTCCTCGAGAGTGGGGGTCAGCTCTACTGTCCCTAATCTGAACACCTGACGGTCAGGGGCCCAATAGCTCAGAATACCCTCCACAAAGCCCGCTGGCACCTGAAAGGATAATAAGGACCAAGAATGTCCCAAAAGTCCGTCTGCGATAACCATGTCGGCCGGCGATAAACTGTCCAACCAGCGGAGGAGACTGCCAACCAACCCTGTGGGAGGAATGGGATCCAAACGTACCACGACATCTGAGGCAGACATCTGTGGAAAAATAGTATCAAAAAGACTGTACAGGGGTCATTCTCTATCCATAAATAAAAAGCATGCGTCGTACAGATAATAATAAAACAAGTGAATTTCATAAAGATAAAAAACTGTGCATAAATAAATAAATGAGTTCAGTACATAGTGCATGAAATGAAAAAAAGATAATAAGCATCTAACAGGTCCAGGTACAAAAAGCCCTATCCTAGCCTGATCTAGTCAAAAGTAATGTCGTCTGTGAAATCTGGATCCCCGAACTGATCCCCTGGAGTGGTCGAAGTCGAAGGATCGAAGTTCATATCCGGGATATAAGGCGGCATTGGGGCATCAAATGAGCTTGGGCCTGTGGTGAAATCCGCACTGTCAGGATCATATGCGTAAGCATCCTCTGGGGTCCGGCCCAACACCCGAAGGTACAGGGATAACTGCTCCACCTGGCGGGTCAGCGTGTCAATCTGCTCAGCATGGGTGGGACTCCGAACGCAGGCGGCCCAGTCAGTCATCATCACCGAGCCGGGGACCATATCCCCGAGGAAGAATGTGGCCCGGGTCTGAGGACCGATGGTGCGGGGCACCCACCAGGTACGAAAGGTCTCGCTCGTGCTGGGACCCGAAGAGAGCATCTGGCCATCCTCTCCCGCGAGCATGATCTCCGAAGGCTGAGAGTCCAAGGGCCAGGAGGTGGTGAAAGGAAGGGAGTGCGAGATGCGGATCTCTCCAGTGACGCATCTGAATGCGCGCTCTCCCAGATACATCACCCAACCCCCGACACTCTGCAAAGTAAGGCGGCGGGTGGAAAGTGCAAACTCCGGGCCGGAAGGATGTCCATCGATGAACCCCACAGCCAGATGCTTCGAAAGATAGGGAGTCCAGACAACCTCCGCAGCGGTGATCAGCTCCAGCTGAATACGGCAATGGACAAAGCTGCCAGACACCGGGACCTCTTCCAGAGTGCTGTGGTGCCAGCGTCGACCCCGGGGATAGGTATCTAGACCAAGGGTAGTGACCGGCCTTAGACAGGGGAGTCGCTCGTAGGCCCAGAACTGTGAACAAGAACAAGGAAAAGCATGAGTAGCCAACAAATACAGAAAAGAAAAATGAAATGACGGGAAGTACAGTAAGAAAAGAGGAAGAGAAGGCTCACCAGCAAGAAGTGGTAAAAGTCGAGCCAGGCATCTGTCTATCCCTCCGAGCGTAGACGAAGACCGTGGAGGAAATAAGCAAATGTGAAGGACACCCAATCATAGTCACCGATCCGATCTACGTCCCTGACAGCTCCGACGACACTGAAATGAATGGTGGAGGAGTTGTTTCCCAAGAAATAACCCCTCATGATGGTCAGGAACAGGCGCCGGAGCAGAATATCCCGAGTGGCCCGATCCGCAGGGAATGGTGGTCGCATATATGCCTCCCACAGCGTCCACGGCCAAGGCTCCAGACCGAATGTTGCGGGCCTTAAAGACTCGGTCGTCGGCAGCAAAACCCAACAAAGCTCGAACCTCCGCTGGAGTGATATCAAGATCCAGAGGGACACGGGATCCGGTGAACTCTATATCCGTGATGTACCTCTAGTCCCAGGGAGTCAGCACGACCTCACAGTCCAAAAGGTGAAGGGACTGGGTCTGGTGAAACCATCTCTCGGACAGAGCCCGCATATAATCCTAAGGGCACTGGCGCGGAATGATGGTGAAGAAGTGACGAAAACCCCAAGCATCCACCACTGCGCGGTAATCGCTGTGCAAAGCCGTGTAGAGGGAGTAAATGTTGAACCAGTTACCCCTCGGCTGAGTAAACTCGGGCACCTGTGGCAATCACCAATGGGTCAGTCCAGATAGAATGGGAATTGAGAAATTGAGAATAAAATCAGAGTAGAATTGAATATACCTCATTAGCCACGAGAGATGCTGAGGGGTGACGACTGAGATCCCGACCCAATAGATCGGGTATCTGCACAGATGCGCCAGACAGGGCGCGATGAGGAGATGGAGCTGGTGTGCTAGAGGATGGCCCCTCTACCACAACGTCTGGAAGAACAGCCTCCTCAACGTCCGGGTGATCGGGACGGATGACAGCCTCCGCCAGTCGGCGAGCCTGACGGGTCCGGGGCAAGGCAGGGGCAGGTGCAGCCCTACGATGGCGAACACCCGAGGTCCGAGACGCAGAAGAGCTACTAGGAGCGTCGGGATCCATAGCTGGAATAGAACAGACAAGGAGGAAGGTAAGTTCCCTTTTTTTGAATTATGTCACAAATATTCCAATACTCGTCGTAGAACTAATGCAACATGATGCATGTTTATTATGTGTGCAAAAAAAAAAAAAAAAACCAAAAAAAACAAAAAAAAATCGGCAGAGTTCCGTCTGTAAAATGGACATCCCATGCATGGCCAAGCATGTTTTTTTCAAAGAACCCAAGCCACAACAGGTCAAAATTGCATTCATGTGGGTGATTGTAACATGTAAAAGGACCCTAATGCATGATTTTCTTTCAAAAAGAAACAACAGATATGTGTGACCGCATCATGAGCATAAAATAAGACTCACATAGTTGATACATAGCATGTATATACAATAATACATAGCATAGCATTACAAAGTATACATTTCTATCTCTAAGCATGCAAATAGCCAAATGTATAGCAAAACATTGACGAAATTGAAAAACGATCGGTCAAAGTGTTACCTGTAACGCGTAGATCGATCTAACCGGAGCGGTTTTGGCAAAAAAGGTTGGAAAACTCAGCAAAAGGGCGTGTAAAGGTTTGAAAATCGCGTGGGGTACGAATGAAAGTGACAGATCTGGGAGGCGGCTGGCCGCCTATATGCCCGATCTTGGCCGCAGATCAATCTGCGGCTGGCCGCAGATCCATCTACGGCTGGGCCCAGTGCTCCCCCTTGGTCCATTGCAAGCTTAATCGATTCTAAAGCCCATTTGACTCATAATGTGATAAATAAAAGACGAGATTTTGATGAAGTGGATGTCAAACCCGACTCCCCAAATCGATCGAGTGACCGGATACGAGACCCGACACTCGCAGGACGATCGACCGGCGACGATAACCGGCGATTACGAGATGGGTGACCGGCGACGAAACCCGGTCCCGACGAGGCGATCGACCGGTGACGATAACCGGCGATTACGAGATGGGTGACCGGCGATGAAACCCGGCCCTGACGAGGCGATCGACCGGCGACGATAACCGGCGATTACGAGATGGGTGACCGGCGACGAAACCCGGCCCCGATGAGGCGATCGACCGGCGACGATAACCGGCGATTACGAGATGGGTGACCGGCGACGAAACCCGGCCCCGACGAGACGATCGACCGGCGACGATAACCGGCGATTACGAGATGGGTGACCGGCGAGGAAACCCGGCCCCGACGAGACGATCGACCCGCGACGATAACCGGCGATTATGAGATGGGTGACCGGCGACGAAACCCGGCCCCGACGAGACGATCGACCCGCAACGATAACCGGCGATTACGAGATGGGTGACCGGCGCGAAACCCGGCCCCGACGAGACGATCGACCGACGACGATAACCGACGATTACGAGATGGGTGACCGGCGACGAAACCCGGCCCCGAGGAGACGATCGACCGGCGACGATAACCGGCGATTACGAGATGGGTGACCGGCGACGAAACCCGGCCCCGACGAGACGATCGACCGGCGACGATAACCGGCGATTACGAGATGGGTGACCGGAGACAAAACCCGGCCCCGACGAGACGATCGACCGGCGACGATAACCGGCGATTACGAGATGGGTGACCGGCGACGAAACCCGGTCCCGACAAGACGATCGACCGACGACGATAACCGGCGATTACGAGATGGATGACCGGCTATGAAACCCGGCCCTGACGAGACGATCATCCGCATTGACACCCTTTTACGAATATTTTGCATCCATTGCATCTTACGTTGCATCATAAGTCATATGTGTTGCATCACGTATGTATTGTTATCCTTGTGCACTGTCATTCATGCATCGAGTGTCTATTATTTATCCTGTTCATTTCATTCAAACATTGCATAAACATGATAAAGAGAGGCAGTTGTAGACACCCAAATTTTGCGTTCCCTATACTAACCGTGACAGGAGGGCGAAATCGTCAGTTGAACCGGCTTGCGGGAGCGAGGGAATGGGCACAAGTGCGAACGCTCAACACCACCGCGATGATTGGCGACCAAAGCTGACAAGACAATAAGGCCGTCTGAAACGAGCATTCCCGAATGAGGTGGCACGTCTCCCGGAAATTCTCGGACTGCAAAATACAAGCCTGTCAGCGAAAACCAATGTTACGGCACAAAAGTCGAGGCGTGGCACGAAAATCAAGAAAGTCAAACCGTCCAGCCGCGGATTGATCTACGGCTAATAAGTGCGCCTTTTGAAAACACGGAACTCGAAACACGGAACTCGAAACCAGGTGAGTGGAAGGCAGGCGGCCAGCCAGCCGCGGCCAGCCGCAGATCAATCTGCGGCTGGCTTTGGCCAGCCTATTTCCGCTCATTCCCTCTTCAGCATACAGGAGGTTCAGCAGATTGAAAGGAGAGAAAAAATTCAGCAGTAGCTGCAGCAGCATGGAAATAGAAGGGAAAATAGCAAATTTTGCAACCAAATAGGAAGAAAAGAGAGAAAAAAAGAGAGGATATATACTCTTTTGATTTTGATTGTATCAAATATACTTCTTATCCTATTCAAATACACAAGTTTGCATCCATTTGAGATCATTTGCAAGGTGAAAATTCCCTTTGTTATAGCAATTTATATCATATTATTTGGTTAAATTAAATGTAATTTTCATGAATATTGTTGAGCTATCATGGATTAGGGATTATTAGTGAAGGTTCCATCGGAACAAAATTCTTCCTAATAACCCGAGGATATCCAATTGGTGAAATTTCTAGCTTGTTTAGGGTGATGTATCGGGCGTAAATTATTTAGATTATCATTTTCGGATATCATGGTGTATTGGATAAATCCGGGTTGGTTAGTTATGTAGTATTCATTTTGTGGGCATGTAGCAATCTCGGGTGTGAGCCTAGGAACGCGACCCCGTGGTCCAAATCCGATGATGGACGTTTTGATGTATGTAATAGATTCAAGGTGCTCGTTTTTTGTAATATGTAATCGTCGGGCCTTAAAACGACGCTAAGGCGAGAATCGGGTTTAAGGCCCGTAGTAGTGAAATATGTGATTGTTGGCGTTCGGGGATATTTTGATGGCTTACATGCCCGTGAATAGCCCCCTACGCGTTTTGATATTTAATTTGATTTGTAACACCAAACAAAAGATTTCAAAGCCAAAACAATAAAGATTTTTCTAAAATCAATCAAAGTAGGATATTAGCATCACGAGGCTAAGAATTGGAAATGCTAATGAAAGTCGATTCCTATTTTACGAGAAAGCTAAAGAGAAGTTGTTTCCAAATGTCACGGAAAATGGTTTTATAAAAAGAAATAAACGTTTTACTAAACCTTGATACATAGGGTGAAAGAGATCCTAGAAATTGCCCATCATTTATGAAAGCAACGTATAAATCTCGATTCCTATTTTGGCTAAGGTTTAACAAATTCCTGTTTTGCCAAAACAACACTTAATGAAAAAATCTCATAGCTTTTGCCAATTAAAATCAAACCTTTCTCATGAAGAAATAAAGCTTTCTCGTATAGGCCAAAAGACATTCTAAAGCACTCTCAAAATAAAACACGTCTCTTTCATAAAACACCAAAAAAAGAATCCCTTTTTTAGACAAAACTCACCACAACATTCATTAGGCAAACACACACATGCACACATACACGTTTCATGAATTATAGGATAGGAAAGTATCAAGGTTGCGGTAACCGTGTTTCACGAAAGTCGGGGGGGTGCCTAACACCTTCCCCTCGCTTAAGCAAGCCCCCGAACTCTATGAATCTCGGTTCGCAGACCAATTAATTTGGAGTCACATATGAGCCAGCGATTTATAAAAAACGAAAGCTCGGATGAGTTGGTACATCCATTTCAAAATATACCAACTGGCGACTCTGGTTAATTGGCTCATCATAAAAAAACGATCTTTCAAAACCCCGTCGACATCAATGCCGACCTTTTTCGAAAAATCATTTAATCAAAAGGCAAAAAATCGGAAAGGACGAGATCTCGGCGTCGACAATCATCTAATAATATTTTATTCCTTTAATAATGTTATTACATTTTTAATAACATTTTATTTAATTTCGAATTTTATTATTTACTTAATAATATTTTAATCATCCAATAATACTTTAAACTAATACTATTAATCTTTTAATAATATTTTAATCACATATTATTAATAATATTTTAATCTAATATTATTAGTCATTTAATAATATTTTAATCATTTATTAATGCTTAAATCAAATATTATTACCCATTCAATAATATTTCAATAAAGTTTTAATCTTAATATTTTTTTATTTACTTAAAAATATCAGATTCTTATATTACAAATATCATAGTAACATTTTAATAAGTTAATAGCGCGAATAAATAATTTATTTTAATTATTTTACCCTTTATTAAATAACTTATTTAATACTCATAAAAGGTCATAAATATTATTTATCATAATACATTGCCAAAATACCTCACATAGGTCAGATTATACTATAATAGGAGTACCTAAGCTTTAACATCTTATTTTTCTCATTTATGACATCATTTAACCATTTATTTCCTTTTAACCATAACTATAATATTATTATGAAAAATAGCAAACAAGTTCTAAAAATTATTATCTTCTCAATCTAGATAGTATATGACCCAACAATGATTCACAAATTTTTCTAGAATTTTAGAAAGTGATTTACTATTTATAAAGTACTCAAAACCTCTGAATCCTGCTACATTCTTCAAAATTCGAGTCTTGCTCAAACAATTCTAGAATTTTCAAGGTACACTCTTATAATATATATATATATATACACATACTGTAAAACTTTCAGATTTTTCCAAAGTATACACAGTGAGGTATCCGGGTACGAATATTTAGGAGTCCTTCACGGTAAAAGCCATTACGCACAAACCACACATCGAAACATGTCTATTCTTTTTTCTACATGTAGATAGTTCTTAAGGTACTGCTATGAGGTTTTTCAGATTTTTAAAAGATCCACAACTAGCCGAAACAACCTTAGAAAAAACAAGGATAGCAGGCTCCTTAGGGTTTTAAAGTAGTTTTATACCTAGAGTGTTTTGGGAAAACAGCCCCCAAGGCTTCAAACATTGTTGGATTTGTGTTCTACCACTTGGATTTACTAGCTAACTCATGTATCTAGCACTCTCTTTCGACGGATCACAAATCCAAGTTGTAAAACTTGAGTTACACAAGATTTAGTGGAAGGAAAACTAGGGTTTCACCCCTAGGAGAACATATGCTCATTTTCTTCCTCTAGACCTTTGATCTAACACTCAAGGGACTTAGTTCCATACATGATGATATGTAGAACTAGGGTATCTTGGGTATTAGTTCATAACCCCATCAAATCTTGCTATAACACCAAATAGAAGAAAGAGATAAAGATTTAGGTTATATCTTGTTATAGTAGCAACCTTCCTTGATCTACCAAAATAAGATATGAACTTAGGGTGCATTAATCAAGCTAGCACACTCATCTCTTCTCCTCAAAATCAAACCCCTCTCTTTCTTTTCTCTCTTTGTATTTTGCTAGCTTGGAAGAAAAGTAGAAGAAAAAGAATAGGAGAGAAATGAAGAGAAAATGAAATGTGGTGATTTAGAAGTGTATCTTGTAATATAGTTAGATACAACTAGGATCATAACTAATATCCCCCATATCTTTGTTGTCCCTTAGATAAAAGGCTTTGCCTTATCTCTTCCAATTGAGCCTAATCATGCCATTAAAGGTGCTAAGTAGATTTTCGACCAATGGGAGATGGACACACTTGTACTTGATGTAAAAGTTACTATTTAAGGAACTTGATTAGCATAATTTATTGCCTTAAAAGGCCTAATAGGGCCAGCTACCCATGCCCCATTATCCCCTCTATTTTGCTTTTATTTTAATGCACAAATTTGATTAACCAAAAGTCTTAAATACCCTTAATGAAGTTCGCATACTTCAAAATCTCTCTTCTTGCGATGTAAGTTCGCATACTTCTTCTGGCAATCTTGAGCTGCTACCAGCCGGGCTCTTATCACCTTGATGATCTCTACTGTCTGCTGCACTAATTCTGGTCCCAACAGCCTGCGCTCACCAACTTCATCCCAGCATAGGGGTGTTCAGCATTTCCTCCTATACAGTGCTTCGTACGGCGACATTCCAATGCTGGCGTGATAACTATTGTTGTATGCGAACTCTACTAATGGAAGATGATCCTCCCAGCTACCCTTGAAGTCCATCACACAAGCTCTGAGCATGTCTTCAAGTGTTTGAATCGTTCTCTCATGTTGCCTGTCGGTCTGCGGATGATACACGGTGCTCATCCGTAGCTGCGTCCCCATTCTTTCTTAAAGACTCTTCCAGAAGTTTGACGTGAATCGCAGATCTCTATCCGATACAATAGATACCGGTACTCTATGTCTCCAGATAATTTCTTTGATATATAACTTGGCTAGCTGGTCCAAGCTATACCTGATCTTGATCGGCAAAAAGTGAGCTGACTTCGTAAGACGATCTACAATCACCCATATGGCGTCGTGCCCTTTTTGCATTGCTGGAAGTCCCACCACAAAATCCATCATGATGTGCTCCCATTTCCATTCTGAAATTTCTAACGACTGTAGTAATCCACTCGGTCGTTGATGCTCTGCCTTAACTCTTTAACAAGTTAGACATCTGCTGACGCATTCCGCAACTTCTCTCTTCATGTTTGGCCACCAAAAGTGTTGACGCAAATCTTGATACATCTTTGTGCTTCCTGGGTGTATCAAGTACCTCGTACTATGCGCTTCTTGCAAAATCTCCTTTCTTAGTTCTGGTACTGACGGTATCCAAATTCGTCCTTCGAATCTCAGCAGTCATGTGCCATCAATCTTGTATTTCAATTCGTCGCCTTTAGTTAACCGCTTCTTGATGTTTTCGTAATCTTCATCCTTCTCTTGTGCCTCTTTAACCTTATCTAATAAGGTCGGGCTTGCTGATACTATAAATACTTTTTCGTCGGTCTCTATCGAATACTTGATTTCCAATTTTAGTCATTCGAAATCTTTCACTAACTCCTCTTGAATGGTCAATTTCAGTAACTTTTCCCTGCCTTTTCTGCTCAGGGCATCTGCCACTACATTTGCTTTGCCTGGATAGTACATAATCTCATAATCATAATCTTTGATCAATTATAGCCATCGGCGCTGCCTCATATTTAGCTTCTTCTGTGTGAAGATATATTTCAGACTTTTGTGATCCGTATATATCTCATACTTCTCGCTATACAAATAATGCCTCCAAATTTTCAAGGCAAAAACTACCACTGCTAACTTCAAGTCATGAGTCGGATAACCCTTCTCATAGTCCTTCAGCTGACGTGAAGCGTACACAATGATCTTGTCGTGCTGCATCAGTACACAGCCAAGAACCTTGTGTGACGCATGTTGTCCGATTTATATCATGACAAATACGCGCAAGTATACGCGATCAATAAGTAATAAAGAGTAAGTAGAGTTGTTGATCCCATGAGGAATTATTACTAATGTTTCCCAAGTACTAACCTTTAATCAACTCAATCTTATTTAAACAAATGACTAATATTTTTGTTGTTTTGCATTAATAAAGATAACAAATAATCCAAGAATTATAGAAAGCATTAAGATAATGAAATCTAAAATTAACAAGTCTAAGATCACAATTTCCCCCAACACTTCATTTAAATATCCTAACTCTCTCTTTTCAACTAGTTAAATCACAAGAATTGTTATTCGAGAAATCACAAGTATATACAAGCCTCTCTCGATGGTCAAATACATATTTTCTAATGCGGTGTATAGATATATATCCACTCTACACACTAACAAGAATCTAATATCAAGAATAATTAACAAGATACATGTCACTAAAAATCTCATTAACTACTCTATCAATTACCAACTTTCGCAATAGAAATCATTAAGCGTGGATTCTCAAATGGATACATGTGGTATTTGGGTATATGTCTATCCTAAATACAATCAAATTATCTATTCATGAGGATAATAAATAAAACACATGTCACTTAATTTCATAAATTACCCATAGGAATATCTAATTTTCACATGATATCATAACAAGGTCTCAACACTATAATCCATTTTTCAAGTCCATATAGGTTCGCACGGTAATTACTAGCTAGGCAATTAATACATGAAGCATAAATTATGATACCCAATTCACAAATGATTAACCAATATCAAAGAGAGAGCATTCAATTCAAGCTAGGTGTTGGGTTCCATTAAAATCTTAGAAAACAAGCTCTAGTTCATGGTAGCTACAAATAACATCATAATCAATTTATACATCATGTTGGATTACAAATTAGAAGAGAAAACTAGAGATAAAACCACTTTTGTAGATTATCATATGATGTTTGGTGGGTTGATAATGAACACTAGCTTCTCCTCCTTGATTTTGCAATCCTTGATATTTTTTCTCCTTGGCCTTGCTTGATGTAGCTTGATTTTAGCGCTTTGGCCCTCTAATTGGATGTATTTGATAGCTTCTCCTCTCTAGAATTAATGTTAGAAGTGTTAGAAAGTGTTAGATTATCTATTCCAGCCGCCCCTAAGATGTTATAAGAGTTGGGTATAGAAAACCCTAGCTTAGCCCCGAGTTTTGGACCAAAAATCGCAAAATCTAAATTGCATCCAGGCGTTTCCCGCCCTGACGCCAAAAATGGCCTGAAAACTCGCGCCCCGTTGAGCTCACTTATGCTGCCCGAATCAGTTTTGACGTATGTTGGTAAAATGGCCATAACGTCTTCGTCCGAAGTCGGATTTAGGCGATTAAAGAGGCTACGGAAAGCTAAGAAGTAGCTCTACAACTTTTACAATTGGATTTTGTCGAGATACTGAAGGGGGCTAGGCTCAAATTGGCCCCAAAGCAACTGCTGTGTAAAATTCATGCCAAATCCGATGGTAAAATGACCATAACTCTCTCATACGAACTTCGAATTGGATAATTCAAGATGTTCTGGAAAGCTAAGACGAAGATCTACAACTTTTGTTCTTTGAGTTTTGAGACATTCGGATTGGATCATAGATGAAATTGGGAAACAAGTAGCTAAAATGCCAAATTCAAGCCGAAAATGCAGTGATCCAAGGAGCTTTTATTTCAATTCCTACAAAACAAAGTAAAAATACATAAAGACAAACAAAAACACATAAAAGCAATACACAACTATATTACACAACAATAAGATAAAAACACATACAAACCAAACGAAATAGCTAAAGACTTACAAATTATCAAGGCCAAAAGTACCTAATTTGTGTGTATAAAATACACTCATCAAATACCCCCAAACTTAAACCTTTGCTTATCCTCAAGCAAAAGCACACAAACTATAAAACATTTAACACTTCTAATAAAACCTAACTTGAGCAATGAATTAATAATCTTGAACAATGGTCTCAAAAATGCCAAAACATGATAACTCAAGAAAACATTCAAAACGTTGCAAGTCTAGAATTTCAATTAGCTAGTCATAACTTGCTTTAGGTCCCTTCTGTGAGTGTGTGAGTGTGACTGTGCATACCCAATTGCATTATACCAATCAAGCTCGGATGAACCTATGCAACCACATTACTTTGTGAAAGAAATCAAAATAAACTTCACAAACTACATGCTTACACATCACTCATCGCAAATGTATACAAATCACAATTTCCAAATTTGTTTGAGACTAAAGGACTCTAGGCAAGTGCATTTTATGCTCCATCTTATCCTAAGTCCACTCTTGTGGGTGAGTGCGTTTTACGCTCTATCTCAACCCCTTGCAAGATTTGTAATATGACTATCTTTCAAAAAAAAAAATTTAACATTTAAAAAGAGAGTGCGTTTTACGCTCTATCTCCCATAAGCATGTGTTTATGAGTGAGTGCGTTTTACGATCTATCTCAACTCACCACATGACTAACAAATCAAACCCAACAAATTTGGATACCTTGCTTCGAGTGATGTTTCAACGAGTTCTAGAGCTTATAGATATCTCTCACAAGCATTCGGTAATATAAGCTTTCTCTAAGCATACAACTAGCTCAATACACATGGGTAAGTGCATAAAAGTGGAAAGACTCATAAGCAAAGCAATAACCAACAATACATTAAGCGCATAGACTAAGAAACATTCATCCATTTTCCATGAGTTAGACCAATTCAATCAAATTATTATCATTGACCATGGATTCTAGTTCAAAACCAATTAAAACAATGCTCAAGAGACACATCCTAAGATTAAACTTATCTTTTTTTTCCCAATAACATACAAACATTAAAATGCACAAACAACTAACATATGTAATGTAACTATGATGCCAATGCTATTCACCCCCAAACTCAAAGTGAACAATGTCCTCATTGTTTATAAGATAAAGAAATGAAAACTGAGAACATTAAAATGCACAAACAACTAACATATGCAATGTAACTATGATGCCAATGCTATTCACCCCCAAACTCAAAGTGAACAATGTCCTCATTGTTTATAAGATAAAGAAATAAAAACTGAGAACTTCCCTGATTGGCCAAGCGTCATGCTTGACCATAACCTCCTAAGCATCTAAGTCTGATGGTGGATAAACTGGTAACGGTTGTGACTCAGGAACATCCACTGGGACGACACTCGGATAATAACTAAGTAATTACTTACCAAACAAAGCTCAATCAGGCCATCTTTTCTTTTAGGCAATTCGTCGAATACATGGTGTGCACTGACTAAAATTCTTCATCAAATACCTCCCCCAAACTCAGTTTCAACAGAAATTGCTAAGTTATTGTAATATTCAATCAAATCATAGCAATGCGTAACCCAAAATCCTCCAATTGAGCCAACACAATCTCAATTGGGCAACCAATTTAAATTTATCCAAATTCAACAATATATTATTACCCAATGCAAATTCGAGTACAACATTTTAACTAACCAAGAATACCCATCACAATTGAGAAATTTATTTTACTTGTATGCAAAAATTGGAGTGAGTACCTTACTTTGTGTTGGCAAAAGAAGTTGTTTGATGTTACCTTCAATTTGGAGATGAACTCTTTGAATGCTCAGTGGGTTAAAGATGAATCTGTGCGGAACCCTTTGCTAGAATCCCCAAATTGAAAGAGGAAAGTTCAATCCATGTGGGTTTGTTATTGAATGGGTTCGGATGGTTTGGGGAGAGGAGTTATAGAGCTTGGGTTGTGAAGGAGATGAATAAGAGTCAAAAACGATCTGCCTGGAAGAGTTTTTTTTTTAAAAAAACAGAAATTCGTGTTTCTGCCGGGGCGGGAAAATATACCTTGAATTGCCACCGGGGCGAGCTCGGCGCTGGGGCGCGGAATTTGTACTGAATTTTACTGTCGGGGCGAGCTCGGTGCCATGGCGCGAAAATTAGCTTGAAACTGGCGCCAGGGCACGAAGCTCCTGTATCCCAAAAACTTGATTTTTCACAATCCAAAGCAGTAACCAACCTCAAAACACCAAACCTGATACAATGCAATATACCAAGCATACATTAGACAGTTTGAGCGAAGAATGGGCCTATAGAGCAAATCAACTCACAAGCTAAACTAACAAAACACATGCATTGAAAACTTAGAAACTTAAAATTTTGAAACTTGCATAAATGAAATATAACAACTAAATATAAAGGATACAGATAGAGATAATGGGTTGCCTCCCATCAAGGGCTTGGTTTACAGTCCTCGGCCTAACTAACTCCCTATTTTTATCCAATTCTCCTTTCGATAATTGAGGAAACCACCATCCATTAATAACCATGTAATATTGGAGAGGTTCCCATTGGTGATGGCCATTGAGTTAAAGTCACCTAGCTTGCTTTTTGTAGATGAGTTCTCAATTTTAAATGTCAAATAGCAAGGTGCTTCCTCCGTTGTGTGTGTGATAAGATTGGGGCATTGGGGCTTGTCAAGCACAACGGGCTCTTCTTCTATCTTCTTTTCATCGGCCCACCATGGCTTCAAAGTTGTGCTAGCTCTCATGTCATAAAGAGCGTTGCCGACGACATGACTACCAAGTGGACACGGTTTTGCAAAACTGACTGGATTCTTAAACTTTGGTGGAGAAGGCACTTGGGGCACTAACACAATTGACTCGTCTTCGTTTGAGCTCATACAAAATTCTTCGCCGACTATGTTTTCCTTATCCCCAATTGTCTCCTTTATTTCTATCTCTTGTGGCTCATCCAGCTGCAGATTTGGCTCGGGCTTTCCATCAGTTTTGCCTTCCATAAAATGAGGACCATTGGTTAAGGTATTGAGGAGTTGTGCCATCTGATTATTGAGGTATTGAGTTGATGCTTCCTGACTCCTCATCATCTCCTTTGGTTTGCTATGATCCTATACATGAATTCCCTCACATTTGAATTTTCTTCTTGTGGTAATGGAGGTGGACATGAGAATTTCGGTGCATATGTTGGACTTGGAGCATAGTATTGATCTTCATAATTGTCGCTCCATGTAGATCCGGGTGATACCCCAAATCTTGGTGGTAATCGGGATAAGCATAATTATTGAGGTAATCACCACCGTATCGTACCGGTCCAAAACTGACGGTGCATTGATAACTCGGGTGATTGTCAGCATAATAATCACATGTAACTGCTATCTTTTGAAAAGATTGTGCTTCTAAAGCCTCACGAATCCCGGAGAGTATGAAGCAGAACATAGAGGTGAAGTTTTTGGAGCTCAAGCAGGGGAACATGTCAGTCGCGGAGTACGCGACAAAATTTAATGAGTTAGCCAGATTTGCACCTCACCAGGTAGACACTGAAGCCAGAAAGGCAAGGAGATTTGAATTAGGCCTGAAACCATGGGTGTATAGTAAGGTGGCAGTTCTAAGGATTGACACATTTTCTACGCTGTTGGAAAGGGCCATCATTGCCGAAGGAGGCAACGAGGCTCTAGCAAAGTTCAATCAGGACAAAAAGAAGGGTCACAAAGGAAACAAGGGAGGTAGCAGCGGGGGAAGTAACCCGAATAAAAGGAAATGGAGTGATAGCCAATCTTTTGGTGGCAACAAGTCCGGAGGAGAGGTTAAGAAGGGTAATAAGTGCAATAAGTGTAGAAAGAATCACTCTGGAGAGTGCATGAAAGGAAAGGGAGTTTGTTTCAACTGTGGGTAACAGGGGCATTTTGCTCCTCAATGCCCAAAAGGAAAGAAAGCGGGATGCTTCTCATGTGGAGCATTAGATCACCAAATCAAGGATTGCCCGAAAAGGAAGGGGGATGCGGCAAGTGGTAACAAGGACAACAACAATAGCAATAACAACAATAGGCTGAGCATTGGAAGGCCAACTAGTCAAACCAACAGACCAATGGCACGCACTTTTAACATGACTGTACAGGATGCGGTGGAGTCAAAGGACGTGGTGTCAGGTATTATTTCGATCAATAATATCAGTGCATATGTATTATTTGATTCGGGTGCTACCTGTTCATTTGTTTCGAAAGATTTTGCTAGACGGTTGAATTTACCTCGTGAGAGGTTAGAGAATCCAATGAATGTGGAAGTAGCTAATAAGGAAGTTATTCCTGTAGAACATATTCATAGAAATTGTTGTGCTGAGATAAACGGGTATAATCTGAGCATAGATTTAATTCCGATACGACTAGGAGAATTTGATGTGATTCTTGGGATGGATTGGTTGTCTAATCATGGAGCTATGATTGTCTGCCAAAAGAAATGTATACACTTGAAGACTCCAGATAAGTCGAGGGTTGTATTCTATGGAAGTAAATCGCCTAGACAATCTCGTTGTCTGACGATGATGCAAGCAAGGAGACTGCTTAGAAAGGGCTGCATAGGTTATCTGGCTCACGTTGTTGATACCCGAAGAGTAGAGGGTGAGCTGGGTCAGATACCTATAGTAAGGGAATTCCCAGATGTTTTCTCAGATGAGTTACCGGGCTTACCACCGGATAGGGAAGTGGAATTTGTGATCGACTTGGTACCGGGAACCGCACCGATCTCAAAGGCACCATACAGGATGGCACCAGTGGAGATGAAGGAACTAATTGTTCAACGTCAGGAGTTGCTAGATAAGGGATATATTCGTTCGAGTGTATCTCCGTGGGGAGCGCCAGTACTGTTCATGAAAAAGAAAGACGGATCACTGAGGCTTTGTATCGACTATCGGGAGTTGAAGAAAGTCACGATTAAGAACAAGTATCCGTTGCCCAGGATTGATGATTTGTTTGATCAATTGAAGGGAGCGAAATACTTTTCAAAGATTGACTTGAGGACGGGATATCACCAACTGAAGGTGAGGCATGAGGATATACCGAAGACAGCATTCATAACTCGATATGGACACTTTGAGTTTTTGGTGATGTCATTTGGGCTGACAAATGCGCCCGCAACATTTATGGACATGATGAACAGAGTGTTCAAGCAATACCTAGATAAATTTATTGTCGTTTTCATAGACGACATTCTAGTCTACTCGAAGACGGAGGAGGAACACGTCGAGCATTTGAGAATAGCCCTGGAAACACTGAGAAGGGAGAAGCTTTATGCAAAGTTTTCCAAGTGTGAATTTTGGCTACAATGGGTGCAGTTTTTGGGGCACGTAATTGACAAGGATGGTGTATCAGTGGATCCTGCCAAAGTAGAAGCAGTAATAAACTGGGAGCAGCCAAAGACACCAATAGAAGTCCGAAGTTTCTTGGTATTAGCGGGTTACTATCGGAGGTTTATTCAGAAATTTTCAAAGATAGCGACACCGTTAACAAATTTGACAAGGAAGACTGTGAAGTTTGCATGGACGGATAAGTGCGAAGAGAGTTTCTTAGAGTTGAAGAAGAAACTTAGTGATGCACCTGTGTTGTCACTACCAGATAATACAGGGGGATTTGTGGTATCCAGTGATGCGTCACACAAAGGCCTTGGGTGCGTATTGATGCAGCATGGGAAGGTCATTGCATACGCGTCACGATAGCTGAAGGACTATGAGAAGGGATATCCGACTCATGACCTGGAACTAGCGGCAGTGGTATTTGCTCTGAAGATTTGGAGGCACTATCTGTATGGGGAGAAGTGTGAGATATACACAGACCATAAAAGTCTGAAGTATTTCTTTACTCAGAAGAAGCTAAATATGAGGCAGCGACGATGGTTGGAGTTGATCAAGGACTATGACTGTGAAATTCTGTACCATCCCGGTAAGGCCAATGTAGTAGCCGATGCTCTAAGTAGGAAGGGTAGAGATAAGTTGATGATGCTAACAGCTCAAGAGGAACTGATCAAGGATATGGAAAGACTGGAGTTGGAAGTCAAGTATCAGACGAATGCAGACGAGAAATTGTTCACAGTAGAGGCGAGTCCAACCTTATTAGACAAGATAAATGAGGCTCAAGGAAAGGATGAGGAATGTGTTGCCATAAGGGAACGAATCTCGGAAGGAAAGGAATTGAAGTACAAAGTTGATAACACGGGACTGCTAAGGTTTGAAGGGAGGATCTGGATACCGATGGTTCCGGAGTTGAGAGAAGAGATTTTGCAGGAAGCTCATTCTACAAAGTATTCGATACACCCTGGTAGTACCAAGATGTATCAGGATTTGCACCAACACTTCTGGTGGCCGAACATGAAGAGGGAGGTCGCGGAATGTGTTGGACGATGTTTGACATGTCAGAGGGTAAAAGTAGAACATCAGAAACTGGGTGGACTGCTACAACCGTTAAAGATTCCGGAGCGGAAGTGGGAGTATATCACGATAGATTTTGTGACGGGGCTTCCACCAACTCAGAAGGGTTACGATGCGATCTGGGTGATCATGGATCGTTTAACTAAATCTACACATTTTCTACTGATCAAGATAAGGTACAATCTAGAGCAGCTAGCAAAGTTATATGTGAAAGAGATTGTGTCACGACATGGAGTGCCAGTGTCTATTGTATCTGACAGAGATCTGCGTTTCACGTCGAATTTCTGGAAGAGCTTGCAAGAAAGGTTGGGAACTCAGTTGAGGTTAAGTACGGCGTATCACCCTCAAACGGATGGGCAAAGCGAATGAACGATTCAGACGCTGGAGGACATGCTTAGAGCATATGTGATGAATTTTAAAGGTAGCTGGGATAACCACCTATCATTGGTGGAGTTTGCCTATAATAACAGTTATCACGCAAGTATTGGCATGCCGCCATATGAAGCATTATACGGAAGAAAGTGCCAAACACCTCTATGTTGGGATGAAGTCGGTGAACGGAGACTGTTGGGACCTGAATTGGTGCATCAGACTGTGGATGTCGTGAAGGTGATAAGAGCTTAATTAGTAGCGGCTCAGGATCGACAAAAGAAATACGCCGATTTGCATCGTCAGAAGCGAGACTTTGAAGTTGGCAGCTTTGTGTTTTTGAAGGTATCTCCCTGGAAGGGGAAGATCAGATTTGGAAAGAAGGGGAAATTGAGTCCCAGGTTCGTAGGTCCTTTTGAAGTTTTAAAGAGGGTAGGTGAAGTGGCGTACGAGGTAGCTCTACCTCCTGAACTTGAGCACATTCACAATGTGTTCCACGTTTTGGTGTTGCGGCCATATAAACCCGACTACAAGCATATGATATCCTATGAACCGATTCAAGTTGAGCGAGACTTGTCATATGAAGAGATTCCTATCCAGATATTAGATAGGAAAGAGCAGACGTTAAGAAATAAGGTCATCCATTCGGTCAAAGTGCTTTGGAGGAACCACGCAGCTAAAAAAGCCACGTGGGAGCTAGAAGAAAAGATGAGGAAGAATTATTCGCATCTTTTTGAGTGAACCCATGTTAAGTTTTCCATACCTAGGTTGTAATTCTAGGGACAAAATTCTTATAAAGGGAGGGGGGAGGATGTAACGACCGAAAATTTTGGATTTGCCTTGTAATTCGAATTTGAATATTAATGAATATGTTATATGTTATTAATATTATTTTGTGTTACATGTTTAAAGGTTGTGTGACAACCTGGATTAAGTGAATGCATGAAATTTTACGTGTTATAGTTTTGTTTAAGTGAATAATTGATTTCGCGGCGTCGCTAAATCACTGTTCATGGGGCACGATTCTCGAGGCACTATCCAACGTATAATATTTTGCGTATTTTTCAATTTAGTATAATTTCATTAATGTGTGTATGTGAATGAATAATTTTTCCAAGCGTTGGAAATTTTATTTGGGCTGATACGTGATTTTATCCGTATCTGAAATACATTATATGGGTGTTCCGAATAAATGGACAAATCCAGTAATAATTATTTTTATGCGTCCCAATAATTTATGGGAGTACTCATTTTTAATTATGGGTAGAGTTATTGAGCAAATTGGGTACAAATGAGGGAGTTTTCGGGCATGAGAGAGACCAAATAGGGGTATTAGTTTGTGTGTTGCTGATATGGGGAACCATCTAACTCTTTGAACCAATCAAAGGAGAGAATGGAGGGAATGTCGGCTGATGGTGGCATTGTGCTAAGCACAATGCATGGATAATCCCTAATGCCAAACATTCCTTCTTGAGAATTATTTTATGGGAGCTCGGGTCGTGCAACCATTTCCCCCATCTCCTGAAGTCACCCCCCAAGTCCTTCATCTCCTCCTCCTTGCACATCTGATCATATCCATCATCATTTCCCTTTGTTGTTGCAAGTAGAGAGAAGAACATAGAGAGAGAGTGCAAAAGAAGAAGGACTAAGCCCCATTCGTTCCCCTCTTCTCTATCTAATTCAAACTTCTGCCCATTATCAAGCATAAAAATAGAGAGAGCTAGTGGGGGAGGCAAGAGAACAAGAAAGCAAGCTACAAAAAACAAAGGAAGAAGAAAGAAGAGAGCTCGAGAGGAAGGAGCAGCGGGTGAAGGAAAAAGGAGAGGAGGAGAGGCTCGAGTGCAACAAGGAAAGAAGAAAAAGAGTCTCAAGCCAAGCCTAGCAAGTTCTATAGCATCTTGGAGGGATTACAAGAGGTAAACCATCAACCTAAACTCCTCCCAACTGATTTGGTCAAGAGTTTCTAAGTTTTTATGGTTTTTGGAGCTTTTAAGCTTCTGTTGTTGGGTTTGAGTTATTGTTGCGATTCTTGTTGTTGTTGTTTGTTTTGGATGTTTGTAAATGTTGTTAAGAGACTATGTAAGCTATTAACAACATCAAAGTGGAACAAAAATGAAAGAAATCCCTACCTTGGCTTAATGGAGCAAGAACATGGACTGTTGGACGAATTTAGAGGACCATTGTAGATATTTTCATGTTTGATAATTTTGGTTAATTCTATAAGTGTATGAATCCATATGAGTCTTATAGTTCATGTTGTAAGCTTTCCATAGCCTCTAAAATGACCTAATTCCGAGTTGTAACGAAGAAGTTATGAAGGTTTGAAGTTTGGGTGCCAAAACAGAGCTTGTTGGCGAGCTCGGCAGTTCATGGGCGAGCTCATATGCCCTAGGGCAAGCTCAGCCCTTCGGGGGCGAGCACACTTGTTCTAGGGGTGAGCTCAGCCCTTCGGGGCGAGCTCATTTGGTCTGGGCGAGCTCGACAAAGAGGAGGCAAGCTCATTTGGCTTAGGGCGAGCTCATCGTAAAGTGGGCGAGATCATCAGTGGGCGAGCTCATCATAAAGGTGGGCGAGCTCATCCTAAAGTGGGCGAGCTCATCAGTGGGTGAGCTCATCATAAAGGTGGGCGAGCTCAACATAAAGTGGATGTGCTCATCAGAAAGGAGGACGTGCTCATCAAAAAGGAGGCGTGCTCATCAGAAAGGAAAGGAGGGCGTGCTCATCAGAAAGGAGGATGTGCTCATCAGAAAGGAAAGGAGGGCGTGCTCATTAGAAAGGAGACGTGCTCATCAAAAAGTGGGCGAGCTCATCAAAAAGGTGGGCGAGCTCATGGGCGAGCTTATGGGCGAGCTCATCGGAGAGGTGGGCGAGCTCATCAAGAGAAAGGCGAGGATAGGAGCTCATCCGGGGCGAGCACAAGCTCATCTGGGGCGAGCACAAGCCCTATGGGGCGAGCACAAGCCCTCTGGGGCGAGCACAAGCTCATCCGGGGCGAGCACAAGCACAAGCACTCCGGGGCGAGTTCGTGTGCGATGCTGACCTCCTTTAGTAAAACGGACCTAACTTTCTCATATAAACTCCAAATTGGATGATTCAAGATGATCCGGAAAGCTTAGAGATAGACCTATAACATCCATTAATTAGAATTGAAATTTTCTAATTGGAGAAATTTTGAAATTGACCGTTTTTAGGGTTGTTGTGCAAACGGAAGGCGTCGGTCATGCGTGTGTGCAACGTGTAATGCTTCCGGCAATAAAAGACATTCTTCTAAGTCCTAAAACATGGATGTTATGAACTATAATGATACTTAGGATTAGCCAATGAGTATTAGATAAATCGAAGGGGCGTGCTAGGCGTACACAATTGCGTGTCGCTTGGGCGTTTGAATAGGCAAGGTTGGCGTACGGATGTGCAAGCATCGTAATGCCGTAACTTGTATGTATAATCTTATTTAATATCTTGTTTCTAATATGAATGAGACATTATAGAGTAGTATAAACCAATATTTGGTATCCGTTATGTCACTGATTGTTATGTGAATATGTATTTGCATGTGTAGGATATTAAGGAGCGTGTGTTATAATATTGTAGCAGACGCACCAGGAAAGTTTCCTAACGCTTGTCTAACCCTTGTGTTGGGCAAGTTCCCTAACTTCATTCTTTCTATATATTGAATGCAGGTTTCTTAAACTTACTCAACCCTTACATTTGAGCAAGTTTCCTATTTTATACAAATGTTTTATATTATTGCAAGTTTCATGACTCAAATCGAGCTATTACTTTCAAGTTATATTAGTGGATTAATTATTGTTGATTACTCCACCTCAAAGATAATTATTGATATTCGCACCTTGTGCATTTGAATTCATGATCTGTTGTTGGACTGTAAATGTAAGTTCTTCATTCATGAAATATTTAAGAAAATAGTCTACGCCATTTGTTTCGGCTAGACATGTACATGTTATTATTTTTAAAAGCTATCTGAACCGATTGTTGGTATAGATTCTTGGACTAAGAGAGCAACCCTTATTTAGGGGATTTTAATGTGTCGGTTGTCCGATACAGTCAGAGTTAAATGTTACGCATATACATAGGGTACTAGAGGTTGATCCCCTCAAGTACTACTGACGGGCCAGGCGTTTAAAAGGGTTAGTTGAATGACTGATCCTTTGGCCAAAAAGTTCATGGTCTATTGAACCACTCAACAGTAAATAATCAATATTCATTTCTTCATTTGAACTTTGATTATATTGTCAGCTATTTCTTCAATGTTCTTAAATTGTCGAATTATGCGATTGTTATTCTCATTCATTCATGATATATCTTTTCATTCATTTTAAACTTGCTGGGCAAAGTAGTTGCTCACCCTTGCTATATCATGAACCTATTGTAGTTAAGCCGGAGAGTTCCAAAGCGGACAAAGGCAAAGGAAAGCTTAAGGACTAGTTATTTGTACTATTTTGTTATGTAATCGTGGACTAATTTTGTATTATTAATATTTTCTGCGATGTATTTATTTAAGGTTATAGATCTTGGGACCGTAGTAAACCTTTTGTAATGAACAACATATGTTTATTTATTCCGCATTAGTTGATTTATGTTGTTTAGAGGTGGATGGATGTACTTTATCGTGAGCGCCAAATTCGAGGTATTGGTACCTGAATTTGGGGGTGTCACAAATAGTAAACATTACAATCTTTAATAATACTTATCTAATTAAACTAGACAAGTTTCATGAAGGTTCGACGTCGATTCGGTATCTCGGTCGCGACTTTAGACAGCTAAACACATAGGTTGTTCAATAAAACTTCATTTGGAAGCTTAATTATTAGTTTAAATAATTTATTTATTATTTATAACACTTTTAGAAGCTGAATGTTATTTTTAAATAATATTTATAAGCTTAGAAATATTTTTAAATAATTTTACAAGCTTAGGAATATTTTTAAATGATTTAATTATCATTTAGAATATTTTTAAAACATTAATATGTTACTTAAATGATTTATTTATCATTTAGAATAATTTTAGATACTTAAAATATTATTTAAATGATTTATTTATCATTTATAATATTTTTTAGAAAGATAGAATATTATTTAAATAATTTATTTTATCATTAATAATATTTTTAGAATTTATTTTATCATTTAAATGATGTAATTATTATTTATAATAATTTTTAAAACTTAGTTTAATATTTAAATGATTTAATTATCATTTATAATATTTTCAAATACTTAGTATATTATTTAAAATAATTTATTTATTATTTATAATAACTTTGGAAAGTTAGTAATATTTTTAAATGATTTAATTATCATTTAAACTAATTTAAATACATTAATATTATTTTTAAATCATTTATTTAATATATTTATTAAATAATTTAATATTTAATTAAATTTAATAATTATAAAACATTTTTTATCAGAATATTAAAAATTATTAAATATAATTAAAAATGAATTTTTTATAATTAATTATTAATTATTATGAATTATTTAATATTTATTTATAATTTATTTAATTATTTTTATTAATTTTTATTCAAAACCGTCGCAAAAGGGCTTTAGCGACGGACTGCATAGGACTTTAGGTTTTTGGGAATTGGATGAAGACTGTCGCTAAAGGTGTTCTTCATTGAAGAACAACCAATTGGTTAATGTTTGGGTTTGATTTTTGTTGGTTAATTTTTGAAGTTAATTGGGACTTTTGACCTTAAATTAAATCCAGCTGGTTAATGTTTTGGTTTTGATTTTTGTTGCTTGTTGTAGCCAACATGGCAGAGTATAACGACATGTATCAAACTAACACTAATTATATCACATGTTGGAAATTTGATTCGGTCAAACCACCATGTTCATGTTGTTCTTGAGTTTCTGGGTTACCCAGAAACTCAGCCAGTCATGGTTGGTCAACGAAGTTTGACCAATGATTCCGTTCCAGTTAGCTATTGTTTACGTGTTTTAATGCTTCAAGGTTGTAGTCTACATAGCATACTATAAGATCAAGCCAAGAAACAACACATATAATATCATTTAGGTACGATCTAGGCTGCTTAAAAGTTTGTCAGAACATTGTGAGAATGTTCTTCACGTTTCTGGGTTGCCCAGAAACCTGAACCCGTGGTCGGTCAACGGGTTTTAACCATTTATATCTCTCATCCTAGAGATATTTTAAACATTCTACCAATTGGATATTATAGCTAACATGGCATACTATCAATTCATGCTTTAAAGCAGATCTAACAAACAATTTAAGCCGATCAAATCGCCTGACAAAGTAGGTTGTCAGACTGTTCTTGACTGCCAAGAACAGTTTGAGTTTTTTTTATCAAATTTGACCATTTAAATGTTATGGATACTTGTTTAACCAACCCAGGTCATCAAATATCATGTTTACACATAATCCTAAACATCTAAAACATAAAATTATTGCAGGCTTGAAGATCTAGCATAAAAATTAGGGTTTTGCACCTTTTTCTTCAATTTTTAATTTTTGACTTCTGATTCTGATCTTTTGCTTGCAGAGGCTTGTTATGGTTTGATTAGTAAGTGTTTAAGCTTCAAAATTTCGTAGCTTACAAGATCAGATTAGGGTTCTATTTATACAACTTGCGTTTTAGGGTTTTTAGGTCATTTTTCCACATTTTGCCTCCACAAATATCCTAGCCTTGTTACTTGTGCTACTAGAAATCTGATCTTATTGTCCTACTTGTACTGGAGTGTGTTGAGCACAAGCTTGCACACTCCTAGCTTAATTTCTATTGGTTAAAGATTTCATTTTTGATTTAATTCTTACTAATTAAACTTAGATTTTTGCTAATCATGTTTAGGATGTTTAATTATGTTTAGTAACACCTTAATTAAGCATATATATCATAATTAAGATTTAATATTCCATAATTTAAAGTTTAGATAACCTAATTAGAATTAGGGTTTCATAATTAGGGTTTAGGGTTTCCTAATTCGTGAATTAGGGTTTAAATCTTTCAGTTAGGGTTTTAATCTAAGTTAAATGATTCCTAATTAATGTTATGATTTATTACTTAGAATCTAATTATATCAATTAGAATTCTTGTGTAGTAATTAGGGTTTTGATTTATCAATTCGGACAACTTTTATCAATTAGAGTTTTTTAATTAGGGTTTCTAATTCAATTTATCATTTTAAACCCTATTTAACTTATTTTAGATTTTTATCAATTAACATAATATTATATCAACCCCGAAGCACGACAAATCACTTCGTCATTTTCAAGCACGACACAACAACTTACCAAAATAATTTATCGAGACGCTTCTCGGTAAAATCGTCGGAAGCACGATAAATCATTTTGTCCGTGTAAGCACGACTAAGCAGCTTCGGAAAAAATTTTATTTGACCTAATTCTTTAATAAAATATACAATCGCATAACACAAAGTCGGAACAAGAAATTTTATTTAATAAACACATAATTTACATATACAAATCTTATTAGGGTTCGAAATATTACATTCACCCCCACTAATAAGAATTTCATCCTCGAAATTACAGTAGAGATTACAAAAACAAGTGTGGGTAGTTGTCTCGCATGTCACTACAAAAAAATGGGCCTTTAGCAACGATTTTTTGGGCAACGACTTTATAAGTCGTTGCTAAAAGTATATGTTTAGCAACGAAATTTGTCCTTCGTTGCAGATTGTGTCAGGCTTTCACTTTTTGCAACAAAATTCATAAGTTGTTGCAAAATTTCGTTGCTAATTCATTGGTGGGAAAAATTTTCGTTAGAAATTCGTTGCAAAATTTTGGGCCACTTGATTTCCTGTCATCGTGGGCAACAAAAGTATATTTAGCAACGAAACTTGTCCTTCGTTGTAGATTGTGTCAGGCTTTCACTTTTTATAACGAAATTCATAAGTCGTTACAAAATTTAGAAACAAAATTCGTTAGAAATTCGTTGCAAAATTTCTAACCACTTGATTTCTCCTCATCGTGGGCATCGAAAGTTTTTTTGTTGCTATATTTCGTTGCTTAATATGGACCACATTCATTGGCAAAAATTTTTATTTTCGTTGCATATTTTATACAATTTTTTGCAATGACTATTAAAATGTTGCCTTAAATTAAGATAATCCCAATAAGCATGTTTTTGTAAGACCATATTCGGTATTCAGAGAATTGTCAAAAAATATTCGTATTTAGTATTTAAAAATTATGTCCAAATGCGAAAAATATTCGTTTCTATTTTTTATTCGAATAAACAAATTATTCAAATATCCGAATTCGAATGTCAATCACCTAATAAACAATTTATTCAATTTATTTATAAAAAATAAAAAAACAATATTGACCAATTACTAACAAATCATAACCATTTAAAGTTGTAAAAATACATATCATAAATGGGAGACATATCAAATACATCATCATTCATAATTGATCATAAAAATCAATTAAAATTTACTAATATAAATTGTACATATAAGCTTTATAAATTGTACTTATATAAGTTGTTCCATATTATTTAATTATTTTTTGCTAAATTTAAATGTATATAAGAGAAAAGAGATACATATACTTAGGGGCATTCCCCAGATCGATACAAAATGTCAAGAATGGGAACTCAACATGACAAACAGTGAAACTCAGATTCTAAGACAATACAAGAGCATAAGGCCAAAACAGATCAAATGAGTATTGCATTGGACTTCAAGAACACTGCAGAGCATCCGACCAACAAAATAATAAACAGACGGAATGCTGACTGTGCATATTGGCCCGTTATTTTTACTGACGTGGCCCGTTATTGCTGACGTGGAGGATAGAAATGCCTGACTTAAAAATTTCCTTAAAGAAAATGTTTCTCACAAGTATCAAACTCCAAACCTCTCCAAACTAGAAACCTTATATTCCAACAAAAGCCACTAGATCAACTACCTATTATGCTAAAATTTATGTAACACTAATATTTAAACCACCTAACATCGTTTCTATGCATGTGAAGATGAGATAATACACTTTTTGGTCACTGTACTAAAAATTGTAATAATAATAATAATTGTAATAATTATTATTGTAATAATAATAATAATAATTAAAATAATAATAATTAAATAATAATAATTAAACTAATTAAAATAATAAAATAATTATAATAATTATTTTAATTATTATTATTATTATTTTAATTATTACAAGTATTATTATTATTATTACAATTATTAGTATTATTGAACTCTGGCAAAACTTTCTATTATAGTGACTATTTTTAATCATTGAACTCTGGCAAATCTTTCTATTATAAATATTTATTATTCGCTAATGTACTCATCTTTGTAATTTATTAGATCGATTCTTATACTTACCCATGGGTTTTTTTAAATTTAAAATTAATTTGATCGAGTCCTATAACAATAAAAATAAAAATCTGTCAAAATTATAAATTTTACTCGAAAAACATTGATACCCACATAACTAGTACAAAAAAAAACAAAAAAAATTTTGATTCAGTGGTTAAAAAAACTTTGAATGTAATTTTTATATTTAGGGTATTTAATTTGTAACTGCTTTATATTATTTTAGGGTATTTTAATTATTATTATTATTTTAATTATTATTATTAATACAATAATAATTATTACAATTATTATTATTATTAAAATTCCTAGTACAGTGGCCAAAAAGTGTATTATCTCATTTTCACATGCATAGAAACGATGCTAGGTGGTTTAAATATTAGTGTTACATAAATTTTAGCATGATAGGTGGATGGTTCAGTGGCTTTTGTTGGAATATAAGGTTTCTAGTGTGGAGAGGTCTAGAGTTCAACACTCATGAGCAACATTTTTTTTAAAATAAGTTTTAAGCATGGCAAGCCCAGCTCCACGTCAGCAAAAAATGCACAATCAGCATTCCGTCCGTTTTTTTGGACAGAAATTAAAAATTATGACCATTTTATAATTTTTGAGAGTACAATTATTCGATTGTAACAAAAAAAGTTTCAGTAACTACAATAAAAATCGGACCCTAGTACAATAACCAAAAAGTGTATTATCCCAACAACAAATAATGAAGAAACAAATTATGATAGACACTAATTTTTATTTTTATTTTTGCAAGTACACTACCAAAATAATAAGTCATTTCAGACTATTTGTATTTTCTCAGCCAAATTTTATTATGTACTGATTGCGTTTGATTTTTCTTTAATAAATTAGTAACCAATTTAATGAAAGTTGTTATAATCTTTTGTTTTAATTTTATGGACCGATAAAATGTTATTAATATTTTTTAGTTTTTTTTCGTAAAATTATATTACTAATAACATACTTCATTAAAAATTGTTCAAAAGTTTATATGTTTGTTTGAGTCATAATTGAATTCTACTTGTTTGTTTTATTATTTATTTAAGTATATGCATATGTGTGCTCACTACAAGAAATTGGGGCTCTTGCGAAGGAAATTTTGTGAGTGAATTGTTTCCTTCCCAAACAAGCCTTTTTTGTGAGGGACTAATGAAGAAAATTTTTATTTATGAAATAAATTTTATTCACAATATGTAATTAGTGACTATTATTTTGTTAGGGAAAAATTCTTCATTACTTTGCTTGAAGTAAATCTTAGAGAATCAATGATATATTTTCACAAAAATATTTCTAATTTAAATTAATATAAAATAATTTTTAAAATTTTAAGTATATATTCTATTAAAGGTACATGTTAATCATTTTAATTACATTAACTAAAGTTTAAAATTATAAACTATATTTGGTATACATATATACATAAATATTTTTAGAATTATATAGAGGTACAAATCATACGTTTACGAATAACTGAATGATATAATTTAAATATTTGGATAAGTAATATCAATATTATTGATGGAGTTATTGAGCATTTTTTTTGTGACAGAGTTGCACAAATTAATTATTAATACTACAAGTAACCGTTTAAAAAGTGGTCGACTTTATAATATAGATATATATATATACTTTCTACGAATGATGAATAATAAATGATTTTGACCCTTCACTTTAAATGACTTTATTACCTTGATTATCCTTATCTACTTCTGAACAATGTTGGAATTTTTTTAATAAATAAATAAATTTTTGAACAAACACCAGTACAAAACCATAAATAGACAACACTTAAAAGATGACGTTTTTATAAAAAAACGTTGTGGTATTTTTTTTTACAATATTTTTTAACAAAACGTTATAGATACATTTAAGAAAATATTATGTATTTGTAAGGGCAGTTTTTGGTTTTGAATAGATAAGGTTTAAAAAAAACGTTATCTATGTAAAAAACACGAGCAAAAAATAAAAAGGCAGAAGTGAAAATTTGAAATTAAAAAAGGAGCATACGATTGGGGTCGGTCACTTACTTCCTTCTAAGTTCTAAGCCACAACAATCCTATACTCAGACCTTATTCCTTCTGTCAATCGAACTGCCAAACCTTATCATACCTCTCAATCGAAGTCCTAGTGTGATTTCATACCTTATCATACCGCTCAATCGAAGCCCTAACCCTCTCAAGCCCTCTAGGTCCATCAATTTCATCTCAGATCTTGTTTATTTTCATTTCAGATCTTGATGATTTGAGCAGCAGTGCAGCCCTTAGCCGAGCTTCGAGTGCCATCTTGGGACTCTCCTTCTCCTTCACCGGCTTCACGCTGCCTTCTGAAGACATTGCCGATTCAAGGCCATTTACTGACTTTGTTGATCCGCTATGGATTAAGCATGCAGTACCGACCGCCTCTTGGACGGCGACGACGAATCGCGGGCATTTGAAAAAGCTGCAGTCGTCATCGACGGGGAATTGGAAACCGGAACTGTCAGTGATATTTGAGAATAGTGTGGTTGTGTCAGATGTAAGTAAACAGATGTCGATCAGATCTGACAAGAAGAAATCGTCCGTGAAACCCAAATCGAGGGTCAGATCTTCCTCCTACGGCGGTGATGAGTACGGGTAATTAATTTGTATTAGTGTTCTACTATGTATATGGGAACATTTGGTTCTTATGATTTCTCTTATAGTTGAAAAAACCCATCATTGCTCTTTCTTGCATCTTTTGCGTGCTCACTTGTATCTGCTTCGGTTGATACAAACTTGGTAAAAGTTAGATGCCTAAAGTGTGTCTTACATGAGATCATGCTGATTCATGAAATTTTGTATGGTTCAGTGATGTTCTAATTCAAAGAACTGAAATTTTCATGACTGAAGGAAGAGGTGGGAAATAAATAGTTATGCTGCTAATAGTGAAGTGCCATCAGGGGTGTCCATACCAGCTTAGTCTTTATGTTCAGTTGTTATTCATCTTCTTTGCTTGCAGCAATATCAGAAAATAACAACCCACCCGCACTTGATATGTACAACATTTCATCTTTATAGCTAGAGCCCAGCTCTTGATTGCGGATGGATTTTTAATTTCTATTAGAAGATAAAACTTTTCACCCAAACACCAGAATAAGAATTATTTTACCTGATTTTACTTTGATCCTCAATTTCAAGGCAAAGCTTTACACTATTTCTGCTTAAACTCTTGATGTTAATTGTATGTTGGTTTATCTTTTAAAACGAGGCTAGCATACTTTGGGCATATTTCAAGTTGATTATAAAGTATGCTTTTTGTATTAACATAGTTTTCTCTTATTTCAGGTGATGTTTCCTTCTACACTTCTTGGAACTGGAGAAAAGTGGACGTTGATGAAGAGCATTAGCGTGACAGAATATTTGAACTATGAATCAGGTGTGCTTTCTCATATGGATGTTAATATATTACTTGCTAACTAACAGGCCTGAGGTGTGTTTTTGTTAATATAAAATTTGTTGTTTAGCTCTATATTTTGTTAACAGCTTGCCAACCCCATTATTATATCTTATTACTAAGAGAATTTTTACGTTCATACATCTTATTTAGGCATCAGACACACTATTCACATGGAAGGACTTGCAAGCAAAATTAAACACCGAGTTGCTGAATAATTTGGGCAATTATGTTAATCGGGTCTTGTCCTTCATCGCCAAACCCCAAGGTTAGTCACCATTTTGTGGTTAAGTTCTGTTACTACATGCTTTTTTTTGAAGGTTCATTGTTCATTTATCTATTTCCTTAGGTTATCATTGGAACTTAAAAAACTCGAAGGATAATGAGCTGTAATCTAGAATTAATCCAGTTGTTCCTGGGTCATGTGAAACCTTACTTCTCACCCCACATGCCTTATCTTTATTACATTTCTCTCTACCTTCTATGGTTCCTTCACAGGACTAGGATATGGATCTGTAATCCCGGATGCTCCCAGGGCAGAAACTCATTTCTTAACAAAGTCATTGCGAAAAAGATTGGTAAATATGTGGAACAATATTTAGAGGACATGGAGAAGGTAATGATGCAACTCTGACAGAAGTTTTCTTGTCACAACTAAGTTTAACTTAATTGTTCTATACTGCATTTCATATTATGTGACATAGATTAAACTAAAGCAAGGACTTAAAATCGGAATGAGTATCTCAAGTGAAGGAAATGCATATCTACAAGTAAGTCTTTATATTGTAAATATATTGACTTTTGGAACTTGACTTCACATTTCTGTTTGTTAAATATTCCACTTTTAAATGTAGAATACCGAATTTTGGAAGCTGTGCAAGGAAGATGAAGCTTCCTACTCTATTATTATAAGAACTTCAGTTGGGCTGGTTTATTTAATAGCTTGCTTGTTAGAACCTTTCATGCCATCATTTACTATTGAGGTATGCATTGCATAATTTTATAAGCACAAGCCGTTTAAATTGATCTTTCACTGATTTTCTTCTGTTGTTATGCCAATCAAGGTACTAAAGCAACTCAACTTGTCTCCTAAGAATATATTATCGCTTTCTGATGAGAACGGAGATTTGGGCAGGGCAATTAAACCCTGGGATCTCTTACCTGCTAGTCATGTAATTGGGACACCTGCTCCTTTATTCAAAGAATTGGTATTTTTTTGATATCATCTCTACCATCACACACACTATCGTACATAGTGATGCCTTACACGGAGTTTCTTTAAATCCAATTATTAGAGTTGAGAAGACTACATATGCTGAGAAATATTTACTTTTTAAGAAGTTTAGCGAGTCTGGACTACGTCGTCTTGGTCTCCATGGTTTGAAGGAAATTGATTTGGCTAGACAATGGAATGAATGTGAACCATTTGCTGTAAGTTTATCCTAAACTTTTAATCTATTTTACAGTCTCTATATGTAATTATTTAACATGATTTATTAATTAGAAATGTTTGTCATCATCAATGTTAAATCTACATGATGTCATTGACTTCTTATACAATCGTTTTTCTTGCGTCTTGATATCTGCAGTGGTGGTTCTTTATTTTTATTTTGTTCAAATTTTGGGAAGGTAAATTCACCATTTCAGCAGATGTACTATCCAGTTATAGCAAACATATGCATATTCGTTAATATAATCTATATTATTCAACACGTGAGATTTCATGTCATTTTCTAAAAGTATACATGTTGATCTTGGGACCTATAAATTTTGATAGGAGATTGGTACAGAGAAGTGTTGAGGGGAGTTTAGGTAACAAGAATCCATCACATGTGATTATGCCATGATGACAGACAAGTTGGTTATGGACTTTACTATAGTAGTCAGTCTCACTGAATGTTTTACTGATTATAGTATTTTAAGCAGAACAGTTATTTTTTATTTATAAGGAGGGCAAGTATTGGTTATTGACACAAATTTTTTAGGAACTAAATCGAACCGGCAGGTAGGACTGCCCAGACTGGGAACTGGACAACAAAACGATCCGGAGAAGAAGATAATGGCCCTAAAACCCTTTGTTGATCGACTTGGGTATGTTGCGAATTCATGAAGTATTGTTCTATTTGGTCAGATTGTTGTCAGAGTATTCACTTTGAATTCTTAATGCAAGGTACTTTTTGCTCAGGTATGATAATGTTCCTCTAGAAATTAATAAGTTGAGGTGCAGGATACCCTGGTATTGTCACACGGTAGCGTAAAAGTTTAAACAGTTCAGGTGAACAATAAAGCTGGTATTGGTTTGTTTCTAGATCTTGTCCTGAAAGTCTATTATTTATTAATTTCTAATTAGGTTAATAGACCTGTTCATGGATTATAAATAAAATAATAGCAATAAATACGAATTCATGTGTAATTAAATCTATGATATCTGTGATTATAGCTAGCATCTTTGGGGCATATACTGTATGGAAATTTGTCGTCTCAAGAAAAGTTTTTCCACATTGACTAATAGCCTCAACTTTTCCATAATTGTTATCCTTTCTATATAGAAATCTAAACATTGTTATTTAAGATTGTGTGATAGTATTTAAGATTGTGTGATGCTTGTGGTTGTTGAATGTGACTGAATTCTGACTTGAGGTCAACACATAATAATAATCTACAAGTCTTGTAATAGAAAATATGTTTACTACTATGCTTACTGAAATTAATTCATGAAATGGCCGATTAAGATTCCAATTTTTTCTTGTAACAAAGCAATCATATAGTCGCACTGAAGGTTCTTTTTCTATTTGGATTTGTAGCAAAAGATATTGTGATTGCCTATTTGTCTTTTTCTGCTTATGAGCAATACGGTGTACATTAGTACCACGTAGCAACGCTATTGTCTTTGATTTTGGCATTAAGTGCCTCTGGTGACCTATTTGCTTCATTTTCCTGACTTGCTATTATTTTTAAATATGTGCAGGAAGACTGCTTTTACGACCTGCCTTACAATACTGGGCATCAAATTTTCGTGTTACGTTTACGGAAGACAAGGGACGAAATTATGAAGTGTACTCTCTCTATATATGTAGATGTATTCTTTGATTGAAGAATTGTGGTAGCTTTAGATGGTTAATTGTAAAGATAATGAATGATTATGTAGTGGATGATTTTATTAAGTTAATAATATTTTAGTTTTTTGTATTTTTGCCATTATTTGCGATGGGGACATTGAGCCAGCCAGGTACACAAAAAGAATGTCAAATTTTGATTTGGCAACAATATAATTCATTACCAAAGCATTCTACAAGTTTTAATATAGCAACAATTTTTTATACATTTAGCAACAAATTTTCGTTGCTAATGGCATTAAAAATATAATATTTGGCAACGAAAAATTAACCTAATAACAAGGAGAGGATATTGTTGCTAATACTAAAATAAAAGGTAACATTTTTTATCGTTGCAAATCATATCAACTTTCATTGCACATATAAAGAAACGACAACATATAATGTCGTTGCTAATCGACGACTTTCGATGCTATTGAAAAATAACCAGCAACAAACATTTTCGTTGCTGATTCAGCATAATGTCGTCAAATAATATAATCAGCAACGAAAATCGTTGCTAAAAAGTTTACATTCCGCAACGAAAGCAAGCTTAGGCAACAATTTTCATAATTTACTGCAATGAAAAACGTCGTTGCAAAATAGTGTCAATTGCAACGAAAATACATGGCGTTGCAAAAAAAAAAGAGTTCATTTCGTTGCCAATTAGCAGGCTTTTGCAACGAAATGGGGTTTTTAGCAACAAAATTTTAATTATTCTACAACAATACATTTTGTTGCTAAAGGATCGATGTCTCTGTACGAAAGCCAAATTTCGTTGCAAAATGTATTACTTTTGGCAACGAAAAAAATACGTTCGTTACGGAATAATTAGCAACGCTCATTGCGCAACGAAAGACGCAACGACAGTAAAGTCATTGCCAAAACCCTTTTGCAACGAAATTTGACACCTTTAGCAATAAAAATCGGTTGTTGCTGAAGCCCCATTTTTTTGTAGTGTTTTACTCTCGAGCTCCCACGTAGCTTTCTCTATATTTTGATTCCTCCAAATAACTTTGACTGAAGGTATCACTTTATTTCGTAGATTTTGTTATTTCCTATCTATGATTTCAATAGGAACTTCTTCATATGATAGATCTTTCTCGATCTGAATAGGCTCGTAATCTATAACGTGTTTATAATCGGGTTTGTATGGTCATAACACGGACACATGAAACACGTTATGAATTTGTTCTAAGTCAGGAGGTAGGGCGACCTCATAGGCTACCTCACCTATCCTCCTCAATATCTGGAATGGTCCAATGAATCTCAGACTCAATTTGCCTTTCTTGCCAAAATGTATTTTGCCTTTCCATGGTGACACTTTTAAAAATACGTGACTACCAACATCGAAATCTTGTAGTTTCCTGTGTTGATCCGCATACTTCTTCTGTCGATCTTGAAATGCTTGCAATCTTCCTCGTATAATTCGAACTACCTCAGCGGTTTGTTGAACTATTTCGGATCCTAGTATTTGTCGCTCACCGACCTCGTCCCAACATAAAGGCGTACTACATTTTCTTCCATATAAAGCTTCAAATGGTAGCATTCTTATGCTGGCATGATAACTATTATTATAGGCAAACTCTACCAAAGGTAATTGATCTTCCCAACTTCCCTTGAAGTCCATGATGCAAGTTCGCAATATGTCCTCCAATGTTTGAATTGTTCTTTCACTCTGATCGTCGGTTTGTGGGTGATAGGCTGTGCTTACTGTCAACTGGGTTCCTAAGTGTTTCTGGAGACTTGTTCAAAAATTTGAAGTAAATCATGGATCTCGGTCTGATACTATAGAAACAGGGACTCTATGTCTAGAAATAACTTCATTGATGTAAAGTTTGGCTAACTGGTCAAGGCTGAAGTTAACTTTTATGGGTAGAAAATGAGCTGACTTGGTAAGACGATCTACAATTACCCAAATGGCATTGTGACCTTTCTGTGTATTTGGAAGACCTACTACAAAGTCCATGGTAATATGTTCCTATTTCCACTCAGGAATTTCTAAGGGCTGTAGTAATCCACTCGGTTTCTGATGTTCAGCTTTAACCCTTTGACACGTTAAACATTTACTTACCCACTCTGCTATTTCTCTTTTCATGTTAGACCACCAAAAGTGTCGGCTTAAATCTTTGTACATTTATGTACTACCTGGATGCATGACGAACTTAGAACTATGGGCTTCATTTAGTATTTCATCTTTTAGTTCTTGTACTGAGGGTACCCAAATTCTATCCTCGTACCTCAGTACCCCATCCTTGTCTATTCTTTATTTGATATTCTTTTTATGAGTTATTTCATTCTTACAATTCTGACACTCTTCATCAGTCTCCTGTAGTTCCTTGACTCGATCCAATAAAGTCGAACTTGTGACAACCCGGATTTTCGAGAATAATTATAATAAGAATTTAATATAGAATAATTCTTATTATGATTCAAGTTTGAATATGTATGTGTTATATATATATATATTTATGTGAATTATTTGGTGAGCTTAATATGTATATATATAAATGTGAAATATATACATAGATTTGGAATGAATGGGTTAATAGTTAATTATTGTAACGATCCCGTGCCGTGGGTAGCTTGGTAATTCGAGCTTATAAATGTTATTGAATAAAATAGACTTTTATTAATAATATTATGTGTTAAGCGTTTAAAGGTTATAAAATAACCTAGATTATGTGGTTGCAATATTATAAAGTGTTGTTACTTGGTATGAGTTATTAACATGATTCCGGGTTAATACCGCTAAAACACTATCCACACCAAAAACGTCTTTTTCGTTTATTTCGACTTTTCTTATTTTCACCAAAGTGATAATGTGGAGGATTAATAATCCAAGTGTTAGTTTTTATTTGAGCTAATTTGGGATTTAATTAGAAGCTCCAAATTGTTTTAAGGGTAGCCTAAACCCATGGACTGACCCAAGACCTAACCCCATGACCCATGACCCATGACCCATAAGGGAAATGGCTTACATATCAGCTGAACATTTGGAGGAGGAAGAAGAGTACGGGAGGAGAGGAATGAGAAGGAATAAGAACATTTGGGTAGAAGCATTTTCTGCATTTGGGAGAGGGAGAAGGGAATAAAGCAAATAGGGAGAAGAGAAGGGGAGGACCCGAGCCCTAGGAGAAGCCAATTCCACCTTCCCATACATGGGGAGCTGATTTCATGCAAGGCATGCTCAGCTCTTCCTTCATTCAAGAAGCCTTGGTTGATTATAATCTCCTTCTATAAATGCTCCTCCCTTGCCATTCATCCATTCCTTTCCATTATTGCTTATTTAAAACTGAAAATTGAGAGAGAGTTGTGAGAGTTGGTGTACGGGTGAATTGAGGAAGGAGAAAGATTGTTCTAGCAGCAGTAATCAATCCCTTTAACATCCTAGAAGAAGCTTCAGAGGTTAGTAATATAGAGCCTAGCTCATTTCTATTATTGTTTCAAGTTTCCAGTTTGCTTTGATTGCTTTGTTGGAGTAAAAGTTACTGAAATTGTTTGGTTGATAATGAACATGTATGAATGTTGTCAACCTTGTAAAACCTTATTAATAATCAATGACAGTGGAACAATGAATGAGAATCAAAACCTATGCATAGGGAGCAAGAATGGACTGTTGGACAATTATGGACTGATTGGGACAATTTATGTACTTTGATGAAAATTTAGTTTATGGTTTGTTGTATGCTTGGTTGTGTATGTCCATTATGTGTTCTAAGATTGTGGGTAATGATTTCATTTGGAAATATGGACTAGAACATAATTAAACTCTACTCCAATATGAGTTTCTAAGCCATGCCCACAAACCATTTGATTTAATGTCCAAGAGAAGAAATTCTCTAAGAACTTGAGAACTAGGTGTTGATTAATTGATGAAAGGATGTTATGTTTCTTAGCTTAGCAATAGAAGCATGTTTTAAGTCATATTGACTTGTTGCATAATAGCTAAGACACAAGGAGGAAGGATGAATTGGCCAAACCTTGAGTTTCGTTGAAAATTAGTTAGCCTAGGCTCTTTGGAGCCACTTTTTCATTTTATTAAAGAGTCTATAAGATTATGAATCCATGAGGGTTTTGTAGTTCATGTTTTAAGCTTTCCATAGCCTCTGAAATGGTATAATTCCGACTTATAACGAAGAAGTTATGTAAGTTTGAAAGTTGTGTGTCAAAACAGAGCTTGCTGGTAGGTTAAAACCGAGGCATCCAGGGGGTTCCTCGCCGAGGCGAGATTGTTTAGCCCAGGATTCTCGCCGGGGCGAGATCCCTGTGTAGGCATCCAAGGGGTTTCTCGCTGGGGCGAGAGTTTTACCCTAGGATTCTCGCCGTGGCGAGATCCCTGTGTACCAGTTTTGCGATTCTGACCTCCTTTAGTAAAATGGACCCAACTTTCTCATACGAACTCCAAATTGGATGATTCAAGATGATCCGGAAAGCTTAGAGATAGACCTAAAACTTTCATTTATTAGAATTGAAATTTACTACCTGGATAAATTCCAAAGTTGCCATTTTTAGGACTGTTGTGCATTTAGAGGCAATCGGAGGCCGCCGGGCATGCACGTATACTTGTGTAATGCTTCTGATGATATAAGATGGTGTTCTAAGTTTTAAAACATGAATGCTATGTATGATAATGATACTTAGCATTATCCGATGAGTATTAGATAAGTCGAATGAGCGTGCTAAGCATACACAAACCCATATCGCTTAGGCGTTCGAGTAGACAAGTTGGGCGTATGGGCGTGCAAACATCGTAACGCCGTAACAAGTGTGTATACCCTTGTTCAAAATTTTGTTTCTAATAATAATGAAACATGATAGAGTGTTATAACCCAATTTATGAGCATGCTTAGCACATGCAAAAGAGGCGAATTAAGCGGGTGACGTGTAAACGTCGAAACGCCGTGTCAGGTATTAATGTAGTTAAATAGTGTTTCAATTCAAATGAAATGGACATTATAAGTTATAAAGTGGGGTTTTATAAACCAATGAGCATAGATGATGATGATGGCCGTAACATTTTCAAACGACGCGACACCAAGAAATGTTTTAGTGTTAATCGCATTAATTGTCAATAATGCGCGAACAATATGGTTTAAGAATTATTATTAATGTAAACCATTATATGAAGCCTTTTAGTGGCTAATTGGTGTTTTATTGTTAAATAAATTGTGTAGGATATTGAAGGACGAGCCATCATAATTTGGCAAGGAACGCTTAAGGCGAGTTCTTTCAGTAACTTGTTGACTTGTTTAAATGTATTGATGTACATAAATTGAATGCTAAATCTTCTACTGTTGTGTGAATTATTTGCGAGCATGATTAAAGTGTGCACAATGTGCAATTATGTGACTATATTGTTCAATGTGGAACTTGAATTATTGTAAACATATAATGTGAGATGCATGAAGTATGCTATGAGATGCATGATGCATATATATAGATGAATTACATAAGATTTATAACGCATGAGTAAGATGCATAGTATGAAAATCATGATGCATGGATAAAAATACAAACTTATGTGTTACGTGAAGCATGAAATGTGAAAATTGTTAGTTCTTGCTGAGCCGACGTGCTCATTCTTGCAAAAATAAAACTTTTGCAGATTTACGATGCAATGCAATTATCTTGATATCGTGATGATAAGGATTAGAGGCGCAGGGATTCAAGAAGGTTGCCAAATGTTTCTTTATTGTAATTATTTAGCTGTGATGACAGTGTATGATGTGCGTGAATTTGACTATGCAAACTTTGAGTTAGAAATGAAGGTTATCCATTATAGTATTTAAGATGTGATTATGTTAGTTACTTATTATAGTAAACTAGAAGGATGACAATGATGTACAAAGGACATTTTTATAACGAATGTATACTTGTTGAACAACTTTGTGAATATTCAGAGATTGAATAAAGTCAGGACCTGAACCTTGCGCTCATATAGAAGTTTTTGTAAATGATCAATCGTATTTATTCAACCTTGATCATAAGTGTTTGAGTTAATGTCACGAAACCTGAGATTGAGAAGAGTTTGAGGTAATAATTGTTAAGGCTTGCATTGATGCGAACTGTTATATATACAACAAGAGTAGTATTAAATTGGTAATGATTATTAAATGATGTTTTAGTTATGGTTCCGAGGCTTGGGACGACAATATTTATATTATATCAATGTAAATCTGTTATTATTCCGCATTAAGTTATTGCTAGATTGTTATATGTGTGCCACAGTGATGCACCGAATTCATGGATAAGGTAACCCGGATTTGGGAGCGTCACGGAACTACTCTCCACAACGCATAACTTCTAGGTAGAATTAACTGGAACTCTTACCTCAATCTCAAGTTTGTCAAACTCTTTTATCAGTACCTCGTTGTTGGTTATTACATTCAACTTTTTTTGGTTCTTCCTACTTAATGCGTCTGCTACGACATTGGCTTTCCCGAGGTGATATAAAATTTCACAGTCGAAATCCTTTATCAACTCGAGCCATCTCCTCTGTCTCATGTTTAACTCCTTCTGTATGAAAATATACTTTAGACTTTTGTAATCTGTGTATATCTCACACTTCTCTCCATACAAGTAATGCCTCCAAATTTTGAAGGTAAATACTACAGCAGCTAACTCAAGATCATGCGTAAGATACCTCTTCTCATAATCTTTGAGTTGTCGTGATGCATACGCAATCACCTTCCCATGTTGCATCAACACACAACCTAATCCCTTGTGTGATGCATCACTATAAACGACAAGGCCTCTTGTATCATCTGGTAAAGATAACACAGGTGTCATGCTCAATCACTTCTTCAACTCTCAGAAGCTTTCTTCACATTTATCCGTCCAGACGTACTTTACCGTCTTTCGAGTTAAATTGGTTAGCGGGGTCATTATTTTTAAAAAATCTTGTATAAAACGCCGATAGTACCCTGCTAAACCGAGAAAACTTCGTACTTCTGTTAGAGTTGTTGGTTGTTCCCAATTCAGAACCGTCTCTATTTTTGCTGGATCTACTGCTATTCCATTCTTGTCAATCACATGACCTAAGAACTATTAATATTCAATAATATATGACTTCTATCTATCAAAGGTTCACAGTATCCCATAACACATACTAGTATCCCAAACACTTCAGGATTCATTCTCATCCAATTTCATTTAATATCTCAATTAATACATTAATCTAAGCTTTAAACATGCACATGGTAACATAACATGGGCACAAAGAAAGAATAAAAATTTTATTTTCTGTTCCACCGCCGAAGCGGTGGTTTCCTTTACAAAGTTCCCGCCGGGGCGAGGCTACCGCCGGAGCGGTAGAAATCAGTACAATTTGGGTGCCGGGGCGAGGACATCGCCGAGGCGGCAACTTTAGTTCATTTATACCGCCGGGGCGGTGGACCCGAAACTCAGTTCCTGCAGTTCGCTAAGAACACAAAAAATGCCAAATTTGGCCAAAGTTTTTCACAATTCACTGATTTAATTACTACCCCTTCATCGTATGTGTTATAAAATCAAAACCCAATATATACGAAATGATTTTAACATCACCGAGAACCTAAACAACCAATTTAAAGGCTAAAAATTCACTGTTTATACTTTATTATCATGTTTTGATATAGTTAACGTAATCAATCATCGTGAACTCGTTTCTTAACCAAATCAATCCGTTTAACTTTCATTTTCTTTGTTTTTATATGCATAAACATAATCAATTATCAATTTAACTGATTAACATGCAAAACAAGCATTAATTTCATACATTTAAGCCATATTCGTATATAACTACTCTGTAAATTCCAGAACTCTAATATAAACATGATTTCATGGATTTAATTACTCTAAATCACATATAAATTATATAAAATACATTTATTCATGCTTACAAACATCTAACATCAATTTATTAAAAAATTTAGCCATAGAGTTTACTTTACAGAAAACTTAAAATATACGTTCATGGAATAAACTTAAAAGAACATAATTTAAAGTTTGAATTCAAGGAATTACCTTGATTGGTGCTTAGATTATGCAACAAATGAATGGATTTCTTCTCAATTCTCTAATTCCTCTCAAAATTCTCTCTTTTTCTCTCTATATCTCCAACTCAGGCTAAAAAAATAATAATAATGTGTACTGAATAAACTGACAGAACATGGTGTCAATTAAGGCCTTGTTTATTTAATTCAACTCCAACTCCCACTAAGGCCTTGTTTGGCTAACCGTTATAGGCTCCTTTTTGGTTTATTTTAATAAATTGCTTATTATATAGTTTAATGTCACATATTTAATTAACTAAATAATCTCATTTAAATCAATTAAATAAAATAGAATAATATTACATTAAATCACATAGTCATAGAAATTAAAATTCTCCTTTATTAATAATGACAAATTATTAAATCTCTAATTAAGTATTAAATTAATTAGAATAACATTATGCTTATTTAAATAATGCATTTAATCAAATAAACTCAATTAAACACATACTTTGAATATAAAAATTCTCCACATCAATTTAATTAATGTAACACATATAATTAAATTAATCTACCACAAATTCATCAATTAATTATTTAATTCAATATTTAAATCATCGAAAAATATTTATTTAATTCAATGAATATTTAAATTAAATTACGAAAATCTCATTTGTCACATCTTTCCTCCCTTAAAAGGATTTTGTCCCCAGAATCATGACTCAATTAATTCGTCCCATTACATTTTCCTCCTAACCACCCGATGATGTCCCCGTGTAATTTATTTTTGGAATTGGTTCCCTTTTTCGATTTTTTTTATTGGGGAATTGATTATTTTGATTATGGTATAACCCGTACAATCCTAGATTTATATCTAGTAATGAGGGGGTCCCACCGTTTGGCCGTTAAGGGATTCTAACGAATTGAATCGCCTGATAGCTAATTGGGGTTATATTTTCGGTTAAATCCCGCCTACATCATCAACGGATTTATAGGGATCTGGGTCTATGGATCTTGTTTCCTCGATCTTGGATCCTTTTGGCTAGATCTGGATGATGCGTAGTTGTCCCTCGATATGTTGGCTTCGATTGTTCAATTAAAAGGTAAGGGTATATATATATATATATATATATATATATATATATATTAATTAGCCCGCCGCGATTTTAATTATGTGAGCCTATGAATGGAGTCAAGGCATTAAACATCACGTTTTATGTATCTTGACGTAATTCCCACGAAGGACGTTTTCTCTTTGTAATGTTGTGATGTGATTGTTTGTACATGTAAATTTGGGCCTTAAAACGATATCGAGGCTCCATCTCGAGAAAATCGGGTTTAAGGCCCCGTAATAGTGAAAATTTTGATTGTGGGTAGTAAGACAACCTTCTAAAATTTAGTCGCTCCAGGGTAGTAAGACAACCTTCAGTTAAAATTGAATGTAACAAAGAATTTCGATTCTTATTTGGCAAAGGGTTTGAAAACTATGTTTTCCAAAATGTCACCCCAAAAGGTTTTTTTTAGTCGAAAATCAACGCTAAATTAAACCTTTTCTTCAAATCTGATCCCTCGCGCATAGGTCTTCAGAATAAACACAATTCTCACGATTTCGACTCAAAGTTAGGTAGATTTTATCCAAAGTCACACACACACACTTTACACTTAGAAAAACATTAGGATGCAGTAAACGTGTTTTCATGGAAGTCGGGGGGTGCCTAACATCTTCCACTCACTTAAGCAAGCCCCCGAAATCTGTGAATCTCGGTTTCAAGACCAATTTTACGGTGTCACATAATAGACCATGTGACGCCCCCAAATCTGGGTTACCTCAACCTCGGGTCTGGTGCTGTAATGCCCAGGAATTTTTAAAATCTTGTACAATTTATTGTAACATATGAAATTCGTTTTATTTAATTTAACGAATTTAATTGGATCCATGTGGGTATTATTATTTAATTATATAAATACGTGGTCCAATAATTTTCTGTGCATTAAAGGGATTCACTGATAGTTAAATAAATTAGTGGGTTAACCCTAAGAATTTATTTGCAAGAAAATTTGGGAAGTTAATGAATAATTTTATCATTATCAGATTAAACAATTCGAATAAAGAATTTTGGTTAAAATAAATATTTTAAATAATTAATTAATTGGTTTAGTTATTTAATTTAGAATATTAGAAATGCCATGTGGTTAATTTTAAATTGGGTCATTAATCTTTTATTTAGATTGGCCCATTTCTTTTCTCCTAAGTTGAACCCAAATTTCCTTTTATTTCCTATTGGGCTGAGTCCATATTTTTAATTCCCTGTTGGGCCAAACTATATTATAAGCTGAGCCCATTCCTTATTTTTTTCCAGTCGGGTTAGGTAGTGGAAATGGACCGGGTCCATCGGATCAGGTTGGATCCGTTTCTTGTTGAAGCAATCCATCAGCAGCTTAATTGGGATAACTGATCAAAGAGAACACTCCTACGCCTAGACCCTCAATTCAGACAAACAGGGAAGAAAACCTATCAAGACCTAAACCCTAAAATCGAACTAGCCTCTCAAATCGAACGGAGCAAAGGGAGAGGGGAAGGGGCGCGACAGGTCGGCGTGTGTGGGGAACCGATTGACAGCACGGTAGCGTGGGAGGACCGGCGGCTACCAAGGGATTAACCAACGGGCGAAGCGGTGAAGGCGTCAACGACCGAATGACCACCAGTTGGACCACAGGTTCGAGGAAATCGGCGATTGGACGGTGAAAAGGGGGGGTACGATGCTCGAGGTCCTGCCGGCGAAATCGCAGCTGGGTTGATGTGAAACGATCGACAGCCAGTTTCTCCTCAAACCCTCAGGTATTGTCCGAAGCAATTAGGGTATTAACCACAAATTGGGCAAACACTGCCCTATAAATTGAGACCCCAACCCTGAAGCTGCCGATTCCTTGAATTGGTGAGTTCTCAATTAGAAGATCGAGTTCCAAATTAGAAAATTAGGGTTCAAGTGAGAGAGGGAGCAGGGGTGTTCGATCGTGGGTTTCAATTGGGGTGAATGTCCCAAGGTTACACCGTTTATTTCGGTAGAAGGAGGAAGATTGCAGTCCGATCATTAGCAAGGTAGTGACTGAGTAGCTTTAATTTAAATTTTTGTTTCTCTGTATTGGGCTATTGCTTCTCTGTATTGGGAATACGTTATTCCTTTGTATTGGTTTAATCATTTTTCTGTGATTGGGATTGTATTGTTCCCCTGTTTGGGACTGTACTATTGTGGGATTTAAACATACAGTAGCATTGTGTTGTGTTGATTTGTACCACTGTGATAGTTCTTAGTTGGCTTGTATAAATTTCCCCTCCTTCGTACTCGAATTGGTACTGTCAACTGTGGGTATGGTATTGAACTGAAATTTTCTTGCATTAGGTTGGTTCAATCAGTTAAGAAACTGGTAATGGATTACCTTTGTTGTGGGTTGGTTTATTTTGAGTTGGGAAATCTGGGATTTGGTGATTTTGTATTAAACTGTATTTCTTTGAATTGAAACTCAAACATTGTATTATATTGATTGAGTTTGAAAATCTGGTATAGTACTGTGTAGTTCCTTGTTGAAATTTTGGGTATACTGCTTGGTTGGAACACTGTAGATTCAAGAACCATAAGGTTCGGCAACACACTTTTGCCTAGGAACTAAGCCAGTGTCGATTTTTGATACGCCCACAAAGTGCTCGACGAAATGTCTATGAGGACCAATGCGTAGCTTTGCCCAGTTTGTTGATCCATGGCTTGTTAGGCTCAGGTTTCATTAAGCCTATAAACTAGTGAAAAGTTGGTGGCTGGGAATCGGTTGATAAATGATAAGTTATTAATAATTATTTATCCATAAATGATAAATAAAATAATAAGTTCTAAATTATTATTTAGTTAATATTAAATAATAATAAGGATTAATGAGATAATTAACTACTCTTTACCAATACCCAATAAATAAAGATTATAAATATTTAACTATTATTTAATTAATATTAAATAATAATTAATAAAGTTAATAAAATAATTATTTATTATTTATCAATGAATAATAAATAAAGATAATAAATATTTAATTATTATTTAATTAATATTAAATAATAATTAATAATTCAATTATTTATTGTTTATTCTTAAATAAAACTAGTAATTTAATTATTTATCCTTAAATAATAGATGAAGCCAATAAATATTTTGTTATTGCTTAACTACTAATCAAGTATGAATTAATTTAATAATTTAATTATTTGCCAGTAAGTATTTAATTATTATTTAATTAATATTAAATAATAATTAAGTATGAATAAGATTAATAAAATAATTATTTATTATTTATCAATGAATAATAAATAAGGATGATAAATATTTAATTATTATTTAATTGATATTTAATAATTAAGTATGGATAAAGGTAATAAAATAATTACTTATTATTTATCAATGAATAATAAATACCGATAATAAATATTTAATTATTATTTAATTAATATTAAATAATAATTAAGTATGAATAAAGTTAATAAAATAATCATTTATTATTGAGTAATAAATAAAGATAATAATAAAGTTAATAAAATAATCATTTATTATTGAGTAATAAATAAAGATAATAAGAACTTAATTATTATTTAAGTAACAATAATAATAATTAAGTATGGATATAGCTAATGCATTAATTATCTAATTAATGGTGGATAAGGGAAATAATTTCGTAATTACCCTTGAAAGAGAGTAATAGCTTAGTGTAAATAGGACTTAAATAACCTGTTTATTTGTTACCACTGTAAGTTAGTAATGCATTAATCAATTTATTATTTAGTGTTGTAAATAATAACTTGGGTTATTAAATATTGTTAAGTTGAATATCTAATAAGCATGATTAGTTATTGAGATAATAACTAAAGGTCATTAAGTAATTTCTGATTAGCACAATATTGAATAGTAAGTTATTGTTAATGTAGCTAATAAAATGCGAAGTGTTTATTTTGCTAAGTAAATCGCGTAAGTGAGTGTATCGATATACGGTATGCAATGCTAATGGATAAACCAACTTTATCAACTGATAGGTTATCCACGGTCAATTAATTAAAGCTAGGATTTAATTGTAGCTGAGCAAACAGGCAAGTTCTCTATTCCGAAACTTTGATTTTTGCAAGTTCTACCTTACCCAACTTTTACATTGAGCAATATTTCTAAACCTTATGCATTATTTTTAATTCATGCAAAAGGTATATATTATTGCAAGTTTTTCTTTAAGCTTGAACCTTATCTCCAAGCATGCTTTAAGTGGTCTAATTACTTTTAAAATTATTCCACATCTATGTATTCATTGGCATTCGCCCTTGTGCATTGAATTCGTATATTTATTTAAGTTCAGAAATTTATGAACTATTCATGGTTAAGTCTGAACCCTTGTTCGGTCAGGCAAGTATGTGAAAATCTTATAAGAGCTATCCGAACCAATCAAAGGTAAAGATTCTTAGACTGAATGAACACCTCTTTTATTATAGGGGAGTACCCCATGTACCGAAAATAAGGTACAAATAGCAGAGTTAAATGTTATGCATACACATAGCGTACGCGAGGCTGATCCCCTCAAGTACTCATTCTGTAGCCAGTAACCAGAGGGTCAACTAGCTATTAACTCCTCTGGAAGTTATTGTTCAAAGTCTATTTGACTATCAATTGTTCTAAAAGCATTTATTGTTATTGCTTCTGATAATTATATTGTTGAAATCTTTTTCTATATTCCCTTCATCATGATATATCCTTATTGTTGTATTTTAAACTTGCTGAGCAAACTCGTTGCTCATTCTTGCTATCTCATGATTTTATTGCAGCTAAACCCGAGACGTCAGGGAAGAACAAAGGAAAAGAAAAGATGAAGTAATAGACTTCATGTAGCAGATTTTAGATTTGCGTATAGTCAATTTCTGTTAATGTAATTTAAACCCTAACTTTTATTTAGGGTATGGATTTGTGTAAGTGTTTAAGGTTTTTCGTATTCTGGGACTAGTAACACCTTTGTAATGAACAATGTATGTTTATTATATTCCGCATTTTAGTTACCATATGTTGTTAGAGGTGAATGTTTGCAGTGGATCGTGATGACCGGATCCGGGTATTTGGAGACCCGAATTTGGGGGCGTCACAGGTGCATCACGATACATCTCATTCTACACTTGTCAACAACTTATTGCGGAATAATAAAAATATTAACATTGATATGATATAAATATTGTCGTCCCAAGCCTCGACACCATAACTAAAACATAATCTTACTACAAGAATGTAATTACAATGATATTACAACAAATCCTAATCTAGTACCAGGCACGAAAACCTTAAATAAAACACTTATGACCAAGGTTGAATAAATACCATGATCCTTTACAATATCTCATGTGTGAACGCAAGGTTCAGATTCTGACTTTATCCAATCCCTGAATATTCGCAAGGTTATTCAATAACCAATACATTCGTTATAAAAATGTCCTTTATACATCATCGTCATTCCTGTAGTTTACTAAAGCAGGTAACTAACATAGCCTCATCTTACTACTATAATGGATAACCTCCATTTATAACTCAAGGTTTACATAGACAAATTCACGTACATCATATACCGTCATTGTCGACGCCGATTTTCGTCCCTTTCCGATTTTAGCCTTTTGATTGAATGATTTTTGGAAAAGGTCGGCATTAATGTCGACGGGGTTTTGAAAGATCGTTTTTATGATGAGCCAATTAACCAGAGTCGCCAGTTGATACATTCGAAATGGATGTACCAACTCATCCGAGTTTTCGTTTTTTTATAAATCGCTGGCTCATATGTGACTCCGAATTAATTGGTCTGCAAACCGAGATTCATAGAGTTCGGGGGCTTGCTTAAGCGAGGGGAAGGTGTTAGGCACCCCCCGACTTCAGTGAAACACGGTTACCACAATCTTGATGCTTTTCCTATCCTTTAATTCATGAAATGTGTATATGTGTGCGTGTGTGTGTGTGCCTATGTGAATGTTGTAGTGAGCTTGTATGAAAGAATCATTTGGGTTTTTTTGGGAAAATCGTGCTTTAGGAGTGCTTTAGAATGTCCTTCGATTTATACGAGAAAGCTTTATGAGAAAGGTTTGATTTTAATTGTCAAAACTGCAAGGTTCTCATTAGGTGTCGTTTTGGCAAAACAAGAGTTTTAAACCTTCGTCAAAATAGGAATCGAGATCTATACGTTGCCTTCGTAACTCAAATGATGGGCAACTTCTAAAATCTCTTTAACCCTATGCACAACGGTTTAATAAAACGTCATTTTATTTAGAAAATCATTTTGTGTGATGTTTTGGAAAACGATTTTTCTTTACCTTCTCGTTTACATAGAAATCGACATTCATTAGCACTTCTCATTTTAAGCCTCGTGATGCTAACAACCTAATTTGATTGATTTTACGAAAATCTTAATCGTTTAGCTTTGAAATCAATTTTAGGTCGTAAATCAAATCAAGCATTAAAATGCATTGGGTTATTCATGGGCATGTAAGCCATCCAAATAACCCCAACGCCCACAATCACATACTTTATTATTATGGGGCCTTAAACCCGATTATCAACTTGGTATCGTTTTAAGGCCCGACGATTACATATTTACAATGAAAGGTACATCGAATTTATTACATGTATCAAAAGATGTCCATCATCGGATTTGGACCACGGGGTCGCGCTCCTCGGCTCACATCCAAAATCGCTACACACCCACAAGATCCTAAAAATAACAATCTAAATAAACTATGCATAATACATCATTTCAACGAGCTAAAATTCACCAAATGGATATCATCGGGCCATTAGGAGGAATTTCGTTCCATTTGGGAACCCTCACTAATAGCCCTCAATCCATGGATTCACAACAATATACAAGAACAACTACATTTAATATAATTTGGATGACAAAAAGCTTAACAAAAATGGTAAAATAAAATGCTAAAACAAAAGATTTTTTTTTTCTTGCAAATAATCCCCACAATATGTATGAATTTGTGTATTGAATAGAGTAGAAAATATGCGATGTAATCTCACAAAATGGGTACAATTTTTCCCTATTTCTCACTCTTTTCTCTCTTAATTTCTCTTATTTTCTTGTTGTTTTCTCCTTCTCCCCGAGCTGTTGCCGCCTCTCTTTTTTCTTCTTTTCCTTACTGTATGCAAAATGGCCTGATAAGGGGCTGCCTTAGGCAGCCGCAGATTGATCTGCGGCTGGTCGCAGATCAATCTGCGGCTGGCCTTGGTTTCCCCGCACCCGCCGCGCACTTCAGCCGTCTCGCGCACTACCATTATTTTAATCATTTGGCCGCAGATCAATCCGCGGCTGGGTGGGCTGATTTTCTCATTTTACGAACCGCACCTCGATTCTCGTGTCGGATCATCGGTTTCTGCTGAAAGGCTTGCATTTTGCAGTCCGAGAACCGCTGGGAAAAGTGCCACATCATTCATGGGTGTTTGCTTCACCCGTCGTCGTGTCAACCTTGATCACAAGTCGTCGTGGTGGTTTTGAGTGTTCGTACTTATGTCCACCTTCCGTCTCGTAGGCTGGGTTAATTGACGATTTTGCCCCTCCTGCCAAGGTTAGTATAGGAAACGCAAAATTTGGGTGTCTACAGTCATCACAGCTAAATAATTACAATAAAGAGATATTTAGCAACCTTCCTGTTTCCATGCATCTCTAATCTTTATCACCACGATATCAAGATAATTGCATTGCATCGTAAAATCTGCAAAAGTTTTATTTTGCAAGAATGAGCACGACGGCTCAGCAAGAACTAACAGTTTTCACATTTCATGTTTCACGTAACACATAAGTTTGCATTTTATCCATGCACCATGATCCTCATACTATGCATCTTACTCATGCATTATAAATCTTATGTAATTGATCAATATATATGCATCATGCATCTTATAACATGCCTCATGCATCTCACATTGTATGTTTACAATAATTCAAGTTCCACATAGAACAATATAGTCACATAATTGTACATAATACACATTTTTATCATGCTCGCATATAATCCACATAACAGTGAAAGATTTATTGATCAAGTCATATACATCAATACATATAAAAACAAATTAACAAGTTACTGAAAGAACTTGCCTTTAAGCGTTCCTTGCCAAATTATGATGGCTCGTCCTTCAATATCCTACACAATTTATTTAACAATAAAACACCATTAGCCACTAAAAAGGCTTCATATAATGGTTTACATTATTAGAAATTCTCATCTCCTATTGGTCACGCATTATAGACAATTAACGCGATTAGCACTAAATCATTTCTCGGCGTCGCATCATTTGAAAACGTTATGACCCTCATCGTCATCAATCCTTATAGGCTTACAATAATCCTACTTCATATCTTATAATGTTCATTTTGTTTAAATCGAAACACTATTTAAGTTCATTAACACTTGCCACGGCGTTTCGATGTTTACCAGTCTAACGCCTAATTCGCCTCTTTTGCATGTGCTTAACATGCTCATACATTGGGTTATAATACACTATCATGTTTCATTATTATTAAAAACAAAATATTAAACAAAGTTATACACACTTGTCACGGCGTTACGACGCTTGCAGGCCCATACGCTAAACTTGTTTACTCGAACACCCAAGTGACACACAATTACGTACGCCTAGCACGCCCATTCAAATTGTCTAATACCCAAAGGTTAATATTAAGTATCATTATAAATCATAATAATCATGTTTTAGAGCTTAGAACATCATTTAACATTGTCGGGAGCATTATATATTGTACACGCGCATGACCGACGCCTACCGTTTGCACAATAGCCCTAAAAATGGTCAATTTCAAAATTGATTCAGTTAGAAAATTTCAATTCTAAGTTATGGATGTAGTAGGTCTATCTCTAAGCTTTCCGTATCATCTTGAATCATCCAAATCCGAGTCCGTATGAGAAAGTTATGGCCATTTTCCCAACAGACGTCAAAGCTGAGTCGGGCAGCGCACACGCGGGCGGGCGGCACCAGGCACACGGCGTGCGGTAGCGCGCGGGCGCGGGCGCGCGGGGCCTTGGTGCGGGCGAGCGGGTGGCCTGATGGCCCTTGTCAGACATCGCGATTCTGACCCTCCTTCACTCCAATCCTCATAACTTCTTCTCTAGACCTTTAAATTGGTCCGTTCCGGACTCTATGGACTCCTAAGACATAGAGCTACAACATATCAAAATTTAGAGCTACCCATTAACATTAACATGGCCAAATCTTATGCCAAAGTATCAACTCATGCTCTGTTTTGAATGTTCTAAGTGTTCTTTACTAAAATCATTACCAAATCTTCATTTTTACACCTTTTTACTTGATTCCAATTGGGTTAACTTGGTAACCCATGGAACTACAATACCATAACAACAAACAAATTAAACCAACACGAAAAATTAGCTACAGATTGTCCAAAACAGTCCATAGGTCCAAGATTTGTCCAAAATGTCCATTGTTCTTCATGTTCTTCATATTCCTTAAGCATAGGTACGGATTTATTCCATTTTTGTTCCACTTTGATGTTATTAATGGCTTATATAACTTCTTAATAACATTTACAAACATCCAACACAAACAAAACCAATAAGAATCGCAAGAAAACCAACCCATGAGCATAAAAGCTCTAAAACCAAAAAATTTGGGAAATCTTTTACAAAACTGAAACGAAATGAATTTAATGAGATGTTACCTCTGTAAATCTCTTATAGATGATAGAGAAGCTAGCTAGGGTTTATTAGAGTTGCTTGAAGCTCTTCCTCTTCTTCTTCTCTTCCACCATGCTCTCTTCTTCCTCCTCCTTCCTTTTTCCGGCGACTTTCGTCCTTTTCCAGCGACTTTTCCGGTGACCTTCTCTTTCTTTCTTCTTAATCTTGGCTGCAGATTTTCCATCTCTCTCTCTTTATATTTGCTGAACTTAGCCAAGGAAGGGAATGGGAGGAAATGAATTATTTGGGAGAAGTGGAGGGAGTGATTTAGGGAGAAAATGGGTTGGTTGCTCAAGGTGCCCAATAATTTCAAATACTTGCTGGCAACTCCCTTCATCTCTCAATTCTAATTGGTCTAAAATGAGGGATTGGTTCCCTCTTGGAGTAACAAGCCAAAATAACTCCCCAAATACACAAAAAGATATCCGAAAACTCCCACTTTTGTACTAAAACTGGTAAATAACTCTACCCAAAATTAAAATGGGTATTACCATAAATATTGAGATGGGTAAAAATAATTATTATGAAATTTGTCCAAATATTCGGAAAACCCATATAATACATTTCGGATACGGATAAAATCACGTATCAGCTCAAATAAAATTTCCGACGCTTGGAAAAATTATTCGTGCTCATACACGTATTTATGAAATTTATTAAAATTAAAAAGACAAAAAAATATTATGGCATGAATAGTGCCTCGGGAAACGTTCTCGGTGAATAGTGATTTTGCGATCTGTCGTAAAATCAATTATTCATTCCTACGATTCAATAACGCATAAAACTTCATACATTGACATCACTCAGGTTATAAAATAACCTTTAAACGTGTCACATAACAAAAAATAATATTTAATCCATTTAATAATATTAATAAACCCAAATAGGGTATTCACAATCCGCGATCGCTGCTCTTCACGATTAACTCCACATAATCATATACACCATCGCAACTATATCTCACCCATAATTCGGGTTAGCGTCTTTACAACAAATAACTCGTTCAATATTATTATTCTCCTTCAACTATTTATTTAATCCAATAAATAGTACTCTAGCGATATTTCTCGAAACCGCCAAATTAGCTTATACGAACACTTTCATACTTACTAATCGTCGTCTACACATAGTCTAGGTTATAATATACATTTAAACGCTTAACACATAATATTATTAATAAAAGTCTATTTTATTCAATAATATCCATAAGCTCGAATTACCAAGCTACCCACGGCTCGCGATCGTTACAATAATTAACTATTAACTCATTGATTTTGAATCTATGTATATATTTCACATTTATATACATATTAAGCTCACCAGATAAATTTCATAAATATATATAACACATATATATTCAAACACGACTCATAATAAGAATTATTCTAGATTAAATTCTTATTATAATTATTTTCGAAAATCCGGGTTGTCACAGACCATATTTTAAAAAATTCTAAAATCCGGATGAGTTGGTACATCCCTTTAAATATTTACCAACTGACAGCTCTGTCTAATTGGCCCTGCAATAAAATCAACCTTTTAAAACCCCGTCAGCATTTTATAGTCCGTTAGAGCATAATTTGTGACGATCCGAGTTTTCGAAAAATATTAAAGTAAGAATTAAGTAAATAAAATTCTTATTTGGTGATATATGATGTAATATTGTGTTGCATATGTGAATATGTGCGGTGTAATGTGATTATGTGGTGATGTGATTATGTTGTGATGCGATAAATATATTTGTATATATATATTTATTACATGAAAGGAAATTGTTAGAAACAATTTGTAAGACGAAAGGAAGATAAGAAATTATTTAAGTATACTAATTATGTTGTGTACATTAAATAATGTGTATTTGAATAGTTTATGAATTTATATTATTGTATATTAATTATATTAATTAATATACGATTTTCATTTGGAATGGAAAAGGAAGTAATTAATTTGTGTATACTAAATTAGAGGATACATTAAAGTAAGTGCATTAAAATAATTTATGAAGTTAAATTATTTTAATATGATAAAGTGAATGTATTAAATGAATAAATTATTTTTATTTAATGTGTAACATTTATTTTATGGAAGGAAATATGAGATATATTATATATTGTGAAATATGTAATATATTTTATATGATTTGTGTATTATGTAATATATAATGTATAATAAAAATGTTATATATGTTAGATAATTAAACCCAGTTGGGTAACCTCCACATTTACTGAATAAGCAAGAAATTGGGTTAAGTCGGTTAAGGAAAGAAAACTGAGAAGCAAGCTAAGAGAAGTTCAGTGCACGACAAGAATTTGAGTGAACCTCAATAAAAATTTGTGCAAGCCAAGTAATTAACTTCCTATATATGGCAGTTAAACTCCTCAGTCTCAATTTCTTGATTCATCCAATAAAAGTTTGATAAGTCACTTTACTGATAATCTGCCAAATTAGAGGTAATTGAATAAATTGATTCAATTATATGATTACATACATGATTATGAGATGTATATAACTTTTTTGGATCAAATTCTTTTGGATATATAGTGTATGAATTCTGGATTTGTGGTTTACAGTAAAAAGTTTTCGAAAAACTTAGAAATTTTGAATTTAATGCTTGGATATGATGTAAATTGTGTAATTGGGGTTAGAAACTATGTTTCTAGTGGTTTCAACTCATAAGAATGCATCTAGGAAACATATTAGAATGAATTAGGATTGAATTGGATGGATTCGGCAAGAACAGAGTTCAGTTTAGGCTGAATTCAAAGTGGCGCGGCTGCGCCACTTCCAACGCCAAATGCAGCGCGGTCGCGCCGTGCTGCTGATGAACCAAGATTAAAGTTTTGTGTAATCTAAGCTTTGAGGCATGTGTATTTAAGTCCCTTAGACTCTAATATGAGTCTTATAGCTATGCATGTCCAACATAGCTATGCATGAAATAGCCTAGCTTGACATGATTAGTTAGAATTTTCAAATGGAAACCAAAATGTTTTGAAGAGTAAAACTCAAATGAGATACTAACTTGGTTTAAAGACCTCCAAGACATATGTTTGTGGTCTATGATAGTTGTCTAAGGGCCTTAGCAACATTTGGAATGGACATTGTTAAAAATAACTCAGTTCTGGTATTAAAAGGGAGTAGCGCGACCGCGTCACTCCCAAGCTTAATTGCAGCGCGGCTGCAGAACTGCCAAGAAGTTCTGTTCGAGAACTGAGGCCTGGAGTGTAATACCCAGAAAATAATAATAATAATTGTGACAACCCGAATTTTCGAGAATAATTATAATAAGAATTTAATATAGAATAATTCTTATTATGAGTCGCGTTTGAATATATATATGTGTTATATATATTTATGTGATTAAATTGATGAGCTTAATATGTATATATATAAATGTGAAATATATACATAGATTCAGAATGAATGAGTTAATAGTTAATTATTGCAACGATCGCGAGTCATGGGTAGCTTGATAATTCGAGCTTATGAATATTATTGAATAAAATAGACTTTTATTGATAATATTATGTGGTAAGTATTTAAAGGTTATGTTATAACCTAGATTATGTGTAGACGATGATTAGTAAGTATCAAAGTGTTCGTATTAGCTAATTTGGCGGATTCGAGAAATATCGCTAGAGTACTATTTATTGGATTAAATAAATAGTTAAAGGATAATATTATTGGACGAGTTATTTATTGTAAATACGCTAACCCAAAATATGGGTGAGATATATGTACGTTGATGTATATGATTATGGGGAGTTAATCGGAAAGAGTAGCGATCGCGAATCGTGAATACCCTTGTAATTTGGGTTTATTAATAGTATTAACGGATTAAATATTATTTTTATGCGACGTGTTTTAAGGTTATTTTATAACCTAGATGACGTCAATGTATGAATTTTTATGCGTTGTTGAACCGTATTAGCGAATAATTGATTTTTGCGAAAGATCGCAAAATCACTATTCACGGGGCACGTTTCCCGAGACACTATTCACGCCCGAATATTTTTACGTCTTTTTCGGTTTCTATAAATTTCATTAAGACGTGTATGCGAAGGAATAATTTTTTCAAGCGTCAGAAAATTTATTCGAACAGATACGTGATTTTATCCGTATCCGAAATATATAATAAGACTGTTCCGAATAAATGGACAAACCCCGTAATAATTATTTTTATGTATCCCAATATTTATGGTAATTCTCATTTTAATTTTGGGTAGAGTTATTTACTAGTTTTGGTACAAAAGTGGGAGTTTTCGGATATATTTTTGGTGCTTTCGGGTATTTATTTTGGCTTGTTACTCCAAGTGGGAACCACCCAACCACATTAGACCAATCAAATGAGAGCAAAGAGGGAGAGATTGCTGGCAAGCATTTGAATTTGTTAGCCAACCTTGAGCACCTAACCCACTCTTCCAAAAATCACTCCTCCACTTCTCCCAAATCATTCATTCTTTCTTGCATTCCTTCTCTCCCATACCATCAGCTCAATTAGAGAGAGAGAGAGAGAGGGAAAATCTGCAGCCAAGAGGAGGAAGAAAAGAGAAGGAGAAGTTCGCCGGAAAAGTCGCCGGAAAAGAAGAAGAGTCGCCGGAAAACGAAAGGAGGAAGAAGAAGGCACGAGTGGAGGAAATCCAAGCAAGGAGAACCCCAAGACAAAGCCTAACCGAGTTTCTTAGCACCTAGAAAGAGATTTACAGAGGTAAACATCTCATTCAAACCCATTTCATTTAAGTTTGTTAAGATTTTTGGGTTTTGAAGGTTTTTGAGCTCTTAAGCTTGTGGGTTGGATTTGTGATGCGATTCTTGTTGTTTTTGTTTTTGTTGGATGATAGTAAATGTTGTTAAGAGGTTATTTAAGCTATTAATAACATCAAAGTGGAACAAAATGGAAGAAATTCGTACCAATGCTTAAGGAGGATGAAGAACATGAAGAACAATAGACATTTTGGACAAATCTTAGACCTATGGACTGTTTTGGACAATCTGTAGCTAATATTTCGTGTTGGTTTAATTTATTTGTTGTTATGGTATTGTAGTTCCATGGATTACCAAGTTAACCCAACTAGAATCGAGTAAAAAGGTGTTAAAACAAAGATTTGGTGATGATTTTAGTGAAGAACACTTAGAACATTCAAAACAGAGCATGAGTTGATACTTTGGCCTAAGATTTGGTCATATTAATGTTAATGGGTAGCTCTGAATTTTTGATATGTTGTAGCTCTATGCCTTAGGAGTCCATAGAGTCCGGAACGGACCAATTTGAAGGTCTAGAGAAGAAGTTATGAGGTTTGGAGTGAAGGAGGGTCAAAATCGCGATGTCTGACAAGGGCCACCAGGCCAGCCACGCGCCCGCACCAAGGCCTCGCGCGCCCGCGCGCGCGCTGCCGCACGCCGTGCGCCTGGTGCCGCCCGCCCGCGTGTGCGCTGCCCGACTCAGCTTCGACGTCCGTTGGGAAAATGGCCATAACTTTCTCATACGGACTCAGATTTAGGCGATTCAAGATGATCCGGAAAGCTTAGAGATAGACCTACAATATACATTAATTAGAATTGAAATTTATTACCTGGAACAATTTTGAAATTAACCGTTTTTAGGGCTATTGTGCAAATGGTAGGCGTCGCTCATGCGTGTGTGCATAGTATAATGCTCCCGACATTGTTAAATGATGTTCTAAGTTCTAAAACATGGTTATTATGATTTATAATCATACTTAACATTAACCTTTGGGTATTAGACAATTTGAATAGGCGTGCTAGGCGTACGCAATTGCGTGTCACTTGGGCGTTCGAGTAAACAAGTTTGGCGTATGGGCGTGCAAGCGTCGTAACGCCGCGACAAGTGTGTATAACTTTGTTTAGTATTGTGTTTCTAATAATAATGAAACATGATAGTTTGTTATAAATCAATGTATGAGCATGCTAAGCACATGCAAAGGAGACGAATTAGGTGTGTGACGTGTAAACGTCGAAACGTAGCGTAAAGTGTTAAAGAACTTAAATAGTGTTTCGAGTTAAACAAAACGAACATTATAAGATATGAAGTGGGTTTATAATATAAACCATTATATGAAGCCTTTTTAGTGGCTAATTGGTATTTTATTGTTAAATAAATTGTGTAGGATATTTGAAGGACGAGCCATCATGATTTGGCAAGGAACGCTTAAAGGCAAGTTCTTTCAGTAACTTGTTAACTTGTTTAAATATATTGATGTACATGACTTGATTACTAAATCTTTCACTATTATGTGGATTATATGAGAGCATGATTAAAGTGTGCATAATGTGCAATTATGTGACTATATTGTTCTATGTGGAACTTGAATTATTGTAAATATACAATGTGAGATGCATGAAGTATGCTATGAGATACATGATGCATATATATGGATGAATTGCATAAGATTTATAATGCATGAGTAAGATGCATAGTATGAGAATCATGATGCATGGATAAAATGCAAACTTATGTGTTACGTGAAGCATGAAATGTGAAAACTGTCAGTTCTTGTTGAGCCGTCGTGCTCATTCTTGCAAAAATAAAACTTTTGCAGATTTACGATGCAATGCATTATCTTGATATCGTGATGATAAGGATTAGAGGCGCATGGAAATAGGAAGGTTGCTAAATATCCCTTTACTGTAATTATTTAGCTATGATGACGGTATATGATGTACGTGAATTTGACTATGTAAACCCTTAGTTAGAAATGAAGGTTATCCATTATAATATTTATGATGTGATTATGTTAGTTACTTGTTATAGTAAACTATAAGGATGTCGATGTTGTATAAAGGACATTTTTATAACGAATGTATTGGTTATTGAATAACCTTGCGAATATTCAGGGATTGGATGAAGTCAGAATCTGAACCTTGCGTTCACACATGAGATATTGTAAAGGATTATGGTATTTATTCAACCTTGGTCATAAGTGTTTTATTTAAGGTCTTCGTGCCTGGGATTAGATGAGGATATGTTGTTATATTATTGTTATTACATATTTTTAGTAAACCTATGTTGTATGGGTAGTACCGTGACGCGTCGGAATCGGGTTCAAGGTAAGACTCGAGTTTCGGGGGCGTTATAGTTGGTATCAGAGCTGATAGGTTATAAACCTTAGGTAAGAGTACCTTAGGCTATAACTGTAGTGAAGGAAGATAATAATGATGAAGATAGTGAAGGAATAAAACTCAAATAGAGTTTAATTGATAGTAAATGAATTTAGAAAATTCATAGTAAGAGTTGAGATATATATAAGACGATTCAAAGAAGAATCTCGATGCATTATAAAAGATGAGAATTAGGAGTTACCTGACTCCAGTGATAAAGATGATAAGTGTTGATAAATATACGAGGTCTATAAGACAAAGATGCAATAAAATCATATATTATGATTAAAGAGAAGAGTAGAGAAGGTCGTAGGATGAAACGATCGTAGGATAAGGAAGATCGTAATGTAAAACGATTGTAGAGTAAGATCACGATGTGATTGGATTAAGTCATAGAATGACAGATGATCAATTGAATGATTGAAAATTTTAGCTGAATGCTATAGACAGATGGTACTATGAGATAGTACGAGTAAAACTCAAAAAGAGTTATGGGTGATGAAACACGCATTAAATTCTTGTTAAGCAACGAGTAAGCTAGGATTGGGGGTGATTTCAATTGAGGACTCATGTTAGTGGCTGAGTTGTATAATTCCTTGTATGGGCGGGGGATTCGTGCTTGGTTCGAGAACCACTTAGCTTCCTATATCGGTATAGTGGTTGAGTTGAACAATTCCTTGTATGGGCGGGGAATTTGTGCTTGGTGTAACAACCGCTTAGCTTCCTATATTGATTAGTGGCCGAGTTGACCAATTCCTTGTATGGGCAGGGGATTGTGATAGGTTCGACAATCACTTAGCTTCCTATATTGATAATCATTGGAACCTGGTATCGCGTTATCGCTATACGTATGACGAGAAGGTGATTCTTTTCTCATATTTATATTTGATAGTTAGAGAATATTAAGATTAGGTGCGAGTTCTTTAAACTCACACGTATGGTAAGTTCGTGACTCATAATCATATGGTATGGTGGAACCCCTCAGCGAATGGACGATGTTGGTCTGACTAGGATAAGTTCCTAAACTCATATGATTGTGGTAAGTTCCTGAACTCATAATGTGTGGTAAGTTTGATGAACTATATTGGGGTATAGAAAGGTGGTGGATTGAGAACTGTGAATTCTCAAAATGATGAACATTGATGGAGTTAGAAATAGATAGAATTATTAAATAGTGGAGAAATGGGAGAAATTGAAGTTGATGAGGAGACATGGATATTCCAAATCTTCTAGCTATGCTAGACTTCGAAATTTATTGACTTCGTGCTGACATTTGCACTTTTGCTCTTCGAAAAATGTATGGGGCCAGATTTCTGGACCAAGGATTTTAAATGTACTATTATTCATATGTCTATGCTAATAGTTTCAGCTAGACAAAGTTGATTTGAAAATATCAAAATGTATTTTTAAATTTGTCATCAATGCATCATGAAATCTGGTGTAGAATGACAGATGATGGAGTCATCAATGCAGATTAACCTAGTGTTGGATGTGATCATAGTATCGTCAACCCACAATGGTATGATGTAGTATGACAAAATCACGAAATAACGGAATCCTCAACGGACTGTAGAAACAGTGCGGTATCATGACGTCATAAATTGATTTTTATTTTATCTAAAGTATATAAAAAAAAAAAAAATTTGCATGCCAATTGAGTTAGCTATAATGATTCGATTGATGTCCGAATTATTGATATAAGTCAAAGCTATTCGATTTGGCTAGACGGATGTTGAAATACATTTGTGAAATTCGAGCATTCTTTGAAAATTTATGTCGAACCAAATTGTTTTGGTACGGATTCTTGAGCTGAGGGAATAATCCGGAATAGGGGAATATAAGTGTCGGTTATCTGGCACGGTCAGGATTTAATGTTATGCATACACATGGTGTACGAGAGGTCGATCCCCTCAAGTACAACTGGCGGAGAGCAACCCTTAATATGGATGCTATAAGTGTCGGGTATCCGATGCAGTCAGAGTTAAATGTTATGCATATACATGGGGTATGAGAGGCTGATCCCCTCGAGTACTACTGACGGACTAATTCCTTGACTACGTTCATGGTATGAGGTAGATTACCTTTTTCATAATTGAAATTGGTAGGGGTAGTAATACCCGTAAACCTCTATGGTCATGGTCTTTATGACCCTCAGCATAATATGAAAAGCTTTTAAGGAATATTTTATTTCCTATTTGTTCAAGTTACTTCACAATTATTAAACAATTGTTGAAGGTTCTTATTATTCGGGAAACTGATTGTGGGAAGGGTGATTATCCCAAGGAGAAGTAGTCGTAGAATGCGACAATTTTAAGTGAATCCTTGAAAGAGGACAGTGTAAAGGTTAGATTAAAAACCTAGTTTTGATGGGTAGAATAAGCAAAGATGAATGCATTGAAATTTCGAGGACGAAATTCTTAGAAGAATGGGTGAATGTAATATCCCGAATGTTTATGAGTTAGCAAATCATGATATTAAATTATTATGATGATTGTGGCATACAATGATCCTTAGAAAAGGAAATTGATGGGTTAAACATAGGATAATACTCAGAGATTAAATAGGTAATATGAAACCTATGTTATAGTAATACGTTAAAATTTATTCAACGATAAATTTCGGAAGAAATTAGACGAAAACCGAGTAAGAGGTTTAATATTTGTGATTCCGAGGAGGGAATCCTTATAAGGAGGGAAGGATGTGACAACCCGGATTTTCAAGAATAATTATAATAAGAATTTAATATAGAATAATTCTTATTATGAGTCGCGTTTGAATATATATATGTGTTATATATATTTATGTGATTAAATTGATGAGCTTAATATGTATATATATAAATGTGAAATATATACATAGATTCAGAATGAATGAGTTAATAGTTAATTATTGCAACGATCGCGAGTCATGGGTAGCTTGATAATTCGAGCTTATGAATATTATTGAATAAAATAGACTTTTATTGATAATATTATGTGTTAAGTGTTTAAAGGTTATGTTATAACCTAGATTATGTGTAGACGATGATTAGTAAGTATCAAAGTGTTCGTATTAGCTAATTTGGCGGATTCGAGAAATATCGCTAGAGTACTATTTATTGGATTAAATAAATAGTTAAAGGATAATATTATTGGACGAGTTATTTATTGTAAATACGCTAACCCAAAATATGGGTGAGATATATGTACGTTGATGTATATGATTATGGGGAGTTAATCGGAAAGAGTAGCGATCGCGAATCGTGAATACCCTTGTAATTTGGGTTTATTAATAGTATTAACGGATTAAATATTATTTTTATGCGACGTGTTTTAAGGTTATTTTATAACCTGGATGAGGTCAATGTATGAATTTTTATGCGTTGTTGAACCGTATGAGCGAATAATTGATTTTTGCGAAAGATCGCAAAATCACTATTCACGGGGCACGTTTCCCGAGACACTATTCACGCCCGAATATTTTTACGTCTTTTTTGGTTTCTATAAATTTCATTAAGACGTGTATGCGAAGGAATAATTTTTCCAAGCGTCAGAAAATTTATTCGAACAGATACGTGATTTTATCCGTATCCGAAATGTATAATAAGACTATTCCGAATAAATGGACAAACCCCGTAATAATTATTTTTATGTATCCCAATATTTATGGTAATACCCATTTTAATTTTAGGTAGAGTTATTTACTAGTTTTGGTACAAAAGTGGGAGTTTTCGGATATATTTTTGGTACTTTCGGGTATTTATTTTGGCTTGTTACTCCAAGTGGGAACCACCCAACCACATTAGACCAATCAAATGAGAGCAAAGAGGGAGAGATTGCTGGCAAGCATTTGAATTTGTTAGCCAACTTTGAGCACCTAACCCACTCTTCCAAAAATCACTCCTCCACTTCTCCCAAATCATTCATTCTTTCTTGCATTCCTTCTCTCCCATACCATCAGCTCAATTAGAGAGAGAGAGAGGGAAAATCTGCAGCTAAGAGGAGGAAGAAAAGAGAAGGAGAAGTTCGCCGGAAAAGTCGCCGGAAAAGAAGAAGAGTCACCGGAAAACGAAAGGAGGAAGAAGAAGGCACGGGTGGAGGAAATCCAAGCAAGGAGAACCCCAAGACAAAGCCTAACCGAGTTTCTTAGCACCTAGAAAGAGATTTACAGAGGTAAACATCTCATTCAAACCCATTTCATTTAAGTTTGTTAAGATTTTTGGGTTTTGAAGGTTTTTGAGCTCTTAAGCTAGTGGGTTGGATTTGTGATGCGATTCTTGTTGTTTTTGTTTGTGTTGGATGATGGTAAATGTTGTTAAGAGGTTATTTAAGTTATTAATAACATCAAAGTGGAACAAAAATGGAAGAAATTCGTACCTATGCTTAAGGAGGATAAAGAACATGAAGAACAATAGACATTTTGGACAAATCTTAGACCTATGGACTGTTTTGGACAATCTGTAGCTAATATTTCGTGTTGGTTTAATTTATTTGTTGTTATGGTATTGTAGTTCCATGGATTACCAAGTTAACCCAACTAGAATCGAGTAAAAAGGTGTTAAAACAAAGATTTGGTGATGATTTTAGTGAAGAACACTTAGAACATTCAAAACAGAGCATGAGTTGATACTTTGGCCTAAGATTTGGCTATGTTAATGTTAATGGGTAGCTCTGAATTTTTGATATGTTGTAGCTCTATGTCTTAGGAGTCCATAGAGTCCGGAACGGACCAATTTGAAGGTCTAGAGAAGAAGTTATGAGGTTTGGAGTGAAGGAGGGTCAAAATCGCGATGTCTGACAAGGGCCACCAGGCCAGCCGCGCGCCCGCACCAAGGCCCCGCGCGCGCGCTGCCGCACGCCGTGCGCCTGGTGCCGCCCGCCCGCGTGTGCGCTGGCGCACGCCGTGCGCCTGGTGCCGCCCGCCCGCGTGTGCGCTGCCCGACTCAGCTTCGACGTCCGTTGGGAAAATGGTCATAACTTTCTCATACGGACTCAGTTTTAGGCGATTCAAGATGATCCGGAAAGCTTAGAGATATACCTACAATATACATTAATTAGAATTGAAATTTATTACCTGGAACAATTTTGAAATTAACCGTTTTTAGGGCTATTGTTCAAACGGTAGCCGTCGGTCATGCGTGTGTGCATAGTATAATGCTCCCGACATTGTTAAATGATGTTCTAAGTTCTAAAACATGGTTATTATGATTTATAATCATACTTAACATTAACCTTTGGGTATTAGACAATTTGAATAGGCGTGCTAGGCGTACGCAATTGCGTGTCACTTGGGCGTTCGAGTAAACAAGTTTGGCGTATGGGCGTGCAAGCGTCGTAACGCCGCGACAAGTGTGTATAACTTTGTTTAGTATTGTGTTTCTAATAATAATGAAACATGATAGTTTGTTATAAATCAATGTATGAGCATGCTAAGCACATGCAAAGGAGGCGAATTAGGTGTGTGACGTGTAAACGTCGAAACGCCGCGTAAAGTGTTAAAGAACTTAAATAGTGTTTCGAGTTAAACAAAATGAACATTATAAGATATGAAGTGGGTTTATAATATAAACCATTATATGAAGCTTTTTTAGTGTCTAATTGGTATTTTATTGTTAAATAAATTGTGTAGGATATTTGAAGGACGAGTCATCATGATTTGGCAAGGAACGCTTAAAGGCAAGTTCTTTCAGTAACTTGTTAACTTGTTTAAATGTATTAATGTACATGACTTGATTACTAAATCTTTCACTATTATATGGATTATATGAGAGCATGATTAAAGTGTGCATAATGTGCAATTATGTGACTATATTGTTCTATGTGGAACTTGAATTATTGTAAATATACAATGTGAGATGCATGAAGTATGCTATGAGATACATGATGCATATATATGGATGAATTGCATAAGATTTATAATGCATGAGTAAGATGCATAGTATGAGAATCATGATGCATGGATAAAATGCAAACTTATGTGTTACGTGAAGCATGAAATGTGAAAACTGTCAGTTCTTGTTGAGCCGTCGTGCTCATTCTTGCAAAAATAAAACTTTTACAAATTTACGATGCAATGCATTATCTTGATATCGTGATGATAAGGATTAGAGGCGCATGGAAACAGGAAGGTTGCTAAATGTCCCTTTACTGTAATTATTTAGCTATGATGACGGTATATGATGTACGTGAATTTGACTATGTAAACCCTGAGTTATAAATGAAGGTTATCCATTATAATATTTATGATGTGATTATGTTAGTTACTTATTATAGTAAACTACAAGGATGTCGATGTTGTATAAAGGACATTTTTATAACGAATGTATTGGTTATTGAATAACCTTGCGAATATTCAGGGATTGGATGAAGTCAGAATCTGAACCTTGCGTTCACACATGAGATATTGTAAAGGATCATGGTATTTATTCAACCTTGGTCATAAGTGTTTTATTTAAGGTCTTCGTGCCTGGGATTAGATGAGGATATGTTGTTATATTATTGTTATTACATATTTTTAGTAAACCTATGTTGTATGGGTAGTACCGTGACGCGTCGGAATCGGGTTCAAGGTAAGACCCGAGTTTCGGGGGCGTTATAATAATGATATTTATATTTTTATAAATATATTAATTGGACTTTGTCATTTATTTGGGTCAAAAAAGTCATTTAATTTATGTGGGCTAACATGTGCTAATAAGTGATAAATTAACTCGGTAAAATTGGGCTTTAAAATAAAGTGGGTTTAATTTATATGTTAAGTATATTAATTAATTAGTAAATAATTAAAACCTAATCTACCTCTCATACCTCTTATTCGAACTGACAAAAAAAAAATCGAAGCCGCTGCTACGGAAGAAGCAAAAAGGGAGAAATTGGATTGTATGGTTTGTGAGGATTAAGGAACAAGGGATTTGATATCCGGATACAGGTAAGTTATATATATATATATATATATATATATATATATATTAATGTGTATCTTTTGCAATCTCAAGTCAATGATAACTGTGAATGTAATATTGAATTCAATCATGGAATTTCGTAAAACGAGTATGGGCATATTGTTTTCTACTGATGCATATATTCATAATTTTATATTGTATAAACCAAAGGAATTTAGTGTAAGATTATTATTAGTATGTGGCAGTAGTAGTACCTTGTATATATAAATACTAGTTAATGATTCCATATTGGTTCCATGTGAATAAAAGTCATAGTAAGTTTTGCATAAAGTATGTGTGGTTTGCGGTTGCTGTAGTTATTTTATTTATATTTTTTTTCTTCAATTAATTGGTTAATGGATCAAAACTTGGACAAATATTCATGTCCAACAATAAGTGAGCCGCATGTGTGTTGTAAAGAAATAAAGTATAATAATTAGATAAAAGTATTGGTTAATTAACATATGTCACAGTAACAGGATTGTAAAAAAAAAAGAAAGAGGTTTATTAAATTTAATAATATAATTATCATTAAGTTTATAAGCTAATTAATTAATTTATTCTTTTAATTAGTTCGGACGGAGGAAGTCTAAACGAGTCATATTTGGATATAATTTTGGGTATTACATTGCTTCCTCCAGGTACGGATTTCGTACTCTTTCAGCGAGACTCTTTTAATTTTAATTTGTTCGTTTTGCTATCCGTTTATAAATTTGGTATTGCCTCTCACGATTATTCCTTGTCGAATTCTTTATGATAGTTTCATTTGGCGTTTATATTGGAACTCATAGTTGTACTCTTTAGACTAGTACATCATGTATAAAATTTAATTTGATGTTCGTAGTAATGTACATGTTAATAGATATTTTCGGAGACTTTACGTTGATAATTCGTTTCAGTTTAACATGTACGTATTAGAACCCTTTTAGGTTGATATTGTGTCGCATGTGTTGTGACATGGTATTTTGTTAGAATTTACCGTAGGGTATACCTGAGCTATAACCACCTGTGGGGGTACCACATGCATGTCCTCTTGGCACCGAGGCATGACACCTTCCGTGGCGGTATGATTAGTCCATGGCGTCTCCGTTTTGTGTTCCGGTGGGAGTTGGCCATTTGGTGATTTGTTGTGGGAGGCGTATGGGTCGACCCTAGTTTTCTATTTTGTTCTGTTCTGCAGATTGGTGATGTTTGTGCCGAACACGCCTTCCGATTTTACATGTATTTGGATTCGCGGTCCAATGTGTGTAACTTGCCTATGTGGCATTATTTGACTTGTCTGTGTGGCAAGGCATATTTCTGTTTTGTTTTGAGCTCGGTATGAAATAACCCTCAGCCATTTGATTCAGCCTATTATTTCATTGTGTTACTTTTGTTCGTTTCAATTCAGTTCATTTGATTGAGTTAGCTAGTCAATTCATTATTATTATATTCTATATCCGTACTGGGCATTTGACTCATGCTGTGTTTTTCTTCCGGCAGGTAATCAGGGGGACCAATGGCAAGTGTGATGAGAGCTCCCTTCTTTCCAAATGATTTAGATAATTTGTTTAGATTATGATACATTAGTTTTGTTGGAGTTATAATAATTATTTTGAATTGTGATTTGAGTCAGTGTGACAGTTTATTATGGCTTGACTTATGGTGTTTATTAGTTAATAGAGATATTCTTTTGTGGCATAGAGCTCTCTATTCATTTTGTAGTTTTGTTATGTTTTGTGCGTAACCTCTCTTTCTATTTCGGAAAGGGGGGTGTTACATGGAGCATGTGTAATAAAGTCTGATAAATAAGAATGCATGTCAAGTATGATGTCTAGCATGTCTAAATATAGAATGACTATGTCGAGCGAAGATTGGATAAGAAAAGCTAAAAATTGGCTAAAGATTATCTAATAAAACTAATGTTATAAAGATCAAGATAGAGTCAACGTAACTTAATTGATTCTATTGTGTATGTGTGACTGATGTGTGTCTCTACACTTGAATTAAATTAGTGTAGGTTACGTGAAGTGCAGATAAGTATAAGACATAATCTATTTGATTTTGTAATCAACGAATCAGGCAAGTCTTTCAGTTCCTATCTGTTACATGAACTTGACATGATTATACATTGAGTCGGGAAAGTAATATATATGAGTATGATGAATTATATATCATGCACTTTGAACTATGAAAGTTAAAGTATGACTATGATTGATTGAGTATGGTACTCAACTAAATATATGATACGTGACATGAAATCTTATAATTTAAAGTTATGATGCATGTATAATATGCTTACTAGAAGAATTATGAGATATGAACCAAACATGAAATTATGTGCTATGTGAAGCATGAAAAATATTGCATTTGCTGGGCTGTCGAGCTCAACCTTACAAAAACATAAATTTTGCAGGTCAAGGATATAATGCGATATTATTTAGTCATCTGATGATATAGATTAGAAGACATGCAAAGGAATATCTTTTCTTTATTTTAGAAATTGTATTGAGTCACGATGATGATTCTTGACATATGTACTAATAGATATGTAAACATTGAAATATTCAATAAGTAAAGAATATTTGTTTTGAATGCATTAGAATGAGCAAATCAATATAGTGATAATACTATATAATAAAGAATTCGAATGTAGAATTGAGTTGTACATACTCATATCTACTTCGATATATAATCGTAAAGGTTGCGATTTAGGGAATAGAAAGAAATATATAAAAAAAAATTTAATTATCCGCATTTTCAACTATTATTTCATCTTAGTATGATGTAAAACTGAATTAAGATAGTAACTAACGCACAAGGTTAGGATTACGATTATTCTTAATTTTGGATTAAGTTGGTCCCGCTTTTTGGGGCGTCACATAATCTTTGGACTAGGGTGGTTAGAGAGGATTTCTCACGAATGTAATTTCCTCCTAACCACCCGATGATGTCCCCGCGTAATTTATTTTTAGAATTGGTTCCCTTTTTCAATTTTTTTTATTGGGGAATTGATTATTTTGATTATGGTCTACCCCGTACAATCCTAGATTTATATCTAATGATGAGGGGGTCCCACCTTTTGGCCGTTAAGGGATTCTAACCAATCGAATCGCTTGATAGCTAATTGGGGTTATATTTTCGATTAAATCCCGCCTACGTCATCAACGGATTTATAGGGATCTGGGTCTATGGATCTTGTTTCCTCGATCTTGGATCCTTTTGGCTAGATCTCAATGATGCGTAGTTGTCCCTCGATATGTTGGCTTCGATTGTTCAATTAAAAGGTAAGGGTCCTCAGGAACCCTTTTTCCTAAATCATCACCGTTAATATATATATATATATATATATATATATATATATATTAATTATCCCACCGCGATTTTACTTATGTGAGCCTATGAATGGAGTCAAGGCATTAAACATCGCGTTTTATGTATCTTGACGTAATTTTCACGAAGGACGTTTTCTCTTTGTAATGTTGCGATGTGATTGTTTGTACATGTAAATTTGCGCCTTAAAACGATATTGAGGCTCCACCCCGAGAAAATCGGATTTAAGGCCCTGTAATAGTGAAAATTGTGATTGTGGGTAGTAAGGCAACCATCTAAAATTTAGTCGCTCCAGGGTAGTAAGATAACCTTAAGTTAAAATTGAATGTAACAAAGAATCTCGATTCCTATTTGGCGAAGGGTTTGAAAACCATGTTTTCCAAAATGTCACCCCCAAAGGTTTTTTTTGTCGAAAATCAACGCTAAAATGAACCTTTTCTTCAAATCTGATCCCTCGCGCATAGGTCCAAAAAGGTTTCAAGTTATCTTCAGAATAAACACAATTCTCACGATTTCGACTCAAAGTTAGGTAGATTTTATCCAAAGCCACACACACACACTTCACACTTAGGAAAACATTAGGATGCAGTAAATGTGTTTTCATGGAAGACGGGGGGTGCCTAACACCTTCCACTCGCTTAAGCAAACCCCCGAAATCTGTGAATCTCGGTTTCAAGACCAATTTTACGGTGTCACATAATGGACCATATTTCAAAAAATTCTAAAATCCGGATGAGTTGGTACATCCCTTTAAATATTTACCAACTGACAGCTCTGTCTAATTGGCCCTGCAATAAAATCAACCTTTTAAAACCCCGTCAGCATTTTATAGTCCGTTAGAGCATAATCTGTGACGATCCGAGTTTTTGAAAAATATTAAAGTAAGAATTAAATAAATAAAATTCTTATTTGGTGATATATGATGTAATATTATGTTGCATATGTGAATATGTGCGGTGTAATGTGATTATGTGGTGATGCGATAAATATATTTGTATATATATATTTATTACATGAAAGGAAATTGTTAGAAACAATTTGTAAGACGAAAGGAAGATAAGAAATTATTTAAGTATACTAATTATATTGTGTATATTAAATAATGCGTATTTGAATAGTTTATGAATTTAAATTATTGTATATTAATTATATTAATTAATATACGATTTCCATTTGGAATGAAAAATGAAGTAATTAATTTGTGTATACTAAATTAGAGGATACATTAAAGTAAGTGCATTAAAATAATTTATGAAGTTAAATTATTTTAATATGATAAAGTGAATGCATTAAATAAATAAATTATTTTTATTTAATGTGTAACATTTATTTTATGGAAGGAAATATGAGATATATTATATATTGTGAAATATGTAATATATTTTATATGATTTGTGTATTATGTAATATATAATGTATAATTAAAATGTTATATATGTTAGATAATTAAACCCAGTTAGGTAACCTCCACGTTTACTGAATAAGCAAGAAATTGTGTTAAGTCGGTTAAGGAAAGAAAACTGGGAAGCAAGCTAAAAGAAGTTGTAATGACCGTGAATTTTAAACTCCATTATCAATTAAATATAAATTTTAATTTTTAATGAGTTAGCTTAGTATGCTTATTTAGAATATTGTGTGATTAATTGGTTATGTGATTATGTGATTGCGCGTAATTGCTGGAATTAATTAAAGGGAGTCACTAATGGTTTAATTAAATTAGTGGACTAGCCCTAAGGTTTAATGTCAAATGAATTGATAAAGTTGTCTATTAATTAAATATTCAATTTACCTGAATATAGTGGAGCAATTAAATTTGCGTAAATTAATTAATGTAATAAATGTGTACAATATTAATATTAATATTTAATACTCTATTTAGTAATTTAATACCAACGGACTAGATTAATTATTTAATTTATTAATCCAACCTTTTATTTAATCACAGATTGGGGAATTAATGTATACTAGATTAAATGGGTTTTTAATGGTGTGATTTATTTAACTAAGTAGCATATGTTGGGACGATAATTTTGGGACACATCCCATTTAATTCATCAGCTATGTTAGGAAAAGGGAGAGGGAATTGAAAATCTAATTTAACTAAATTATTGGAACAATGGAGTCCCATCTGCTCCATTCTTCCAGCCGCGTATAGGCATAAGCCTATTGCTTGTCTCAGGCAATAATCATGATGGGTGTGGGAGATATGATTCATTGGAAAGTTTTTTTCCAAACCTTTATTAACCAACAACTTCTTCTTCTTCCCTCTAGCTAACCAAATGGGGCAATTGCATTGTCTGGTTTTTGATTGTTCTATAAATTGGAACCGTTTCTTCAGTAATCCAGTTGCTAACTTCTGATAGGTTTTATATAGAGAGTAAGTATTGTTGAAGAGGTGTTAGTATTCTGCAATTAAGCATTTAAGGGGCATCAATCTAGCATTAAGAAGGTACACTTTGTTCTTAATTTCTTAGTTGATCAACTCTAAAGAAATCCACGGTCTTGTTAATTAGTTTGTAATTGAGTGCCATGTTGCTATTTTGGTTGTGTACGAAAATTATGAACTTAGTATGTTGGTCTAGGTGCATTCAGAATGGGTAAATCATTTCCATTCTAGGATTCTGCAGAAGCAGAGTCGATCTTGAGCATGTACAGGAGTGGCACGACCGCGCCACTCCCAAGGCCAAACCAAGCGCGGCCGCGCCGTGCATCAGTTTTGGTTGTGTCATTCTGTCATATTGCAGCATGTTAGTTAGTTCACTCATGTATACAACTAGGGTTGCCATGTATCTAGAGTCCCCGTAAATACCATAAGTTACATATATTACTCTATGTATGTATTTTTTTTTCAAAAAGAAAACTTACAACTTTGAAATGAACTTGATCAAAGCTTGTGTCTTTAAGTTCTGATCATGTAAGCATGTGTATATGACTTAAATATGTGTCCAAATGCCTGTGAGTCATGATTTCAAGTAATTTGCATGAGCTAAGTTGCTTGAGGTGACTTAGAGAGATTTTTTTAAAGGAAAACATAGAGTTTAAGGACGAATATCGTCCATCACTATGCGAGTTATATTCTAATCATTTAAGCATGACTAATAGGATCTATAATGCCTCTAGACATGTTAACATGAACATCATCTAGCTAAATATGCATTTGACGTGTGAAAACATGTCTAAGATAAAGAGATTTCATGAGTAGCTATGTGTTTAGTGTACACATGTGTTGCTTCGCACAAGCATACTTATTAAGCACTCTGTAATGTCATCATGTGATGTTATGACTATACTAGTTGATTCCTTGTGAAATAAACTTGAGTAGCTTTAAAGTGTATAGATTTCCGACATTAAACCATATGACTTTGATATGGACTTAGAATGAGCATGCTAGGTTTGGAACCAAGGTAATAACCTTATGAGCATGTGTATGTGATTAATATCAGTAGCCTGTATGCTAGAAGTAAGCTTGGCTCGAGCAGAATGAGATCACATTCTGGGTCTGTCTAGTGAGTGGCACGACCGCGCCACTCCTAAGGCAAAAACAAGCGCGGCCGCGCCAGTTGCCAGTTTTGCCCAGTTGCTTTGAGTTATGAACAGAGTCTGGTGGCATGTATGTATGTAAGTCTCAAGCTATATTGCATGATTTAATTGGTGTGCTATGTGTTCAAAGCCTACGTTGATGCATAGAATCGAGGTATTCTAGACTTGCTAACTCATTTATCTAAGATGGGAATTTATAGACTTAGTAAAGATGGATTACATCTACGTGTCTATGTGATGGGATTACTTGGTGTGTACTCTCTTGTAAGTGTAAGCTCATGCTAGATTATACTGTACTAACTAAGGAATCGACTCACTAATGATAGGTCATTTCACGCAATTTAACTTAAAACTAGATTATTGTAGCTGAGCTATCAGGCAAGTTTCCTTTAAACCTACTCAATTTACGTTCAAGTAGGATGTGATGTATTATGCAGGTTCTCTACTTCGAAACCTTAATTGTTGCAAGAAACCCATTCTTGTATTATTTATTGCAAGTTAATATTTAAGCTTGAACCTTTAATTCCTCAAGCGTGCTCTAAGTGGTTTAATTACTTAACAATTATTCCACATCGTTGTTATTGGCAGTCGCACATTGTGAAATTGTTTTCGCGCAGATGTTGACTTGTATTTTATTTAAAGTTCTAATATTAATGAACTGCCATAGCCATTGTCCGTCTAGACATTTGCGGTATAGATTTTAGAAGCTATCCAAACCAATTGATGGTGTGGAATCTTGGACTTTATGAACACCCCTTCAATATAGGGGAGTACCCCACGTATCGGATATAAGATACAAAGAACAGAAGTTAAATGTTATGCATACACATAGGGTACTAGAGGCTGATCCCCTCGAGTACTTATTTCTGAGCCAGTAACCAAAGGGTCAATTAGCTATTGATTCCATTGGAAGTTTATTGTTCAAAGTTTACTTGACTATCATTCGTTCCAAAAGCAATTAATATTCTTGCTTCCGATAGTCATGTTGTTGAATTTCTCTCTTCATATTCCGTTTATCATGATATATCCTTTATTGTTGTATTTAAACTTGCTAGGCAAACTAGTTGCTCACCCTTGCTATATCATGAACCTTCTTGTAGTTAAGCTCGAGACCTCAAGAAAAGACAAAGGTAAGGAAAAGATGAAGTATTAGTCTACTAGTGTCTGTATTTTATTTCATGCGTACTTAAGGAAGTTCTATGGTTATTTAAACCCTAAAGTACTGTACTAGGGTAAAATTTGTATTCCAGTATTAAGGTTATCTAATCTTGGGACTAGTGACACCTTTTGAATGAACAACATATGTTTATTATATTCTGCATTTAGTCATTTTATGTTGTTTGGAGGTGGATGTTTGTATTGGATCGTGATGACCAAATTCGGGTGGTTGAGACCCGAATTTGGAGGCGTCACAGGTTGGTATCAAAGCTATAGGTTATAAACGTTAGGATTGCGAAACCTAGGTTATAACCTCAGTATTAAACTTGTATAGAGTGCATTAGGAGATAAATCAAGGAGATTTATCATATTTGGTATTTTGATGAATTGGGGAATTCATCGAGTCGAGTAGTACCCAATGAAATATAATTTCATTCCTTTAATGAATATATTTTATTGTTGTACTAATGTTAGTTTTGTGTGTTTGTAGGATGGCTGCCGTTGGAGAGACTAGTGGAGCCAGGGAGGAGGAGGTATTCACTGATATACCTGTTGTTACAGAGCAGTTAGTGGGCTATGCACCTGTTGCCCTAGGAGTACCATTGAGTGGGCCCGGCCCAGAGGAGGAGTACTTGATGGGTCTGGTAGAGCCTGTCATAGGTGGAGTGTTTAGATTCGGTAGTCAGGATAGGGAGGATGAGTCTGAAGAGGACCCGACTGAGGTACAGATAGGTGGAACTGCTGAGGAGGTACCTGAGGAGGGATCCCCGGTATTCCACACATTCTAGGATGACTTGCTTGGAGATTATGCCGATCGCATAATAGAGCAGGAGCAGATTATTGAGCAGCAGAATGCTCGTATCGCACACTTAGAGGAGGATAATTCTGTCCATCAGGAGATGGAAGATTAGTATAAGGCATAGGCATACTCGCTACAATTCCAGATAGTTGAGCTGAAAGCTTAGATTCAGCAGTTAGAGAGTGCTATAACCCAGATAAGCCCTACAGTGCAACAGTTGGTGTTGCAAAATAGTCAGTTGAGGCAGGCATTAGAGAAGGCAGATGTCAGAGAGGTGGAGCTGCAGACAGTTCTACAGGCTGTTAGGGCTGAGCGAGACTTGGAGCAGGCATAGAGGGTACGGATATAGGAGTTATGGGTTCGTGCAGCCTCAAGGGTGGATGTGCTAGAGGGAGAGATTCGAGATGGATCCGCTAGGATCGATACCTTGGAGTATGCTATATATACGGCAGTGGCCAGGTTGCAGGATCGAGTCAGGAGATACCCTTGGGAGAAGGGCAGTAGTCGGCGCATGATCAGACGCCGAGTGGTTGATCGATTGGCTCGACAGGCACTCCGTCGGGCAGTCCGCCATAGCAGATATTGACTTATTGATGTAGTACCTTTGTATGTACTTAGTAGCTGTAGTGAGTCCCACTTTTCTCTAATAAGGATAGATTTATGATGTGAATCCAGATGCCGAGTTGTTTGCTTAGAATGGTAGTCAACCCCAACTTTTGTTCTGTTAAAAGGGGTAGGTAGTAGTGAATCCTCACCTTTTGTTTAAGAGATGATAGTTAGTAGTAGGCAGATGCTGCCATTGAGCATTTATAGTAGTATGCCAAATATTGGGACAGTCTGTATTAAAACATTGGTATATGAATAAAAATGCAATTGTTTCTTTTCCAAATATGTTTGATAGATGCTTTTGCTATTAAATGCTGACTTAACCAATATAGTGCAAAAATTGTAGCATAATAAGTAAAAGTCTAAGATTTACTCTTTAGCAGATCATAATGCCGCCAAGAGGTAGACCCCGCAATCAACGTGTCGCCGAGTCAGAAAGTGACGTTGGAGATCAACCTAACCCAATGAGAATATTTGCTGAACTGCTAGCCGAGGCTATGGAGGCTAGACCCCCACTAACAGTGGTACCACCAGCACCCCAACCAGTGCATCATTTGGCCAACTTTAAGGATTTCAAACTGGTTGGACCACCCGAGTTCAAGAGAACTCTCAACCCAATAGAAGCCCAAACTTGGATCGAGGAGATAGAGAGAAAGTCTTCGAGGTCGCACGAGTGGCCAAGGAGCAGAAAACTGGATTCTCCGCCTTCATGATGAAGGGCGAAGCTAATTATTGGTGGTAAGCCAATAAGGGACGGGCAGGCGATGGAGTCATTCCATGGGACAGATTCAAGGAGCTATTCTTTGAGAATTACTTCTCGGAGAATACGCAACAGGATATGGAGGTTAAGTTTTTGGAACTGAAACAGGGTGGTATGACGGTCGCAGAGTACGCGACAAAGTTTAACGAGCTAGCCCAATTCGCTCCACATCAGGTGGACACGGAGGCCAGGAAGGCAAGAAGGTTCGAGTTGGGATTGAAGCCGTGGGTGCAGAAAACCGTCGCTGTATTGAAGATTAAGAGTTTCTCTGAACTACTGGAAAGGGCTATCATTGCGGAAGGAGGCAATGAAGCCATAACACGATTTAAACATGAAAGGAAACAGGTCAGGAAGGGCTGAAAGGGGGAAACAGCGGAGGCAGCAACCCCAATAAGCGTAAATGGATGGAGAGCCAATCCTCCAGAGGCAACAAGTCCGGGGGAGAGGCCAAGTCAAGTGGGAAGTGCAGCAGCTGCGGAAAGAACCACTCAGGGAAGTGTATGAAAGGGAGAAGCATTTGTTATCGCTGTGGACAACCGGGGCACCTAGCTCCTCAGTGTCCGAATAGGGAGAAGGGAGGGTATTTCTCGTGTAGAGTCCCAGACCATCAGATCAAAGACTGCCCGAAGAGGAGGGGCGATGCAGCTAGCGGCAACCGCAACAACAACAATAATCACAACAACAGGCCTAACATTAGAGGGCCAGCCAGTCAAGCTAATAGACCAACGACACGCACGTTCAACATGACCGTCAAGGATGCGGTAGAGTCCAAGGATGTAGTGTCAGGTATCATCCCAATCAATGATATAGATGCATATGTGTTATTTGATTCGGGTGCTACCCGTTCTTTTGTTTCGGAAGAATTTGCTAGAAGGTTAGACTTACCTCGCGATAAGTTAGAGCACCCTATGAACATAGAAGTAGCAAACAAAGAAATTATTCTCGTAGAATCCATTCATAAGAATTGTGGCGCCAAATTGCGAGGATTTGAGCTTAGCGTAGACTTAATACCAATTTGTTTGGGGGAATTTGACGTAATCCTTGGGATGGATTGGTTATCAAGTCACGGAGCAGTCATCGACTGTAAGAAGAAATGTGTACACCTGCAGATTCTAGATAAGTCAAAGGTGGTATTCTATGGTAGTAAATCGCCAGGACAATCTTGTTGTCTGACAATGATGCAAGCAAGGAAGTTGCTTAGAAAATGTTGCATAGGTTATTTGGTTCACGTGGTTGATACTCGTTGAGTCACGGATGAACTGAGTCAGATACCCGTCGTAAGGGAGTTCGCTGATGTCTTCCCAGATGAAATTCTGACTGCCGCCCGATAGAGAGATAAAATTTGTGATTAACTTAGTACCCGGGACGGCACCGATATCCAAGGTGCCTTACCGAATGGCCCCAGTAGAGATGAAGGAACTAATGGTTCAACTGCAAGAACTATTATATAAGGGTTATATCAGACCGAGCGTGTCCCTATGGGGAGCATCAGTTCTATTGGTGAAGAAGAAGGATGGTTCGATGAGGCTTTGTATCGACTATCGCGAGTTGAACAAAGTTACGATTAAGAATAGGTATCCGCTGCCCAGAATTGTCGATCTATTTGATCAACTCAAGGGAGCGAAATACTTTTCAAAGATCGATATAAGAACGGGTTATCATCAACTGAAGGTGAGACAGGAAGATATTCTGAAGACGACATTCAGGACTCGTTATGGGCATTTTCAGTTTCTGGTAATGTCATTTGGATTAACGAATGTACCAGCAGCATTCACGGATATGATGAACAGAGTGTTCAAGCAGTACTTGGACAAGTTCGTAGTCGTATTCATCGATGACATCTTGGTGTACTCGGAAATAGAGGAGGATCATGCTGAACATTTAAGAATTGTGTTGGAGACTCTCAGAATGGAGAAGCTGTACGCAAAGCTTACTAAGTGTGAGTTTTGGTTGCAGAGGGTGCAGTTTCTAGGGCACGTCATTGACAAGGATGGTGTTTCGGTGGACCCCTCAAAGGTGGAAGCCGTTATCAATTGGGAACAGCCAAAGACACCTATATCAGGAGTTTCCTAGGGTTAGCGGGATACTATCGGAGATTTATCCAGGATTTTTCAAAGATAGCATCACCGTTGACCAATCTCACTAAGAAGGCAGTTAAGTTTGTTTGGACGAAAAAATGCAAAGAAAGTTTTATGGAGCTGAAGAGGAGACTTAGTCAAGCGCCCGTGTTGGCCTTATCAGACAACACTGGAGGCTTTGTAGTATATAGCGATGCGTCACACAAAGGTTTTGGTTGTGTGTTGATGCAGCACGACAAGGTCATTGCGTACATGTCACATCAGCTGAAGGACTATGAGAAGGGTTACCCGACTCATGACCTGGAGTTGGCCGCGGTAGTTTTCGCCTTGAAAATTTGGAGGCACTACCTATACGGAGAGAAGTGCGAGATATATACGGATCACAAAAGTCTAAAATATATCTTCACTCAGAAGAAGTTGAACATGAGGCAATGCCAATGGTTGGAATTGATCAAAGATTACGACTGTGAGATTCTGTACCATCCGGGCAAAGCAAATGTACCTTAAGTAGAAATGACAGAGAGAAGTTGCTAAAGCTAACCACTCAAGAGGAGTTGGTAAGGGATTTCGAATGACTCGATTTAGAACTCAAGTACTCGAGAGAGTCAGGCGAGAAATTATTTATAGTGTCAGTGAGCCCGACTGATGAGTAGGTTTTAATCTACGAGTTAGATACGTTTTTAGCGAGATTCTTTATAGTCTTTAAGTGTTTTAGTACCTTTTTACTTGTTTTTGTATTGCTTTTGTAGGTCGAGGCTGGCTGAAGGATCAAAGAAAGCAAAATGGCTGGGTGCAGGGCATTCTCGCCGGGGCGAGCATTCAAAGCTTAAATTCCTCGTCGGGGCGGGATCTCGCCGGGGCGAAAACTTTGAGAAGGATTTCCTCGCCGGGGCAAGAATGCGGCTGGTGGAATTTTAAAGTTTGTCAGCATTCAGTTATTTTGGAAAGGTTGAAGTGAACAAGGACTCTACCTACCATTCTGATTGAGAGGCTCAAGGAAGATATAAATAGGAGGTTAAGGATTGGATGGGACACACAGACATATCCAAAGATTATATTTTCAGAGCTGAACAAGGAGATTGGAGATCAAGTCAAGCTTCGTGAGGAATTCAGATTGGAGAGCTAGAGATTATATTGAGTTTTCTTTTAATCTTTTATCTCTGATTTGTAATTAATTATGATGACTTATTTTGGTTTTCTAGTTTTTATTGTCAGTATGAACTAAACCATTAGTTAAGGCTACGATTGCACCAGTTATGTTTATGAATTAATTATCTATTAAATTCCAGTTATTCAATTGATGGGAGTTGTCTATCTTATTCTTTGCTTATTGATTAAATTGTTTGGCTGACAATTAACATATTATTCTAGATGAATTCGGGAGATGCAATCTAGGGTTAGAACTGGATAAGGTAGCATGTATTCTTGATTATTTGTATGTGATGAATAATTAGGATTGTGAAGTGAATAGGAATATTACTTTGCTGCATGTAACAATTGGAAATTGGAACTTAATGAATTTAATCCTTTAACTGTGCATAGGAATATCGTAGAGTAATTGGATTAGATAGATTTATTTGATCACTTGGAAAAGGGCTTATAAATACAATTGAATTTGTGTTAACAACTCCATTGAAGTGAATAATTGGAAGACATAGATAGATTGATTTATGATAAATAATTGGGGATATTATAGTCTTAATCATAATAAATCTGAATTTCAACCTTTGTGATAGTTGTGAGTGTTAGTATTTATTTACTTAGTATCAATCAAAAATTCAAATTGCAATTGTTTAATAGAATAGGAATAATTAGATTGATAATTGGAGATTTAAACATAGTAATTCCTGTGGGTTTGACACTCTATCTTATCACTTTATTACTTGTTGATCGTGTATACTTACACGTAATTGTAGATTGTGAAATCTGACAACAAGTTTTTGGCGCCATTGTTGGGGATTATTTGTGTTAAAAAAATTTTAATTTCAGTTTAATTAAGTATGTTCTAGTTAAGCAAACCTATTTTTCTTTTGTTTCTTGTTTCAGGTGTCTTTTGATTCGTTTATGCAAACGTGATCAAAGCAACCGGAACTCGTGCAGTGTGAGAATAATCTTGGGAACAAGCTACGTCTGTTGAGAAAATTCTGTTGGGAAACAATTGAGAAAGAGAAAATGGCTAACGAAGAACAGAAATCATTGAGGGATTATGCTATGCCTAAGATAGACGAGATCAAATCAAGCATCACAAGACCAGTCATCACCGCTAATTCCTTCGAGATTAAGCTGGGAACAATTCACATGCTTCAGAATGCGGTACAGTTTGGGAGTTTAGCTAACGATGATCCGAATGAACACTTGGTTAGTTTTTTAGAGATCTGTGATACATTCAAATATCCCAATGTGTCAGATGATGCAGTGAGATTATGTCTGTTTTCGTTCACACTAAGAGATAAGGCAAAGAGTTGGTTGCATTCACTTCCGCCAGGATCCATCACAACTTGGGATGATCTAGCTCAGAAATTCTTAGCGAAATTCTTCCCTCCAGCTAAGTCAGCTAAGTTGAGAAATGAGATTTCTACATTTGGGCAACAACATGGAGAGTCACTATACGAGGCTTGGGAAAGGTTCAAGGAGTTATTGAGGAAATGTCCACATCATGGGCTACCCATGTGGCTACCAGTTCAGACATTCTACAATGGGTTGAATAATGACACTCGAACATGCATTGATGCAGCTACGGGAGGGGCACTTATGGATAAAAATTTTGAGGAAGCTTTCACTTTGTTAGTGACTATGGCTACAAATAACTATCATTGGCCGACTTCCATAATGAATCAACAAAAGGTAGCTGGAGTTTTGGAAGTAGATGCGGTCACGGCACTAACAGCGCAGATGACAGCCATGTCTAAGAAGATTGAAGCTTTGGCAGAATCGAAAGTCCAGCAAGTAGCCTATGTGTGTGAGCTATGTGCAGGTGCAGATCCGACGGAGTATTGTGCCATTAATCCGGAATTGGTACAGTATTTGGGGAGTTACAACAGACCGCCACAACCATATCAGAATGTTTATAATCCGGGGTGGAAGAATCATCCGGCTTTCTCTTGGAGTAATAATACTTAGACTCAAAATCCAGCTCCAAGATCACAGAATCCCCCAGGTTTTCAGAACCAAGCTCCACAACATGCAGAAAGAAAACCGAGTTTAGAAGAATCATTGGCAAGATTCATCACAGCGTCTGAAAAAAGAATGAATGATCAAGATAAGCTGTTAACTCAGGTAGATTTGAATGTGAAAAGCTAGGCAGTGTCAATTAGGAACTTGGAAATCGGCTGGGACAGTTGGCTCATGTTTTGAACAATTGACCACAAGGAGCACTTCCAAGCGATACAGAGGTTAACCCAAGAATGGATGGAAAAGAACATTGCAAGGCTGTCACTTTAAAGAGTGGAAAAGAGCTGCCTGACACGGTTAAAGGAAATTCTAAACCAGAAACAGTTGTGGAGAATGAAGATGAGGAAGCCCCGGTGAAAAGTAAGGTGAATGAATCAGAAAAGGTAAAGGACACAGGTTCGGAGGCAAAGTCAAAGGAACTCAAGCCAGATAGTGTAGTACCTCCCATACCATTCCCTCAAAGATTGCAGAAGGCCAAGCTAGACAAGCAATTTTCCAGATTCTTAGATGTTTTCAAGAAACTGCACATTGATATACCATTTGTAGAAGCCCTGGAACAGATGCCCAGTTATGCAAAATTCATGAAGGAGGTTTTGTCAAAGAAGAGAAAATTGGGTGATTTCGAGACGGTGGCATTAACCGAGGAATGCAGTGCAATTTTGCAGAACAAATTGCCACCCAAATTAAAGGATCTAGGAAGCTTCAATATTCCATGTGTAATTGGTAACCAGTTCTCTGGAAGGGCATTGTGTGACTTAGGAGCTAGCATCAATTTAATACCGTTATCAGTTTACACTCAGCTTGGGCTAAAGGCACCAAAACCAACAAACATCAGCCTGCAGTTGGCAGACAGGCCAGTGACATATCCGAGGGGTATTGTGGAAGATATCTTGGTTAAGGTTGATAAATTCATCTTCCCGGCTGACTTCGTCATTTTGGATTACGAAGAGGATAAAGAAATCCCTATCATATTAGGTCGTCCATTCTTAGCAACAGGGAGAACGTTGGTAGATGTACAAAAAGGTGAATTGACAATGAGAGTTCAAGATCAGGAAGTCACCTTCAATGTGTTTAAATCAATGAAATTCCCTAAGAAAGGCGAGGAATGCTTACAGATAGACCTGCTGGATGACATCGTGCATGAGCGAACCAGTGCAAGTTATTGTGAAGATCCATTAGAAGCTGCCCTGGTTGGGATAGACACTTTTGATGATTGTGATGAGTGGGATTATGTCAAGGTTTTAGACTCATTACCTATTTCTCGGAAATTCAGCAGGCAATTTGATGTACTTGACCGGCCAGAAGAAGGAGAAAAGAGGTCCAAACCGTCAATGGAAGAACCACCTATGCTTGAACTCAAACCTCTTCCATCTCACCTAAGGTATGCTTACTTGGGAGACTCTGACACGCTACCAGTAATAGTTTTTGCCCATTTGAATGAATCTCAAGAAGAAAAACTGTTAAGGGTTTTGCGTGTGTATAAAACAGCAATAGGGTGGACAATAGCAGACATCAAGGGAATCAGTCCGTCGTTTTGCATGCACAAAATTCTGCTTAAAGAAGGAGAAAAACCGGTTATTAAGCAACAAAGAAGATTGAATCCGATCATGAAGGATGTAGTGAAGAAGGAAATCATCAAGTGGTTAGCTGCCGGTATTATCTATCCGATTTCAGACAGTTCATGGGTGAGTCCTGTATAGTGTGTCCCTAAAAAGGGGGGATGACAGTGATTGAAAACGAGAATAATGAACTCATTCCCACTAGAATAGTTATAGGTTGGCGAGTGTGTATGGATTACCGCAAGTTAAACAAAGCGACGCGCAAGGATCACTTTCCACTGCCATTTATTGATCAGATGTTGGATAGGTTGTCCGGTCATCAGTTCGACTACCTTCTTGACGGATACTCAGGATATAATCAGATAGTAATAGCTCCGGAGGACCAAGAGAAAACAACTTTCACATGCCCTTATGGAACGTTCGCATTCCGGAGAATGTCTTCCGGGTTATGTAATGTACCGGCTACATTCCAGCGATGCATGATGGCTATCTTCTCGGACATGGTTGAGCAGAATTTGGAGGTATTCATGGATGACTTTTCTGTGTTCGGTGACAGTTTTGATTTGTGTCTTAGCAATCTCATCTTAGTGTTGAAGCGTTGTGTGGAGACAAATCTGGTTCTTAATTGGGAAAAATGCCACTTTATGGTGCAAGAAGGGATTATTCTGGGGCATAAAGTTTCCGAAGCAGGCTTAGAGGTGGATAGAGCAAAGATTGAAACCATTGAAAAGTTACCTCCACCGACATCTGTGAAAGGCGTTAGAAGTTTTCTCGGACATGCAGGATTCTACTGTCGATTTATCAAGGACTTCTTAAAAATTTCAAAACCATTGTGTTCACTCCTTGAGAAAGATGTTCCCTTCAAGATGGATCAAGCTTGCATCGAAGCCTTTGCAGTGCTGAAATAGAAATTAGTCACAGCCCCGATCATCATTGCTCCGGATTGGACTTTACCTTTTGAGTTGATGTGTGACGCAAGTGATTATGCAGTGGGAGCTGTGTTGGGTCAACGAAGAGATAAGATTTTTCACACCATTTATTACTCAAGTAAGACACTCACTGATGCACAACTGAATTACACCACTACAGGAAAAAAGTTACTTGCAGTAGTATTTGCATTTGATAAATTTCGAGCATATCTGATTGGAACCAAGGTGATAGTCTACACTGATCATTCAGCCATCAAGTACTTGATTGCAAAGAAGGATGCCAAACCAAGGTTGATTCGATGGGTCCTCTTGTTGCAAGAATTTGACTTAGAGATTCGAGATAGGAAAGGTACGGAGAATCAAGTGGCTGATCATCTTTTAAGGTTAGAGATTGTCGACACTTAGAGAAAGAATGAGGTGGTGATTAATGAGTCATTTCCAGATGAGCAGCTATTTCGTATCAACACCAAAGTACCTTGGTATGTTAATTACGTGAACTTCCTAGTCAGTAATGTTCTTTCGCAAGATTTCACTTCCCAGCAAAGAAAGAAATTTCTCCATGATGTCAAGCAGTACTTCTGGGATGAGCCATTCCTTTTCAAAACTTGTGCAGATCAGATGATACGACGTTGTGTGCCACAGGAAGAAATGGAGAGCATCTTGACTCGTTGTCATTCGTCAGATTATGGAGGACATTATGGGGGAGAAAGGACTGCAGCAAAGGTGCTACAATCGGGGTTTTTTTGGCCGTCGTTGTTCAAGGATGCCCATTTTTTTGTGCTAAAGTGCGATAGATGCCAAAGGGTTGGAAATATTTTGAAGCGGCACGAAATGCCTCTCAACAATATCCTTGAAGTTGAACTCTTCGATGTATGGGGCATTGACTTTATGGGGCCATTTCCTTCGTCATTTAACAATCAATACATACTTTTGGCTGTGGATTACGTGTCGAAATGGGTCGAAGCACTTGCATTACCCACGAATGATGCCAAAGTGGTTCTACGGTTCCTGTAGAAGAATATTTTTACTTGATTCGGTACACCAAGAGCCATAATCAGTGACGAAGGTACCCATTTTTGCAACAAATAGTTCACTAAGTTGTTAGCTAAATACGGAGTCAAACACCGGATTGCTACGGCTTATCACCCCCAAATGAATGGCCAAGCGGAGGTTTCAAATCGGGAAATTAAGCAAATTTTGGAGAAAGTGGTAAACCCATCTCGTAAGGATTGGGCGATGAAATTAGACGATGCGTTATGGGCATATCGCATAGCTTATAAGAATCCTATTAGAATGTTGCCGTATCGCATGGTCTATGGAAAAGCCTGTCATTTACCGGTCGAACTTGAGCACAAGGCTTATTGGGCGATCAGAAATTGAACTTTGATCTCCAAGTCGCTGGGGAGAAAAGCTTGCTTCAATTGAACGAGATGGAGGAATTTCGTCACCACGCCTATGAGAATGCTAAGTTGTACAAAGAGAAAGTCAAGCGGTGGCATGACAAACGGATAGTTGATCGGAAATTCGAACTGGGACAAACTGTACTATTATTCAACTCCAGGCTGCGATTATTTCCTGGGAAGCTGAAGTCTAGGTGGTCCAGGCCTTTCATTGTCACTGTTGTAGCTCCCCACGGAGCAATTGACGTCGAGGAACTAAATTCAAAGTGCACATTCAAAGTCAATGGTCAGCGACTCAAACATTATTGGGGAGGTGATGTGGAACCGCAAGCATCAGTGATTCATCTCTCTTCTCCCGATCAAACTGATGACTAATACCGTTAGGGAAGTCGGGCTGACGACTATAAACTAAGCGCTTGATGGGAGGCAACCCAATCAATGTTATTTTATTGCTTTTTTAGATTTAGTATATTTACTGAGTTGTTTTAGTTAGTAGTAGGAGTTTAACTTGTTTTGTTTGAATTAGTTCTTCAAATCCTTCTTGGTTGAACTCATTTATAATGTTATTCTTTGGAACAGGGATAAAGTCTATGGGAATGCATTGGAAGAAGATACATGTTAATTGGGATGGTACCAAGTGAAGACAAGAGGATCAAGCAGGAAAAGAAATTTTTTCAAGATAGAGGATTCTCGCCCCGGCGAAAAAAATATACTAGAGATTCTCGCCTCGGCGAGAACCTCTCTGCCAAAACTCGCCCCAACTTGAATTTTTCTCGCCCCAGCCCATTCCTCTCTGTCCATTCTCGCCCCGGCGAGATTCACAAGTATAACTTCTTGCCCCGGCGAGAATCGCGGATTTCTGTTTTTAAAAACCGATCCCAATTCGAGTTATAACATTCCTACACCCATGCAACTTCTCTGAACTCTTATTTTTAACTCTTCTATACCAACCAAATCTTCTTCTATCCAATTTCTCTTCTAATTTCCTTCCAATTTGTTTCCATATTCGGATTTCTACACAAACCCTAATACACTCCTCTTTAAAATCAAACCCTTACTTCATTCTAAACCATCTCTCATTCAATAGGAGGCATACTCTGTTGTTTTCACAATCTTCATCCACTTCATGATTGCATGCACGAGTTTTAGGGTTTGTATTTAAATCAAGAAGCAATCAATCAGTTCACCCACGCAACATCACCCAATTGGTTCCATTGTACCGTGCCACTATCAGTTGGGAGTTAGTACAGTTGGAGTTTGGGGGGAAGTTGAATTGCATAGTAGATTATTTGTTTGGGTTTGTTTGTTAAGTGATCAATCATGGCTCCAAAGCGGCATCGGGGTGAGGGATCATCGTCTACACCATCCAGGCAGTTTGATAGACGAAAATTTGTCAATGCGGAGGTGGCTAATAGGTATGAATCGCATACATCGGGTAAAGCTCTAACTCCCGAGTGCGGTCTCATGCCTGACGAAGTGGTTGACGGTGAGATGATGCTTCAGATAGTAGAGAGGGGATGGGAGACATTTACTGCCCATCCGGAACCTGCATGTATAGCCATTGTCAAAGAATTTTATGCCAATGCAAAGGACGCGGCTCCATGTGAGGTTACAATACGGGGCAAGACAGTTTCATTCAGCGCCCAGTCGATCAATGAATACTATAACTTGAGGCCTGATATAAACTGTAGATACACTAGATTTCTTGATGAGGGACATAATTTGGAGAAGGTGGTTACTGACTTGTGTAAACCAGGGACGACTTGGATAACCAGAGGGCCTCGTGTAGCGATTTCGTTCCATAGCAAGGACTTGAGTCGGTATGGGAAGGTTTGGTATGCGTTCTTCTCTGCTAAACTGATGCCATCACAGCATGTGAGTGATGTACCCAAGGAGAAAGCTTTATTGTTATATGCTATTGTAACGGGGATTGCGATCAATGTGAGCCAGTTGATTGAGGCGTCGATACGCCGCACTTTACGGACTTTGCATAGTCAGGGTGGGTTGCCACATCCTTCTTTAATCTGTGGGTTATGTCTTCGTGCAGGAGTTCGTTGGGGGGCTGAGGAAGCTTTGCAGCAGCCTTTGCTACTTTTGGACCACCGTCTGATTGCACGCTATAAGGAATGGGAAGGCGGTGAGTCACATCCTCGTAGTATGGGGTATATTGTTCATTCTCCTACTGTTGAAGAAGAACATGAATCTGATGATGATGAGGGTGCGGGTCCTTCGGAGGGTCCTTCTACTTCTACCGGCACATGGAAATCTAAGTTCAGCCTTCAATTTCGTGAGTTGCAGTGCCTTATTGATTCTCAACATAAAACCATATTGAGGCAGAACCAGCGGTTGGCGGATCGACAAGAGCATATGTTTGCTTATCAGCAGAGTTGTACGCAAGCCATAGCAAACATGTATTCTAATATGCAACCGTTGATGAATTATGTTCACTTTCCAGAAGCGCAGCCATTGCCAGTTTTTCCACCACCAAGCCTAGATGATGGTGACGAGTTCGGGCCTACTGCTTGATTTGTCAGGGAAGTCCTCTGTTCTTTATTTTCTTTATTTTTCGCACAATGAGGACATTGTATCATTTGAGTTTGGGGGGGGGTGTGTGTGTGTTATTTTTAGAGTTTGTTTCATCTAGTTGCATTTTTAGTTTTATTTGTATTAGTTTCATGTTAGATTGCATTAGTTATCTATTTATTTATGAATATTTTTTTTCAAAAACATCCAAAAAACCCAAAAATTTAGTAGCATAGGATCATATAGTATTGCATTTAGGCGTGTTCAAGAAATGCATTAATGGAAGTCATTTAGGGATGGCCGATGATAAAATTGAAAGTAGTATGCACACAAGCCAATCATATTTGATACGATGTAGCATATACTTTGTAATCTTATTCATTTATTAATAAAAGAATTGATTTTCTTAAAAGGCATTTTATATTATCTACATGGTGCTGTTATATTAAATGTGATAAACCCATAGTTTTGAGCAATGCTTTTAGAATCATGATGGTGATCATGCTAATGAGATCTAAATTCAAGATAGCTCACAAACTAAAATTGTTCCTAATCGTTGGATTATTAAATTGGGGATTAGTGAATCCGGATAGATTAGTACATACGTTGCTTGCTCTTATGAAAAGGATGATTGATCTCATAATCATATGTGTGGAGACACTAAAGTAAGTATGTAGGTGCTTATTGGAGAATAAGTTCACTGAACGTGACTCGCTAAGGAATACCTAATGGAGTTTTACTCGGCTGTCAATAGGAATTCCTCTAGTGATAGTAGTACAAGTGATCCTTAGACTTGAGATCATCATAGTATCTTGTGTATGATAAGTTATACTTTGACATGTCCCTTAAGACCTTTAGGGTATATCAAAGGGTATGATTGGGTATAATAAGTTGTACATGGAGATAGGTGAATGATCAACAAAGAATCTACCACGTCTAGTAAAAGATGTGAATGTCCTATGTGATTCGATAAATGATAACTCAGTAGTCCTTGGCCAAGGCAGAATGAAATTAGAAAGGAGTTTCTAATTTGCATTATTTAGAGTTGTGCATTTGGGAATCGAAATACATATAATTAAATAAAATAAGACTTGACAGAAATTCCATGTCTTATATTTAATTGGGACATTGTATGGTAGAAGGATTGAATTGTACGGTAACTATTTACTCAAAGGTTCTTTTGTGATTAATGTTGAAATCTATATTATCTGGAAAGTCGTTGATCGCTAAGGGGGCTTACCCTTATTGTAGAATAAATATTATTTATTTAAATGAATTAAATTGTTTAATTTATTTATTTAAATAAGATTAGAATTGTTCTAATTGATTTATTCACAACCGGTTTAATATGGAGAACCTAAAGGGAAGGAAAATATTTATTTAAGAAGTAAATGGCATAATTGTAATAATAAGTTAAGTGTATTTAATTTAATCTATGGAGATAGAATAAATTAAATAGCTTAATATTTATTATTTAATATTTTGGAAATATTAAATATAAATTAATAAGAGGAGTCTTATTATTATTATTACTATTACTATTATTTAATTTCTAATAGGGATTGGGAATTAATTAATATTACTATTATTTAATTCCTAATAGGGATTGGGAATTAATTAATATAATTATTATTTAATTCCTAATAGGGATTGAGAATTAATTAATAGAAGTACTCTCTCTCTCTCATTAATTCCTAATTGGATTATGAATATAATTAAAGGAGTTTAATTAAAATAGAAACCCTAATCCTAAATAGTTTAGGGAAGGGGTTTTCCTACATCTATAAATAAGAGAAGTCTTATCATAGATTAGGGTTACACACTCTTGCATTAGAATTGTGGAGAGTACTTACAATTTCTATAGAGATAGAAAACTAGGGTTTTGCCAAACACCCATCTTCTTGAATACTTGTTCTTCCTTGGTGGATCACCTCTAGAGGCCAAACACTTGGGTGGCTAACGTTGATCAAAGGAAGGAATTTAATCGGTGCAATTCAAGGAGAACGCAAAGGAATTGGAGGTGAACTTGTACCTGAGGAAGCTAGAATTCTACAAGGGTATAATTCTTATTCTCCATCTCTTTCGTTTAATTAATAATTGTGCATAAAGAAAGATCATGGTGATGGTTTGTATAAAATTTTAAAATCTGATTTTATCCCGCTTCCGCTTTATTTATGTAATTTGATTGCATGTTCGCGTTATACAAACCTAACAGAAATTTGATTAGTTCTACTTTAGTTTAATGGGATGGATGCTTATTGCTAAATCTGGAGTTTGACTGTTTTAGCTGTGTTTATTTGAGATCCTTGGCTTTTCATTGATCACGAATGTGTATCGAAGTAATTGGGAGTTGATTCTTCTTTGGTGTATCACATGCTCACATGAAGATATAGACTGTTATCACTGGTTGGATCTAAGACAAAACGAAAAAAAATGGAAAAAATGAAAAAAAAAATCGAAAAAGAAAAAAAAAGAGTTGTTGAATAAATACTGCTTCGATGTTTGTCTAAGTGCAAGAAAAAGAAGAATCATTAAATATAGACAGATAAGAGCAGGTCTTGACTAGTTTGTCTTTGTGGTCGGTGTCATTTAAATGAGTATGCCCTTAGGAGATGTCTTTACACTCAGCGCCCTAAAATCGTCTGGTTTGGGAGTTGTTGGTTGAAAGTTCGCTACGCGGGTGACATTGAATATCCTAATAAAGATGAACATTGCACTAGTCGAGATAAATGATGAGATGGATCGTAAAACGCACTCGTTAAATAAAACAAACAGAAAAAAAGGTGAAAACAAGTGAATAGCAGTTGAGCTTGATAGTAAAATTTGTGAACTTATCTTTTTCTGAGCATTGTGATATTAAGAGTTGAATTTATGTTCTGATTGGTTTGATGTATTGTGCACACACTTATGGAAGGGTTGAGAATAAGTCATAACTGATAATAGTTGGCTTGTTGATGGTGCACGAGGTTGAAGTTCTGTTGAATTGGTAGTTACTGATTTCTGAGGCCGGATTTTTATGATGTTTGTTGATTAATTGCTTGAGTATGGATAGTCATGCATTTGCATTCATGTAGGTAGTTAGTTTAGATGTATTATGGTTTGTTTTGTGTTTTTGCTTGAGGACAAGCAAAGTTTCGAGTTTGGGGGTATTTGATGAGTAGGTTTTAATCTACGAGTTAGATACGTTTTTAGCGAGATTCTTTATAGTCTTTAAGTGTTTTAGTATCTTTTTACTTGTTTTTGTATTGCTTTTGTAGGTCGAGGCTGGCTGAAGGATCAAAGAAAGCAAAATGGCTGGGTGCAGGGCATTCTCACTGGGGCGAGCATTCAAAGCTTAAATTCCTCACCGGGGCGGGATCTCGCCAGGGCGAAAACTTTGAGAAGGATTTCCTCGCCGGGGCGAGAATGCGGCTGGTGGAATTTTAAAGTTTGTCAGCATTCAGTTATTTTGGAAAGGTTGAAGTGAACAAGGACTTTATCTACCATTCTGATTGAGAGGCTAAAGGAAGATATAAATAGGAGGTTAAGGATTGGATGGGACACACAGACATATCCAGAGATTGAATTTTCAGAGCTGAACAAGGAGATTGGAGATCAAGTCAAGTTTCGTGAGGAATTCAGATTGGAGAGCTAGAGATTATATTGAGTTTTCTTTTACTCTTTTATCTCTGATTTGTAATTAATTATGATGACTTATTTTGGTTTTCTAGTTTTTATTGTCAGTATGAAGTAAACCATTAGTTAAGGCTACGATTGAACCAATTATGTTTATAAATTAATTATCTATTAAATTCCAGTTATTCAAATGATGGGAGTTGTCTATCTTATTCTTTGCTTATTGATTAAATTATTTGGACGACAATTAAAATATTATTCTAGATGAATTCGGGAGATGCAATCTAGGGTTAGAACTAGATAAGGTAGCATGTATTCTTGATTATTTGCATGTGATGAATAATTAGGATTGTGAAGTGAATAGGAATATTACTTTGCTGCATGTAACAATTGGAAATTGGAACTTAATGAATTTAATCCTTTAACTGTGCATAGGAATATCGTAGAGTAATTAGATTAGATAGATTTATTTGATCACTTGGAAAAGGGCTTATAAATACAATTGAATTTGTGTTAATAACTCCATTGAAGTGAATAATTGGAAGACATAGATAGATTGATTTATGATAAATAACTGGGGATATTGTAGTCTTAATCATAATAAATCTGAATTTCAACCTTTGTGATAGTTGTGAGTGTTAGTATTTATTTACTTAGCATCAATCAAAAATTCAAATTGCAATTGTTTAATAGAATAGGCATAATTAGATTGATAATTGGAGATTTAAACCTAGTAATTCCTGTAGGTTCGACACTCTATCTTATCACTTTATTATTTGTTGATCGTGTATACTTGCACGTAATTGTAGATTATGAAATCTGACAACACCGACCCCGTTAGATAAAATCAAGGAGGCTCAGGAAAAGGATGAAGATTGTGGTAGTATCAAGAAGTGTATATCCAAAGGGGAAGAGCTCAAGTATAAGATTGATAGCACAGGGTTGCTACGGTTTGAAGGGAGGATCTGGGTGCCATTGAATCCGGAGTTAAGCGAAGAGATTCTCCAAGAAGCTCATAGTACGAGGTACTCAGTACATCCTGGTAGCACGAAAATGTATCAGGATTTGTGGCCATACCTTTGGTGGCCGAATCTGAAGAAGGAAGTAGCAGAGTGTGTCAGCAGGTGTCTGACATGCCAACGAGTTAAAGCAGAGCACCAGCGACCGAGCGGACTACTTCAACCATTAGAGATTCCGGAATGGAAATGGGAGCACATCACCATGGACTTTGTGGTGGGCTTACCACTAACACAAAAGGGTTTAGACACCATCTGGGTGATCGTGGATCGTCTGTCCAAGTCTGCTCATTTTCTACCGATCAGGATACGGTACAATTTGGAGCAATTAGCTAAACTCTATGTAAAAGAGACAGTGTTGCGACATGGAGTGCCGGTACCTATTGTGTCGGACAAAGATCCGCGCTTCACGTCAAATTTCTGGAGGAGTCTACAACAAAGATTGGGAACATAGTTGAGGTTGAGTACGGCATACCATCCTCAAACTGATGGCCAGAGCGACGAACGATTCAGACTTTAGAAGATATGCTCCGAGTAGTCGTGACAGACTTAAAGGGCAGCTGGGATGATCATTTGCCATTAGTGGAGTTCGCTTACAACAATAGTTATCATGCTAGTATCGGTATGCCATCGTACGAAGCACTATATGGGAGAAGGTGTCGAACACCGTTGTGTTGGGATGAGGTTGGAGAACGAAAACTCTTAGGACCTGAAATGGTGCAGCAGACTGCAGATACAGTGAAACTAATCAGAAACCGCCTAGTAGTAGCTCAAGACCATCAGAAGAAGTACGCTGATCTACATCATCAAAAGCGGGACTTCAACGTGGGCAGTTTTGTGTTCTTGAAGGTATCGCCCTGGAAAGGGAAGATTCGTTTTGGAAAGAATGGCAAGTTAAGCCCGAGGTTATAGGACCGTTCGAGATTTTGAGGCGAGTCGGTGAAGTGGCGTACGAGGTAGCGTTACCTCCTGAACTTGAGCACATTCACAATGTGCTTCATGTGTCAGTGTTGCGGCCATACAAACCAGACTACAAGCACGTTATATCCTACGAACTAATTCAAGTTAAGAAGGACTTATCGTATGAGGAGATTCCTGTCCAAATACTTGATAGGAAGGAACATAAGCTAAGGAATAAGACCATTCATTCTGTTAAGGTTCTCTGGAGAAATCACGCAGTTGAGGAATCTACGTGGGAACTCGAGGAGAAGATGAGAGCAAATTATCCGCAATTATTTGAGTAACCTTATCTTACAATTATGAGGACGAAATTTTTATAAGGGGGAGGATGTAATGACCGTGAATTTTAAACTCCATTATCAATTAAATATAAATTTTAATTTTTAATGAGTTAACTTAGTATGCTTATTTAGAATATTGTATGATTAATTGGTTATGTGATTATGTGATTGCGCGTAATTGCTGGAATTAATTAAAGGGAGTCATTAATGGTATAATTAAATTAGTGGACTAGCCCTAAGGTTTAATGTCAAATGAATTGATAAAGTTGTCTATTAATTAAATATTCAATTTACTTGAATATAATGGAGCAATTAAGTTTGCGTAAATTAATTAATGTAATAAATGTGAACAATATTAATATTAATATTTAATAGTCTATTTAGTAATTTAATACCAACGGACTAGATTAATTATTTAATTTATTAATCCAACCTTTTATTTAATCACGGATTGGGGAATTAATGTATACTAGATTAAGTGGGTTTTTAATGGTGTGATTTATTTAACTAAGTAGCATATGTTGGGATGATAATTTTGGGACAAATCCCATTTAATTCATCAGCCATGTTAGGGGAAAAGGGAGAGGGAATTGAAAATCTAATTTAACTAAATTATTGGAACAGTGGAGTCCCATCTGCTCCATTCCTCCAGCCGCGTATAGGCATAAGCCTATTGCTTGTCTCAAGCAATAATCATGATGAAGGGGGGTGTGGGAGATACGATCCATTGGCAAGCTTTTTACCAAACCTTTATTAACCAACATCTTTTTCTTCTTCCCGCTGGCTAACCAAATGGGGTAATTGCATTGTCTGGTTTTTGATTGTTCTATAAATTGGAACCGTTTCTTCAATAATCCAATTGCTAACTTCTGATAAGTTTTATATAGAGAGTGAGTATTGTTGAAGAGGTGTTAGTATTCTGCAATTAAGCATTTAAGAAGAATCAATCTAGCATCAAGAAGGTACAATGTGTTCTTAATTTCTTAGTTGATCAACTCTAAAGAAATCCACGATCTTGTTAATTAGTTTGTAATTGAGTGTCATGTTGCTATTTTGGTTGTGTACGAATATTATGAGCTCAGTATGTTGGTCTAGCTGCATTCAGAATGGGTAAATCATTTCCATTCTTGGATTCTGCAGAAGTAAAGTCGATCTCGAGCATGTACAAGAGTGGCACGGCCACGCCACTCCCAAGGCCAAACCCAGCGCGGCTGTGCCGTGCATGAGTTTTGGTTGTGTCGTTCTGTCATGTTGCAGCATGTTAGTTAGTTCACTCTTGTATACAACTAGGGTTGCCATGTATCTAGAGTCCCCATAAATACCATAAGTTGCATATATTGCTCTATGTATGTATTTTTTTTCAAAAAGAAAACTTACAACTTTGAAATGAACTTGATCAAAGCTTGTGTCTTTAAGTTCTGATCATGTAAGCATGTGTATATGACTAAAATATGTGTCTAAATGCCTGTGAGTCATGATTTCAAGTAATTTGCATGAGCTAAGTAACTTGAGGTGACTTAGAGAGATTTTTTTAAAAGGAAAACATAGAGTTTAAGGACGGATATCGTCCATCACTGTGCGAGTTATATTCTGATCATTTAAGCATGACTAATAGGATCTATAATGCCTCTAGACATGTTAACATGAACATCATCTAGCTAAATATGCATTTGACGTATGAAAACATGTCTAAGATAATGAGATTTCATGAGTAGTTATGTGTTTAGTGTACACATGTGTTGCTTCGCATAAGCATACTTATTAAGCACTGTGAAATGTCATCATGTGATGTTATGACTATAGTAGTTGATTTCTTGTGAAATAAACTTGAGTAGCTTTAAAGTGTATAGATTTTCGACATTAAACCATATGACTTTGATATGGACTTAGAATGAGCATGCTAGGTTTGGAACCAAGGTAATAACCTTATGAGCATGTGTATGTGATTAATATCAGTAGCCTGTATGCTAGAAGTAATGTAACGACCGTGAATTTTGTATGGCTTTGTAATACAAGCTTATGAATATTATTTAATAAAACGAATTTTTATTAATATTATTCTATGTGATGTGATTAAAGGTTATGTAATAACTTAGATTATGTGTTTGCAATGATATTAAGTGTTGATATTTGGTAGGACTTATTAAAATAATTTCGGAGAAATATCGCTAAAATTCTATTCGCGGGTTACTATTCGCGTGAGCACTATTCGCCCCAAAAATGTCTTTTTCGTTTATTTCGAATTTTCTAATTTTTGTCATAGTGTTAATGAGATTGATTAATAATCCAAGTGTTGGATTTTATTTTTGCCAAATTGGGATTTAATTAGAAGTCCCAAATTGCTTAGGGTGGCCCAAACCTAAGATCCATGACCCACGACCCGACCCGCGACCCGACCCATGACCCATGAGGGAAATGGGTAATAACCATTAGCTGAACAATTGAATGAAGAAGAAGAACACGGATGAGAGGAGAAGGAGCAAAGGAATAAGAACATATTGGTTGAAACAAATTCCACATTTGGGAGAGCAAAAGTGAGAATGGAACAATTGGGGAGAAGGAGAGGGGGTTTCCCGTACATGGGAGAGGCAAATTCCAGCCTCCCATGTATAGGGAGCTGATCCTACATGCTCAGCATACTACTTGTTCACTCACCCCAGAAGCTCAGCTCACTCCTTCTATATATACTCCTCCCTTGACATTCATCCATTCCTTTGATTGTTGCTAAGTTAGAAAGCTGGAAAATTATGAGAGTTGTGAGTGGTGAGTGCACGACTGATCTAAGGAAGAAGAAGAAGAAGTGTGGGAGCAACTATATTGATTCCCTTAGCATCCTAGAAGAAGCTTCAAGAGGTTAGTGATATAGAGCCTAGCTCATTTTCATTATTGGTACAAGTTTTTGGTTTGTTATTGATTGCTTGTGGGAGTCTATGTTGCTGGAATTGTTTAGTTAGTTCATGAATATATATGAATGTTGTTAACTCTTTAAAAACCTTAATAATAATTAATGAAAGTGGAACAATGAATGAGAATCAAAACCTTTGCATAAGGAGCAAGAATGGACTGTTGGACATTTATGGACTGATTTGGACAATTTAGGTAGTTTGATGAAAATTTAGCTTATGGTTGGTTGTGTGCTTGTTTGTGTATGCCCATAATGTGTTATGAAGTTTTGGGTAATGATTTCATTTGGAAATCTGGACTAGAGCATAATTACACTCTACTCCAATGTGAGTTTGTAAGCCATGCCCCCCAACTATTTGGTTTAATGTCCAAGAGAATGATTTCTCTAAAGATCATGAGAACTAGTTATGATTAATTGTGGAAATGATGTTATAATTCATGGTGGAGTAATAGAAACATGTTTTTAAGTCATGGGTATTGGTTGTATAAGGTTTATGAAGCAAAGAGGGAGAAATCGAGTTTGTGTACTAAGTTTTTGTAGAAGCAGGAAACTTTAAACTCCCTGGATGCAGAGTGGCGCGGCCGCGCCACTCCCAAGCTTAAAACCAGAGCGGCCGCGCTGGTCTGCAGAAGCGACAAGTTGTGCTGCTTTGTCTTATTGATTTGATGCATGTTTACACGGTCCTAGCATGTTGTATATAACCTAAAACATATGTATGATATGTTAGTATAATGTTAGAATGACCCCAAGCATCTAGAGGTTGGTTAGAGTAAGAAATAAACCAAAAATTTGCTACAGGAGGAGTAGCGCGGCCGCGCTACTCCCAAGCCAAATAGCAGTGCGGCCACGCCGTGCTGCAGAGTCGCCAAGTTGTTTCTTTTGAGAACTGAAGCTTGAGGCAAGTATGTATGAGCCTCTTAAGCAGTAACACATGAAGCATGCTATTAATTAGTTAGCCAAGCAGGAAACGACTTAGTCCCGTGAGGTTTTGCTTAATAAAATGAATAGCTTAGTTGAATAGCGAGACCCTCGTTTGGGTAAGCGTAGTGGCAATCAATGTTCATAGTGATTATAATGTGTTGATTAATGTAAGCTAATGTTTGGTGTTTATTGTGAGACTAATTGGTATGTGAATATGTGTTTAAATGCGTAGGACATATTTGAGGGCGATTAACGTCAAATAGTAGCAGCGCGTAAGGCAAGTTTCCTAAACCCTTGTCTAACCCTTGTGTTGGGCAAGTTCCTTAACTTCATTCTTTTTATATTGAATGCAAGTTCTTCTTTAACCCTTGTCTAACCCTTGTGTTGGGCAAGTTCTCTAACTTCATTCATTTTCGGTATTGAATGCAAGTTTCTTATCTTATACAAAAGACGTATATTGTGCAGATTTTTTAATTCTTGTTTAAGTTGGAATTGTGCAAATATTCTATATTTTGCTAAAGCACACCAATGTGGTGTATTGAGCAAGTTTTCTAATCCTTGTCTAATCCTCGTGCTAGGCAAACTTATCAACTTCATTCGATTATATTCTTACGAATGCTATTTAATGTTCAAAGTTCATATTTACGCAATACATATATTATTGTGTGAATTCCATACTTATGCAAATCTTTCATATTTGCACAAGCGTTCAAGATGTGTTATTGACATAAACTGTTAAAGCTTTTAAGTTCACATTATGCATGAACTGTTTACGGAGAGCGTCAATGCCATTTGATTCGGCTAGACTAGTGTCCATGATTTAGAAAGCTATCCAAACCAATTGTTTTGGTGCGTACTCTTTGCAGAGATGAACAACCCTCATAGTAGGGAAAAATATATTTTTAGTCGAGGAACCGACACGCGCGTAAGTAGAACGTTTGAGGCTTTTACATAACGCCGAGTATTTTAGGCTGATCACCTATTGTACCTGTATTTGTTGTTTTGGAGTTAATAGTGTAATACTGTTAATTCTAATAAAAGGTAAGTGCCATGGTGGCCACTCAGTGATTCCTGCAATAGAAACAATTTGAAACCCTTGAATTCATTTGATATTCATCCAGTCCATAGTGACTCATCAGTAATAGTAGATATTTGTATTAAAACTTGAGAAATCTTACTTTTGATCATGTATTACCTTTATTATTATACTTGCTGGGCAAACTTGTTGCTCACCCTTGCTTTCCTTAAAACATTTCAGTGGCTACCCATAGAGGCGAGAGCTCGGGAAAGGATAAAGGCAAAGGCAAAGCTACAGATTAGCTTTGTCCTACTATGTTATGATTATGCTATGTTTTAAGACTCGTTTAGAGATTATATATTAAGTTATGTCTTGTATTCAGACTTATGTATTAGACTTTGTGTATTATGTTATGTCAGGTGTAGACACCCAAATTTTGCACTTCGTGTACTAACCCTGACAGGAGGGCAAATCCGTCAAATGAACCGGTCTGCGAGAGCAAAGGATGGACAAGTACGAACACTCGACGCCACCGCGACGATTTACAACCGAAACCGACATGACAACAAGGTTGTCCGATTTGAGCATTCCCGAACTGCAAAATACGAACATGTCGGCGAAAACCGACGTCACGACATGAGAATTGAGGCGTAGGACAAAAATCGAGAAAGTCAAGCCAGCCAGCCGCAGATTGATCTGCGGCCAATGAGTGCGCCTTTTGAAAACACGGAACTCGAAACCAGGCTGAGTGGCTGGTGGGCCAGCCAGCCGCAGATCAATCTGCGGCCAGCCGCAGATCAATCTGCGGCTGCCCTAGGCCAGCCTATTTCAGCTCAGTTTCTTCATTTCATCCAGGGGGTTAGCAGCAGCAAGAGAGAGAAGGGGAATCGGGCGAGAAGAAGAAGAAAAACAGCAGCAAATCAGCTCGAAAATAGAGAGAGAAATAGCAAAAATTTGCAACAAAATAGGAGAGAAAAGAGAGAAAAAAGAGAGGATTTATATTTCTTTTGTGAGATTATATCCAAGATAATTTCTACTCTATTCATATACTCAAATTTACACACATCTTGGTGATTATTTGCAAGGTGAAAAGACTATTTCCATAGCAATTTTTGTATATCATTTTGTTAATCTTCTAGTCAATTGGGTTATGTGAAATGTAGTCTTCTTGTATATTGTTGTGGATCCATGGATTGAGGATTATTAGTGAGGGTTCCAAATGGAACGAAATTCTTCCTAATGACCCGATGATATCCATTTGGTGATTTTAGCTTGTTTAATTTTTGTAGTATCCATTGCGTGGGTGTGTATAAATTGTGGATGTGAGCCTAGGAACGCGACCACATGGCCCAAATCCGAAGATGGACAATGTTGATGTATGTAATCCTTTATTGTAAATTGTAATCGTCGGGCCTTAAAACGATACCAAGCCAAAAATCGGGTTTAAGGCCCCGTAATAGTGAAATATGTGATTGTGGGCGTTGGGGTTATTTGGATGGTTTACATGCCCATGAATAGCCCCAATGCATTTTAATGCTTGATTTGATTTACGACCTAAAAATTGATTACAAAGCTAAAAGATTAAGATTTTCGTAAAATCAATCAAATTAGGTTGTTAGCATCACGAGGCTTAAAATGAGAAGTGCTAATGAATGTCGATTTCTATGTAAACGAGAAGGCAAAGAAAAAATCGTTTTCCAAAACATCACACAAAATGATTTTATAAATAAGTGGCGTTTTATTAAATCGTTGTGCATAGGGTTAAAGAGATCCTAGAAATTGCCCATCATTTGAGTTACGAAGGCAACGTATAGATCTCGATTCCTATTTTGACGAAGGTTTAGAAAACTCTTGTTTTTGCCAAAACGACACCTAATGAAAATCTTATAGTTTTGACAATTAAAATCAAACCTTTCTCATAAAGAATCAAGCTTTCTCGTATAAGCCGAAGGACATTCTAAAGCACTCCCAAAGCACGATTTTCCCTAAAAATCCAAAATGATTCTTCATGCAAACTCACCACGACATTCACATAGGCACACACACACACGCGCGCGCATACACACACATTTCATGAATTAAAGGATAGGAAAGCATCAAGATTGCGGTAACCGTGTTTCACGGGAGTCGGGGGGTGCCTAACACCTTCCCCTCGCTTAAGCAAGCCCCCGAACTCTATGAATCTCGGTTCGCAGACCAATTAATTCGGAGTCACATATGAGCCATCGATTTATAAAAAACGAAAACTCGGATGAGTTGGTACATTCATTTGGCGACTCTGGTTAATTGGCTCATCATAAAAAAACGATCTTTCAAAACCCCGTCGACATTAATGCCGACCTTTTCCAAAAAATCATTTAATCAAAAGGCTAAAAATCGGAAGAGGCGAAAAACCGGCGTCGACATCAGGTATTTGTATTGGTATCGAGACTTGGGACGAGAGTATTTATGTTATATCAATGTAAATATTTCTATTATTCCGCAATTAGTTATTAATAGTATGTGTATGAGTTGCATAGTGACGCACCAAATTCGAGGTTAAGGTAACCCGGATTTGGGGGCGTCACACGTAAGCTTGGTTCGAGCAGAATGAGATCTCATTCTGGGTTTGTCTAGTGAGTGGCGCGGCCGCGCCACTTCTAAGGCAAAAACAAGCGCACCCGCGCCGGTCGCCAGTTTTGCCCAGTTGCTTTGAGTTATGAACAGAGTCTTGTGGCATGTATGTATGTAAGTCTCAAGCTGTATTGCATGATTTAATTGGTATGCTATGTGTTCAAAGCCTACATTGATGAATAGAATCGAGGTATTCTAGACTTGCTAACTCATTTATATAAGATGGGAATTTATAGACTTAGTAAAGATGGATTACATCTACGTGTCTATGTGATGGGATTACTTGGTGCGTACTCTCTTGTAGGTGTAAAGCTCATACTAGATTATACTGTACTAACTAAGGAATCGACTTACTAATGATAGGTCGTTTCATGCAATTTAACTTAAAGCTAGATTATTGTAGCTGAGCTATCAGGCAAGTTTCCTTTAAACCTACTCAATTTACATTCAAGTATGATGTGATGTATTATGCAAGTTCTCTACTCCGAATCTTTAATTGTTCCAAGAACCCATTCTTGTATTATTTATTACAAGTTAATATTTAAGCTTGAACCTTTAATTCCTCAAGCGTGCTCTAAGTGGTTTAATTACTTAACAATTATTCCACATCGTTGTTATTGGCAGTCGCACATTGTGAAATTATTTCCGCGCATACGTTGACTTGTATTTTATTTAAAGTTCTAATATTGATGAAATGCCATAGTTAAGTCTTAGCCATTGTCCGGCTAAACATTTGCGATATAGATTTTAAAAGTTATCCAAATCAATTGATGGTGCGGAATCTTGGACTTTATGAACACCCCTTCAATATAGGGGAGTATGATGAGTGTATTTTATACACACAATTTGGGTACTTTTGGCCTTGATAATTTGCAAGTCTTTAGGTATTTTATGTGGTTTTTATGTATTTTTATCTTATTTCTACATAAATTAGTTTTTAGTTATTTTTACATGTTTTATGTTGCTTTGATGCATTTTCATTATGTTTGTAGGAATTGAAATAAAGACCGCTCGGATCGTTGTTTGTATTGACTCAATGTCCGTTCCTGGACGTCTGTGCCCGAATGGTAGTATGATGGAAATTTGTGCTTGGCGACGCTCGGTGCTTAATTTGACAACATTTGGTAGTTAGGCGTGCACGGCGTCGGAAAGCGTGCACGGCGTGCAGCGTCGGCCAAGCCACGAGGGCAAGCCCGTGCTTAGATATCCGTGCCCGAATGATAACACGGTGAAAATTTATGTTTGGCGATGATCGGGGCTTAATTTGATGACATTTGGAAGTTGGGCATGCACGGCGTTGGAAAGTGTGCACGGCGTGCGGCGTCGACCAAGCCGCGGGCACGGCGTGCGGCAGACGGGGCGCCAGCGTGTGGCCCAGGCGCTAGGCGCGGGCGCATGGGCGCGGCGTGCGGGCGCGCGTTGGGCGTGTGGGCGTGTTGGCGCGCTGGGCGTGCGGGCGTGTGCGGCGGGCGCTGGGCGCCAGGCGCTGGGCGCGGGCGCATGGGCGCGGCGTGGGCGTGCGGCGTTGGGCGCGCGCGGGGCCTCGGCAGCGGGCGTGGGCGCGCGGCCAGCGTGCGGCCCAGGCGCTGGGCGCAGGCGCGCACGCTGGCGTGCGGGCGCGCGGCTTGGGCGTGGGCGTGCGGCGTTGGGCGTGCGGCCAGCGTGCGGCCCAGGCGCTGGGCGCGGGCGCGCGCGCTGGCGTGCGGGCGCGCCAACGCCGTGCTGAGTGCGATCTGACACAGTTTTAGTGCGATCTGAGCTCCATTTTGTCTGATTTTTGCTAGGGTTTCTTGATGGAGGCTATATATAATCTCTTCTAAGCTTCATATCAGATAACTAGGGATTGGGAGGCTAGACTAAAACATCAAAATAGAGAGCAAAGGTGCTGTAATACAAGGAAAATCCAGCCAAAGCCAAAGAACTAAGAAGGAAAGCCTTGTCAAAGAGACATCTAGAGGAAGGGAGGCTACAAAATACATCAACCAACAGAGCTCAAGGCTGTAAATCAAGCTGAATCAACCTAAAAGCCAAGGAACTCAGTCAAGAAGAATTGCAAGGCCAAGGAGGAGAGCTAGAAACCAACAGCAACCAAAGGAACACCAGCTGAATAGCTTCAAAAGTGGTTTCATTTCTAGATTTCCATCTCCTTTGTAATTCGAATTTGACAATGTATCAATTGAAAATGATGTTTATTGTAGCTATCATGAACTAACCTTCTATTCTAAGATTGCAATGGAACCCAACACTTAATTTGAATTGAATTCTCTCTCTATTGATTTTAGTTATTCATTTGTGAATTGATTGTCATAACCTTTGCTTTCTAGATTAATTGCTTGGCCCGTAATTACCTTGGGAACCTATATGAACTTGACGAACGGATTATAGGTTAAGACCTAGTTATGATAACATGCGAGAGTATAGATTGTTGTGGGTTATTAATCGGATTAAGTGACGCGTGTCTTATTAATTATCTGCAATAATAGATATCTTGATAGTAGTTGGGATAGATATATACCTAATTACCGCATGCAACCAATTGAGAATCTAGTCTTAATGACTTCCGAGGTGAAAGTTGGTAATTGAAGGGAGGATTAATTAGATTTGGTGACACGTGTCTATTAATCATTCCTGAAATTAGTCTCTTGATAGTGCATAGGATAGATATATACCTATGCACCGCTTAGGAAGATTCGTGATTGACCATCGACAGAGGCTCTTATGTAGTTTTGATTTCTCGGTTGTCAATTCGTATGCTATAACTGATTGAAAAGAGAGAGTTAGGAGATTCAAATGACGTGTTGGGTGAAATTATAATCTTAGAACTTCCTATCTTGATATTTTACCGCATTTTACTCATTATTATCTTATTCACTACCAACAACAAAAATATCAAATCATCATTTGTCTAATTAAAATCAAGACGATATATAGTTGGTACTTAGGATACACTAGAACAATTCTCTGTGGGTTCGACAACTCTCTTATCATTATATTACTTGTTGACCGCGTATACTTGCGCGTATTTTTCGATAGCTAAATCGACCAACAAGTTTTTGGCACCGTTGCCCGGGAATTGTTCTTCTAGTATTTTCCAATATTAATGACAATCGAATTGGTCTTAATTTAGACTTGTAAATAATTTTTCTATTATTTATTTATTTTTGATTTTGTTTTTCAGTAAATGGATGAGCATAACTATCAATGGGATTATAAAGGGACGACGCAACCAAGTTCGTCAAAAGTTCTTGAGCAATTGCAAGAACAACTTGCAACGCTTTCAAGGGCTGTTGACACTCTTAAAGGCCAGTCCACTCAAAATGCCTGTAATCAGAATCTGGCTGACTACTACCCAAACTACTATCAACCGGGTTGACAAGATCATCCAAGCTTTTCTTGGGACAACAGTCAAGATCAATGCTTTGATCCAAGTCTCTCATACCATTCAGAATTTTCATTCCAACCTCCACCACACCATGAGGATACATCTAATGTGGAGGAGATTCTTCCCTTGTTCATTGAGAAACAAGAATTGTTACGACGCCTCGAGAACCAAATGGCACAACTTCTCGAGGCAGTGCTTATTCACCCGCAAAGCACCTTACCTTGTATTACACAGATTAACCCTATAGAGGAAGGTGAAGATCAATGTATGGTGAATTCGCATAGTTGTGACAAAGCGGAAAGAAGTAGGGAGGAGCTCATGGCTCATATCTCTCAAAATGAGGTTAGGTTGGCAAATATACAAGCTTCAGTGCAGAGCATCATGAACTATGTCGCCAATTCTTACATTATTCACCCGCAAAGCACCCTACCTAGCAATACAGAGATCAACCCCATAGAGGAAGGTGAAGAGGAGTGCTTGGTGGATGATCAAGGAAATGGCGAGGAGTCGCACGAAGCTATTAGTGAAAATTTTGAGAGTGCACATCCTATTGTGGATGATGATTCTGAGGTTGATGAGACGAGGAGCATGAATGGGGATCATGAAAAGGAAATTGAAGACGAAGAAGTCACATTCGAGGTTTTCAAAGCCATCGAACACCCATTGGTTCATGAAGAATATCTTCATGTGGATCTTGACAAAAGTGCAATGATGGATAAAGCGGATGATGAAAGCTTCTTCTTGCCATCGGATGATGCTATGTTCAAGGGTCATCAATCCGGCATGCATGCTATGCAAATCAAAGAAATAACATCGAGGCGGCATGCTATGGTCAATTTTGCGATTGAGCCGGATTGATGGGAAAAAAAGGAGTCGGGCTAACGACTTTAAACCAAGCGCTTCTTGGGAGGCAACCCAAGTTTACAATTTTGCTTTTATTTTTGTTTGATTGCATTTTAGTGGTTTAATTGCATTTTAATTTCTTTAGTCATTTGCTTTCAGGTACGCTCCCAACTTAGAGGTATTGAAAGATGATATCAATGGCGCTTGACACGGTTTCAGGGAAGTCTTCTATTTTAATTTTTCCTATATCAGACATTGAGGACAATGTCAAGTTTAAGTTTGGGGGTAGTACTTCGTATTTGTGTGTTTTTAATTTAGTTTTTGTGTAATTTAAGTATGTTTCTCTTTTTATTCAAAAACAAAAATTCATTTATTTTTAGGATGTGTCCCTTGAGCATTGTTTTAATTTGATTTGAACCATAATCCATGGTCTATGATAATGGCTTGTTTAAAGAGAATATAACTCATGAGACGTAGAAAATTGTTGCATAGTCTTTGTGCTTATCGTTTATTGGTTATTATTTTGCTTATGTGTCCTTTCACTTTTATGCACTTACCCGTGAGTATTAAGCTAGTTGTATGCTTAGTGAAGGCTTTTGTAACCGAATGCTTGTGGGAAATATCTATAAACTCTAGAACTCGTTTAAACATCACTCGAAGCAAGGTGTCTAAATTTGTTATGCTTGAAATGATGGTCATGTGGTGAGTTGAGATAGAGCGTAAAACGCACTCACTCATGGACACATGCGTAGGAGAGATAGAGCGTAAAACGCACTCTCTTATAATTGGGATTAAAGAAAGAAAATTGTTGTATTGCAAATCTTGCAGGGGGTTGAGATAGAGCGTAAAACGCACTCGCCCATATGAGGACGCTTAAGGTTGAGATGGAGCATAAAATGCACTCACCTAGAGCCTTTGGTTCTCAAAATTTTTGAAAATTGTGATTTGTATACCTTTGTATTGAGCGATGTGTTAAGAATGTTGTTTTGAAGTTTATTTTGATTATTTCATAAGGTAATATGGTTGCATAGTTCATTCGAGCTACACGTGATTTAGTGCTATTGGGTACTCACACACACACGAAAGGGGCCTTAAGCAAAGTATGACTAGCTAATTGAAATTTTAGACTTACAACGTTTTGTTTGTTCTCGAGTTCCATGTGTTGATGCCTTTGAGACCATTGTCGGCTTATTAAATTCATTGCTCAAGTTAGGTTATATTAGAAGTTTTTGAATTGTTTAGTTTAGGTTTGTTTCGCTTGAGGACAAGCAAAGATTTAAGTTTGGGGGTATTTGATGAGTGTATTTTATACACACAATTTGGGTACTTTTGGCCTTAGTACTTCGTATTTATGTGTTTTTAATTTAGTTTTTGTGTAATTTAAGTATGTTTCTCTTTTTATTCAAAAAAAAAAATTCATTTATTTTTAGGATGTGTCCCTTGAGCATTGTTTTAATTTGATTTGAACCATAATCCATGGTCTATGATAATGGCTTGTTTAAAGAAAATCTAACTCATGAGACGTAGACAATTGTTGCTTAGTCTTTGTGCTTATCGTTTATTGGTTATTATTTTGCTTATGTGTCCTTTCACTTTTATGCACTTACCCATGAGTATTAAGCTAGTTGTATGCTTAGTGAAGGCTTTTGTAACCGAATGCTTGTGGGAAATATCTATAAACTCTAGAACTCGTTTAAACATCACTCGAAGCAAGGTGTCTAAATTTGTTATGCTTGAAATGATGGTCATGTGGTGAGTTGAGATAGAGCGTAAAACGCACTCACTCATGGACACATGCATAGGAGAGATAGAGCGTAAAACGCACTCTCTTATAATTAGGATTAAAGAAAGAAAATTGTTGTATTGCAAATCTTGTAGGGGGTTGAGATAGAGCGTAAAACGCACTCGCCCATATGAGGACGCTTAAGGTTGAGATGGAGCATAAAATGCACTCACCTAGAGCCTTTGGTTCTCAAAATTTTTGAAAATTGTGATTTATATACCTTTGTATTGAGCGATGTGTTAAGCATGTTGTTTTGAAGTTTATTTTGATTATTTCATAAGTTAATGTGGTTGCATAGTTCATTCGAGCTACACGTGATTTAGTGCTATTGGGTACTCACACACACACGAAAGGGGCCTTAAGCAAAGTATGACTAGCTAATTGAAATTTTAGACTTACAACGTTTTGTTTGTTCTCTTGAGTTCCATGTGTTGATGCCTTTGAGACCATTATCGGCTTATTAAATTCATTGCTCAAGTTAGGTTATATTAGAAGTTTTTGAATTGTTTAGTTTAGGTTTGTTTTGCTTGAGGACAAGCAAAGATTTAAGTTTGGGGGTATTTGATGAGTGTATTTTATACACACAATTTGGGTACTTTTGGCCTTGATAATTTGCAAGTCTTTAGGTATTTTATGTGGTTTTTATGTATTTTTATCTTATTTCTACATAAATTAGTTTTTAGTTATTTTTACATGTTTTATGTTGCTTTGATGCATTTTCATTATGTTTGTAGGAATTGAAATAAAGACCGCTCGGATCGTTATTTGTATTGACTCAATGTCCGTGCCTGGATGTCTATGCCCGAATGGTAGTATGATGGAAATTTGTGCTTGGCGACGCTCGGTGCTTAATTTGATAACATTTGGTAGTTGGGCGTGCACGGCGTCGGAAAGCGTGCACGGCGTGCGGCGTCGGCCAAGCCACGAGGGCAAGCCCGTGCTTAAATATCCGTGCCCGAATGATAACACGGTGAAAATTTATGTTTGGCGATGATCGGGGCTTAATTTGATGACATTTGGAAGTTGGGCGTGCACGGCGTTGGAAAGCGTGCACGGCGTGCGGCGTCGACCAAGCCACGGGCACGGCGTGCGGCAGACGGGGCGCCAGCGTGTGGCCCAGGCGCTAGGCGCGGGCGCATAGGCACGACGTGCGGGCGCGCGCTGGGCGTGTTGGCGCGCTGGGCGTGCGGGCGTGTGCGGGCGTGTGCGGCGGGCGCTGGGCGCCAGGCGCTGGGCGCGGGCGCATGGGCGCGGCGTGCGGGCGCGCGGCGTGGGCGTGCGGCGTTGGGCGATCGCGGGGCCTCGGCAGCGGGCGTGGGCGTGCGGCCAGCGTGCGGCCCAGGCACTGGGCGCGGGCGCGCGCGCTGGCGTGCGGGCGCGCTGCGTGGGCGTGGGCGTGCGGCGTTGGGCGTGCGGCCAGCGTGCGGCCCAGGCGCTGGGCGCGGGCGCGCGCGCTGGCGTGCGGGCGCGCCAACGCCATGCTGAGTGCGATCTGACACAGTTTTAGTGCGATCTGAGCTCCATTTTGTCCGATTTTTGCTAGGGTTTCTTGATGGAGGCTATATATAATCTCTTCTAAGCTTCATATCAGATAACTAGGGATTGGGAGGCTAGACTAAAACATCAAAATAGAGAGCAAAGGTGCTGCAATACAAGGAAAATCCAGCCAAAGCCAAAGAACTAAGAGGGAAAGCCTTGTCAAAGAGACATCTAGAGGAAGGGAGGCTACAAAATACATCAACCAACAGAGCTCAAGGCTGTAAATCAAGCTGAATCAACCTAAAAGCCAAGGAACTCAGTCAAGAAGAATTGCAAGGCCAAGGAGGAGAGCTAGAAACCAACAGCAACCAAAGGAACACCAGCTGAATAGCTTCAAAAGTGGTTTCATTTCTAGATTTCCATCTCCTTTGTAATTCGAATTTGACAATGTATCAATTGAAAATGATGTTTATTGTAGCTATCATGAACTAACCTTCTATTCTAAGATTGCAATGGAACCCAACACTTAATTTGAATTGAATTCTCTCTCTATTGATTTTAGTTATTCATTTGTGAATTGATTGTCATAACCTTTGCTTTCTAGATTAATTGCTTGGCCCGTAATTACCTTGGGAACCTATATGAATTTGACGAACGGATTATTGGTTAAGACCTAGTTATGATAACATGCGAGAGTATAGATTGTTGTGGGTTATTAATCGGATTAAGTGACGCGTGTCTTATTAATTATCTGCAATAATAGATATCTTGATAGTAGTTGGGATAGATATATACCTAATTACTGCATGCAACCAATTGAGAATCTAGTCTTAATGACTTCCGAGGTGAAAGTTGGTAATTGAAGGGAGGATTAATTAGATTTGGTGACACGTGTCTATTAATCATTCCTGAAATTAGTCTCTTGATAGTGCATAGGATAGACATATACCTATGCACCGCTTAGGAAGATTCGTGATTGACCATCGACAGAGGCTCTTATGTAGTTTTGATTTCTCGGTTGTCAATTCGTATGCTATAACTGATTGAAAAGAGAGAGTTAGGAGATTCAAATGACGTGTTGGGGGAAATTATAATCTTAGACCTTCCTATCTTGATATTTTACCGCATTTTACTCATTATTATCTTATTCACTACTAACAACAAAAATATCAAATCATCATTTGTCTAATTAAAATCAAGACGATATATAGTTGGTACTTGGGATACACTAGAACAATTCTCTGTGGGTTCGACAACTCTCTTATCATTATATTACTTGTTGACCGCGTATACTTGCGCGTATTTTTCGATAGCTAAATCGACCAACAGAGTACCCCACGTATCAGATATAAGATATAAAAAACAGAAGTTAAATGTTATGCATACACATAGGGTACTAGATGCTGATCCCCTCGAGTACTTATTGCTGAGCCAGTGACCAAAGGGTCAATTAGCTATTGATTCCATTAGAAGTTTATTGTTCAAAGTTTACTTGACTATCATTAGTTCCAAAAGCAATTATTATTCTTGCTTCTGATATTCATGTTGTTGAATTTCTCTCTTCATATTCCGTTCATCATGATATATCCTTTATTGTTGTATTTAAACTTGCTGGGCAAACTAGTTGCTCACCCTTGCTATATCATGAACCTTCTTGTAGTTAAGCCCGAGACCTCAAGAAAAGACAAAGGCAAGGAAAAGATGAAGTATTAGTCTACTAGTGTCTGTATTTTTATTTCATGCGTAGTTAAGGAAGTTCTATAGTTATTTAAACCCTAAAGTACTGTACTAGGATAAAATTTGTATTCCTGAATTAAGGTTATCTAATCTTGGGACTAGTGACACCTTTTGAATGAACAACATATGTTTATTATATTCCGCATTTAGTTATTTTATGTTGTTTGGAGGTGGATGTTTATATTGGATCGTGATGACCAAATCCGGGTGGTTAAGACCCGAATTTGGGGGCGTCACAGAAGTTAAGTGCACGACAAGAATTTGAGTGAACCTCAAAAAAATTTGTGCAAGCCAAGTAATTAACTTCCTATATATAACAGTTAAACTCCTCAGTCTCAGTTTCTTGATTTGTCCAATAAAAGTTTGATAAGTCACTTTACTGATAATATGTGAATTGCCAAATTGGAGGTAATTGAATAAATTGATTCAATTATATGATTACATACATGATTATGAGATGTACATAACTTTTTTGGATCGAATTCTTTTGGATATATAGTGTATGAATTGTGGATTTATGGTTTACAGTAAAAAGTTTTCGAAAAACTTAGAAATTTTGAATTTAATGCTTGGATATGATGTAGATTGTGTAATTGGGATTAGAAACTATATTTCTAGTGGTTTCAACTCATAAGAATGCATCTAGGAAACATATTAGAATAAATTGGGATTGAATTGGATGGATTCGACAAGAACATAGTTCAGTTTAGGCTGAATTCGAAGTGCCACGGTCGCGCCACTTCCAACGCCAAATGCAGCGCGGCCGCGCCGTGCTGCTGATGAACCAAGATTGAAGTTTTGTATAATCTAAGCTTTGAGGCATGTGTATTTAAGTCCCTTAGACTCTAATATGAGTCTTATATGATGTCCAACATAGCTATGCATGAAATAGCCTAGCTTGGCATGATTAGTTAGAATTTTCAAATGGAAACCAAAATGTTTTGAAGAGTAAAACTCAAATGAGATACTAACTTAGTTTAAAGACCTCCAAGACATATGTTTGTAGTCTATGATAGTTGTCTAAGGACCTTAGCAACATTTGGAATGGACAGAGTTAAAAATAACTCAGTTCTGGTATTAAAAGGGAGTAGCGAGATCACGTCACTCCCAAGCTTAATTGCAGCGCGGCTGCGCCGTGCTGCAGAACTGCCAAGAAGTTCTGTTTGAGAACTGAGGCTTGGAGCATGTGTAATAAAGTCTGATAAATAAGAATGCATGTCAAGTATGATGTCTAGCATGTCTAAGTATAGAATGACTATTGATGAGTGGGTTTTATACCTACGAATTGGATGTTTTCTAGGCTCAATTCTCGGCTATCTCTAAGCATTTTTAGTATTATTTTACTTGTTATTTCATTATTGTGTAGGAAGAGACTCGAAGTAGGAAATTGTGGAAATGTGGAATTTGAGGAGCAAAAGTGCAAACTTCCAGCAGTAGGGTCCACCGCCGGGGCGGTAGCCCCAGGCTTGCTTTACTGCCGGGGCGGCGTTCCCAAGCCTTTTTCTATCGCCGGGGCGACGCCACCGCCGGGGCGAGCTCCCTAGGCTTGATTTTACCGCCAGGCGAGAAGGTCGGGACAGATGAGAGGCTGGCTTTTGTCGCGTCTGCTGATAGTGGGGGTGCATTGGAGCAATTTCGAAAGCACGATGGAAATGAAAAAGTGAAAGCTGAACATCAGCAACCCAGTGGTTTGTTGCAGCCGTTGGAAATACCAGAGTGGAAGTGGGAATACATAACGATGGATTTTGTGGTGGGATTGCCGACTACACAGAAAGGTTTTGACGCGATTTGGGTAATCGTGGACAGACTGACAAAATCAGCGCATTTCTTACCAATCAAGATTAGATTCAACCTAGATCAGTTGGCCAAATTATACATGAAAGAAATTATTTCGCGACATGGTGTTCCTGTGTCTATTGTGTCTGATCGAGATCCGAGGTTCACATTAAATTTTTAGAAACGTCTGCAAGAATGTTTGGGAACTCAGTTGAGAATGAGCACTGCGTATCATCCTCAAACTGATGGGCAGAGCGAAAGAACGATTCAAACCTTGGAGGATATGTTACGCGCTTGTGTCATGGATTTCAAGGGAGGCTGGGATGACCACCTACCATTGGTTGAGTTTGCTTACAACAACAGTTACCACGTAAGTATTGGCATGCCCCCATACGAAGCGTTGTATGGACGAAAATGTCGGACTCCACTATGTTGGGACGAGGTTGGTGAGCGGCAACTGCTAGGACCAAAACTGGTACAACAAACCGCAGAGATCGTGATAGTTATAAGAGCGCGATTATTAGCTGCTCAAGACAGACAAAAGAAGTACGCAGATCAACAACGTCAAAATCGCGAATTTGAGGTAGGCAGTTTCGTGTTTCTGAAAGTTTCACCCTGGAAAGGAAAAATTCGTTTTGGCAAGAAGGGTAAGCTTAGTCCAAGATTTATTGGTCCTTTTAAAGTACTGCGACGAGTTGGTGAGGTGGCTTATGAAGTAGCTCTACCTCCAGAGCTGGTTCATATCCACAATGTTTTCCATGTATCTATTTTACGGCCTTATAAGCTAGATTATAAACATGTCATAAAATATGAACCTATACAATTCGAGAAAGACCTAACTTACAAGGAAATTCCACTTCAGATAGTAGACAGGAAGGAACAGATTCTCAAGAATAAAGTGATACCTTCTGTTAAGGTACTATGGAGGAACCACAATGCTGATGAAGCTACGTGGGAAGTAGAAGCTAAAATGATGAAGAATTATCCTAAGTTGTTTGTGTCGTCCTAGTTCTACGATTCTGAGGACAGAATCCTTGTAAGGAAGGAAGGATGTAACGATAGCGTTGTGATTCTAGGGACATAATCCTTGTAAGGAGGGAAGGATGTAACAATCCAGAATTTTATAATTATTTGAAAGCATTTATTGGAGTTGAATGAATGTTTTAATTGGTTTTTTTAACTGATGAATTTGTTGTGCGTTAATTTAATTAGATGTGGTATAATTAAATTAATATAATTAAATTAATGTTTTGATTTGAAGATTTGGTTTAATAAGATGATTAAATTGATTAAATTATTAATATATTGTTAGTAATTATAATGTTGTATAAATTCTAATTTAATTTAATAATTGAATTAGAGCTTTATTAATTTATTGAAGGGAATTATAAGTGCAATGGAATTATTATAGCTAATGTTATTATGAAATTTAATTGAGTTAATATTATTGTTTAATTAAGGATGTGACAATTATTTAATTATATAATATGTAGTCTATTAGAATAATTTGGTTTGGGAGAGTTTGCTTTGCCAAACATAGCCTTATGGCCTTTGAGATTTTTAACTGAAAACCCTTTTGCTCTCTCTTAACTGACAATCACATAAGGGTCAGTTTTATGTTTCACGTATATTTGTTCTTGGCTTGGTTGTTCTGCAAAAAAAAAGCCAGAGAAGTGAGAAAGGGAGAGAAGTAGAGAGAAAAGTTGAGAGTGGAATTTTGGAATTGAAGCTTGATAATCATCAACTAGTGTTCTTAATCATCTACCAAGGTATAATTTAATTTAAAGTTTTATTCAAGTTATTCAAATATTAGTTCTCTGTGATTGATTTTCGTGGCTAATTTGTTACAAGAGTTGTTAAATTTGTTTGTATATATACAAATAATCTGTTATATAATGTTTTAGTATTATTTGAAGTGATTTAATTTGTGAAAACAAGTTTGAGAATGAGAAAATTGGGTTTTTGATAATATATGTGTTTTGGTCTACGTTGGGTTTAAATTAATGCTCAATTCATGTATTAACTTGCAAATTGACGGTGATATATGATTCAATGTTCAATTATAAAGAGATTGCATGCGTAGCCATCTAATTTTATCGAATAATGGGTTTGTAGTAGTTGATTTTATAAGAGATGTCAAAAAAATGAGTTTTTAGCAAAAGCATGGTTTAATCCTTTGGGTTTTGTTGGTTTGATTGTTTTAGGTTGTTAGAATCATTATATGGATGCTTAATACTGTTCATAAGAAGTTTATGTTAATTTAGAATGCTTAATTTGGTGTCTTGATGCTGGAAAATTGTGTTTTGGGTTGGAAGATTCTGCAGTTCGCGAACTGCAAAACCTGTAATCTGGGAAGCTCGCCCCGGCGAGCTCATCAAGTTCATTTTTCTTGCCCCGGCGAGACCATAGAGCTTAATTTTTCTCGCCCCGGCGGGAATTGCAGAACATGGGATTTTTATTATTTTTAATTTTCTCTTTTATGATATACTATCTTATGCAGGATTAAAACCTAAACCAATGTATAGAACATATACCAAGATAATAAGATAGATGTTAAGCTTATGTTTGGTATCTATGAAATACAAAGTTGTTATACCTTAACTTAAAGGCAAGTTCTAGAAGCTCTTAAAGTGTAACATTTTTATATCTAAGCTTGTATCTTCCGAAATAGGTTTAATAATCAGAAATCAATTGAGAATTGGGATGAGGTTGACTGAGAGAGATTCTTGAAGTGTTAGTGTACGTGAATATTGTAACTAATCATTTTGTTGCTATACAAATGGAATGTGTAGATTGTTTATGGTACGTGGTTTGTAGTTAGGAAAACTACGCACGAGTCAAGTTTCTTAATCTCAACTCTTTCACATTAAACATGTTCTCAAGTTTAAATTTACTTAACGCAAGTTTCCTTATTTTACCTCGATTTCACTTAATGCAAGCTTTCTAATCATAACTTGTATACAAGCATGCAAGTTTCTAAATCCTATTTTCTCATTTAGCAAGTTATCATTGCATATCATAAACTTTTGACTTTTGGATTTATGATGTTCAAAGCTCAAGTTAATTGAATTCATTATTCCAACACCTTGGATATACAAAATCTATATCATTGTATATCACTATTATTGACCTTTAATCATAACCTAAGTTGTTTAAATTCTATTTTTATTGAACTAAATTCTTAGATGACAAAACTGAGAAGAACAACCCTAGTATAGGGGAATACTTACGCGAAAGCGTTAAATGGTTGTGCACAATACATTGTACAATAGGCTGATCACCCTAAGTACGAGATGGTTAGTCCAGTTATAGTTTATTTAAATGTTAAAGGTTACAGTGAACTTACCTGTTAACCTAGGACAAGGTTCGTGGTCTTGCGACCCTCAGTATATCATTTTTATTACCCCTTGAAGTGCTAACTTTATCCTATCGAGCTTCCAGATATTTCCATCCTTGAATATCGTTCAACAGAAAAGTTATACCATACAGATTAGATTATCTTTGGAAATGTTCGTTGTTGTTATAGTGGGCATTTGTGGGCACTTAGTTGTCTACCTATTTATTTATATATAGTTTGTTGTGTCACACAAGGCTATATACATTTGAAATGGGATCCTTATTCTCACTAGCAAATCTTTAATTAGATTTGTCGAACTATATATTGAGGGTAATATAGTTTGATGAAAATAGTGGGAGATACAAATTTAAATAAAGACCTAATTTATTTTGGTAATTAATTAAATGAATGAATGCTAAAATGTTGTCTATTTCACATGCAGAATTTAAAAATGTCAAACTCACTATCACTGCGTAGCATACTTGATGCTCACAAACTGACCGGACCGAATTACACGGACTGGTTAAGGAATCTGAAAATTGTTCTCACTGCTGAAAAGATTTCTTATGTCCTAAATTCGCCAGTCCCTGCAAATGTTGCAGAAACAACCTCTGAGGAAGAGATTGCTACTTTCAGAAAGTGGCAAGATGATGCAATCTTGGCTCAATGCATCATGTTCGCATCCATGAGTAACGAGCTTCAGCCTCAGCATGAAACTATGGATGCTCCTACTATATTGCTGCACCTCAAAAAGTTGTATGGTGAGCAAAGTAGGGCTGCTAGATATCAGATATCTAAGGAGCTCTTCCGATCGCGTATGACCGAGGGCACTGCTGTTGAGACTCATGTCCTTAATGTCGACGCCGGGTTTTTCTCGTCTCTTTTTCTAGTCTTTTCCAATTTTTTGCCTTTTGATTTAATGATTCTTTGGAAAAGATCGGCATTGATGTCGACGGGGTTTTGAAAGATCGTTTTTATGATGAGCCAATTAACCAGAGTCGCCAGTTGGTATATTTGAAATGGATGTACCAACTCATCCGAATTTTCGTTTTTTATAAATCGCTGGCTCATATGTGACTCCGAATTAAATGGTCTGCGAATCGAGATTCATAGAATTCGGGGGCTTGCTTAAGCGAGGGGAAGGTGTTAGGCACCCCCCGACTTCCGTGAAATACGGTTACCGCAATCTTGATGCTTTTCCTATCCTTTAATTCATGAAACGTATATGCGTGCGTGTGTGTGTGTGTGTGTGTGTGTGCCTAAATGAAAGTTGTGGTGAGTTTGTATGAAAGAATCATTTGGATTTTTTTAGGGAAAATCGTGCTTTAATTTTGAGAATGCTAAAAAATGTCTTTTCGGTATTTACGAGAAAACCTTATTTTCTTATTGAGAAAGATTTGATTTTAAATTGAGAAAAGCTATGAGATTTTTATTAAGTGTTTGTTTTGGTAAAACGCGAGTTTGTTAAACCTTAGCCAAAATAGGAATCGAGATTTATACGTTGCTTTCCTAAATGATAGGCAATTTCTAGAATCTCTTTCGCCCTATGTATCAAGGTTTAGTAAAACGTTTATTTCTCTTTATAAAACCATTTTTTGTGACATTTGGAAACAACTTCCTTTTAGCTTTCTCGTAAAATAGGAATCGACTTTCATTAACACTTCCAATTTTTAGCCTCGTGATGCTAATATCCTACTTTGATTAATTTTAGCAAAATCTTTATTGTCTTGGCTTTGAAATCTTTTTGTTGGGTGTTTACAAATCGAACTAAATATCAAACGCGTAGGGGGCTATTCATGGGCATGTAAGCCATCAAAATATCCCCTAACGCCAACAATCACATATTTCACTATCACGGGGCCTTAAACCCGATTCTCGCTCTAGCGACGTTTTAAGGCCCAACGATTACATGTTACAACAAAACGAGTACCTTGCATCCATTACATATATCAAAACGTCCATCATCGGATTTGGACCACGGGGTCGCATTCCTAGGCTCACACCCAAGATTACTACATACCCGCAAAACGAAGTCTACGAAACTAAAACAACACGGATAGCCTAATACACCATGATATCCGAAAATGATAGTCTAACTAAATTACATCCAAGCAATCACCATAAACAAGCTAGAAATTCCACCCGTTGGATATCCTCGGGTTATTAGGAAGAATTTTGTTCCAATGGAACCCTCACTAATAATCCCTAATCCGCGATTTCACAATACAACGCAAAAAAAGGATACATTTAAGAGGACTCGGATAATAAGAGCCTATCAAAATGGTACGAGCGAATGTCAAAACAAAAGATTTTCACCTTGCAAAATGATCCCCACAATATGTAGGAATTTGTGTATTGAGTAGAGTAGAAAATATAAGATATAATCTCACAAACTTGGTACAATTCCTCACTCTTTTCACTCTTTTTCTCTCCTAATTGCCCTTATTTTGTTGCTGTTTTCTCCCTATTTCCGAGCTGCTGCTGCTGGATTTTTCTTCTTCTTCCCCCTCTTTTTCCCTGTATGCGAAATGGCCTGATAAAGGACTGCCAAGGGCAGCCACAGATTGATCTGCGGCTGGCCGCAGATTGATCTGCGGCTGGCCCTTGGTTCTCCCCCCAGCCGCGCTCGAGTCCCGTGCGCTCGAGTCCCGTGCCGTCTCGAGTTCCGTCCTTGGCCGCGGATTGATCTGCGGCTGACTGTGCTGATTTTCTCATTTTCCGCACCTTGTCTCGATTTCCGTGCCATACTGTTGATTTCCGTCGAAGGGCTCGTATTTTGCAGTCCGGGAATCTCCGGGAGACGCGTCACCTCATTCGGGGATGTCTGTCTCGGATGGCCTTATTGTCACATCAGCTTTGATTGCTAATCCCTGCGGCGGTGTCGGGCGCTCGCCCTTGGGCCCATTCCTTCACTCCCGCAAGCCGGTTCAATTGACGATTTTGCCCTCCTGTCATGGTTAGTACAGGGAACGCAAAATTTGGGTGTCTACAGCTGCCCCTCTTTATCATGTTTATGAAATGATGAATGAAATGAACAAGATAAAGAATAGACACTCGATGCATGAATGACAATGCACATGGATGACAATACATACATGATGCTTACACATATGCCGTATGATGCAATGGATGTAATCCTATTCGTAAAAGGGTATTAATGCCATGCGGATGATCGTCTCGTAACCTCCGGTTATCGTCGCCGGTTGGTTATCTTGTCGAAGCCGGTTTTCGTCGCCGGACATCCATCTCGTAATCGCCGGTTATCGTCGCCGGTCGATCCTCTCGTCGGGGCCGGTTATCGTCGCCGGTCACCCATCTCGTAACCCCCGGTTATCGTCGCCGGTTGGTTATCTTGTCGGAGCCGGTTTTCGTTGCCGGACATCCACATCGTAATCGCCGGTTATCGTCGCCGGTCGATTGTCTCGTCGGGGCCGGGTATCGTCGCCGGTCACCCATTTCGTAACCCTCGGTTATCGTCGCCGGTTGGTTATCTTGTCAGAGCCGGTTTTCGTCGCCGGACATCCACATCGTAATCGCCGGTTATCGTCGCCGGTCGATCCTCTCGTCGGGGCCGGTTATCGTCGTCGGTCACCCATCTCGTAACCCCCGGTTATCGTCGCCGGTTGGTTATCTTGCCGGAGCCGGTTTTCGTCGCCGGACATCCACCTCGTAATCGTCGGTTATCGTCGCCGGTCGATCCTCTCGTCGGGGCCGGTTATCGTCGCCGGTCACCCATCTCGTAACCCCCGGTTATCGTCGCCGGTTGGTTATCTTGTCGGAGCCGGTTTTCGTCGCCGGACATCCACCTCGTAATCGCCGGTTATCGTCGCCGGTCGATCCTCTCGTCGGGGCCGGTTATCGTCGCAGGTCACCCATCTCGTAACCCCCGGTTATCGTCGCCGGTTGGTTATCTTGTCGGAGCCGGTTTTCGTCGCCGGACATCCACATCGTAATCGCCGGTTATCGTCGCCGGTCGATTGTCTCGTCGGGGCCGGGTATCGTCGCCGGGTCACCCATTTCGTAACCCCCGGTTATCGTCGCCGGTTGGTTATCTTGCCGGAGCCGGTTTTCGTCGCCGGACATCCACCTCGTAATCGCCGGTTATCGTCGCCGGTCGATCCTCTCGTCGGGGCCGGTTATCGTCGCCGGTCACCCATTTCGTAATTCATTTTCACTAGACACATCAAACGGTTGCAAGGGAGCCAAGGGGACCCACCAGGGCCAGCCGCAGATGGATCTGCGGCCAGCCGCAGATTGATCTGCGACCAGCCGCAGATAGATCTGCGGCCAAGATCGGGTTCTTAGGCGGCTCGCCACTTCCAGATCTGTCACTTTCAACTTCGTACCCCACATAGATTCTTGCGATTTTGCTCGTTTGCAAGGACCTTTTGTCGAGTTTCCCAACTTTTCTGCAAAAACTGCTCCGGTAGGATCGTTCTAAACTAAGAATCGCGCTACAGGTAACACTTTGACCGTTCACTTTTCAATTTCGTCAACATTTGGCTATACATTTGGCTATTTGCATGTTTAGAGATAGAAATGTATGCTTTACAATGTTATGCTATGTATTATCATATATACATGCTAGGTAGCAATTGTGTGAGTCCTATTTTATGCTCATGATGTGGTCCCACAAACTGTTATTCCTTTTCTGCAAGAAAATCACGCATTACTGTACTCTACATGCTGTAACTACACATATGAATGCAATTTTGATCTGTTTGAGGCTTGGATTGATTGAAAACACGTTTGGCTTATGCCTGGGATGTCCATTTTACAAACGGAACTCTGCCATTTTTTTTTTTTTTTTTTTTTTTTTTTTTTTTTTTACATACCATAAACATGCATCATGTTGCATTAATTATATGATGTGGGTAGGAATTTAGAATATTCGTGACATAATTCAAAAGGGAACTTACCTTCCTCCTTGCCTATTCTGTTCCAGCTATGGATCCCGATGCTCATAGTAGCTCTTCCGTATCCCGGACCTCGGGCGTTCGCCGCCGTAGGGCTGCACCTGCTCCTGTTCCTCCTCGGACCCGTCAGGCTCGCCGCTTGGCGGAGGCTGTCGTTCGTCCTGCTCATCCGGACGTTGAGGAGGCTGCTCCTCCGGAGGTCGCGGCAGAGGGACCATCCTCCAGCACACCGGCTCCAGCTCCTCATAGTGCCCCGTCTGGCGCATCTGTGCAGATCCCCGATCTATTGGGTCGGGATCTCAGTCGTCATCCCTCGGCATCTCTCGTGGCTAACGAGGTATATTCGGTTCTATTCTGATTTTATTCTCAATTTCCCGATTCTCCTTTTATCCGGACTGACCCATTGGTGATTGCCCCAGGTACCCGAGTTTACTCAGCCGAGGGGCAACTGGTTCAACATCTATTCCCTTTACACGGCTTTGCACAGTGACTACCGGGCGGTGGTGGATTCTTGGGGCTTTCGTCACTTCTTTACCATCATTCCCCGCCAGTGCCCCTGGGGTTACATGAGGGCCTTATCAGAGCGCTGGTTTCACCAGATGCAGTCTCTTCACCTTCTTGACTGCGAGGTTGTGCTGACCCCCTGGGATTGGAGATACATTACGGGCATAGAGTTTGCCGGGTCCCGCGTTCATCTAGATCTCGACATCACTCCTGTGGAGGTCCGGGCTTTATTGGGCTTCGGTGCTGAGGATCGGGTCTTTAAGGCCCGTAGCATTCGATCCGGCGCTTTGGCTGTCGATGCTGTTGGGGGTTTGTACGCACTGCCCATTCCAGCGGATCAGGGCACCAGGGACATTCTGCTACGACGCCTGTTCCTGACCATCATGAGGGGTTGTTTTCTGGGGAACAACTCCTCCACCATTCATTTCAGCGTCGTAGGAGCGGTCAGAGACGTGGACCGCATCGGTGACTATAACTGGGGGTCATTCACCTTTGCCTATTTCCTCCATGGCATGCGTCTACGCTCGGAGGGCCAGACAGACGCTTGGCTCGGATTCTATCATTTTCTGCTGGTGAGACTTCTTTCTTTTTTTTCTTAACGTATTTCCCGTCAATTCATTTCTTTTCTTTCTGCGTCTGTCGGTTTCTCATGCTTTTCACTGTTTCTGTTCGCAGTTCTGGGCCTACGAGCGTCTTCCATGCCTGAGGCCTGTCACTACTCTCGGCCTTGATACTTATCCCCGGGGCCGACGGTGGCATCACAGCACTTTGGAGGAGGTCCCGATATCAGGCAGCTTTGCACACTGCCGCATCCAGCTGGAGCTGATCACTGCTGTAGATGTCGTCTGGATTCCCTACCTCTCCGAGCATTTGGCTGAGGGGTTCGATGCTGGGAACCCTTCTGGCCCGGAGTTCGAGCTTTCCATCCGCCGCCTCACTTTGCAGAGTATCGGAGGATGGGTGATGTATCTGGGGGAGCGCGCATTCAGATGCGTCACAGGAGAGATCCGCATCCCGCATTCCCTTCCTATCACTACTTCCTGGCCGCTGGACTCTCAGCCTTCAGAGATCATGCTTGCAGGGGAGGACGGCCGGATGCTTTCTACGGGTCCCAGTACGAGTGATGCTTTCCGTACTTGGTGGGTGCCCCGCACTATCGGTCCTCAGACCCGGGCCACATTCTTCCTCGGGGATATGGTCCCTGGTTCGGTGATGATGACTGACTGGGCAGCCTGTGTTCGGAGCCCTACCCATGCCGAGCAGATTGCCACTCTGACCCGTCAGGTGGACCAGTTGTCCCTATATCTTCGGGTGCTGGGCCGGACTCCAGAGGATGCTTACACCTATGATCCTGATGGTACGGGTTATGATGCGGGGCCGAGCTCATCTGATGCCACCGAGCGGCCATACATCCCCGACATGAACTTTGGGCCCTCGACTTCGGCGACCCCGGGGGATCAGTTTGAGGATCCCGCCTTCATAGATGAGATTGACTTTATCTAGATCAGGATAGGATAGGGCTTTTCGTACCAGTACCTGTTTAGATTTATTTTTTTTCATTTTCATGCACTATGTACTGAACTCATTTATTTATTTATGCACAGCTCTTTATCTTTTATCCTCATGAAATTCATATGCTTTATTATTGACTGTACGATGCATGCTTTTTATTCATGGATAGAAAATGACCCCTGTATGGTCCTTTTGATACTATTTTCACAGATGACGTCCTCAGATGTCGTGGTATGCTTGGATTCCATTCCTCCTACAGGGTTGCTTGGCAGCCTCCTCCGTTGGTTGGACGGTTTATCGCCGGCCGACAGGGTCATCGCAGATGGTCTTTTGGGACATTCTCGGTCCTTATTAACCTTTCAGGTGCCAGCGGGCTTTGTGGATGGTATTTTGAGATATTGGGTCCCTGTTCGTCAAGTGTTCAGGCTAGGGACAGTAGAGCTGACCCCCACCCTTGAGGAGTATGCTCGTTTCACCGGCCTGCCTTTGGATAGACCCTGTGTCCGGGTCACGTCTGGTCCCATGCGCCGTCAGTTCTTGACTTTTACTGGGTTGCGGAGGGCGGTTCTGCTATCGGCGATCACATCAGATCACCTGGTTCCTCTTCATTTTTTGATTGACCGATTCGGCTCTCCTAACAGTTTTCGCCACTTTCCTGGGGATTTTTCTGTATCGGAGGAGCGCTGGGGCGTTCTGAGGCTAGACGTTCTGATGGCCTGTATCATCTCAGTTCTGTACTTGCCCGCGGGACCTGATCATTTGGACATGCGGGTGGTCGCGGCCGTCAGGGCCCTTCAGGAGGATCACACCATTCTTCCCATGATATTGGCGGATACTTACATGTCAGCCTCATACTGTCAGTCCTTCCGAGGCAGAGTATTCCGAGGGAGCTCGACTTTGTTGTATGTGTGGTTCATGAGTCATCTTAGTCCCATCGGCCATCTCCGTCGCCAAGGGTTTTGCTTCAGTCATGACATAACCCCGCAGTTTTCATTTCGTCCTGTGAGCTATACTGATGCGGCCTCCTGGACAGCATTTCTGTCGGTCATCGAGGATCCCTTTCATCTCCTGGTTTATTCGGGTTATTGCTCCTTTATGAGCTTCTTGACTCATGTGCCCGACCTGGACTTCATTCCCATTGCTGGCTTGAGGGGTGTGACGACTTATCATCCCATGGCGGTGATGGGGCAGTTTGATCAGACACAGGATTTCCACCCCTTCACGAGCGCGGCCGACTACCGATTCCCTACATCATCCCAGACAGAGAGAGATCTACTGCGGGTATATGATCTTTGGCCTCGTAGGATCCTGGCCGAGTACAATGATAGTTGCCCCATCCAGACATTCGCTTATGTGCAATGGTTGCGCGGGAGTAGATTCGGATACGGTTGGTGTGAGTCAGACTGGGACTTTTGACGACTCTGGAGTGACTTTCCCAGACGATACCATATATCACTCGATCTCAGTCGACTCGCTCCCTAGTCAGGACACTGAACATAGCCGGATCCGACTGTCTTTGATGGCTATTGAATCTGAGAGGGATGCTGCCATTGCTGAAAGGGATGCTGCTATTCTAGCCAGAGATGCTGCCATAGCTGATAGAGATGCCATTGCTCTTCAGGCCAGGACAGTCATAGATGCACACTCTGGGACTGTCAGCCGAGCCGCTGCCTTGTTGGACCGCATCGACATGATGGGACAGCAGATTTCAGGGGATGTGGACGCCTCAGATCTATCCACCACCCTATCCGTTCTGCTTCAGTTAGTTGCAGATTTGTAGATTGTTTTATCTCCTGCATAGACTATGTTAATTTCATCGGTTATTTGAGAAGGAAATCTTGTAACAAAAGACTTATATATGTACACAGGTATTTAAATTTAGTCATTTTCCCTCTTTGTTGTATCGTTGCCCTTCATTGGATCATCATTTTATCCGGTTGATCATGATTTTGACATTTCGCTTTCTTTCTCTTCTCAAGTCTTGATGGAGATTTGACAGATATTGCCGTACCCCTGTCGATTTCATTGGATTGAGTTTCAGACTTTGGCTAACTGTTTGGTTTGATTAGGGTTACGTCAATTTGGTATGGAAAGGATTGTTTGGCTGGTTTCGGGAAAGTTTTGAGGGTTTAGGCAGGTTTATCTGGCTGTTGGGGATTGACTTTGTTTTTAGGGGAAGGATTATTTTTTTTTTATGGATCGGACCGCGCCATAATGGCTGCCTACGTACCCCCACGAGTTGGGAGATCAGGTCCTACGTAGTTCGCTCCTCAAAGGAAAAAGGAAATTGATGATTTAAGCGTAGAATCGCTTCACTGAGTCAGAATTTAGGGGTTGTGGAAATGTCTCACCATCCATTTCTTGCAATATGAGGGCTCCTCCGGATAGCACCCTCTTAATTACAAAAGGTCCCTCCCAGTTTGGGGCAAACTTCCCCTTGGCTTCGTCTTGGCAAGGCATGACTCTCTTTAGCACCAGGTCATTCTCCTTGAATTTTCGAGGTCTTATCCTTTTGTCATATGATCGGGAGATCCTTTGTTGATATAACTGACCGTGCCAAACAGCAGCCACCCTCCTTTCATCAATTAGGGCCAACTGGTCGTATCGATCTTGCATCCAATCCTCCTCGCTTATCTGAGCATCGATCATTATTCTGAGGGATGTCATCTCAACCTCAATTGGCAGGACGGCCTCCATTCCATACACCAAAGCGTAAGGGGTTGCCCCTGTAGAAGTACGCGTTGATGTTCGATATGCCAGTAGGGTGAGGGGTAGCAGATCTGGCCATCCCCGATGATTAGCAGACATTTTTGCCATGATCTTCTTGATGTTCTTATTGGCAGCCTCCACTGCCCCATTCATTCTGGGACGGTAAATGACAGAGTTGAGGTGCTTGATCTTAAACTGGTCGCACAATCCCTTCATGAGGGCGTTGTTCAAATTCTTAGCATTGTCGGAGACCAAAACCTCAGGTTGCCCGTATCGACAAATGACATTATTCCTGATGAACCCAACGATAACCTCCTGAGTGACCTTGGGGAAAGAGGCTGCTTCTACCCATTTGTTGAAATAATCGATCATGACGAAGATGAATCGGTGCCCATTGCTTGCTTTGGGCTCTATTGGTCCGATCACGTCCATTCCCCACATTGAGAATGGCCACGGGGAGGTCATACAGTGCAGTTCATTGGGGGGCGTATGGATCACATTACCGTGCGCCTGACATTGGTAACACCGTTTGACATGATCATCACAGTCAGCTTTTAAGGTCAACCAATAATGCCCTGTTCTCAAAATCTTTTTGGCCAGCATCGGTCCACTCATGTGTGGCCCACACATTCCACCATGTATTTCGTTCATAATCCTTTGGGCCTGCGTCTCATCCACGCACTGCAACAGTCCCAAACCAGCATCCCTCTTGTAGAGTGAATCCCCACTCAAGTAGAACTTCATCGCCATTTTTTGAATTCTCATCCTCTCAGTTCGACTCGCCTGGTCGGGAATGGATCTATCCCTTAGATATTCCCTTATGTTGTGATACCAAGGCTGCTTTGGCAGAACCACCTCGCCTGATAATACTGCAACATGCTCTTCGTATGCTGGGGCATTCTGTACTGCTATCTCAATCTGTGGAGCGTCCCTTCTTTTGATGATATGGATCAAGGAAGCCAAAGTTGCCAATGCATCGGCAAAATCATTCCGTCCACGGGGAATATGTCGGAAAGCGATATCTTCAAATTCTTGCATTAATTGGACAACACATCGGTGGTATGGGAGCAACCGGAGCTCTTTCGTGTTGTACACCCCGATCGCCTGTCTGATTACCAGTTCTGAATCCCCAAACACCGCCAGTCTCTTCACTCCCATATCGCGTGCAAAACGGAGTCCCCAAAATACATCCCTCGTACTCAGCTGTATTATTCGAATTACTGAACTGCAATTTAGTGGCCACGGGGTATTGTTCTCCGGTGATAGAGACCAGGACTGCTCCGGCTCCTGCCCCTTCAGCATTCATGGCACCATCAAAATACAGCTTCCAGAATTGTCCCTCATCATTGCATTTCGTATCTGACACCCAAAATATATCTTCGCCCGGTAGAGGAGTTTCTAACGGTTCCACCCCTCCCGACGGCGTCTCGGCCAACTGATCTGCAATTCCTTGCCCCTTCATGGCTTTCTGAGTTACGTATACCATGTCGAACTGCTGTAAGATTAACTGCCATCTTGATAGTCGACAATTCAACATGGGCCTTTCAAAAATATATTTCAGGGGATCCATTCTCGATATCAGGTACGTAGTATGCCCATGGAGGTAATGCTGTAATCTCCCTGCAGCCCAGGCCAGAGCACAACAGGTCTTCTCGATGGGAGTGTAATTCTGTTCACATTGGCTAAATCTCTTGCTGAGGTAATAGATGGCCTGCTCTTTACCTGCCTCATTCTTTTGTCCCAGCATGCACCCCATCGCGATGGCATTGACCGATATGTACATAAACAGGGGGATCCCATCCTTTGGGGGTACCAGCACCGGTGCCTCAGTCAGCTGCTTTTTAATGGTCTGAAAGGCCCTCTGACATTGCTCATCCCATTCTTGGGAAGCACCCTTCCTCAACAACTTGAAAATTGGCTCGCACGTAGTTGTCAAGTGGGATATGAAATGGCTGATGAAGTTTATTCTTCCCAGGAATCCTCTTATCTCTTTCTCTGTGTGAGGTGCCGGCATATCCACAATGGCCTTAATCTTTACCGGATCCAACTCAATGCCCCGATCACTAACCAGGAATCCCAAGAGCTTACCCGATTGTACTCCGAAAGCACACTTGGCTGGATTGAGTTTCAAATTATACTTTCTGAGCCGCTCGAACAGCTTTTTGAGGTGGGTTATATGATCAGACTCTACCTTCGATTTCACAATAATGTCATCCACGTAGACCTCTATCTCCTTATGCATCATATCATGGAACAGGGCCATCATAGCTCTCTGATAGGTAGCCCCTGCATTTGTGAGACCAAAAGCCAATCGTCTATAGCAGAAAGTGCCCCAAGGGGTGATAAATGCGGTCTTTTCCCGATCTTCCTCCGCCACCATTATCTGATGATATCCTGCGAAGCAATCCACAAAAGAGTACATTTCGTACTGGGCTGTGTTATCCACCAGGATGTGTATGAAAGGCACCGGGAAGTTGTCCTTGAGACTGGCCTTGTTTAGATCTCTGTAGTCTACGCATACCCTCACCTTTCCTCCAGGTTTAGCCACTGGGACTACATTGGATAGCCATTCCGGGTAAGTGGACACCATAATGATTCCGGCCCGGAATTGTTTAATGATCTCCTCTTTCACCTTTAAGCTCCACTCAGGTTTCAACTTCCTTAGCTTCTGCTTGACAGGCCTGAAACCCTCCTTGATGGGCAACCGGTGGACCACGATGTCGGTGGACAATCCGATCATATCCTCGTGCGACCAGGCAAAGACATCCTCATATTGGCTTAGCAACTCAGCTATTTCTACCTTTTGGCTGGTGGTGAGGTCTATCCCTATCTTGAGTTCTTTTGGCTTGTCTGGGGTTCCAATATCAATGGTGATGGTTTGGTCCAAATTGGGTTTGGGTTTATCCTCGACCCATCCTTTGATCTCGTCAGGCGCATCGTCGTAATCTGTCTCGTCTTGCTCAATGCCCATCAAATCGAAATCCAGCTCAATGTCAAAATCATAATCCTCATTCAAATTTGAAAGATCGTTTGTTAGGCAAGGATTATTCAATTTGGTACACCTGACATGAAACAAAATACTTGTCATATATAAATCATTTTCCACGACGATCGCATTTTCAAATAACACGAAGGAACGACATAATTATGCAGAAATAAAACAACAACAAAATATCAAACTTCTTCGTTCCCCCATCCTCTGGGGTCTACCACCCTGACATCGGGTTTTACCCTTGTTTGGATATTATTGGCCTCACGGTCCAATTGTCGATGGTCAGGTCAGACGATATGTGCTTGATGAGAGGTGGCTTTATACCGGACACTTCCCCGATGACCATGGCCACATCGCCCGAGTCTCCCTTCATACCCCCCTTAGGAATAATCAACCCTGCCCAATCGATGATAGGCACATTTTGTTGGGCTCCTGGTGTGGCAACATTCGTCCCCTCTTCATTGCTTATTAATTGTCCGGGGATATAGCATTGGGTTTCGAACTCTTCCGCGATCTCCTGTAGGAAACTTTCCCTTTTGGCTAATTCATCATTTGTGGGGGCCAAATCTTCACCCCCTGCTCTAGTCACAGGCTCGCTAGTCCCCTGCTTATTGTTGACCGGGGTCACCGGGCTGCCACTCAATCGAATCGGGTCCATGCCCTGACGGCTTCTCCATGTTATACCTCCATGATATCCCAAACCTGCCTTGCCTACCTGATGGGGCAGTTGAATGGGCTTGGTGATTCCTTGACTGCTTCTTCCTAACCCTTGTCCAGGCTAGAATTTCATCCTTATCATTTCCTTTGCAACAAAAGTAAGTTCTGGAGAGACCCCTGGTTTCACGGCTGGAGCCCCCAAGCATCTGTATTGGGGAGTGCTAATCTCTAGTGCCTGAAAGCTGGCTGGTGCCGCCGACTCATCCACATTGATCACTGGTAGGCCACCCCTGGGAGGAGAAGGGTCATCACATTCGGCCGAGATTGTTATCAGATTCCCATTGATGATTAGCTTGATTTGTTGATGGAGCGTAGAAGGCACTGCCCCGGCCATGTGTATCCACGGCCTCCCCAGTAGCAGGTTATAACTGGCGGTGATGTCTAGGACCTGGAAAGATATATCAAAAGTACAGGGACCTATTTCCACTGGTAATTCTATTTCCCCAATTGTATCCCTTCGGGAACCATCGAAAGCTCGCACCACCACGTGACTGGCCCGTAGGTGCTTGGGATTAATGTTCATCTTCTGCAATGTGCTGAGGGGACAAATATTCAATGCCGATCCCCCATCAATCAACACCCCATTCATGATATATCCCGAGGAGATTACCGCAATATGCAGCGGTTTTCGATGTCCCCTTCCTTCCTTGGGTATGTCCTCATCTGCAAAGGATATCACGTCGCTTTCCATCAAATGGCCCACCAGCTGGCCGAAACCTTCCTCACTAATTTCCTTGGGCACGTATGCCTCCTCCAGAACCTTCGTCAATGTTTTGCAATGCTTATTGGATGACAACACCAGGTCCATGACTGATGTTAAGGTTGACTCCTCATTTAAAATCTGAATCCCCCTCGTTTCCGGGTGATCCATCTTTTTTAAGAACTCTATGGCCCTTTCTTCGGAAATCTCTTCATTTTTTTCCTTTTGGCTCTCAAGGACTCGCCCGGGAAGGTATAAGGGGTTCCCCTTTGTCGTCACAGAAGCACAACTGGCCGCTTCCTCTAGCATTCCCCCATAATTCCAGGGTACCGTCTTTAGACTACTGATAGGGATTTGCGGTCTTGCTGCCAGAATGATGGGTTTCGGTGCCGCCAATTTGACGGGTCCCTCCGGGGTATTTCCACTTACACCCATCAATCGAATGGGCGCTCCCCGTGCATTCCCATGACTGCTTATCATGTTGGTCATTTCATCCATTTTCTGCACATAGTTCAGCCTTGACGGCCCCTCGACTTCACTGTCATCCGTCATATTGACCCCCCCTCCATCATGTCTTGGCAGGGGATTTGTTTTAACATTCGGGGAGTCTGGCTGTTCCACCACAATTTCCCCACTGTCAATCAGGTTTTGGATTCGATGCTTCAACGTCCAACAGTCTTGTGTATCATGGCCAGGGGAACTGGAGTGGTATGCACATCGCTTGCTCGGGTCAAACCTTCTACCCTTTGGGTCACTCGGTGGTGCCAGACCAACTATTTTCTTTTGGGCTACTAATACCGCCAATACTCGTTCAAGTGGCTCCCCGAGCGGGGTGAATACTCGATTTTGCGAGGCCTCATATCTCCTTCGTCCCTCTGCTCTTTGATCTGTGAAGTTGGGCTGCCGGGATGGCCCTACCCTCTGCACCTGTACGGGAAGATGGCTTTCTGCCTTTTTGGACGAGCCCTGAAGGATGAGGGAAACGTCCTCCTCTTTTTTCTTTTGCACCCTTCGGGAAGTGCTGCCGTAATTACCGCTTTGGATCTGTTCTGCAGCCGTTTCCAAAGCCGTGAGATCCCGAATCTTGCCGGATTTCAAACCCATGTCCACCATTTCTCCGTGTTTTAACATTTCGGCGAAAGGCCTACCAATCCCCGATATGACTCGTTCATAATACGGTGCTTCCTGAATGTCCACAAAAGTCATCACCATCTCCGATTCGCTCATCGGGGGGTTCACTTGCGCGGCCATGCCCCTCCATCGTTGCGCATATTCCCTGAAGGACTCCCTAGGCTGCTTCTTAACTTTCGTCATTTGGTACCTGTCAGGGGCCATCTGGGCCTGAAAGCTGTATTGGGTTAAGAAAGTATGGGCCAATTCCTCCCAGTTGTGGATTCGGGCGTTGTCAAGGCGGGCATACCAGATCCTCGCCTCCCCTGTTAAGCTTTTCTGGAATAGCTGCATCCTCAAACCCTCGTCCTCGGCATAAGACCCGAGTTCTCCAATGTATATTTTCAAATGCGTGTAGGGGTCTCCCTTTCCATTGTATTTTTCAAACTCGGGGACTTTGAATTTTTCTGGATATCTGGCTCCGGGGAAAACACATAGATCCGAGTAATTGACCCTACCCAGGGAGCCTATGCCACGCAGAGATTGGATGGTCTCCTCCATGTGTCTCATTTTTTTCCGAAGGTCGTCAGTGTCCCCTTCCTCTGGGATAGTAATCACTGTCTTGTTAGGTATGGGAACGACCCTTGTAATGACTGGCTCGTCCTTGAGTTGGGGTTGGTCATCCTTACCCAGGTTTACAATATTTTTAGGAGGATTCTGGTCACCCCCTGGTAGTGGAATATTATGTGGTCCTTGGCTTGGCGGATCCTGTCTGAGTAGGAACTGCTCTTTTAGCATCGTGGCCATTTCCATCATCTGCTTTTTGAAGTCATCAAACTCTTCCCGAGATATGGAACCATGATTAGGAAGATCAGCCATTTCAGATGTAGAATTTTGGGCTTTCTTAGACTGCGAACGGGTTTGAGGAGCAATCCTACAAAACAACGGTTCGAAGTTTAGACCGGGGAAATGAAAGGATATAGATGCATGCAAAAGCTGTAACTTTTTGTGCTTTGGGTTTTTTAATCTTTCCCTGTAAAACAGACAGTTAGTAGTCCTTCAATGCAATAACCAATGCTAAACATGCTTTATTATGCTTCCCCAACTATTCCCTGTAATTCACAGAGGTTAGTAATCTCTTTTGACACAGGAAAGGGATATATGAATATGAAATGAGATCATGACATTTAGACATATAAACGTAAAAAGGCATGAAGAGACTTTTCCTGCGTTGGGTTAATCTGAGGATGACCTATCCTAGGGTTACTCTCACGGGCTTTTCGGCATGAAGGTCCCCAAATCTTCGCAATCTACTCGTTTGAGCCCTTTCGATTGGAGCGGATTTGGGTGGTGCGTTTCCTGAGCCATCTCCGGGGAGCAGCCCCTTCGAGTCCAGTAATAAGCAACCGACAGGTTCGCCTCAGGAGGAGGTACTCTCTCAACATACATTCACATTCATCGTCCTCACTGTATGCAAATGATTACTCAAAAGTAAAGCAATTCCATTCAAATCATTCATTTATTCGACAAAACACGCATTCACACAACAAAAGTAAAAAATCAACATATCGCACGCACACACATTTTATGAATTTTAAAGGATAGGATAGCATCAAGATTTAAACGCGGCTTAAGCCCTCTAATGTCCCCAGCAGAGTCGCCAGCTGTCGACGCCGGGTTTTTCTCGTCTCTTTTTCTAGTCTTTTCCAATTTTTTGCCTTTTGATTTAATGATTCTTTGGAAAAGATCGGCATTGATGTCGACGGGGTTTTGAAAGATCGTTTTTATGATGAGCCAATTAACCAGAGTCGCCAGTTGGTATATTTGAAATGGATGTACCAACTCATCCGAATTTTCGTTTTTTATAAATCGCTGGCTCATATGTGACTCCGAATTAAATGGTCTGCGAATCGAGATTCATAGAATTCGGGGGCTTGCTTAAGCGAGAGGAAGGTGTTAGGCACCCCCCGACTTCCGTGAAATACGGTTACCGCAATCTTGATGCTTTTCCTATCCTTTAATTCATGAAACGTATATGCGTGCGTGTGTGTGTGTGTGCCTAAATGAAAGTTGTGGTGAGTTTGTATGAAAGAATCATTTGGATTTTTTTAGGGAAAATCGTGCTTTAATTTTGAGAATGCTAAAAAATGTCTTTTCGGTATTTACGAGAAAACCTTATTTTCTTATTGAGAAAGATTTGATTTTAAATTGAGAAAAGCTATGAGATTTTTATTAAGTGTTTGTTTTGGTAAAACGCGAGTTTGTTAAACCTTAGCCAAAATAGGAATCGAGATTTATACGTTGCTTTCCTAAATGATAGGCAATTTCTAGAATCTCTTTCGCCCTATGTATCAAGGTTTAGTAAAACGTTTATTTCTCTTTATAAAACCATTTTTTGTGACATTTGGAAACAACTTCCTTTTAGCTTTCTCGTAAAATAGGAATCGACTTTCATTAACACTTCCAATTTTTAGCCTCGTGATGCTAATATCCTACTTTGATTAATTTTAGCAAAATCTTTATTGTCTTGGCTTTGAAATCTTTTTGTTGGGTGTTTACAAATCGAACTAAATATCAAACGCGTAGGGGGCTATTCATGGGCATGTAAGCCATCAAAATATCCCCTAACGCCAACAATCACATATTTCACTATCACGGGGCCTTAAACCCGATTCTCGCTCTAGCGACGTTTTAAGGCCCAACGATTACATGTTACAACAAAACGAGTACCTTGCATCCATTACATATATCAAAACGTCCATCATCGGATTTGGACCACGGGGTCGCATTCCTAGGCTCACACCCAAGATTACTACATACCCGCAAAACGAAGTCTACGAAACTAAAACAACACGGATAGCCTAATACACCATGATATCCGAAAATGATAGTCTAACTAAATTACATCCAAGCAATCACCATAAACAAGCTAGAAATTCCACCCGTTGGATATCCTCGGGTTATTAGGAAGAATTTTGTTCCAATGGAACCCTCACTAATAATCCCTAATCCGCGATTTCACAATACAACGCAAAAAAAGGATACATTTAAGAGGACTCGGATAATAAGAGCCTATCAAAATGGTACGAGCGAATGTCAAAACAAAAGATTTTCACCTTGCAAAATGATCCCCACAATATGTAGGAATTTGTGTATTGAGTAGAGTAGAAAATATAAGATATAATCTCACAAACTTGGTACAATTCCTCACTCTTTTCACTCTTTTTCTCTCCTAATTGCCCTTATTTTGTTGCTGTTTTCTCCCTATTTCCGAGCTGCTGCTGCTGGATTTTTCTTCTTCTTCCCCCTCTTTTTCCCTGTATGCGAAATGGCCTGATAAAGGACTGCCAAGGGCAGCCGCAGATTGATCTGCGGTTGGCCGCAGATTGATCTGCGGCTGGCCCTTGGTTCTCCCCCCAGCCGCGCTCGAGTCCCGTGCGCTCGAGTCCCGTGCCGTCTCGAGTTCCGTCCTTGGCCGCGGATTGATCTGCGGCTGACTGTGCTGATTTTCTCATTTTCCGCACCTTGTCTCGATTTCTGTGCCATACCGTTGATTTCCGTCGAAGGGCTCGTATTTTGCAGTCCGGGAATCTCCGGGAGACGCGTCACCTCATTCGGGGATGTCTGTCTCGGATGGCCTTATTGTCACATCAGCTTTGATTGCCAATCCCTGCGGCGGTGTCGGGCGCTCGCCCTTGGGCCCATTCCTTCACTCCCGCAAGCCGGTTCAATTGACGATTTTGCCCTCCTGTCATGGTTAGTACAGGGAACGCAAAATTTGGGTGTCTACACTTAAGATGATCAATCTGATTGAACAACTTGGACAACTTGGGTTCGTGATGGATGGGGAGTTAAGTCAAGATTTGATCTTGCAGTCACTACTGTACACCTTCTCACATTTTGTTGTGAATTTTCACATGAATAAGTTGGACGTCAGCTTGCCTGAGTTACTTAACATGCTGAAAACTGCTGAAGGTCACTTTTCATCCAACAAGAACCAAGTCTTACTAGTGGATGATTCTTCCAAGAAAAGGAAGAGGCCCAAGGTATCTTCTAAAAAGAAGAAAAACAAGAAGGCTAAGGGCAAGGCGAAGAGGAAGGATAAAAAGAAACCTGATCCAGATAGCAAAGGAATTTGCTACCATTGCAATAAGCCAGGACACTGGAAGAGGAACTGCAAGGAGTATCTTGCGGACCAAAAGAGGCTTGGAGAAGCTTCGACTTCCGATCTAGGTTTGTTCATGATTGAAATTAATTTTTTTGAAAGTCAAAAATCTACTTGGGTATTGGATACTGGCTTTAGTTCTAACATATGTAATAATATGCAGGGACTAAGCAGAAGTAGAAAGCTGGACAAGGATGAAGTCATCACACGAGTGGGAAATGGAGCAAAGGTTGCTGCATTAGCTGTAGGGACTTATCGTTTAGCACTGCCTTCGGGCAAGTTCATTAGTTTAAATAATTGTTATTATGCTCCGACACTGATTAGAAACATTATTTCAATTTCTGTATTGGATATGGATGGTTTTGATATTATAATAAAGAACAACAGTTGTTCTAATTATAATAAAAATGTTTTATATGGTATTGGGAACTTACTGAATGGACTATACATACTTGACTTGCATGAAAATATACTTCAAATTGAACAAACTAAGAAAAGAAAAAGAGATGATGTTAATTATACCTTTATATGGCACTATAGACTTGGTCATATCAATGAAACAAGATTATCCAAGTTACATAAAGATGGGCTTTTAGAGCTATCTGATTACGAATCATATCCAACTTATGAATCTTGTCTCATGGGTAAAATGACTAAATCTCCTTTTACTGGAAAAGGAGAAAGAGTTACAGAGTTGTTAGCATTGGTACACACAGACGTATGTGGACCTATGACAACGAATGCACGAGGAGGGTATTCTTATTTTATTACTTTCACTGATGATCATTCTAGATTTGGATATGTGTATTTAATGAAATACAAATCTGAATCGTTTGAAAAGTTCAAAGAATTCAGAAGTGAAGTAGAGAAGCAAACTGGTAAGAGTATTAAGATTCTTCGATCGGATCGAGGAGGGGAATACTTAACCAATGAGTTTCTCAATTGTCTCAAAGAAAATGGTATAATCTCACAATGGACTCCACCAGGGACGCCACAGTTGAATGGTGTATCTGAAAGGAGAAATCGAACATTGTTGGACATGGTTCGATCCATGATGAGTTTTACCGACCTTCCAATATCCTTCTGGGGTTATGCCCTAGAAACGGCTGCATACCTGCTTAACAAGGTACCTACCAAATCCGTCCCAAAGACTCCATATGAGATATGGACAAGGAGGAAACCAAATCTTAAGTATGTTAAGACTTGGGGTTGTCCAGCTTATGTCAAAAGGTTTGAGCAAGATAAGCTAAAGACTAGATCCGACAAGTGTAGATTTGTGGGTTACCCTAAAGAAACTGTAGGGTATTATTTCTATCATCCTACTGATCAAAAGGTGTTTGTAACGAAACACGCTGCCTTCTTGGAAAAGGAGTTTATCCTTGAAGGGTCAGTGGGAGTAAGATATATCTTGAAGAAGTTCAAGAACCACAAAATACTACGGATCAAAGTCAGGTACCTGACCAAGTAGAAGAACCTACTGTACCACTACCTATTCGTAAATCTGGAAGAGTACCGAAGATACCTGAGAGGTATGGATTCATCATAGAGGATGATGATAAGGTACACATCATAGAAGATGATGATCCATTGACTTACGAAGAGGCTATGAGTAGTGAAGACTCAGAGAAATGGCTAGAAGCCATGAAATCCGAGATGGACTCCATGTATGAAAACCAAGTATGGACTTTGGTTTCACCTCCTAAGGGCATTAAGCCTATTGGGTGTAAATGGGTCTTTAAGAGAAAGACTGGAGTGAACGGCAAGGTAGAGACCTATAAGGCCCGACTGGTTGCAAAAGGTTTCAAACAAAGACAAGGAGTTGACTATGATGAAACCTTCTCACCAGTAGCTATGCTCAAGTCCATTCAGAATTTGCTTGCAATTGCAGCTTATTATGACTACGAGATCTGGCAAATGGACGTGAAAACGGCCTTCCTCAATGGAGAGCATGAGGAGAATGTATATATGATACAGCTAGAGGGTTTTGTTTCAACAGTTGGAACAAACCAAGTCTGTAAGCTACAACGATCCATTTATGGATTGAAGCAAGCTTCTCGAAGATGGAACATCCGTTTTAATGAGATAATCAAAAGGTTTGATTTTATCAAAAATGAGGATGAACCTTGTGTGTACAAGAACGTTAGTGGGAGCGCTGTTTCATTCCTTGTATTATATGTTGATGACGTATTACTGATAGGGAATGATGTTCCTATGCTACAGTCGATCAAAATTTGGTTATCTAAACACTTCTCCATGAAGGACTTGGGTGAGGCATCCTATATTTTGGGGATAAAGATCTATAGAGATAGATCTAAAAGGATGCTAGGCTTGACCCAAGGAAAGTACATTGATTCGATGCTAAAGAAGTTTAGCATGGAAGATTCCAAAAGAGGTCTCATGCCGATGAGCTATGGAATACATCTCTCCAAGAAACAGGCCCCAAAGACACCTGAGGAGAGAGACTGGATGAGTAAGATTCCTTATGCTTCTGCAATAGGATCTATCATGTACGGTATGATATGTACTAGACCAGATGTCGCTCATGCACTTAGTGTAACAAGCAGATATCAGTCGAATCCAGGAGAAGAGCACTGGAAAGCAGTGAAAAACATCCTAAAGTACTTGAGAAGAACTAAGGATGTATTTCTTGTCTACGGTGGGTCTGAATTGACACTAGAGGGCTATACAGACTCAAGTTTTCAAACGGACCAAGATGACAGTAAATCCGTTTCAGGGTATGTGTTTACCTTAAACACTGGCGCAGTGAGTTGGAAAAGTTCCAAGCAGCAAACAGTTGCTGATTCAGTGATAGAGGCAGAGTACATAGCTGCAAGTGAAGCTGCAAAGGAAGCTGTTTGGATGAAGAAGTTCATAACTGAACTTGGAGTGGTTCCTAGCATTAGAGGAGCAGTACCTTTATTCTGTGACAACAATGGAGCTATTGCGCAGGCTAAGGAACCTAGGTCTCATCAGAAATCCAAACACGTGTTGCGACGGTTTCATTTGATTAGAGAGATCATTGAAAGAGGAGATGTCACCCTGGAGCATGTGGACTCTCAAGACAACATTGCAGATCCATTTACTAAAGCTTTAACTCAACAGTAGTTTGATCGTCACTTAGAGAAGATGGGTATTAGATACCATGGCGATTGGCTTTAGTGCAAGTGAGAGATTGAAAGTAATATGCACACAAGCCAATCATATTTGATATGATGTAGCATATACTCTGTAATCTTATTCATTTATTAATAAAAGAATTGATTTTCTTAAAAGGAATTTTATATTATCTAGATGATGTTGTTATATTAAATGTGATAAACCCGTAGTTTTGAGTAATACTTTTAGAATCATGATGGTGAACATGCTAATGAGATCTAAATTCTAGATAGCTCACAAACTAAAATTGTTCCTAATCGTTGGATTACTAAATTGGGGATTAGTGAATCCGGATAGATTAGTACATACGTTGCTTGCTCTTAGGAAGAGATGATTGATCTCATAATCATTTGTGTGGAGACACTAAAGCAAGTATGTAGGTGCTTATTAGAGAATAAGTTCACTGAACGTGGCTCGCTAAGGAATACCTAATGGAGTTTTACTCGCCTGTCAATAGGAATTCCTCTAGTGATAGTAGTACAAGTGATCCTTGGACTTGAGATCATCATAGTATCTTGTGTATGATAAGTTATACTTTGACATGTCCCTTAAGACCTTTGGGGTATATCAAAGGATATGATTGGGTATAATACGTTGTACATGGAGATAGATGAATGATCAACAAAGAATCTACCACGTCTAGTAAAAGATGTGAATGTCCTATGTGATTCGATAAATGACAACTCAGTAGTCCTTGGCCAAGGCAGAATGAAATTAGAAAGGAGTTTCTAATTTGCATTATTTAGAGTTGTGTATTTGGGAATCGAAATGCATATAATTAAATAAAATAAGACTTGACAGTAAATCCATGTCTTATATTTAATTGGGACATTGTATGGTAGAAGGATTGAATTGTACGGTAACTATATACTCAAAGGTTCTTTTGTGATTAATGTTGAAATCTATATTATCTGGAAAGTCGTTGATCGCTAAGGGGGCTTAGAATTGTTCTAATTGATTTATTCACAACCGGTTTAATATGGAGAACCTAAAGGGTCACACCGCAAAAGGAAAATATTTATTTAAGAAGTAAATGGCATAATTGTAATAATAAGTTAAGTGTATTTAATTTAGTCTATGGAGATAGAATAAATTAAATAGCTTAATATTTATTATTTAATATTTTGGAAATATTAAATATAAATTAATAAGAGGAGTCTTATTATTATTATTACTATTACTATTATTTAATTCCTAATAGGGATTGGGAATTAATTAATAGAACTATTATTTATTTCCTAATAGGGATTGGGAATTAATTAATAAAAGTACTCTCTCACGAATTCCTAATTGGATTAGGAGCATAATTAATTAAAGGAGTTTAATTAGAATATAAACCCTAAATCCTAAATAGTTTAGGGAAGGGTTATTCCTACATCTATAAATAAAAAGAGTCTTATCATAGATTAGGGTTACACATTCTTGCATTAGATTGTGGAGAGTACTTACAATTTCTATAGAGATAGAAACTAGGGTTTTGCCAAATACCCGACTTCTTAAATACGTGTTCTTCCTTGGTGGATCACCTCTAAAGGCCAAACACTTGGGTGGCTAACGTTGATCAAAGGAAGGAATCACATTGTAGCATTCGAGGAGAACACGAAGGACTAGGAGTTGAATTTGTACCCGAGGAAGTTTTGCTCTACGAGGGTATAATTCTTATTCTCTTTCTCTTTTGTTTATATCGTTAATTTAGCACAAGGATTGATCTTGGTGATGGTTTGTATAAAATTTTAAAATTCGATTTTATCACGCTTCCGCACTATTTATGTAATTTGATTGCATGTTCGCGCTATATACAAAACCTAACAGAAAGATGAACAAGTGATGATGAGTTTTTTATGATATGAAGACTTGTTTACTTTTAGTTATATTTTTGTGTAATCAAGACTTATTAATTATTTATGTTTCCATATTAGTAAGATGTAATTAAGGTTAGAGAACCTAGGACAAATTTTAAAAAGTTATGTAACCCTTAGCGGAAGATGTTTCAATCTTAAGCAGTTTGTTTTACTTAAATTCTTTTGCTTATGGGTAGATAAATGTTATGCTGGATAGTGAGCACCAAATCTGAGTGGTTTGAGTTAACCCGGATTTGGGGGTGTCACAATAATCATATGGTATGTTTTAAGCCCCTCAGCGTATGGACAGTCCTTGATTTGTTCTTGGACTACGTATTGCTAGGACAAGTTCCTAAACTCATATTATTGTGGCAAGTTCCTGAACTCATAATGTGTGGTAAGTTAATGAACTATATTGGGTTATAGGAAAGTTGTGGAGCGAGAATTGTGAATTCTCAAAATGATGAGCATTGGTGATGTAGAAATAGATAGAATTATTAAGTAATGACGCATTGAAGAGAAATTGAAGTTGATGAGGAGACATGGATATTCCAAATCTTCTAGCTATGCTAGATTTCAAAATTTATTAACTTCGTGCTGATATTTGCAGTTTTGTGTCTTTGAAAAATGTATGGGGCCAGATTTCTAGACTAAGGATTTTTTTAAAAAAAAGTACCATTATTCATATGTCTATGCTAATAGTTTCGGCTAGACAAAGATGATTTGAAAATATCAAAATGTTTTTTAAGTCATCAATGCATCATGGAACCTAGTGTAGAATGACAGATGTGGAGTCATCAATGCAGATTAACCTAGTGTTGGATGTGATCATAGAATCGTCAACCCACTATGGTATGATGTAGTATGACAAAGTCACAAAATGACGGAATCTTCAATGGACTGTAGAAACAATGCGGTATCATGACGTTATAAAATGATTTTTGTTTTCTTTAAAGTATGAAAAAGTATGCCAATTGAGTTAGCTAAAATAATTCGATTGATGTCCGAATTGTTAATAAATGTCTAAGCTATTTGATTCGGCTAGACGAATGTTGCAATGTGTTTATGAAATTCAAGCATTATTTGAGAATTTATGCCAAACCAAATTGTTTTGGTGAGGAATTTTATAGTAAGCTGAGGTGAACAACCCTATTATTGGGGTATTTGATGTTGGAAAAATCCCGACTGACCCTATGGTGGTCAAACAAACGCATATAGTCGTTTGACTAGAATGTTGTGCACAACGTCAGAGTACAAAAGGCTGATCACCTAGCGTACGGAGGTAGATTATCTTTTTCTTAATTGAAATCGGTATGCGTAGTAACACCCTTTAACCTCAATGTTCATGTTCTTTATGGCCCCTAGCAGGGGTAGATTACCTTTTTCATAATTGAAATCGGTAAGGGTAGTAATACTCGTAAACCTCTGTGGTCATGGTCTTTATGGCCCCTCAGCGTAATATGAAAAGTTTTTAAGGAATATTTTATTTCCTATTTGCTCAAGTTATTTCACAATTATTAAACAATTGTTGAAGGTTCCTATTATTCGGGAAACTGATTATGGGAAGGGTAATTTTCCCAAGGAGAAGTAGTCATTGAATGCGACAATTTTAAGTGAATCCTTGAAGGAGGATAGTGCAGAGGTTAGATTGAAAACCTAGTTTTGATGGGTAGAATGAGCAAAGATGAATGCGTTGAAATTTCGAGGACGAAATTCTTAGAAGAAGGCGTGAATGTAATATCCCGAATGTTTAGGAGTTAGTAAATCATTATATTAAATTATTATGATGATTGTGACATACAATGATCCTTAGAAAAGGAAATTGATGGGTTAAACATAGGATAATACTCAAGGTATAATTGAGTTGATAAAGGTTATAGAATAAAACCTACAAGAATTTGTTAAGGAAGTGGATTAAATAGGCGATGTAAAACCTATGATATAGTCATGCGTTGAAATAATTCAACGACAAAATTTTGGAAGAAGGTTTACGCAAACCGAGTAAGAGAGGTTTGATATTTGTGATTCCAAGGACGGAATCCTTATAAGGAGGGAAGGATGTGACAACCCAAATTTTTGAGAATAATTATAATAAGAATTTAATATAGAATAATTCTTATTATGAGACGTGTCAAGTTCGAATATATATGTGTTATATATATTTATGTGATTTATTTGGTGAGCTTAATATGTGTATATATATATATATATATATATATATATATATATATATATATGTGTGTGTGTGTGTGTGAAATATATATATATATAGATTCAGAATAAATGAGTTATTAGTTAATAATTGTAACGATCGCGAGCCGTGGGTAGCTTGGTAATTCAAGCTTATGGATATTATTGAATAAAATAGACTTTTATTAATAATATTATGTGTTAAGCGTTTAAAAGTTATATTATGACCTAGATTATGTGTAGGCGATGATTGGTATGTATGAAAGTGTTCGTATAAGCTAATTTGGCGGTTTCGAGAAATATCGCTAGAGTACTATTTATTGGATTAAATAAATATTGATGGATAATAATATTGAATGAGTTATTTGTTGTAAAGACGCTAACCCGAATTATGGGCGAGATTTATGTGCGATGATGTATATGATTATGGGGAGTTAATCCTGAAGAGCAGCGATCGCGAATCGTGAATACCCTTGTAATTTGGTTTTATTAATATTATTAAATTGATTAAATATTATTTTTTTATGTGACGTGTTTTAAGGTTATTTTATAACCTGGATGATGTCAACGTATGAATTTTTATGCGTTGTTGAACCATAGGAGTGAATAATTGATTTCGCGAAGAATCGCAAAATCACTATTTGCGGGCACGTTTCCCGAGGCACTATTCACGCCCAAATATTTTTAGGTCTTTTTCTATTACTATTAATTTCATTAAGACATGTGCGAAGGAATAATTTTTTCAAGTGTAAGAAATTTTATTTGAGTTGATACGTGATTTTATCCGTGTTCGAAATGTATTATATGGGTGTTCCGAATAAATGGGCAAACCTCGTATTAATTATTTTTATGCATCCCAATAATTTATGGGAGTACCCATTTTAATTTTGGGTAGAGTTATTTACCAAATTGGGTACAAAAGTAGGAGTATTCGGGTATGAAAAAGACCAATTGGGTGTATTATTTGTGTTTGTTACTCCAAGAGGGAACCAACTCCCCCATTTTAGACCAATCAAAATAGAGAGAGGAGAGAGGAGCCGGTAAAAATGCCTTGAACCCTCAACTCCCTCATTTCCTCCCGAAGCACTCTCCCTCCCATACCATTCCATTCATTTTTCCTCCAAGCTTCTGCAGATTTTAGAGAGAGAGAAAGAGAGAAAGTTGCAGGAAATGAAGAAGAAGAAGAAGAACAAGAAGAGAAGAAGAAGCATGCGGGAGAAAGAAGAGGAGAAGGAGGAGGAGCTTGGGAGGCCAAGGAGAAGAAAGAGGGAGAGCTTCAAGCTCTTTTAGAGTCCAGTTGCATCAAGGAGAAACATTCAAGAGGTAGTCATCCTCTTCAAACCTTCTCTCTCTCCATTTTTTGAGTTTTGTAAGCTTTTCAAGCTTTTGTGATAGGTTTTGAGTTTTCTTGCGATTTTTGTTGTTGTTGTTGGTTGGGGTTGCTTAATAATGTTTCCAAGATACCTTGTAAGCCATTCATAACATTAAAGTGGAACAAAAACGAAGAAAAATCCGAACCCATGCTTAAAGGATGAAGAACATGAAGAACATGGACTTTTGGACGATTTAGAGGACTTGTAGCTATGATTTTGTATTTGTATAATTTGTTTGTTGTTATAATATTATACTTCCATGGGTTATGAGTTTAACCAAGTTGGAATGGAGTAAAAAGAAGTTAAAATGAAGATTTGGTGATGATTTTAGTGAAGAACACTAAGAACACTAAGAACACAAAAATATAACATGAGTTGATACTTTGGCCTAAGATTTGGCCATGTTAATGTTAATGGTTAACTTTAATTTTTGATATTATGTAGCTCTATGTCTTAGGAGTCCATAGAGTCCGGAATGGACCAATTTGAACGTGTATAGAAGAAGTAATGAAGGTTGGAGTGAAGAAAGGTCGAATTGCACGAAGGAGGCAAGTTTATAAATTCTGGGCATTGGCGCAGCCTCCGTGGTCTCACGGAGGCCTCGCTGAGCTCACTGGTTGGTTTGGCGCAGCCTCCGTGATCCTCACGGAGGCCTCTCTGCCCTGTTGGCACAGCCTATGTGATTCTTACGGAGGCCCCGCCGACTGCCTGACTTTGAAATTTTAGCATGAGCGGTGATTGGTAAAATGACCATAACTTTCACATACGAACTCGGATTAGGGCGATTCAAGATGATCCAGAAAGCTTAGAGGTCGACCTATAACTTCCATTAATTATAATTGAAATTTACTACCTGGACTAATTCTAAAATTGACCATCTTTATAACTATTGTGGGATTAGAGACAATCGGAGGGCGTTGGACATGCACGTGTGCAATGTGCAATATTTTTGACGCTATGTTATGATGTTCTAAGTTCTAAAATATGAATGTTATAAATGATAATGATACTTAGCATTATTCAATGATATTAGATAAGTCGAATGAGCGTGCTAAGCATACGCAAGTCCATATCGCTTAGGCGTTTGAGTAGATAAGTTTGGCGTATAGGCGTGCAAGCGTCGTAACGCCGTGACAAGTGTGTATAAATTTGTTTAATATTTTGTTTCTAATAATAATGAAACATGATAGTGTGTCATAACCCAATGTATGAGCATACTAAGTACATGCAAACGAGGCGAATTAGGTGTGTGACGTGTAAACGTCAAAACGCCGCGTAAAGTGTTAAAGAACTTAAATAGTGTTTCGATTCAAATGAAACGAACATTATGAGATATGAAGTAGGATTATTGTAAGCCAATAAGGATTGATGATGATGAGGGTCATAACGTTTTCAAACGACGCAACGCCGAGAAATGTTTTAGTGTTAACTGCATTAATTGTCTATAATGTGTGAACAATAGGAGATAAGAATTATTATAATATAAACCATTAAATGAAGTCCTTTTGGTGGCTAATTGGTATTTTATTGTTAAATAAATTGTGTAGGATATTTGAAGGACGAGCCATCATAATTTGGCAAGGAATGCTTAAAGGCAAGTTCTTTCAGTAACTTGTCGACTTGTTTAAATGTATTAATATACATGACTTGATTATTAAATCCTTCGCTATTATGTGGATTATATGCGAGCATGATTAAAGTGTTCACAATGTGCAATTATGTGACTATATTGTTCTATGTGGAACTTGAATTTATTATAAATATACAATGTGAGATGCATGAGGCATGCTATGAGATACATGATGCATATATATAGATGAACTGCATAAGATTTATAATGCATGAGTAAGATGTATAGTATGAGAATCATGATGCATGGATAAATACAAACTTATGTGTTACGTGAAGCATGAAATGTGAAAATTGTTAGTTCTTGCTAAGCCGTCGTGCTCATTCTTGCAAAAATAAATCTTTTGCAGATTTACGATACAATGCAATTATCTTGATATCGTGATGATAAGGATTAGAGGCGCATGGAAATAGGAAGGTTGCTAAATTTTCCTTTATTGTAATTATTTAGTTGTGATGACAGTATATGATGTACGTGAATTTGACTATGTAGACCTTAAGTTAAAAATGACGGTTATCCATCATAGTAGTTAAGATGCGATTATGTAATTTACTTGTTACAGTAAACTAGAAAGATGATGATGTTGTATAAAGGACATTATAACGAATGTATAGTTATTGAATAACTTTGCGAATATTCAGGGATTGGCTAAAGTCAGAATCTGAACCTTGCGTTCACATAAGGGATATTGTAAAGGATCATGGTATTTATTCAACCTTGATCATAAGTGTATTATTAAAAGTCTTCGTGCTTGGGACTGGATTAGGATATGCTGTAATATTATTATAATTGCATTAATGTAGTAAGCCTATATTGTATGGGTAGTACCGTGACGCGCCGGAATCGGGTTCAAGGTAAGACCCGAGTTTCGGGAGCGTTACATTTATTCTAGTTTGGTTCACTAGAGCCACCAAGTGAACCAAAAGGTTAAACCTAGGGTGCAAGAATTAAATTTAAATATAACTATTACATTTAAACCCGGGCTCTATTACAAACGGGTCTTCAAGCGCTCCTTGCTCCTTTGTCTCTAATTCTTCAAAATAATTCTAACTAATCCTATTACATATACTATTTACAATAAATAGAAACCTTAATCAGCAGTCAAGGCGAAGTACATAGGAGGGACATAGAATTTACATTAAGAAAAATTAGAGAAGACGAGGTACGCAAACCCCATTTATCAAAACTCATACATTCAAGCATCCTCTAAAATAAATCTAATCACACATTGGTCAATAGTTCATAATCAATCCCTATTTATTATCATACATATCTCCATATGCATCAATAAATAACATTCATCTTATGAATAATAAAACCATTCCATATATGCATTGAATTCAATTGATGGGCAAAAGTTTTGCTAATATTTAGTTTTTGAAACAAAATAAACTCTTTTATTATAATCAAAAAACCAAATCCAAATTAAACTCCTTTAATTTTAGCAATCTAAAATCATATTTCAGATAAAATAAACATCTTTATTTTAAACTTTTATCAATTAAATAAACCATTTATGTTAATTGAGAAAAACAAAAAAATTTCAAACTCTGCATACCGGCGCAGCCGCGCTCCAAATTGAACTAGGAGCGGCGCAGCCGCGCTGCACCCCTAGAAACGTTTTCTGGGTTCGGGCACGGCCGCGCTCTAGAATGAACTAGAAGCGACGTGGCCGCGCCGCGATGCAGATTCAAGAAAACCTTTTCTGCCCAAAATCCGATCGTATCGCATATCAATTCATACATGGAATCATCAAAACCAATAATTAACACAAGAATTAGGCTCTAATACCACCGTTAGGTTTGTATATAACGCAAGCATGCTATCAAATTACATAAATATAGCGAAAGCATGATAAAACGGATTTTAAAATTTTTTCATACAAACCATCACCATGATCTTTCCTTGTGTTCAATTATCAATTAGCGAAAGAGACAGAGATAGAGAATTATACCCTCGTAAATTAAAGCTTCCTTGGATACAAGTTCACCTCCAATTCCTTTGCGTTCTCCTTGAATTCCATCGACTAAATTTCCTTCGCTTGATCAACGTTAGCCACCAAGTGTTTGGCCTCTAGAGATGATCCACCAAGGAAGAATAGTTGTTCAAGAAGATGGGTGTTGGCAAAACCCTAGTTTTTATCTCTATAGAAATTGCAAGTACTCTCCACAATCTAATGCAAGAGTGTGTAACCCTAATCTATGATAAAACTCCTCTTATTTATAGATGTAGGAATAACCCTTCCGTAAACTATTTAAGATTAGGGTTTCTATTATAATTAAACTCCTTTAATTAATTATCCTCCTAATCCAATTAGGAATTCATGAGAGAGTACTTCTATTAATTAATTCTCAATCCCTATTAGGAATTAAATAATAGTAATAGTAATAATAATAATAAGACTCCTCTTATTAATTTATATTTAATATTTCCAAAATATTAAATAATAAATATTAAGCTATTTAATTTATTCTATCACCATAGATTAAATTAAATACACTTAACTTATTATTACAATTATGCCATTTACTTCTTAAATAAATATTTTTCTTTTGCGGTATGACCCTTTTAGGTTCTCCGTACTATTTAATTCATTTAAATAAATAATATTTATTCTACAATAAGGGTAAGCCCCCTTAGCGATCAAGGACTTTCCAGATAATATAGATTTCAACATTAATCACAAAAGAACCTTTCAGTGCATAGTTATCGTATAATTAAATCCTTCTACCATACAATGTCTCAATTAAATATAAAACATGGATTTACCATCAAGTCTTATTTTATTTAATTATATATATTTCGATTCCCAAATGCACAACTCTAAATAATGCAAATTAGAAACTCCTTTCTAATTTCATTCTGCCTTGGCCAAGGACTACTGAGTTGTCATTTATCGAATCACATAGGACATTCACATCTTTTACTAGACGTGGTAGATTCTTTGTTGATCATTCACCTATCTCTATGTATAACTTATTATACCCAATCATACCCTTTGATATACCCTAAAGGTCTTAAGGGACATGTCAAAGTATAACTCATCATACACAAGATACTATGATGATCTCAAGTCCAAGGATCACTTATACTACTATCACTAGAGGAATTCCTATTGACAGGCAAGTAAAACTCCATTAGGTATTCCTTAGCGAGTCACGTTCAGTGAACTTATTCTCCAATAAGCACCTACATACTTGCTTTAGTGTCTCCACACAAATAATTATGAGATCAATTATCCTCTTCCTAAGAGCAAACAACGTATGTACTAATCTATCTGGATTCATTAATCCCCTTTTTAGTAATCCAATGATTAGGAACGATTTTAGTTTGTGAGCTATCTAGAATTTAGATCTCATTAGCATGATCACCATCATGATTCTAAAAGCATTGTTCAAAACTATGGGTTTATCACATTTAATATAACAACACCATGTAGATAATGTAAAATGCCTCTTAAGAAAATCAATTCTTTTATTAATAAATGAATAAGATTACAAAGTATATACTACATCATATCAAATATGATTGGCTTGTGTGCATACTACTTTCACATAGGTCCAAAGATGTTTCAAGTTATCTTCAGAATAAAAACAATTCTCACGATTTTGACTCAAAGTTAGGTAGATTTTATCCAAAGTCACACACACACTTCACACATAGGAAAAACATTAGGATGTAGTAAACGTGTTTTCGTGGAAGTCGGGGGGTGCCTAACACCTTCCACTCGCTTAAGCAAGCCCCCGAAATCTGTGAATCTCGGTTTCAAGACTAATTTTACGGTGTCACATAATGGACCATATTTCAAAAAATTCTAAAATCTGGTTGAGTTGGTACATCCCTTTAAATATTTATCAACTGGCAGCTCTGCCTAATTGGCCCTGCAATAAAATCAATCTTTCAAAACCCCGTCAGCATTTTATAGTCCGTTAGAGTATAATCTGTGACGATCCGAGTTTTCGAAAAATATTAAAGTAAGAATTAAATAAATAAAATTCTTATTTGGTGATATATGATGTAATATTGTGTTGCATATGTAAATATGTGCGGTGTAATGTGATTATGTGGTGATGTGATTATGTTGTGATATGATAAATATATTTGTATATATATATTTATTACATGAAAGGAAATTGTTAGAAACAATTTGTAAGACGGAAGGAAGATAAGAAATTATTTAAGTATACTAATTATATTGTGTACATTAAATAATGTGTATTTGAATAGTTTATGAATTTAAATTACTGTATATTAATTATATTAATTAATATACGATTTCCATTTGGAATGGAAAAGGAAGTAATTAATTTGTGTATACTAAATTAGAGGATACATTAAAGTAAGTGCATTAAAATAATTTATGAAATTAAATTATTTTAATATGATAAAGTGAATGCCTTAAATAAATAAATTATTTTTATTTAATGTGTAACATTTATTTTATGGAAGGAAATATGAGATATATTATATATTGTGAAATATGTAATATATTTTATATGATTTGTGTATTATGTAATATATAATGTATAATAAAAATGTTATATATGTTAGATAATTAAACCCAGTTGGGTAACCTCCACGTTTATTGAATAAGCAAGAAATTGGGTTAAGTCGGTTAAGGAAAGAAAACTGCGAAGCAAGCTAAGAGAAGTTCAGTGCACGACAAGAATTTAAGTGAACCTCAAGAAAAATTTGTGCAAACCAAGTAATTAACTTCCTATATATAGCAGTTAAACTCCTCAGTCTCAGTTTCTTGATTCGTCCAATAAAAGTTTGATAAGTCACTTTACTAATGTGACGTTCCCAAATTCGGGTCTCAAATGCCCGGATTCGGTCATCACGATCCATTACAAACATCCACCTTCAAACAACATACAATAACTAAATGCGGAATATAATAAACATATGTTGTTCATTTCAAAGGTGTTATTAGTTCCAAGAATTCGATAACCTCAATACATAACACAAAACATACCCTAAATATTAATTAGGGTTCAAATTACATTAATAGCAAATTAAACTAAGCATAAAACAAGGTCAGCTACTTGAAGTCTAATACTTCATCTTTTCTTTGCCCTTGCCCTTCCCTGAAGTTTCGGGTTTAACTGCAATAAGAGTCATGATATAGCAAGGATGAGCAACTAGTTTGCTCAACAAGTTTAAATACAACAATAAAGGATATATCATGAATGACGGAATATATATACAAGGAATTCAACAATATGAATATCGGAAGCAAGGATAGTAATTGCTTTTAAAATGAATGATAGTCAAGTAGACTTTGAACAATAAATTTTCAATGGAATCAATAGCTAATTGACCCTTTGGTTACTGGCTACAGAATAAGTACTTGAGGGGATCAGCCTCGCGTACACTATGTATATGCATAACATTTAACTCTGCTATTGGTACCTTATATACGATACCTGGGGTACTCCCCTATAATAAAAGGGGTGTTCATATAGTCTAAGAATCCTTACCATTGATTGGTTCGGATAGCTTTTATAAATTCTTACATACGTGTCTGACCGAGACAAGGGTTCAGACTTAATCATGAATAGTTCGTGAATTTCAGAACTTAAATAATTATATGAATTCAAATGCACAAGTGCGAATGCCAATGAATACATATATGTGGAATAATTTTAAAAGTAATTAGACCACTTAAGACATGCTTGGAGATAAGATTCAAGCTTAAAGAATAACTTGCAATAATATATACCTTTTGCACGAATTAAAATAATGCATAAGGTCTAGAAATATTGCTCAATGTAAAAGTTGAGTAAGATAGAACTTGCATAAATCAAAGTCTCGGGATAGAGAACTTGCCTGTCTGCTCAGCTACAAATAATTCTAGCTTTAATTAATTGGCTTTGAAGGACCTAACATTGATAAAGTCGATCTATCAATTAGCATTGCGTAGTTGTATATCGATACGCTTACTTATGCTATTTATTTAGCAAATGAGCAAATCACATAGCACACATAAGTTAATAAACTATCATTAATCATATAAGACACTTAATTAATCTTTAGGTTGATGATTTAATTAATTAACAATATTTTTCTTAAGTGCTAAACACTTATTAACCCTTAAACAATTAATTATAATTGTTTAATTAATGTGTTATTTAAAATTTCTTTATTTTATTAATTATATCTTCATTTAATTACTATTTAATATTAGTTAAATAGTAATTAATTAATTACCTTTAGTTATTTTTTAATAATAAATAATAACTAATTATATTTACATATTATTTGAATAATCAAATTATTAGTCGTATTTGTCTTTAATTATTAGTTAATAATCCTTATTTATTATTTATGATAATAAATAATTAATTTATTAGTCTATTAATATTAATTAAATAATAATTAATTTAATTGTATTGGTATTTAATTACTATTTAATATTAATTAAATAATTATTACCCCTTATTTATTATTTAATCTTAATTAAATAATAAATAATTAATTTATTAACTTTATTTTCCTTAATTATTATTTAATTAACATTGAATAATAATTAATCATTATCCTTATTTATTATTTATTATTAAATAATAAATAATTAATTTATTAACTTTTATGTTAATTGAATAACATTTAAATGAGTAATTATCATTATTTATTACTTAATCTTATTTAAATAATAAATAATTAGTTTATTAATTTAAACACTATTTAATAATTATTTGATATTAATCAAATATTAATAGATTAATTATTTAATACCATTTATTATTTAATCTTAATTAAATAGTAAATAGTTAGTATATTATCACTAATTCTATTTAATTATTACTTAATATTGATTAAATAATAATTAAATAGTTAATTACGCTTAAACAATATTTAATTAGTTTAATAATCAATTAGTATTATTAACCTTTATCATTTAATAATTTTTAAATGATTTAAATAGGTTTTAATCACTAATTAAACTAAACATCACTTAAGTACACTGCAAAATTACCAAATAAATATGATAATATTCTACATGATTTTAGAAAAATTTGGGTCCAAACGGGGTCTCCGGAACCGGCCGGAATAATGCCGAACCGGTCGCCGGAAAATTGCGCCGGTTCGGTGAATAGTGAACCGGCAGAGAGTTTTGGTATTTTCGGACTTTTTTTCCAGATTTAGGGTCCTTAGCGAAAACTTGAATAACTTGAGATCTATAACTCCGATTGAGGTCCAGTCGGACTCGTTAGACTCGTATCTTTCCGAACTATAAGATTCCATCATCAAAATATAAATTTGGACAAGTTTTGTATACTGAAATCAGCCCGAAAGTGGACTGTTCATACATGTTTTCCATCAACGGGGTGTTTTGGTTATAAATCCATAACTCACTCGTTTTAACTTCTTTTTAAATGATTCCAACTAGGTTTTGTTCTTAACTTATCCATATATTACCAGAAAATTTAAAGTCCCAAAAATAATTTATAGATTTCAAAATTTGCAATTTTTTCGAACAAGTCACGTTCTAACCGTCGGTAAAAATTATTTCAAGCTTTTTGCTAGACTTTTCTTCCTAAACCCATACCATTACATATTTAAACTATATGATATCCTATACAAACATATGTAGCAAGATTCTAGTCATTTAAAACTTGAACTTAACATATTATTAATAAAACATATTAAATCATTATTTCTTAGTACCTAGGTTTAAATCATGAGTTAAGCATTCTTTTCAAATAATGTAGATCTAACAAAATGAAACCTAGATCCATACATACTTCATTCCATTCATGGGCATCAAGAAATAAACATTTAAAACCCCAACACAAATAACTAGGGTTTGAAAGAGATGAATATTCATACCTAGATTTAATGGCTATTCTTCTCTTCTTTCCAAAGTAGGTTGTAAATGGAGATGACATAAACAACCAAGATCTTCTCCTTCTTCTTTAAGGTTTGGACACCACCTTCTCTTTAATAATCTCTCAAGATTTGTTCTTGCCTTTCACCAAACTCTCTCTAACACTCTCTCAAGGTTTTAGAAAAATGAAGATACAAATGACCACTCTTTAGCCTATTAACTAAATAAAAAAAAAGCAAGAATACCTATACTTGCCATCATGAAGCTAGTGAAAAACTTGTGTCACTAGGGTGGCTAGTTGACACCTTAGGAAGCTATGTGACACCATAGGTAGCTACTTGACATCATAGGTAGCTACTATATCAAGTCTACAATTTCAACTTCCAAGACAACTAGTTACTTAATTAAATTAAGACTTTGAAAAGCAATTACCTCTCTTTCTCTTTAGTTGCACGGCAAGGAGGGGAAATTTGTCCCAAAAATGTTGTCCCACTAGTTGCTTTAAATAATAAATTAATGTTACACCTTTAATTTATCAAGTGGCTATGTTTTGGACCACACATTAAATACCATTGGGCTTCCAATTTAAATGATTAGGCTAATAAAATCCAAAACTATTTAATACAATATTGGGTCATTTAATTTAACCCAATGATTGATTAATTAATTTGTCACACTATTAATTACTACATCCATGACCAAATAAATAATTTGTCTTAGTTCCTTAATTAAATAAGTTAACCAATTAGTAGTTGATTACTAATTGGACTATTAAATTTTATTATTCACTGTGACAATATTCTCATTAATTAATACTTTTATTAATTAATTTACTCAATTCAATATACTAACTATATTCAATTTACTTGCATGATTAATTAGTAATTACTTTATCAATTTAATTGATATTAAACCTTAGGGCTTGTTCATTAATTTAACTATACTATTAGTGACTCCCTTTATTCAACTTAAATCAATTCATCACCTCGTCACGTAGGCTACCGATGTACACAAAGGTTCAAATAAGCACACAAACTAACTCATTAAAAATTAAATTTATATATTTAATTAATAACGACGTTTAAAATTTCACGGGCATTACATCCCTCCCCCCTTATAAAAATTCCGTCCTCGGAATTGCAAAATAGGGTTACTCGAATAGAAACGGGTAATTTGCTTTCATCTTCTCTTCGAGTTCCCACGTAGCTTCTTCGACTGCATGATTTCTCCAAAAGACCTTGACGGAATAGATGATCTTATTCCTTAGTTTCTGTTCCTTCCTATCGAGTATCTGGACGGGAACTCCCTCGTACGATATGTCCTTCTCGACTTGGATTGGTTCATAAGAGATAACGTGCTTATAGTCTGGTTTATACGATCACAACACTGACACATGAAACACGTTGTGAATGTGCTCAAGTTCAGGAGGTAACGCTACCTCGTACGCCACTTTGTCGATCCGCCTCAAAATCTCGAACGGTCCTATGAACCTAGGGCTCAATTTGCCCTTCTTCCCAAAACGGATCTTCCCCTTCTAGGGAGATACCTTCAAAAACACAAAGCTACCAACTTCAAAGTCCCTCTTCTGACGATGTAAGTCAGCATATTTCTTCTGGCGATCTTGAGCTGCTACCAGACGATTTCTGACCAGTTGTACTGTATCTGAAGTCTGCTGCACCATCTCAGGTCCCAGCAGTCTTCGCTCTCCAACCTCGTCCCAACACATCGAGATTCGGCATTTCCTTCCATATAGCGCTTCGTACGGTGGCATGTCGATACTAGCGTGATAGCTATTATTGTAAGCGAACTCCCCCAGTGGAAAATGGTCATCCCAGCTGCCCTTTAAATCCATCACGACCGCCCGAAGCATATCTTCTAAGGTCTGGATCGTTCGCTCGCTCTGGCCGTCAGTTTGAGGATGATACATCGTACTCAACCTCAATTGTGTTCCCATTCTTACCTGCAGACTTCTCCAAAAATTTGACGTGAAGCGCGGATCTCTGTCCGATACAATAGATACTGGCACTCCATGACGCAATACAATCTCCTTGACGTAAAGTTTTGCTAACTGCTCCAGCTTATACCGTATCTTGATTGGTAGGAAATGAGCAGACTTGGTTAGACGATCCACAATTACCCAGATGGCGTCTAAACCCTTCTGTGTCGGTGGCAGACCCACCACAAAGTCCATTGTGATGTGCTCCCACTTCCACTCCGGAATCTCCAATGGTTGAAGCAGTCCGCTCGGTCGCTGGTGCTCTACTTTAATTCGCTGACATGTCAGACATCGGCTGACGCACTCTGCCACTTCTCGTTTCATATTCGGCCACCAAAAATACTGCCACAAATCCCGATACATTTTCGTGCTTCTAGGATGTACTGAGTACCTCGTACTATGAGCTTCCTGAAGGATTTCTTCCTTTAACTCCAGATCCAACGGTACCCAGACTCTCCCTTCAAACCTTAGCAACCCTATGTTGTCAATCTTATACTTAAGCTCCTCGCTTTCGGCAATTTGCTTCTTTATTGAATCACACTCCTCATCCTTTTCTTGAGCCTCCTTGATTTGATCCAATAGGGTCAGGCTCACTGTCACTGTAAACAATTTCTCGTCCATCTCCATTGGATACTGAATCTCCAATTCCAGACGTTCAAACTCCTTTATTAACTCTACCTGAGTTGTCAGCTTCATTAATTTCTCCCTGCCTTTCCTACTCAAAGCATCTGCCACTACATTTGCTTTGCCCGGATGGTACAGAATCTCACAGTCGTAATCCTTGATCAATTCTAATCATCGACGCTGCCTCATGTTCAGCTCCTTCTGAGTGAAGATGTATTTCAGACTCTTGTGATCTGTATATATCTCACACCTCTCTCCATATAGATAGTGCCACCATATTTTCAAAGCGAATACTACTGCTGCTAACTCCAGGTCATGAGTCGGGTATCCCTTCTCATAGTCCTTTAACTGATGTGAAGCGTACGCAATGACTTTTCCGTGTTGCATTAGCACACAATCAAGACCTTTGTGTGAAGCATCACTGTACACTACAAAACCTCCAGTGTCGTCTGGTAAAGCCAACACCGGTGCTTGGCTAAGTCTCTTCTTCAGCTCCATGAAACTTTCCTCGCACTTTTTCGTCCAAACGAACTTTACCGTCTTTCTGGTTAGATTGGTCAACGGTGATGCTATCTTCAAAAAATCCTGGATGAATCTCCGATAGTATCCTGCCAACCCTAGGAAACTCCTGATCTCCGTCAGTGTCTTCGACTGCTCCCAATTGATAACGGCTTTCACCTTTGCAGGGTCTACCGAAACGCCATCCTTGTCAATGACGTGTCCTAGAAACTGCACCCTCTGCAACCAAAATTCACACTTCGAAAATTTTGCGTACAGCTTCTCCCTTCTTAACGTCTCCAAGGCAATCCTTAGGTGTTCAACATGTTCTTCCTCGAACACTGAATACACCAAGATGTCATCGATGAATACTACTATGAACTTGTCCAAATATTGCTTGAACACTCTGTTCATCATATCCATGAATGCCGCTGGTGCATTTGTCAGTCCAAATGACATTACCAGAAACTCGAAATGCCCATAACGAGTTCTGAATGCCGTCTTCGGGATATCCTCTTGTCTCACCTTTAGTTGATGATAACCCGTTCTCAAATCAATCTTTGAAAAATATTTCGCTCCCTTGAGTTGATCAAACAGATCGTCTATTCTGGGCAGCGGGTATCTATTCTTAATCGTGACTTTGTTCAATTCGCGATAGTCGATGCAAAGCCTCATCGAACCATCCTTCTTCTTTACAAACAGAACTGGCGCTCCCCATGGTGACACGCTCGGTCTGATATAACCCTTGTCTAATAGTTCCTGCAATTGGACCATTAGCTCCTTCATTTCTACCGGTGCCATTCGATACGGCGCCTTCGATATTGGTGCGGCTCCCGGCACCAAGTTAATTACAAATTCTACCTCCCTATCCGGCGGCAATCCCGGAATTTCATCTGGGAAGACATCTGTGAATTCCCTTACGACAAGTATCTGACTCGGTTCGTCCTCGACTCGACGAGTATCAACCACGTGAGCCAAATAACCTATACAACCCTTCCTCAGAAATCTCTTAGCTTGCATCATCGTTAGACAACAAGATTGTCTCGGCGATTTACTACCATTGAATACTACATTCGACTTATTAGAAGTCTTCAGGTGTACACACTTCTTTTTACAGTCGATGACTGCTCCGTGAATCGATAACCAATCCATTCCAAGGATCACATCGAACTCCCCCAAACGAATCGGTATCAAATCCACGCTGAGCTTAAATCCTCGTAACTCGGCACAACAATTCCTATGAATGCATTCTACGGGGATAATTTCCTTGTTTGCTACTTCTACGTTCATAGGGTATTCCAACTTTTCACGAGGTAAGTCTAACCGTTTAGCAAATTCTTCGGAAACAAAAGAGCTAGTAGCACCCGAATCGAATAACACATAAGCATTTATACCATTGATTGGGATGATACCTGACACCATGTCCTTGAACCCCACGACATCCTTCCTTGTGACCATCATGGCTTTTCTGATCTTGCTTGTGCTTTGTCAACGCTTCATTTCCTCCTCGGCAACAATTGCTTTCTTAAGTAACGTAGGAAATGTGTTGATCTGTAAAACCACAACCTTACTATACGCCCAGGGCTTCAACCCTTGATCAAATCTCTTCGCTCGCCTAGCTCCGGTGTCCACTTGGTGTGGATCAAACCTAGCTAGTTTGTTAAACTTCGTTGCGTACTCTGCTACTGACATATCATCTTGCTTCAGATCCAAGAACTTTATCTCCATACTTGCCTGCGTGCTTTCTAGAAAGTAATTTTTTTGAAAAACAGCTCCTTAAAACGAGTTCACGCAGTCGCGCCTTCCCCAGCTCGGCTTCTATTCGCCTTCCACCAGTAATTTGACTCACCCTTCCTCATGAAAGTGGAAAATGAAGTCTTCTGTTCCTTGGTCACTCTTACGACCTTGAAAACTTTCCCCATTTTGTCTACCTATGTCTGGGCTTCACTCGAATCCATATTCCCACGAAACTCCGGTGGTCCTAGTAATTTGAAACCCGTAAAGTTCGCCATGTGATTTCATGGCCAAACAACCGCAATGGCTAGTCTGCCTTGCATCGTTTCCTCTAACAAGTTCGCAAGGGTCCTCTTGGGGTCAGTCTGACCCTCCTCGTTATTCACTGACTCTTCCACCCTCGTGTATCGGGGTTGTCTCCTTGACGGCATTGTTTGTTCTAAACAAAACCTTACATAAATCCTTCTTGTTTTACACATCGTGCAAAATTCTACTGATGTTATCATTTAAGAGTCAAGGCACAAATCGATCACAATCAATCATGTAATAATAATACCACATTTATATTCATACACCCCTTAGTGTGTCAAACACTTATAATTCCGACATATTCCTATAAATGTTAACTATCCCATTAAGACACAAAAGATGGGATTAATAAGAACTGCATTCCCCTAGATCTGAAAAGTGGGAATGTATCATCATCATATCAACTCAAGGCACCTTTAGTAAATACTAATAAGCTCATCTTAGTACCTCGTACTACATACATCATATAGCATTCCTGATATCCACTTATCCCTCTGTTACTAACAACAAAATGGGATTCACATAACTACTCCACAACTTACACAAAGTTGGGACTTACAACAGATATACTACTAGCTGTACCAAAACTGAGATTCACATTTCTTACATGCATAGATATACTAGTACATATACATTGACTACTATTCTTCATTCATTACGACTCACAAAGGTCTTATAACTCTCAGACTTAACCTTTCTTTCTTTCATTTCCTCCACATATTCCTTATATCGGGCTCCAATTGATCCTTCTTAGGAATTTCTATTATCTCATCATTCAGTTCCATCTCTAGATACTTTTTCCAGATCAAACACTAAATCTACCCTTGGTTCATTTCTTATAATTTCTCCGTTGTCTCTCCTTTCTAATCATCAAAACAATCTAAATTGCCATCAGTCATCTCTTAATTATTTTATTTTTTTTTTACATGTAACATCATTCATCTCAATACTCTCAACTTTTGCTTAACAACTCTATATGAGTCCATTACCTCTGTCTCACCTGGCATTCCACCATAAAGCTTAATAACTTAACTAACACTTCAAAATATCGATATATTCATTATTTATCGAATCAATCATTTTCTTCTTGCAAACCTTAACCCAACAGATTCTAAGGTACCCTCTCTTCATCACAAAGAAACTCCATACCACATCACTCCAATATCTTATCTAATGAATAGCCACAAAAATTGATTAATAGTCACAGAATTGATCAATAGCATCAAATGATTAATCTAATTACCTCGAATATTTATAACTCCAGCTTACAATGGATCATCCATACTTAATGGTCTTCACTTTACCATATTATCTCATCAATACACATTCCTCAAATTATCCACAAGCTTAATAACACCAACGTATGATCCAAATCCTCAATTTTAAGATCATAATAAATTTCTACCCAAAAATAACTCTATATGAGTTCTATCCCCTTCTATTCCTCTATATTTTCTCAAATTATAGCCTAAGGACTCTTTCTCCTAAGGGTTATAACCTATAGCTTTGATACCAACCTGTGACGTCCCCAAATTCGGGTCTCAAATGCCCGGATTCGGTCATCACGATCCATTACAAACATCCACCTTCAAACAACATACAATAACTAAATGCGGAATATAATAAACATATGTTGTTCATTTCAAAGATGTTACTAGTCCCAAGAATTCGATAACCTCAATACATAACACAAAACATACCCTAAATATTAATTAGGGTTCAAATTACATTAATAGCAAATTAAACTAAGCATAAAACAAGGCCAGCTACTTGAAGTCTAATACTTCATCTTTTCTTTGCCCTTGCCCTTCCCTGAAGTTTCGGGTTTAACTGCAATAAGAGTCATGATATAGCAAGGATGAGCAACTAGTTTGCTCAACAAGTATAAATACAACAATAAAGGATATATCATGAATGACGGAATATAAATACAAGGAATTCAACAATATGAATATCGGAAGCAAGGATAGTAATTGCTTTTAAAATGAATGATAGTCAAGTAGACTTTGAACAATAAATTTCCAATGGAATCAATAGCTAATTGACCCTTTGGTTACTGGCTACAGAATAAGTACTTGAGGGGATCAGCCTCGCGTACACTATGTATATGCATAACATTTAACTCTGCTATTGGTACCTTATATACGATACCTGGGGTACTCCCCTATAATAAAAGGGGTGTTCATATAGTCTAAGAATCCTTACCATTGATTGGTTCGGATAGCTTTTATAAATTCTTACATACGTGTCTGACCGAGACAAGGGTTCAGACTTAATCATGAATAGTTCATGAATTTCAGAACTTAAATAATTATACGAATTCAAATGCACAAGTGCGAATGCCAATGAATACATAGATGTGGAATAATTTTAAAAGTAATTAGACCACTTAAGACATGCTTGGAGATAAGATTCAAGCTTAAAGAATAACTTGCAATAATATATACCTTTTGCACGAATTAAAATAATGCATAAGGTCTAGAAATATTGCTCAATATAAAAGTTGAATAAGATAGAACTTGCATAAATCAAAGTCTCGGGATAGAGAACTTGCATGTCTGCTCAGCTACAAATAATTCTAGCTTTAATTAATTGGCTTTGAAGGACCTAACATTGATAAAGTCGATTTATCAATTAGCATTGCGTAGTTGTATATCGATACGCTTACTTATGCTATTTATTTAGCAAATGAGCAAATCACATAGCACACATAAGTTAATAAACTATCATTAATCATATAAGACACTTAATTAATGTTTAGGTTGATGATTTAATTAATTAACAATATTTTTCTTAAGTGCTAAACACTTATTAAACCCTTAAACAATTAATTATAATTGTTTAATTAATGTGTTATTTAAACTTTCTTTATTTTATTAATTATATCTTCATTTAATTACTATTTAATATTAGTTAAATAGTAATTAATTAATTACCTTTAGTTATTATTTAATAATAAATAATAACTAATTATATTTACATATTATTTGAATAATCAAATTATTAGTCGTATTTGTCTTTAATTATTAGTTAATAATCCTTATTTATTATTTATGATAATAAATAATTAATTTATTAGTCTATTAATATTAATTAAATAATAATTAATTTAATTATATTGGTATTTAATTACTATTTAATATTAATTAAATAATAATTAAATAATTATTACCCCTTATTTATTATTTAATCTTAATTAAATAATAAATAATTAATTTATTAACTTTATTTTCCTTAATTATTATTTAATTAACATTGAATAATAATTAATCATTATCCTTATTTATTATTTATTATTAAATAATAAATAATTAATTTATTAACTTTTATGTTAATTGAATAACATTTAAATGAGTAATTATCATTATTTATTACTTAATCTTATTTAAATAATAAACAATTAGTTTATTAATTTAAACACTATTTAATAATTATTTGATATTAATCAAATATTAATAGATTAATTATTTAACCCCATTTATTATTTAATCTTAATTAAATAGTAAATAGTTAGTATATTATCACTAATTCTATTTAATTATTACTTAATATTGATTAAATAATAATTAAATAATTAATTACGCTTAAACAATATTTAATTAGTTTAATAATCAATTAGTAGTATTAACCTTTATCATTTAATAATTTTTAAATGATTTAAATAGGTTTTAATCACTAATTAAACTAAACATCACTTAAGTACACTGCAAAATTACCAAATAAATATGATAATATTCTACATGATTTTAGAAAAATTTGGGTCCAAACGGGGTCGCCGGAACCGGCCGGAATAGTGCCGAACCGGTCTCCGGAAAATTGCGCCGGTTCGGTGAATAGTGAACCGGCAGGGAGTTTTGGTATTTTCGGACTTTTTTTCCAGATTTAGGGTCCTTAGCGAAAACTTGAATAACCTGAGATCTATAACTCCGATTGAGGTCCAGTCGGACTCGTTAGACTCATATCGTTCCGAACTACAAGATTCCATCATCAAAATACAAATTTGGACAAGTTTTGTACACTGAAATCAGCCCGAAATTGGACTGTTCATACATGTTTTCCATCAACGGGGTGTTTTGGTTAAAAATCCATAACTCACTCGTTTTAACTTCTTTTTAAATGATTCCAACTAGGTTTTGTTCTTAACTCACCCATATATTACCAAAAAATTTAAAGTCCCAAAAATAATTTATAGATTTCAAAATGTGCAATTTCTTCGAACAAGTCACGTTCTAACCGTCGGTAAAAATTATTTCAAGCTTTTTGCTAGACTTTTCTTCCTAAACCCATACCATTACATATTTAAACTATATGATATCCTATACAAACATATGTAGCAAGATTCTAGTCATTTAAAACTTGAACTTAACATATTATTAATAAAACATATTAAATCATTATTTCTTAGTACCTAGGTTTAAATCATAAGTTAAGCATTCTTTTAAAATAATGTAGATCTAACAAAATGAAACCTAGATCCATACATACTTCATTCCTTTCATGGGCATCAAGAAATAAACATTTAAAACCCCAACACAAATAACTAGAGTTTGAAAGAGATGAATATCCATACCTAGATTTAATGGCTATTCTTCTCTTCTTTCCAAAGTAGGTTGTAAATGGAGCTGACATAAACAACCAAGATCTTCTCCTTCTTCTTTAAGGTTTGGACACCACCTTCTCTTTAATAATCTCTCAAGATTTGTTCTTGCCTTTCACCAAACTCTCTCTAACACTCTCTCAAGGTTTTAGAAAAATGAAGATACAAATGACCACTCTTTAGCCTATTAACTAAATAAAAAAAAGCAAGAATACCTATACTTGCCATCATGAAGCTAGTGAAAGACTTGTGTCACTAGGGTGGCTAGTTGACACCTTAGGAAGCTATGTGATACCATAGGTAGCTACTTGACACCATAGGTAGCTACTATATCAAGTCTACAATTTCAACTTCCAAGACAACTAGTTACTTAATTAAATTAAGACTTTGAAAAGCAATTACCTCTCTTTCTCTTTAGTTGCACGACAAGGAGGGGAAATTTGTCCCAAAAATGTTGTCCCACTAGTTGCTTTAAATAATAAATTAATGTTACACCTTTAATTTATCAAGTGGCTATGTTTTGGACCACACATTAAATACTATTGGGCTTCCAATTTAAATGATTAGGCTAATAAAATCCAAAACTATTTAATACAATATTGGGTCATTTAGTTTAACCCAATGATTGATTAATTAATTTGTCACACTATTAATTACTACATCCCTGACCAAATAAATAATTTGTCTTAGTTCCTTAATTAAATAAGTTAACCAATTAGTAGTTGATTACTAATTGGACTATTAAATTTTATTATTTAATGTGACAATATTCTCATTAATTAATACTTTTATTAATTAATTTACTCAATTCAATATACTAACTATATTCAATTTACTTGCATGATTAATTAGTAATTACTTTATCAATTTAATTGATATTAAACCTTAGGGCTTGTTCATTAATTTAACTATATTATTAGTGACTCCCTTTATTCAACTTAAATCAATTCATCACCTCGTCACGTAGGCTACCAATGTACACAAAGGTTCAAATAAGCACACAAACTAACTCATTAAAAATTAAATTTATATATTTAATTAATAACGACGTTTAAAATTTCACGGGCATTACAACTAATAATCTGCGAATTGCCAAATTGGAGGTAATTGAATAAATTGATTCAATTATATGATTACATACATGATTATGAGATGTATATAACTTTTTTGGATCAAATTCTTTTGGATATATAGTGTATGAATTGTGGATTTGTGGTTTACAGTAAAAAGTTTTCGAAAAACTTAGAAATTTTGAATTTAATGCTTGGATATGATGTAGATTGTGTAATTGGGATTAGAAACTATATTTCTAGTGGTTTCAACTCATAATAATGCATCTAGGAAACATATTAGAATGAATTGGGATTGAATTGGCTGGATTCGGCAAGAACAGAGTTCAGTTTAGGCTGAAATCGAAGTGGCGCGGCCGCGCCACTTCCAACGCCAAATGTAGCGCGGCCGCGCCGTGCTGCTGATGAACCAAGATTAAAGTTTTGTGTAATCTAAGCTTTGAGACGTGTATTTAAGTCCCTTAGACTCTAATATGAGTCTTATATGATGTCCAACATAGCTATGCATGAAATAGCCTAGCTTGGCATGATTAGTTAGAATTTTCAAATGCAAACCAAAATGTTTTGAAGAGTAAAACTTAATTGAGATACTAACTTGGTTTAAAGACCTCCAAGACATATGTTTGTAGTCTATGATAGTTGTCTAAGGACCTTAGCAATATTTGGAATGGACAGAGTTAAAAATAACTCAGTTCTGGTATGAAAAGGGAGTAGCGCGACTGCGTCACTCCCAAGCTTAATTGCAGCGCTGCCGCGCCGTGCTGCAGAACTGCCAAGAAGTTCTGTTTGAGAACTAAAGCTTAGAGCATGTGTAATAAAGTCTGGTAAATAAGAATACATGTCAAGTATGATGTCTAGCATGTCTAAGTATAGAATGACTATGTCGAGCGAAGATTGGATAAGAAAAGCTAAAAATTGGCTAAAGATTATTTAATAAAACTAATGTTATAAAGATCAAGATAGAGTCAACGTAACCTAATTGATTCTATTGTGTATGTGTGACTGATGTGTGTCTCTACACTTGAATTAAATTGGTGTAGGTTACGTGAAGTGTAGATAACTATAAGACATAATGCGGTCGCGCTGCAGAACTTCCAAGAAGTTCTGTTTGAGAATTGAAGCTTAGAGCATGTGTAATAAAGTCTGGTAAATAAGAATTCATGTCAAGTATGATGTCTAGCATGTCTAAGTATAGAATGACTATGTCGAGCGAAGAGTGGATAAGAAAAGCTAAAAATTGGCTAAAGATTATCTAATAAAACTAATGTTATAAAGATCAAGATAGAGTCAACGTAACCTAATTGATTTTATTGTGTATGTGTGACTGATGTGTGTCTCTACACTTGAATTAAATTTGTGTAGGTTACGTGAAGTGCAGATAACTATAAGACATAATCTATTTGATTTTGTAATCAACGAATCAGGCAAGTCTTTTAGTTCCTATGTGTTACATGAACTTGACATGATTATACATTGAATCGGGAAAGCAATATATATGAGTATGATGAATTATATATTATGCACTGTGAACTATAAAAGTCAAAGTATGAGTATGATTGATTGAGTATGGTACTCAATCTAAATATATGATACGTGACATGAAATCTTATGATTTAAAGTTATGATGCATGTATAATATGCTTACTAGAAGAATTATGAGATATGAACCAAACATGAAATTATGTGCGATGTGAAGCATGAAAAATATTGGATTTGCTGGGTTGTCGAGCTTAACTTTGCAAAAACATAAATTTTGCAGGTCAAGGATATAATGCAATATTATTTGATCATCTGATGATATGGATAAGAAGACATGCAAAAGAATATCTTTTCTTTATTTTAGAAATTGTATTGAATCACGATGATGATTCTTGACATATGTAATGATAGATATGTAAACATTGAAATATTCAATAAATAAAGAATATTTGTTTTGAATGCATTAGAATGAGAAAATCAATATAGTTATAATACTATATAATAAAGAATTCGAATGTAGAATTGAGTTGTACATACTCATATCTACTTCGATATGTAATCGTAAAGGTTGCGATTTAGGGAATAAAAAGAAAGATATAAAAAGTTTTTAATTATCCGCATTTTCAACTATTATTTCATCTTAGTATGATGTAAAGCTGAATTAAGATAGTAACTAACACACAAGGTTGAGATTAAGATTATTCCTAATTTTGGATTAAGTTGGTCCCGATTTTTGGGGCGTCCCATAATCTTTGGACTAGGGTGGTTAGAGAGGATTTCTCACGAATGTAATTTCCTCCTAACCACCCGATGATATCCCCATGTAATTTATTTTTAGAATTGGTTCCCTTTTTCGATTTTTTTATTGGGGAATTGATTATTTTGATTATGGTCTACCCTGTACAATCCTAGATTTATATCTAGTGATGAGGGGGTCCCACCTTTTGGCCGTTAAGGGATTCTAACCAATCGAAACGCCTGATAGCTAATTGGGGCTATATTTTCGATTAAATCCCGCCTACGTCATTAACGGATTTATAGGGATCTGGGTCTATGGATCTTGTTTCCTCAATCTTGGATCCTTTTGGCTAGATCTCGACGATGCGTAGTTGTCCCTCGATATGTTGGCTTCGATTGTTTAATTAAAAGGTAAGGGTCCTTGGGTGTGACGCCCCCAAATCCGAGTCACCCGAACCACGGACCTGGTTCGTCACTATCAAATACATACGTCATATAATTGATAACTTACAGCATAAATAAAGAAATATTTATATTGATATAACATAAATAGTCCCGTCCCAAGTCTCGAAACCAAGACTACTCCAAAACATAACTTAATACATAAGAGTACATAAGTCTTAATACATAATATCAAGTAATGAGTCTTGATACAAACGATGATTCTAGTACAATTAAATAAAACTAATCAGTAGTTTTGCCCTTTCCCTTATCCTTTCCTGAGCTCTCGCCACGTGTTGCACTAACTGAAAAGTTTTAAGGAAAGCAAGGGTGAGCAACAAATTTGCCCCGCAAGTAAAATAGCAATGAATAATCACATGAATAACTTTATAGCTTATAGGAGTTAAAAATGAGATAGCTCAAGGAAATAAACAACTTCTTTATCACTATTACAGTGGTCATTGTGGACCAAAGGACTTTCTGAAGTATCCAAGGATTTCAAAATTTCCCAAGGAAAGGAACTATTCAATACTGAGGGTGCACCAAGGCACAGAACTCTACTCTAGAATTACCGGAAATTCATCCAATAATCCACAAACAAACGGTACAATAGGTGATCAGCCTAGAATACCTGACGTTATGCATAAGCCTCACTTACTATTTACGCGCGTATCGGTTCCCGACGTTTATACAATTGCCCCTGCTATGAGGGTTGTTCTTCTCAGCTTTACATGGGAATCCAAACCAAAATAATTTGATCGGATAGTTTCACTTAACATCAACAATAGTTTGAGGGCTTAACCTCACTTCAATAAATAAATCAATAAGTGCCTAGCCGAAGTAATTGGCTTTAACATAGCTTTTAAACAATTTATGAAATAAGAAACTTTAAGGCTCAACAACATGCATTATAGCATAGGTAGATAACTTGAACGAATGTCAAATCATTTGAATAATCATAAGAGTACTCGCACAATGAAATAAGTTGCGGAAGTTTAGAAAACTAGCTTAATTAAAAATAGTTGAGTAAGGAACTTGCAATAATATACAACATTTGTATAAAATAGGAAACTTGCCCAAATGCAAGGGTTGAGTGAGTTTAACAAACTTGCATTCATAAGAATAAACTCGCACAATAATAAAAGTTGTACGGGTTAGGAAACTTTCCTGGTGCGTCTGCTACAATATTACAACACACGCTCCTTAATATCCTACACAATTAGGTACATATTCACATATAATTAGTCGCATACGGGATACCAAATATTTGTTTACACAACTCTATAATGTCCCATTCAAATAAGAAATAAAATATCACACAAGGTTATGCCCACTATTTACGGCGTTACGACGCTTGCACGTCTATACGCCCAACTTGCCTATTCGAATGCCCAAGCGACACGGAATTGCGTACGCCTAACATGCCCATTCGATTTATCTAATACTTATTGGTTAATTCTAAGTAGCATTATAAATCACAATAATCATGTTATGAAAGTTAGAACATCACTTTACAGGGTTGGGGGCATTACGTATGCAAATGCGTATGCCCGACGTCCTCCGATTGACCCCAATTATGCATCAGTCCTATAGATGGCTAATTTAGGCCATGATACAGACCTCAAATCAAAACACTTAAAGAACTAAAGTTGTAGGTCTACTCTTCCTCTTTCTGAATCATCTTGAATCATCAAATTTCGAGTCCGTATGAGAAAGTTATGTCCGTTTTACTAAAGGACGTCAAAACTGACCTTTACCACCAGAGGCCTAGCACCCCGGCGCTGAAAACAAGCCTAGTCCAGTGCCCCAGCGCAGTAAGCAGTAGATTATGGTGCTCGTTTGCCCAGCTTGCGGAACACTCTGTTTTTTTTGGGTGTTCTAGACCTATCTTGCTTCCAACCACCATAACTCCTTCTATACACCTTCAAATTGGTCCATTTCGGACTCTATGGACTCTTAAGACATAGAGCTACAACATATCAAAAATTTAGAGCTATCCATTAACAGTAACATGTTCAAATCCTTGACCAAAGTATCAACTCACTCTCTATTTTCGTGTTCTTGGTGTTTTTCACAAAAATCATCACCAAAACTTTGTTTTAATCCCTTTTTACTCCATTCCAATTGAGTTAACTTTGTAACCCTTGGAACTAAAATATCATAACAACAAATAAACACAACAAACAAGGAATTATAGCTATAAAGTCCTCTAAATTCGTCCATAACAGTCCATAATCCATTTTTGTCCATTGTTATTCATGTTCTTCATCCTTTATGCATAGGTACGGATTTCTTTGATGTTTGTTCCACTTTGATGTTATTAATGGCTTACAGGGTGTCTTGGTAATAATATTAAACAACCACAACCAACAATTACAATAAAAATTGCAAGAAATGCTCAAACCCAATGGTTTGAGCTCAAGAACACATAGAACTCGAAAATCCTATCAAAATCACATGGAATGAATTTGTTGGTTGATTGTTTACCTTGTAAATCCTCTCTTGGTGCTAAGAAACTTGTTAGGTTCGATTGGATTGAGCTCCTCCTCTCTTCTCCCGCTCACTTTGCTTCTTGTTCTTTCGTGTTCTTCTTCCTCTTCTTTTCTTGTTCTTCTATTTCTTCTTGTTCTTCTACTTCTCCTTCAATGCTCTCTCACTCTCAATAATCTGCAGCACCTTCACACTCAATCTCTCTCTATCTTCATTTGGTTTAGGGAATGAATGGGAGAGAAGAAGTTTGAATGGAATGGCAGCTAGGAGGCTTTGGGAGGATGATGGGGAATGGCTCAATAAAGTTCAGCAATTTGGAAGAAAAATAAGGCATTGAGCCTACCAAATAGCAGCATGCTGCCGCCACCCTCTCCACTCCTTGCATTTGATTGGTCTAAAATTGGGGGTTGGTTCCCTCTTGGAGTAACAAGCCAAAATAAATACCCAAATACACAAAAATATATCCGAAAACTCCCACTTTTGTACCAAAACTGGTAAATAGCTCTACCCAAAATTAAAATGGGTATTATTATAAATATTGGGATGGGTAAAAATAATTATTATGGAATTTGTCCAATTATTTGGAACAGTCATATTATATAATTCGGATACCGAATACGACACGATTGGGCTCAAAATGAAAACCTGACGCTTAGAAAAATTATCACTTTGCACACGTGTATTATTGAAATTTATTAAGGTCGAAAAAGACACAAAAATATTATGGTGTGAATAGTGCCTCGATAAGCGTGCCCCGTGAATTGTGATTTTGTGATTTTTCGCGAAGTCAATATATTCACCCTAACGACACTACAACACGTAAAATTCAACACATACACATATTCTAGGTTATAACATAACCTTTAAGCACATAACACATAATAATATAAATAAAAATAAAAATTCATTTCATTCATACATAAACTCGGGTTACAAGGAAATTAAAATTCTCGATCGTTACATTCTCCCCTCCTTATAAGGATTCTGTCCCCAGAATCACAATACAAGGTTAAGCAAAAAGTTGAGGGTAATTCTCCTTCATCTTATCTTCTAATTCCCACGTAGCCTCCTCGACATTGTGGTTTCGCCAAACTACTTTCACAGAAGGTATGACTTTATTTCTTAATACTTGCTCTTTCCTATCGATTATCTGAATAGGAATTTCCTCATACGTAAGATCTTTCTCTATTTGGACGGGCTCATAGGATATCACGTGCTTATAATCGGGCTTGTATGGTCGTAACACTGAAACGTGGAACACATTGTGGATATGCTCCAGTTCCGGAGGCAAGGCTACCTCGTACGCCACTTCACCCACTCTTCTCAACACTTCGAATGGTCCTACGAACCTTGGGCTCAACTTTCCCTTCTTACCAAATCGTATCTTTCCTTTCCAGGGAGATACCTTTAGAAACACGTAACTGCCGACGTCAAAGTCTCTCGTCTGGCGATGTTGATCTGCATACTTCTTTTGTCTGTCTTGGGCTGCAACTAATCTTCCCCTGACCACTTCGACCACTTCTGCTGTCTACTGCACCAATTCTGGTCCCAACAGTCGCCGTTCGCCAACCTTATCCCAGCTTAATGGTGTTTTGCACTTTCTTCCGTAGAGGGCTTCATATGACGGCATACCGATACTCGCATGATAGCTATTGTTATAAGCAAATTCCACAAGTGGTAAATGGTTATCCCAATTTCCCTTAAAATCCATCACACAAGCTCTCAACATGTCTTCTAGTGTTTGAATTGTTCGTTTGCTCTGTCCGTCAGTTTGAGGATGGTAAGCAGTACTTAGTCGCAACTGTGTTCCCATTCTCTCTTGCAAGCTCTTCCAAAAATTTGACGTGAAGTGCGGATCTCAATTTGAGATAATTGACACTGGACTCCATGTCGTGAAATAATTTCCTTTATATACAACTTGGCTAATTGGTTCAAATTAAATCGGAACTTAATCGGTAGAAAGTGTGCTGATTTTGTCAATCGATCTACGATAACCCAAATGGCATCAAAACGCTTCTGTGTAACTGGAAGTCCTACCACAAAGTCCATAGTGATATGCTCCCACTTCCATTCCGGTATATTTAGTGGTTGAAGTAACCCACTCAGTTTCTGATGTTCTGCTTTGACTTGTTGACAAGTGAGACATTTGCTGACGTACTCTGCTACGTCCCGTTTCATATTGGGCCACCAAAAATATTGACGAAGGTCTCGGTACATTTTCGTGCTTCCTGGGTGAACAGAATACGCTGAATTGTGTGCCTCATGTAAGATCTCATCCCTTAATTCAGTCACGATCGGCACCCATACTCGTTCCTCGTATCTTAAGATACCGTCCTTATCCATTCAGAATTTCTCTTCCTCATTTTCTGCGATCCTTTTCTGTATCCTTTCACATTCTTCATCCTTTTCCTGTGCTTCTCTCACTTTGTCGAGTAACGTCGGACGGGCTTCAATTATGAATAACTTCTCTGCTGCCTCTGCTGGATTTTTCACTTCAATTTCTAGTCTCGCCATTTCCAGTATTAACTTCTCGTGAGTTGTCAACATAAACAATTTCTCGTTCCCCTTTCTACTCAATGCATCTGATACAATGTTTGCTTTTCCTGGGTGATAAAGAATTGCACAGTCGTAATCTTTGATTAGTTCCAACCACCTCCTCTGTCGCATGTTCAACTCCTTCTGTGTGAAAATATATTTCAGACTCTTATGATCCGTGTATATCTCACATTTCTCCCCATAAAGGTAATGTCTCTAAATTTTCAATGCGAAGACGACAGCTGCTAATTCCAGGTCATGGGTAGGGTATCGCTTCTCGTAATCCTTCAACTGTCGTGACGCATACGCAATGACCTTGCCGTGTTGCATCAATACACAACCAAGACCTTTATGTGACGCATCACTATACACTACAAAACCTCCCGTATCATCTGGCAAGGACAATACAGGCGCCTCGCTTAATCTCTTCTTCAACTCCTCGAAACTGTCTTCGTACTTTTCAGACCATACAAACTTCACCGTCTTTCTTGTCAGATTGGTTAGTGGGCTTGCTATCTTCAAAAAATTCTGGATAAATCTTCGATAGTACCCCGCTAACCCTAAGAAACTTCGTACTTCTGTCGGCGTCTTCGGTTGTTCCCAGTTATTAACTACCTCCACCTTCGCAGGGTCCACTGAGATACCGTCTTTGTCGATCATATGCCCTAAAAATTGCACCTTTTCCATCCAAAATTCGCACTTGGATAATTTCGCGTATAACTTCTCCCTTCTCAGTGTCTCTAGCACTTTGGTCAGATGATCGGCATACTCTTCTTCGGTCTTTGAATAAATCAAAATGTCATCTATGAAAACTACCACGAACTTATCTAAATACGGCTTTAGAACTTGGTTCATCAAGTCCATGAATGCTGCTGGCGCATTAGTCAAACCGAAAGACATCACCAAAAACTCGTAGTGACCATATCTCGTCCGAAACGCAGTTTTAGGTACATCTTCTTTCCTTACTTTTAGCTGATGATATTCGGTCCTCAAATCTATCTTCGAGAAGTGTCTGGCTCCTTTTAGTTGATCGAACAAGTCGTCGATCCTTGGCAATGGATACTTATTCTTGATCGTTGATTTGTTCAATTCCCGATAGTCGATGTAGAGCCTCATCGATCCGTCCTTCTTCTTGACAAACAAAACCGGTGCTCCCTATGGGGACACACTTGGCTGAATATACCCATTGTCCAGTAATTCCTTAAGTTGTATCAACAATTCCTTCATCTCCACTGGCGCCATACGATATGGAGCCTTCGAAATTGGTGCAGTTCCTGGCACTAAGTCTATCGCAAATTCAATTTCCCTATCTGGCGGAAGACTGGGTAATTCACTTGGAAACACATCTGGAAACTCTCTTACTACCGGTATATCTATAATTTCTACCCCCTCCTTTCTTTGTATCTACAATATAGGCTAAGTAGCCATCACATCCTTTCTTTAACAATTTCCTGGCCTGCATCATCATGAGACAACACGAACGTCTCAGCGATGTACTACCATAAAATACTACCCTCGACTGGTTTGGGGTCTGAAGGTTCACACTTTTCTTCTGACAGTCGATCAGTGCCGCATGATCACACAACCAATCGATTTCCAATATCACATCGAACTCTCCCAACTTTATTGGGATCAAATCCACAAGAAAATTATATCCCCTAATCTCAGCGTAACAATTACGAAGAATAAACTCTACATGAATTACCTCGTTATTCGCAATTTCTATACTCAAAGGATTTTCTAACTGTTCTTGGGGTAAATTTAACCTTTTAGCAAAATCTTCAGACACAAAGGAACGGGTAGCACCCGAATCAAATAATATGCAGGCATTTATATTATTGATTGGGATAATACCTGACACCACGTCTTTAACAATCACTGCATCTTGGACGGTCATGTTGAATGTTCGGGCAGGGGTTCGGTTCGGCGGAGTCGGCCCTCCAACCATTACTTTGTTGCCTCCTTCTCGGTTACCGCTACCACCGCTGCTTCCTCTCTTCGGGCAATCTCTGAACTGATGCTCCTTTGATCCACAAAAATAGCATCCAAGGTTCTTCCTTGGGTTTGGGCAATGTGGTGCTATATGCCCTCCCTGGTTGCAGTTGTAGCAGACATTATGTCCCTTCCAACACTCTCCCATATGATTTTTTCCCACATTTTAAACAGGCTTCAATCTTCTTCTTAAATCCTTCCTGATTATTCCCTGTCTGATTAGTGTTGGTGTTGTTGGTGTTGCTGTTACTGTTACCACCGTCCCTTTTTCTTTTTCCCGAATTACTTCCACCGCTACTGTCACCTCCACGGTAGTCTCCTCCACTCTTCTTATTCTTCTTGTGTTGATTCAGGGCCTCAATCCCTCCTTCTGCTATGCTGGCTTTTTCTAGCAGTGCACTAAAAGTTTCAATCTGAAGAACGGCTACCTTGTTATATATCCACGGTTTCAGCCCTTGTTCAAACCTTTACGCCTTCAGCTCTTCAGTACTTACTTGAAGCGGTGCAAAATGTGCAAGTTCATTGAATTTGGCGGCATACTGAGTCACCGTCATGTCTCCTTGCTTCAGCTCCAAGAATTTTAGTACCATTTGCCTTTCCATGCTCTTTGGGAAATAATTCTCGAAAAATAATTCTTTGAACTTGTCCCACGGTATCACTCCTTCGCCTACTCGTTGTTGGTTAGCGTCCCACCAATAATTTGCTTCCCCTTTCATTATATAGGTGGCGAATGCTGTTTTCTGGTCATCCCCCATATGTGCGATGTGACGCCCCCAAATTCTCTACTCTCTCTGTAGCAGAATTTGTGCTCACGTGGAACTATACAATTGTAAATACTCAATAATATATGACTTCTATCTATCCAAGATTCACAGTATCCCATACAGGTACTAGTTCCGGCCAGAACGTTGTTTGTGTTTGGATACCCTCACTTAGATATATAGATTAATATCTTATAAATATCTCTTTCATATCAATATTCCCTATCTATCTGACATTCACAGTATTAATGATAAGATTGTCCATAGAACTGAGGGGCGCATTCCGGTAAAGATGGCACCTTACCGGCGCTCATTAAGTGTAACCCCAGAACTATTCTAAAGGATTTAAAGATCAGAGTATAACGCATTCTATGACATAAAGGATCATAATATATTACATAACATTTTGTTCGGTTACATCATTCGTTATACTAAGTTATTACAAGAACAAGTCTTTAAAAGACTTAAAGTATTCAACAACAAAAATAAAACTTAATAAGCATGGCTTTTCCCCTTGTTAGTCCCAGACGTGCCAGGGATATCATTTATAGCTGCAAAAGAAGATATGCGCAAGAATGAGCTACAAATGCTCAGCAAGTTCATTTGAATATATAAACACCATGTGTTTGATTTGAAAGATACCAACAATGTATACTGAGGGTTCTGTATAAGAACCATATATTTCATTTAGTTCTATCAGTCTTTAAAGACTTAGAACCATTTGAGTTTTGGATATCTGGTAGGTGATCAGCCTCACCAATATCCTAGGAGTATGCATATCATCCTACCATTTGTGGTCAATATATTATCGACATTTCTTGGCCTTCCTATGAAGGCATTTCCATTTACTCAGTATAGATGTCTTACCAAACAATTTGGTTTGACACAACAATTTAGCTCGAATAAACAATATATGAACAATGATTCATTTCTTAAGTTATACTGAACAAGAAGCAATAACTTCGCAATAATTGATAGCAAGATGTATAATACTTGCTTAATATAAGTGGAGTAAGGTTAGGACACTTGCCTTAGCGTAACTCACTATAATTTATTACAATCGGTCAACGCACGTAGTCTACGTATACCAATAATAAGTGTTAGCACGTATATAAACATGTATCACGTTAATCTAAACAAGTTTCATTAAGGTTCGACGTTGATTCGGTATCTCGGTCGCGTCCTTAATGGCTAATCACATAGATTGTTCGATAAAACTTCATTTGGAAGTCGAATTATTAGTCTAACTAATTTAATTATTATTTATAACATTTTTAGAAGCTTGGTATTATTTTTAAATAATTTTCAGAAGCTTGGAAGTATTTTTAAATAATTTTATAAGTTTAGAGATATTTTTAAATGATTTAATTATCATTTAGAATAATTTTAAAACATTTAATATGTTATTTAAATAATTTATTTGTTATTTAGAATATTTTTATATACTTAAAATATTATTTAAATGTTTTATTTATCATTTATAATATTTTTAGAAAGATAGAATATTATTTAAATGATTTATTTTATCATTAATAATATTTTTAAACTTTATTTTATCATTAAAATAATTTATTTATTACCTATAATAATTTTTAAAACTTAATTTGATATTTAAATGATTTAATTAAAATTTATAACATTTTTTTTAAATACTTAATATATTATTTTAATGATTTATTTATCATTAATAATATTTTAAATATTTAATATTTTATTTAATTATTATATATAATAATTTTATTTACCTAAATATCATTTTTAAATGATTAATATAATTATTTAATAATTTAATATCATTTTTAAATAATTAAAACAATTATTAAATGATTTATCATAATTATTATTTATTATTTAATTAAATTAAATAATATTTTAGAATATATAAAAATATTAAAAATGAATTTTTATAATTTAAAAATGAATTTTTGGATTTATTTATTATTTATTTAATATTTATTTTATATTTTAGAATTTATTTAATTAATTTTTATTTTATTTTTATTAAAAATCCGTCGCTAAAGGGCTTTAGCGGTCTGCATAGAATAATAGGTTTCTGGGTTTGGGGATGAATTTCGTCGCTAAAGGTGTTCTTCATGAAGAACACTTGGTCAACGTCCAATAGTGACTTTTGACCTCAAATTAATCTCAGATCGTTTGATGTTTGTTCTTGGTTTTTGTTTGTTGTTATAGCCAACATGGCAGTGTACAACGACATATCAATTTCCATCTCAAAATATATCATATCATGATCTAAATTGCATGGTCAAACTACCCCGTTCATGACTGTTCTTGAGTTTCTGGGTATCCCAGAAACTCATCCAGTCATAACGGTCAACGCCGTTTGACTGCTAAATCCGTTCAACTGGTTGATTGTTTAGGTGTTTTAATGATTCGAGATTGTAGTTCATATATCATACAACAACTCTACATCAATAAACTACACAAACTATGTCATCTAGGTCATTTCTGCGTTGATCAAAAGTCTGACATCAAACTGTCAGACATTCATACGATTTCTGGGTTACCCAGAAATCAGTCCCCCATGGTCGATCAATGGGTTTTGACCATTAATAACTTTCAACCTAGAGATAATTTAACTATTCTACCAATTGGATCTTAAAGCTAACATGGCATACTACTGATTCATGCTTTAAAACACATCAAACAAACATTTTAAGCCGATCAAAAGCTCTAACAAAAAGGCTTGTCAGACTGTTCTTGACTGCCAAGAACAGTTTGAGTTTTTGGCTTGATTTTCATATCTAGATGTTATGTAAACATGTTTTAACTGCCCAGATCACTAAATAACATATTAACAAGGATTCCTAAACATCTAAAACATAAAAATTTTGCAGGCTTGAAGATCAAACATAAATTAGGGTTTTGTGCACCTTTTTCTTTAAAATTTGATTTCTGGCTTCTGATTCTGAGCTTGTGGTTGCTAGGGCTTGTTTAGGCTGGTAATATAAGTGTATAGGTTCACAATTTCGTAGGTTTAAAGCTCAGCATCTCATTCTTCTTATAGCAATTCCAAATTAGGGTTTCCTAGCTAATTTCCAAACTTTTGCCTCCTAAAATATCTAGCCAATTAACTTGTGTTGCTTATGACCGGCCTAATTCACCTACTTGTGCTGGAGTGTGTCAAGCACAAGCTTGCACACTCCTAGCTTCATTTTCATTGGCTAGGATTTTATTTTTGCTTTATTTACTTACTAATTAAATCTAGATTTTTGTTAATCATGATTAAGATGTTAATTTAGGTTTAGTAATACCTTAATTAAGATATTATATCATAATTAAGATTTATAACTCCATAATTTAGTGTTCTTGAATCAAATTAGGGTTTTAGGGTTTCTAATTAGGGTTTAGGGTTTCCAATCCTATAATTAGGGTTTCAATCTTTCATTTAGGGTTTAATTTAATCTTAATAATTCATAATTAACATTATGAATCATTATTTAAATCTTAATTATATTAATTAAGATTATTGTACAATAATTAGGGTTTTAATTAATCAATTCAGACAATTATTATCAATTAGGGTTTTCAACTTAGGGTTTCTATTTCCGTGTAACATTTTAAACCCTATTTAACTTATTTTAAAATTTTATCAGTTAATATAATATTATATTAATGTCGAAGCACGACAAAGCACTTCGTCAATTCCAAGCACAACACAGCAGCTTACAAAAATAATTTGCCGAAACACTTCTCGGTGAATTCGTCGGAAGCACGACAAATCATTTTGTCCGATTAAGCACGACACAGCTACTTAGCAAAAAATTTTTATTTGATCTAATTGTTTAATAAAATACACAATCACATAATTCAAAGTCAGATCATGAAATTTCATTTATTAAACACATAATTTACATATACAGATCTTATTAGGGTTCGGAATATTACATGCGATAACGAAAGCCTTCTCCATTTCCTTCACCCATGACTGGGCTTCAATCGGATCAGTCGTTCCCCTGAACTCTGGGGGTCCTACGCTTTTGAAGTCTTTGAAACTTGTTAGAGTACTGTCGGTGGGTTGGGATTCACGGGTACCGTATTTCTCCTTTCCATTCTCTCTAATATATCCGCTAACCACTGCATGGGGTCCGTCGGACCTCCTCCATTGTTAACCGATCCCTCAGGTGTTACTAGGGGTGGTACGTTGCGTCTGGGCGGCATTTTCTGTTAAACGTAAGAAAGCTTAATGTCATCATCTCATCATACAACGAGAATATCTATCATGAGTACTGATGATGCACAAAATAGGCTTTGTACACACAGTAATAATAAATGCAGTAATAATAATAAATGCGGTAATTAAAGTGAGGAAACAAGACAACAACTAGAGTGGTTCGGTCAAGTTGACCTAGTCCACTTTTGAATGGCTCTAGCCGCCGGCACTTTCTATTATGTCAATAGAGTACAAAGAGTACAAGCTTAAAGAGAGAGATGGGATGGGAGTACAAGAAGTCAGTTGCCCCCAGTGATGGTGGGGCGCATAATTTATAGTGATCCCCTGACAGTTTCGGGAACGTGTAGCCACTAATCCACTACTCTAGTGGAGCTCCCAACTTCCTCCTGATGTGCAATATGGTTAAAGTGCTACCCGTGAATCTGGGGACGAGGCTTGCCCACTTACTGATGAGCTTGACTAAACCGAGTGTGGTGGATCGCATTTGTTGGGCTCGCCAGACTTTTTAGACTTGGGCCTATATTCCACATCGGGCTTACCGAAATAGGCCGAATCTTTGGACAGGACCCATCATTTTCCCCCCAATGCCCTGCGCCCAACAGAACTTGGAGAGGAGGGCATTCAGTTTAAATTTGGAAAAACTTTAAGGGGTCAAAACATGCACTTCAGAGGCTTTTTCGGGTTATTAACAGCATGTGTCATGGCCGAAGGCGATGACTTTTGTAGAGCTCATTGATACGGTCGTTTTGACATATTATGGGCCTCATTCGGAGTTACGGATCAAAAGTTATGGTATGAATAGTAAAAATACCTTTAAATCCGATTTTTTTTTTTTTTTTATATTTCACGATCCTCTCCTTTTTCAGATAGACTTCTCTGGTTTGTTGGACTCCTCCTTTTTCGTTCTTGAAGAGTCTAGGTTTTAAATTGGGGGTTCTGCATCCTGCTCTCGATCTTACTTGTTCCATAGCGATTTGGGAGATTCATTCTTAGATATCTCTTCCTACTGAGGGTTTTTCAAAAACCAATGTCGACCAGAGGGAAAGACATCCATGGGAGTGAACTGACTGATGGAGTGAGCTCTCACGGGGTTGCCATGGAGGAAAGTGAAGAGGGTGAGGTGCCTCAGGTGGGTGACGCCGTGCGCGGCGCCGGTAGAGGTGTAGATCTGTTTGGTGTGCGTGGTGGAGATGGGCAAGAGCGAGCTGAGCAGGTCTTGGGCGAGCAGGGGCGAGCTGGACAGACATTGGGCGAGCTGGAAGAGCAAACATTTTTGGGTGAGGGCGAGCAGGAAGCTTTGGGCGCTCCTCGAGATGCTGCTGGATTGTCCAGTGTGACCCAAGATCTCCCAGTTGGTGGTTCTGGCCCCTCTTTAAGGCCCCGAAAAATGAAAAACAAAAGCCAACTGATCGTAGATGATGATAGGTCTCAAGTAAGTACCCTTTCCAGCTCGCTTAATTCTGATGAGGATATCTTGAGGCTTATTTCCACTTATGATATTCCCCCCACGGTGTCATGCCGCCGGGCTGAGAGAGATGAGTTTGCTTGCGATGGCTCCTCTGGTGATATTGTTATTTATGAGGAAATGCTCGAGGTCGGGCTTAGGTTCCCCCTGTCCCATCCTATTTGTCAAATTTTGCATTACTTTTCTTTGACTCTCGGGCAGTTAGCACCCAACGGTTGGAGGGTCCTATTGGGTTTTCTGATTTTGTGGAGGAAGGTGCATCACGAAGACGTTTCTCCCAAGGAGTTCCATGGGGCTTATTACTTGAACGAGACTCCTGCACCAAATAGGGGCTGGTATTATTTTACTGCAAAGAGTGGTGCGGTATTCACTGGGTTACGTTCCAATTATCATGACTGGAAATCTCGCTTCTTTTTTGTTGGCGGAGAATGGGCTGCAGAGGCTGATCGGGCCTTGGTTTCAATGCGTTGGGGTGTTCCTAAGAAACTCGGTACGTTTAAGGCTTTATATATATATATATATGTTTAACATATATGTTCACCATCTTCCCTATGTATATATATATTCACCATCCCCTGCACCATCTACTTGCAGGCATGCCGGTGCTTTCCAAAGAACAAGAGTTGAAGCTGCAGGCTGTGAGGTCTTATCCGAGCAGAGACCTGGGTGTTCTTTTGCCTAAGTACGGTGGCAGGGTCGGGGTTCCTTCGCCGAGATCAAGTGGCTTCCCCTCAAAGAGAAAAGGTATATTGACTTGTCTTGTCGTTTTTCTTCTGCTTGGAGATCGTTACTCAGATTACATTTTGTTTTATTTGATGCAGTGGACAGGGCGGTGATCGGGTCACTTCTCTCTGGTGCTAGTAGGAGCACACGTCCTCCCAAGGTGGCAAGGAGGGATGATGTGCCTCCAGTAACCCTTCCAAGGACGCACATAGAAGTGAGCTCTCATCAAGTGACTCCTCTGCCCGTGGTGACTTCCTCGGTCACGAGCGCTGCTCAAATGACTTCCTCGTCATCTATACTTTCTGGACCTCGCCCGTCTACCCCTCCTGCAGGAGCTCATATCGGGGGATCTTCTACACTTTCTGGGCCTCGTCCGTCTACTCCTCCTGCAGGGGCTCATGCTGGGGGATCTGCAAGTCAGTCCGGTTCCATGTTGGGGGATCCGCAGGTCATAAGAGAGCGCCTTGGGAGGTTTGTGTTTCCATCCGAGATTCAGCAAATCAGTGCTTTGGGCACTGAAGGGGTTATCAATACATTTTTGGAGGGTTTGGCTCAGGTTAGAGTCCTTTTTTTTTTCTTTTTTTTTGGGTGATTTTCCTGTCTTTCGTCTTTTTCAGATCTCCACTGCATCCGTATGCTTATTCTCGAGGGCCCATTTTTACGGCCAATTAAAGCTTAATCATGAGGCTGTGCAGAAAGAGCTTCTTGCTGCTCAGGGAAGGATTGCCGAGCTTGAGGCTGCCGACAGGGCTTCTCGTGCTGAGATCTTGGCGACCCGTGGTAAGGCTGCACTTAGTGAGGCAGCTTGCTCGAAGGCTGAAGCAGACCTTTCGATTATCCGTGAGAGGACAGTTGAGCTTGAGGCTGAGCTTTTGGCAACCCGTGAGAGGGATGCACTCAGGGAGGTGGAGCTTGTTGAGGCCCATGAGAAGGCAACTAAGCTAGAGACTGAGCTTCAGGTCGTCCGTGAAAGGGACGTGCTCAGGGAGGCTGCCTGCTCGAGAGCGGAGGCAGAATTGAAAGTAGCTCAGGAGAGAGCTTCCCAGGCTGAAGTGGATCTAGAGTATGCTGTTGCTGGCGCTTTCATTGATGGCTATGAAGAGCTTCGGGGTAAGATCTCTGCTGCTTTCCCTGATATTGATTTTTCAGGTTTTGTGCCAACTGAGGCGCCTGATAATGGAGGTTCTGAAGATGCTAACAGTGATGAGGATGACCATGATAGTAGTTAGAGTGCTAGGGACTTTTGATGTTTTTTTTTTTTTTTTTTTTTATTTTGGGAAAAAGGTAGTATGCATCCTTACTTTTGTATTGACACTCCTTAGAAATTGAATGATAATGCAATCTTTTGGAGTAGAAATGAAAATTTCATTGTTAAGGTACTTTGAACATATAATAAAGTGCTAAGTTACTTCGAACATTGGAAAATAATCCTAAAAAAGAAGACCGAGTCCCTAACTTTACTATTTTCACTACTTCCTCAAGGTGTCACTGGTAATACCTCTTCAAGTGCTCAGCGTTCCATGGATGGGGTAAGACCTTCCCTTCGGAATTCTGGATCTTGTAAGTACCTGGTCTCACCACCTCTGTTACAAGGTAGGGTCCTTCCCAATTTGGTCCCAGCTTTCCTTCGCGCGAGTCCTTCGTGGCGAGAATCACCTTCTTGAGGACCAGGTCTCCTGGTTGGAAGGAACGAGGCTTCACCCTTGAGTTGTAGTACTTTGCCATGCGACGCTTATACTCTGCGTTGCGGATCACAGACATCTCCCTTGCCTCCCCAACCAAGTCGAGGTTGATGCGGAGTCCTTCCTCATTGGTGGAGGGGTCGTGGTGTTGGACCCTTAGGGAGTTTACTCCGATTTCTACGGGGATGACCGCCTCAGTTCCAAAGGTGAGAGAAAAAGGGGTTTCTCCGGTTGGTGTTCTCGGCGTGGTTCGGTAGGCCCACAATACGCCTGGGAGTTCGTCGACCCAAAGTCCCTTCGCTCTTTCAAGTCTTGTCTTCAAACTACGCAGCACTGTTCTCACCATGACTTCTGCTTGTCCATTTGCCTGCGGGTGAGCTGGGCTAGAGTGTGGCTGCTTTATCTGAAGGTCGGAGCAGAAAGAGTTTAGCAACTTGTTGTCGAATTGTTTGGCGTTGTCACTGATAATGGCATAGGGTATGCCGAAGCGACATACTATATTCTTCCAAATGAAATCTTTGACCTTTGCATCTGTGATTTTTGCTAAGGGTTCGGCCTCAGCCCACTTGGTAAAATAATCAACTGCGACCACCACGAACTTGCACTGTCCTTTGCTCAGAGGCAATGGGCCCAGGATGTCGATGCCCCATTTAGAGAAAGGCCATGGACTTGAAATGGTTGTTAGTTCTTCTGGTGGTTGTCTGGATATGGTCGCGAATCGTTGACACTTGTCACACTTCCTCGAGAACTCCTGAGCATCTTTTACCATAGAAGGCCAGAAATAACCTTGCCTGAGTGTCTTATGGGCGAGAGATCGTCCTCCAGAGTGATTCCCACATATTCCCTCGTGGATCTCTCGCAGGGCATAGCGAGCTTCTTCAGGTGAGAGGCACCGGAGCAATGGCAAGGAATAGCCTTTCTTGTACAAAGTGTCCTGCAGGATGGTGAACTTAGAAGCTCTCATTCTCAATTTCCTTGCTTCTGAAGGATTATCCGGTAGCACACCTTCTTGAAGATATGCCCTTATTGGGGTCATCCAGTTTGATTCAGCCGATGCACAGTTGACATTTGTCATTCCCGAGTCCATCAAGCTTGGCTCAAACTGGTGACCAATAAATGCTGGTCCTCCTGGTGGGGTTTCCAAGGACGAGGCAAGCCTTGCGAGTGCATCGGCGGCCATGTTGTCTTCCCTGGGAATGTGGCAAATCTGGAAGTGATTGAATTTTGTCATCATGCTTCTTACTATGCCCAGATACCCTTGCATTCTGGCTCCTTTTGCTTCGAACTCGCCCTTCACTTGATTGACTATCAACTGAGAGTCGCTATAGGTAACGAGGTGTTCAGTCTCCATCTCAATTGCCAATCTTAATCCAGCTAGGAGGGCTTCATATTCTGCCTCATTGTTCGAGGCGGTAAAGTGGAGTTTCACTGCATACTTGAGGGTGGTGCCATCTGGGCTGATCAAGATCAGACCTGCTCCGCCTCCATCGCTGGTGGAGGAACCGTCTACATAGAGCTTCCAGGATGGAGGGGGGCAGGACTCTGCGATTAAAGAGGGGTAGTGGTTTCCAGGATGGGGAATTGGAACTCCACTCTCGGTCCTCTGGAGTGTCTGGTCATCTGAAAGAGTTGCTTGGTCGTTTAAGGGTGGAGTCTGGGCGTCCAACGTGGTGGTCTGGTCGCCTGGAGTGGTCTGGGCGCCTGGGCTGGGCGCCTGATGGTCTTCGTTATGCTGTTGAGCGCTTTTATCAACTATCTCCAAACTGGGTGTGGTGGAAATTTCGTTGTTCTCCGCCTCTGCAGGTGTCAGCTCAGCTACGAAATCTGCCAGTGCTTGTGCTTTGATGGCTGTCCTTGGTTGGTACTGTATGTCAAACTCACCAAGCTCCACTGCCCACTTAAGAAGTCTCCCAGATACGTCGAGCTTTCCAAGGACTCCTCTCAGAGGTTGATCTGTGATGACAATAATGCTGTGACTTTGGAAATAATGTCGTAACCGCCTCGCTGTTGTGATTAAAGCGAGCGCTAGTTTTTCTAGTTTCGGATACCTGACTTCTGCCCCTCGGTATGCTCTGCTTACATAGTAGATGGGCTTCTGCACTCCGTCATGGTTCCTGACGAGGACTGAGCTTACTGCCGATGGGGAGGCAGAAAGGTACAAATATAACACCTCGCCTGGTGTGGCATGTGAAAGGAGAGGAGGTGCAGCCAAGTAGGCCTTGAGTTTTTGGAATGCCTCCTCTGCTTCATGTCCCCATTCAAAGGCTTTTCGGAGGATCTTAAAGAAAGGCAGACACTTATCTGCGGACTTGGAGACGAACCTGTTGAGTGCTGCAATCCTTCCATTGAGGCGTTGTAGCTCTTTGGTTGAAGCGGGTGATTTCATGTTGAGAACAGCTTTGATCTTGTCGGGGTTTGCTTCAATTCCCCTCTGGTTGACCATGAAGCCTAGGAATTTCCCGGATCCCACGCCGAAGGCGCACTTTTCAGGATTCAGCTTGATGCGGTAAGATCTGAGAATATTGAAGGTCTCTTGAAGGTGATTGATGTGATCTGTTGCGACGAGGCTCTTTACCAACATGTCGTCGACGTAGACTTCCATTGTTCGCCCAATTTGAGACTGGAACATTTTGTTTACCAGTCGTTGGTAGGTTGCTCCTGAGTTCCTCAACCCAAAAGGCATGGCTCTGTAGCAGTAGGTCCCTTTTGGGGTGATAAACGATGTCTTCTCCTGGTCCGGGGGGTACATGCTAATCTGATTATATCCGGAGTACGCATCCAGGAAAGTGAGCAGCTCATGTCCCGCAGTGGCGTCGATGAGGAGGTCGATCCGTGGTAGCGGGTAACTATCTTTTGGGCATGCCTTATTGAGCTCCGTGAAGTCAACACAGAGGCGCCACTTCCCATTAGATTTGGTGACCATCACCACGTTGGAGAGCCATTCTGGGTATGCTACTTCTCTTACTGCTCCATTATCTATCAACTTCTTCACTTCATCATCCATTGCTTGGGCCCTTTCAGTGGAGGTACTCCTCAGTTTTTGGCGAACTGGTTTGTGACGTGGGTCCACATTGAGACGATGTGTAACCACTTCTGGGTCGATGCCTACCAGGTCTTCATGTGACCATGCAAAGACATCCATGTTATTCTTCAGGAAGTCTATCAGTTGGTGAGTCATGTCTTTATTGAGGGAAGAACCAACGTACACTTTTCTGTCTGGGTGCTCCTTGTCCAAGATTACAGGGGTGAGCTCCTCAACAGGCTCTCCCCTCTCTATGGTGGAGTCGTCTCTTGGGTCAAGGACTTCGACCTGTAATGCTTCCTCAAGCTTTCTGGTCTTCATGGAGGATACATAGCATTCCCTTGCCGCTACCTGGTCACCTCTGACTTCTCCGATTCCATTCGAGGTTGGAAAGCGAAGTATAAGATGATAGGTGGAAGGGACGGCCCTCAATGTGTTAAGAGCAGGTCGCCCTAGTATGATGTTATAGGCTGATGGGCAGTCTATAACTAGGAAATTGACCATAACCGTAGACTGTCTCGGTGTCGCTCCGGCTGTGATTGGCAAGGTGATGGTCCCTAGGGGATATACCTTTTCTCCTGAGAACCCCATAAGGGGTGATCTGATGGGCTGCAATCTCTCCCTGCCTAAGTTGAGCTTGTCATAAGCTTCAGCGAACAAGATATCAGCAGAGCTGCCACTGTCCACTAGGATTCTGCGTACTTGAAAATTAGCCACGGTCATGGTGAGCACCAGGGGGTCGTCGTGTGGGTGCTGAATTCCCTCCAAGTCTTTATCTGAGAAGGATATGACTTCGCTGACATCTTGTCTGGGCATTTTGGATGGGCGTCCCTCGTCGGGGTGCCTTGCTTTTCTAGCGTGTGCCTTCATGGCAGATAGCGACTCTCCTCCTCCTGCGAATCCTCCTGAGATTGTGTGAATCTCCCCAACTGGATGTTGATCTTCCAGGTTACGAGGTGGTGATGGTGCCTGTCTCCTACCAGCAACATACTGGCGTAGTTGTCCACGTTGAATTAGATCTTCGATTTGTTTCTTTAATTCATAGCAGTCGTCGATGTCATGACCGTGGTCGCGATGAAAACGACAGTACTTGTTCGGATTCCTGCGGTTTGGAGGAGACTTCATCCTTGCTGGCCATTTTATGGTGGGGTCATCCTGGATCTGTAAAAGAATGTGCCCGACAGCAGCATTGAGGGGAGTGAAGGGTCGTCGATCTTTTTGGGGAGCAGGACCGAGTCTGTCTTTGGCGGATATCCTCTCTGTCCTACTTGATTTGCTGTCAGACTCCTTCTTATCGTCCTTGTCTCTTCCTTTTCTCTTCTCTCCTGCTCTGGAGGTTTCACTTCGTCTGGCCCTTGTGACGTCCTCAGCATTCATGTATTTCTGGGCCTTTGCAAGTAGCTCGGTCATGTTCTTTGGTGGACGTTTCATTACTGAGAAAAGAAAATTTGACGAGCGGAGGCCCCCCAAAAAGGCAGTCATGGTTACCTTATCATCAGGTTCTTCGACCTGAAGTACCTCCTCGTTAAAACGAGTGAGGTAGTCTCTCAGGCTCTCGTCCTTGTCTTGTTTTATGCTGAGAAGGTGTGTAACTGGCTTCTGATGACGTCGCCCCCCAATAAAGTGGGACACGAAAGACCTGCTCAGCTCAGCAAAGGTTGAAATAGAGGCTGGGGAGAGCTTGGTAAACCACTGTCGAGCGGATCCTCTCAAGGTAGTCGGGAACGCCCTGCACATGATTTCATCAGGGACGTTATGAAGCTGCATTAAGGTTTTGTACGCTTCGAGATGATCTAGTGGATCTTTCGTTCCATCAAAGGTCTCCACGGACGGCATTTTGAACTTTTGAGGGAGTCGATAATTCGCCACGTCAGGCTTGAAGGGCGTGTCCGTTTGCCCTACAAGGTAGTCCACGGTTTCTGGTCCTCGGGCCTTCATGGCGTTAAAGACATCACCCAGTCGGTTCTGTACCTCCTTAATTTTCTCATCCCATTGATTAGGGCCTCCCTTGGAATGTTCATGGGGATGACTTCCATGCTCCACGCTCTGGTTATCACCTTGTTCTTCTTGGAGATGAGGATCTCCACCTTGGGAAAGAGGAGGATGAGTTGGATCATGATGGGCTCCCTTGTGTGGACCTCCTTGATGCCCAGGAGGTGGAGCTCCTTGCGGTTGCGCTCCACCTCCTTGTCCGGCAAGTAGGAGTTGCAGTATCTGCTGGTTTTGGATAGCCAATTGTTGCATGGTCTCCAGCATTTGTTGTGGATTTGGAGCTGAGGTATTCGAGATGGGGTTGGTGTGCGGAGGAACGCCCTCCTCTGGCTGTGGATTATCTTCAGGTTGGTTCATTGACCTGGTTGTAATCGCCATTAGTTTAGATATTTGAAGGTGAAAATCTTTTCGATTCCCACAGACGGCGCCAAACTGATGATGCACAAAATAGGCTTTGTACACACCTGATGATGCACAAAATAGGCTTTGTACACACAGTAATAATAAATGCAGTAATAATAATAAATGCGGTAATTAAAGTGAGGAAACAAGACAACAACTAGAGTGGTTCGGTCAAGTTGACCTAGTCCACTTTTGAATGGCTCTAGCCGCCGGCACTTTCTATTATGTCAATAGAGTACAAAGAGTACAAGCTTAAAGAGAGAGATGGGATGGGAGTACAAGAAGTCAGTTGCCCCCAGTGATGGTGGGGCGCATAATTTATAGTGATCCCCTGACAGTTTCGGGAACGTGTAGCCACTAATCCACTACTCTAGTGGAGCTCCCAACTTCCTCCTGATGTGCAATATGGTTAAAGTGCTACCCGTGAATCTGGGGACGAGGCTTGCCCACTTACTGATGAGCTTGACTAAACCGAGTGTGGTGGATCGCATTTGTTGGGCTCGCCAGACTTCTTAGACTTGGGCCTATATTCCACATCGGGCTTACCGAAATGGGCCGAATCTTTGGACAGGACCCATCAAGTACTACAAGTAGACAACAAGCGACATATTCTATTAGCAACTCGTAATGAAATATAGCTTCATTTTAAGGAATGTAAATACCTTTCATAACTCTCTAGGACGCGTCTACCTAAGATCGTCCAAAACTCTACATGAGTTTTATCTACTCTTATACTCTATACACTTCCTAAGGTTATAGCCTAAAGACCTCTCTCTAAAGGTTTATAACCTAAGGCTTTGATACCAACCTGTGATGCCCCCAAATCCGGGTCACCCGAACCACGGACCTGGTTCGTCACTATCAAATACATACGTCATATAATTGATAACTTACAGCGAAAATAAAGGAATATTTATATTGATATAACATAAATAGTCCTGTCCCAAGTCTCGAAACCAAGACTACTCCAAAACATAACTTAATACATAAGAGTACATAAGTCTTAATACATAACATCAAGTAATGAGTCTTGATACAAACGATGATTCTAGTACAATTAAATAAAACTAATCAGTAGTTTTGCCCTTTCCCTTATCCTTTCCTGAGCTCTCGCCACGTGCTGCACTAACTGAAAAGTTTTAAGGAAAGCAAGGGTGAGCAACAAATTTGCCCCACAAGTAAAATAGCAATGAATAATCACATGAATAACTTTATAGCTCATAGGAGTTAAAAATGAGATAGCTCAAGGAAATAAACAAGTTCTTTATCACCATTACAGTGGTCACTGTGAACCGAAGGACTTTCTAAAGTATCCAAGGATTTCAAAATATCCCAAGGAAAGGAACTATTCAATACTGAGGGTGCACCAAGGCACAGAACTCTATTCTAGAATTACCAGAAATTCATCCGATAATCCACAAACAAACGGTACAATAGGTGATCAGCCTAGAATACCTGGCGTTATGCATAAGCCTCACTTACTATTTACGCGTGTGTCGGTTCCCGACGTTTATACAATTGCCCCTGCTATGAGGGTTGTTCTTCTCAGCTTTACATGGGAATCCAAACCAAAATAATTTGATCGGATAGTTTCACTTAACATCAACAATAGTTTGAGGGCTTAACCTCACTTCAATAAATAAATCAATAAGTGTCTAGCCGAAGCAATTGGCTTTAATATAGCTTTTAAACAATTTATGAAATAAGAAACTTTAAGGCTCAACAACATGCATTATAGCATAGGTAGATAACTTGAACGAATGTCAAATCATTTGAATAATCATAAGAGTACTCGCACAATGAAATAAGTTGCGGAAGTTTAGAAAACTAGCTTAATTAAAAATAGTTGAGTAAGGAACTTGCAATAATATACAACATTTGTATAAAATAGGAAACTTGCCCAAATGCAAGGGTTGAGTGAGTTTAAGAAACTTGCATTCATAAGAATAAACTCGCACAATAATAAAAGTTGTATCGGTTAGGAAACTTGCCTGGTGCGTCTGCTACAATATTACAACACACGCTCCTTAATATCCTATACAATTAGGTACATATTCACATATAAATAGTCACATACGGGATACTAAATATTTGTTTACACAACTCTATAATGTCCCATTCAAATAAGAAACAAAATATCACACAAGGTTATGCCCACTAGTTACGGCGTTACGACGCTTGCACGTCTATACGCCCAACTTGCCTATTCGAATGCCCAAGCGACACGCAATTGCGTACGCCTAACACGCCCATTCGATTTATCTAATACTTATTAGTTATTGCTAAGTATCATTATAAATTATAATAATCATATCACTTTACAGGGTCGGGGGCATTACGTGTGCAAATGCGTATGCCCGACGTCCTCCGATTGACCCTAATTACGCATCAGTCCTATAGATGGCTAATTTAGGCCATGACACATACTTCAAATCGAAAAACTTAAAGAACGAAAGTTGTAGGTCTACTCTTCCTCTTTCCGAATCATCTTGAATCATCAAATTTCGAGTCCGTATGAGAAAGTTATGTTCGTTTTACTAAAGGATGTCAAAACTGACCTTTACCACCTGAGGCCTAGCGCCCCGGCGCTGAAAACAAGCCTAGTCCAGCGCCCCAGCGCTGTAAGCAGTAGATTATGGTGCTCGTTTTCCCAGCTCGCGGAATACTCTGTTTTTTTTGGGTATTCTAGACCTATCTTGCTTCCAACCACCATAACTCCTATACACCTTCAAATTGGTCCATTTCAGACTCTATGGACTCGTAAGACATAGAGCTACAACATATCAAAAATATAGAGCTATCCATTAATAGTAACATGTTCAAATCCTTGACCAAAGTATCAACTCACTCTCTATTTTCGTGTTCTTGGTGTTCTTCACAAAAATCATCACCAAAACTTTGTTTTAATCCCTTTTTACTCCATTCTAGTTGGGTTAACTTTGTAACCCTTGAAACTACAATATCATAACAACAAATAAACACAACAAACAAGGAATCATAGCTATAAAGTCCTCTAAATTCGTCCATAGTCCATTTTTGTCCATTGTTCTTCATGTTCTTCATCCTTTATGCATAAGTACGGATTTCTTTGATGTTTGTTCCACTTTGATGTTATTAATGGCTTACAGGGTGTCTTGGTAACAATATTAAACAACCACAACCAATAATTACAACAAAAATTGCAAGAAATGCTCAAACCCAATGGTTTGAGCTCAAGAACACATATAACTCGAAAATCCTATCAAAATCACCTGGAATGAATTTGTTGGTTGATTGTTTACCTTGTAAATCCTCTCTAGGTGCTAAGAAACTTGTTAGGTTCGATTGGATTGAGCTTCTCCTCTCTTCTCACGCTCACTTTGCTTCTTGTTCTTTCGTGTTCTTCTTCCTCTTCTTTTCTTGTTCTTCTACTTCTCCTTCAATGCTCTTTCACTCTCAATAATCTGCAGCACCTTCACACTCAATCCCTCTCTATCTTCAGTTGGTTTAGGGAATGAATGGGAGAGAAGAAGTTTGAATGGAATGGTAGCTAGGAGGCTTTGGGAGGATGAAGGGGAATGGCTCAATAAAGTTCAGCAATTTGGAAGAAAAATAAGGCATTGAGCCTACCAAATAGTAGCATGCTGCCTCCACCCTCTCCACTCCTTACATTTGATTGGTCTAAAATTGGGGGTTGGTTCCCTCTTGGAGTAACAAGCCAAAATAAATACCCAAATACACAAAAATATATCCGAAAACTCCCACTTTTGTACCAAAACTGGTAAATAGCTCTACCCAAAATTAAAATGGGTATTATTATAAATATTGGGATGGGTAAAAATAATTATTATGGAATTTGTCCAATAATTCCGAACAGTCATATTATATAATTCGGATACCGAATACGACACGATTGGGCTCAAAATGAAAACCTGACGCTTAGAAAAATTATCACTTTACACACGTGTATTATTGAAATTTATTAAGGTCAAAAAAAGATGCAAAAATATTATGGCGTAAATAGTGCCTCGATAAGCGTGCCCCGTGAATAGTGATTTTGCGATTTTTCGCGAAGTCAATATATTCACCCTAACGACACTACAACACGTAAAATTCAACACATACACATATTCTAGGTTATAACACAACCTTTAAGCACATAACACATAATAATATAAATAAAAATAAAAATTCATTTCATTCATACATAAACTCGGGTTACAAGGAAATTAAAATTCTCGATCGTTACATCGGCAGGCCTTTTTCCTAAATCATCACCGTTAATATGTATATATATATATATATATATATATATATATATAGACACACATTAATTATCCCGCCGCGATTTAAATTATGTGAGCCTATGAATGGAGTCAAGGCATTAAACATCGCGTGTTATGTATCTTGACGTAATTCCCACGAAGGACGTTTTCTCTTTATAATGTTGCGATGTGATTGTTTGTACATGTAAATTTGGGCCTTAAAATGATATCGAGGCTCCACCCCGACAAAATCGGATTTAAGGCCCCGTAATAGTGAAAATTGTGATTGTGGGTAGTAAGACAACTTTCTAAAATTTAGTCGCTTCAGGGTAGTAAGACAACCTTAAGTTAAAATTGAATGTAACAAAGAATCTCGATTCCTTTTTGGCGAAGGATTTGAAAACTATGTTTTCCAAAATATCACCCCAAAAGGTTTTTTTTTGTCGAAAATCAACGCTAAAATGAACCTTTTCTTCAAATCTGATCCCTCGCGCATAGGTCCAAAGAGGTTTCAAGTTATCTTCAGAATAAACACAATTCTCACGATTTCGACTCAAAGTTAGGTAGATTTTATGCAAAGTCACACACACACACTTCACACTTAGGAAAACATTAGGATTCAGTAAATGTATTTTCATAGAAGTCGGGGGGTGCCTAACACCTTCTACTCGCTTAAGCAAGCTCCGAAATTTGTGAATCTCGGTTTCATAACCAATTTTACGGTGTCACATAATGGACCATATTTCAAAAAATTCTAAAATCCAGATGAGTTGGTACATCCCTTTAAATATTTACCAACTGACAGCTCTGTCTAATTGGCCCTGTAATAAAATCAGCCTTTCAAAACCCCGTCAACATTTTATAGTCTGTTAGAGCATAATCTATGATGATCCGAGTTTTCGAAAAATATTAAAGTAAGAATTAAATAAATAAAATTCTTATTTGGTGATATATGATGTAATATTGTGTTGCATATGTGAATATGTGCGGTGTAATGTGATTATGTTGTGATGTGATAAATATATTTGTATATATATATTTATTACATGAAAGGAAATTATTAGAAACAATTTGTAAGACAGAAGGAAGATAAGAAATTAGTTAAGTATACTAATTATATTGTGTACATTAAATAATGTGTATTTGAAGAGTTTATGAATTTAAATTATTGTATATTAATTATATTAATTAATATACGATTTCCATTTGGAATGGAAAAGGAAGTAATTAATTTGTGTATACTAAATTAGAGGATACATTAAAGTAAGTGCATTAAAATAATTTATGAAGTTAAATTATTTTAATATGATAAAGTGAATGAATTAAATAAATAAATTATTTTTATTTAATGTGTAACATTTATTTTATGGAAGGAAATATGAGATATATTATATATTGTGAAATATGTAATATATTTTATATGATTTGTGTATTATGTAATATATAATGTATAATTAAAATGTTATATATGTTAGATAATTAAACCCAGTTGGGTAACCTCCACGTTTACTAAATAAGCAAGAAATTGGGTTAAGTCGGTTAAGGAAAGAAAACTGAGAAGCAAGCTAAGAGAAGTTCAGTGCACGACAAGAATTTGAGTGAACCTTAAGAAAAATTTGTGCAAGCCAAGTAATTAACTTCCTATATATAGCAGTTAAACTCCTCAGTTTCGGTTTCTTGATTCGTCTAATAAAAGTTTGATAAGTCACTTTACTGATAATCTGCGAATTGCCAAATTGAAGGTAATTGAATAAATTGATTCAATTATATGATTACATACATGATTATGAGATGTATATAACTTTTTTGGATCGAATTCTTTTGGATATATAGTGTATGAATTGTGGATTTATGGTTTACAGTAAAAAGTTTTCGAAAAACTTAGAAATTTTGAATTTAATGCTTGGATATGATGTAGATTATGTAATTGGGATTAGAAACTATGTTTCTAGTGGTTTCAACTCATAAGAATGCATCTAGGAAATATATTAGAATGAATTGGGATTGAATTGGATGGATTCGACAAGAACAGAGTTCATTTTAGGCTGAATTCGAAGAGGCGCGACCGCGCCACTTCCAACGCCAAATGCAGCGCGGCCGCGTCGTGCTACTGATTAACCAAGATTGAAGTTTTGTGTAATCTAAGCTTTGATACATGTGTATTTAAGTCCCTTAGACTCTAATATGAGTCTTATATGATGTCCAACATAGCTATACATGAAATAGCCTAGCTTGGCATGATTAGTTAGAATTTTCAAATGAAAACCAAAATATTTTGAAGTGTAAAACTCAAATGAGATACTAATTTGGTTTAAAGACATCTAAGACATATGTTTGTAGTCTATGATAGTTGTCTAAGGACCTTAGCAATATTTGGAATGGACAGAATTAAAAATAACTCAGTTCTGGTATGAAAAGGGAGTAGCGCGACCGCGTCACTCCCAAGCTTAATTGCAGCGCGACCGCGCCGTGCTGCAGAACTGCCAAGAAGTTCTGTTTGAGAACTGAGGCTTGGAGCATGTGTAATACTGTCTGATAAATTAAAATGCATGTCAAGTATGATGTCTAGCATGTCTAAGTATAGAATGACTATGTCGAGCGAAGATTGGATAAGAAAAGCTAAAAATTGGCTAAAGATTATCTAATAAAACTAATGTTGTAAAGATCAAGATAGAGTCAACGTAACCTAATTGATTCTATTGTGTATGTGTGACTGATTTGTGTCTCTACACTTGAATTAAATTGGTGTAGGTTACGTGAAGTGCAGATAACTATAAGACATAATCTATTTGATTTTGTAATCAACGAATCAGACAAGTCTTTCAGTTTCTATGTGTTACATGAACTTGACATGATTATACATTGAATCGTGAAAGCAATATATATGAGTATGATGAATTATATATCATGCACTATGAACTATGAAAGTCAAAGTATGACTATGATTGATTGAGTATGGTACTCAATCTAAATATATGATACGTGACATGAAATCTTATGATTTAAAGTTATGATGCATGTATAATATGCTTACTAGAAGAAATATGAGATATGAACCAAACATGAAATTATGTGCTATGTGAAGCATGAAAAATGTTGGATTTGCTGAGCTGTCGAGCTCAACCTTGCAAAAACATAAATTTTGCGGGTCAAGGATATAATGCGATATTATTTGGTCATCTAATGATATGGATTAGAAGACATGCAAAGGAATATCTTTTCTTTATTTTAGAAATTGTATTGAATCACGATGATGATTCTTGACATATGTACTGATAGATATGTAAACATTGAAATATTCAATAAATAAAGAATATTTGTTTTGAATGCATTAGAATGAGCAAATCAATATAGTGATAATACTATATAATAAAGAATCGAATGTAGACTTGAGTTGTACATACTCATATCTACTTCGATATATAATCGTAAAGGTTGCGATTTAGGGAATAGAAAGAAAGATATAAAACGTTTTTAATTATCCACATTTGCAACTATTATTTCAGCTTAGTATGATGTACAGCTGAATTAAGATAGTAACTAATGCATAAGGTCGGGATTAAGATTAGTCCTAATTTTAGATAAACTTGGTTCCGATTTTTGGGGCGTCACATAATGTTTGGACTAGGGTGGTTAGAGAGGATTTCTCCCGAATGTAATTTCCTCTTAACCACCCAATGATATCCCCGTGTAATTTATTTTTGGAATTGGTTCCCTTTTTCGATTATTTTTATTGGGGAATTGATTATTTTGATTATGGTCTACCTTGTACAATCCTATATTTATATCTAGTGATGAGGGGGTCTCACCTTTTGGCTGTTAAGGGATTCTAACCAATTGAATCGTCTGATAGCTAATTGGGGTTATATTTTCAGTTAAATCCCGCCTACGTTATCAACGGATTTATAGGGATCTGGGTCTATGGATCTTGTTTCCTAGATCTTGGATCCTTTTGGCTAGATCTCGATGATGCGTAGTTGTCCCTCGATATGTTGGCTTCGATTGTTCAATTAAAAGGTAAGGGTCCTCGGAAACCCTTTTTCCTAAATCATCACCGTAATATATATATATATATATATATATATATATATATATATATATATATATATATCGTCCCGCCGCGATTTTAATTATGTGAGCCTATGAATGGAGTCAAGGCGTTAAACATCGCGTTTTATGTATCTTGACGTAATTCCCACGAAGGACGTTTTCTCTTTGTAATGTTGTGATGTGATTGTTTGAACATGTAAATTTGGGCCTTAAAACGATATTGAGGCTCCACCTCGAGATAACCGAATTTAAGGCCCCGTAATAGTGAAAATTATGATTGTGGGTAGTAAGACAATCTTCTAAAATTTAGTCGCTCCAGGGTAGTAAGACAACCTTAAGTTAAAATTGAATGTAACAAAGAATCTCGAGTTCTATTTGGCGAAGGGTTTGAAAATCATGTTTTCCAACACGTCACCCCAAAAGGTTTTTTTTTGTCGAAAATCAACGCTAAAATGAACCTTTTCTTGAATTCTGATCCCTCGCGCATAGGTCCAAAGAGGTTTCAAGTTACCTTTAAAATAAATGCACTTCTCACGATTTCGACTCAAAGTTAGGTTGATTTTATCCAAAGTCACACACACATACACATACTTCAAACTTAGGAAAACATTAGGATGTGGTAAACGTGTTTTCATGGAAGTCGGGGGGTACCTAATACCTTACACTCGCTTAAGCAAGCCCCCGAACTCTATGAATCTCGGTTTCATGACCAATTTTACGGTGTCGCATAATGGGCCCTATTTCAAAAAAATTCTAAAATCCGGATGAGTTGGTGCATCCCTTTAAATATTTACCAACAAGCAGCTCTGTCTAATTGGCCTTACAATAAAATCAAACTTTCAAAACCCCATCAGCATTTATGCCGGTCTTGGAAGCCGTAGTTAACACTCCAAAATTAAATCCTTACTCTTACTCTATGAACACAAGATTCAGTATAACGACAAGTAAAGGTCGATTCCATAGAGAGTGATATTGTCTTAGTTTGTTCAACTATTTCCTAAATCTAAATAACAATAAATATAAATTAGTGGGTTTTGAATTGAGTTTAACTAACTAATGTAAATAGAAAATAAGTAATGAATAACAAAATTAAAGAATATTCATCCTTCAATGAAATTAATAACCCTAGATAACCGTAATCGCTAATTATCCGAAATCCCCCTTAGGTTTAAATCTAATGTGATAATCACCCTTACTAGACCCTAACTATTATACAACCTAGAATTTTCAGTCTAGATTTAATATAACAGAAGCATTAAGATTTAGGGAATTAGATTATTTTAAGCAACAATCACACAATTAGGGATTATTTAACTTATCTTCTGATAACTATAACAATACTCAAAAGCTTGACCACAATTATGTATTACTAACTGCTACTTGTGATTAGGAACAATATCAATGACATGTAATATTATTCCTTAATCTAGCAGATGCTATTAGTTAACCAATTTAATCTTGCAGAAACCAAATCAGTTAAATCAAATATCTTACAACAGTTCAATCAGATTATCAAGAATGAATTTCATATAAGAAGAAATAAATAGTGTAAACTTAATTAAATCATTAATTGTAAAGAAGGTTCAACATCCCTTAGAATTGAAATAGAAAACTTAGCTTGACTTGCTTCAACCTTACCTCCAATCTAGGGTTTACAATTGTAGTGGAAGAAGAAGTTAGAAGAAGTCCATAAGACTTGACTAAAAACATATATTTATACTCCTAGGTCAAAGTCATAAAACTCTAAGAAATAACAATCCAAGTTGCTGTAGAATTCCTCCTAAAATAAAGCTTGAAAATCCTGCTGCTCGACTAGCCACGCACCCGCGAAAGACCTCTAGCGCGGCGACATTGCCTAACCGAGCGTCGCGGCTCAGCCTGGAGCGTCGCAACCCAAACTTTAGAGCGCCGCGACCCATAATGTTCTGTCACTTTAATCTTTTTCTCTTCATGTGCCCATTTTGATACCTTTTTCCTCTTTTTCTCTTTTCAGCTCCAATTTTTCCTGAAATCAATAAATAACCTAATAAGCTCATATACACATTAAACATGTAATAAAACTAAATATAAAGGAATCAAAATTATAGAATATTATGCACTTATCAAATTTTCCCACATCTAGCCTTTACACGTCCTCGTGTATACCAAAATAAAGGTAATATTAAAATCATCGGAATTCTATTCAACTAACTTTCAAAAGTCTCAACTCAATTCTCAATCATGAATATCAATACTAATAAATAGAAATTCGATCAACACCTCACTAATCAACTCACAATAATAACCTTGTCGTTTACCACTGAACATCATTCAATTAAATTGTATCCACATAAATATCTTTCCTATTATCAACATAAATACTCAACTAAGTTCATATGGAGCAACAATTGTGCACAACAGACTCACAACTTAGAACCTAATTTTTTCTGCTATTCTTTTTCACCCAATAGAATCTTCAAATTCAAATCTTTATAGGTGATTGAATTTTATGCTCCATATAACACTACACACATTCTTTTCTTTTGCAAGTGAGTACATTTTACGCTCCTTCTCACTTATTGCATGTGTTTATGGGAGAGTACGTTTTACGCTCCATCTCAACCCACCACATAATTTTGCACTTTTCTTTCTTCTCTTATCATTTTTCTTTTCAATTTTTTCAGCATGGTTGTGTAAACAAAATAAGCATATAAACAGTTTTAAATCATGAAATCAGCGCACATAGTCAGCCCCCACATATAACTTAACGAAATAAACATGTATCTCATATTCAAGCACTCATGTAACACAAATTCAATCAAAATTAGTTTAATTGTGGATCCTGACTTAATTATCATTGTTCATCAATTGATTAACCATCAAACAGACTCTATAAATCAGCATCAATTTTCATTCTATAAACATAACCTTCAAAAAAAAATTAGAGCCAACAATTCTTAATTTTTCCACAAAACAACTCAAATTATCAAACTTAGAGCAAAACCTAAACCTAAACATAACCTAAACTTAACCCCCCCCCACACTCAAACCTTACATTCTCCCCAATGTAAGACAATCATGCAAAGATGAAGTAACTAAATAAAATGCAACTACAAAGTAAAAAAGAAAAGAAAAGCAAATCTAAAATCTTAGGTTACCTCCCAAGCAGCGAATTTGTTTTATGTCGTTGGCTTGACATCAATCCTTCTCAATCTACGTAATTGGATATTAATAATTCAAGTGAATCGACAGTGGTCTCAAATCCAGAGTAGGAGCCTGCACAACAGAAGGTAATAATTTCTTGTGAGTCGTAGGTAATTGAATGAAAAATACTACATATTTATATGAAATTTTCAGTAAAGAGTGTAGTTCATTCATTGTCTCCTTCAGTTCCTGAGTGTGCTCAATTTCTTCTTCTTTTTCCAATTCCAAGCTGTTGGTAATTGCAGCCTGCAAATTTTCCTTATCTATTTGCTTAAAAATTTCCTCGACCTTGTGAACTGTTTCCAATATCTCTTCCTCGTGCTCCTCCTTCTTAGATTTTGAATACATGGATGGACAAGGTAAGAGATTAGTCTGAATCTAAATAATCGGGTTAGAAATTACCTTTGATAGGTATGTCTCCTCCTTGGCCTTCTTCTCATCATTGTCTGACTCGCTTTGTACTAAAAGTACTGACTTTCCTTGCTGTCATACCTTTTCACCGCTTCTCACGGTAATTGTACTTACATTCTCTCTTGGATTAACAACAGTCTGAGAAGGTAATTGTCCTAAGCCTTGAGATTCCAACCTTCCTACTGTGGTGGCAAGCAGACCCATTTGATTTCTCAAATCTTGAATAGAGGTTTTTCTCCTGCTAGAACTGTTGTGTTTGATTCATGAATTATTGTGTCTGTAACGATCGAGAATCGTACTTAGCTTGTAATTAGGGTTTTATTGAATAAAATGACTCTTTATGAATATTACTCTGTGTTATGTGTTTAAAGGTCGTATGATGACCTAGAATATGTTTATATGTTAAAGATTTACGAATTAGGGTTTCGTACAAAGAAATAAAATTTTCCGAGAAAAGGATGAAAAACACTAATCACGCTAAAAATGCCTTTTTCGTTTTTCGATTTTTCGAAAGACGCATGATATCACAAGACATAATATCTAATAAAATTCAAAAATGAAAAATTCAGTTTTTCGATTGTGGATCGGATTACGAAAAGTTAACCGAGAAGTCAACGAAAGTCAAGGTTTTAATCTTTAACCCTTCGGGCTTTGTTTTCGGGAGCCCAATGGAAGTAATGTAGGAGGCCCAAGATAATTTAATCGAGGCCGATGATAAATGGTTAGGAAGCCTAAAGATTGGCCCAAATTAATATTAATTCAAGCCCAAAACCTAAATGGATCAAAACGGGTCAACCATGGATGAATGGGTGGGCAAAATGGATAGAGCAACCTATGTGGGGCCCCCAAGGGGGTGGGATGGCTTCTTGGAGAAGCTTGGCAAAGCTTCTCCAATAAGCTAAGTAAACCATTTAATGAAAAACCTCAAAAGCCTTTGGTTAGTCAATTTAACTCAACCATGGTTAAGTTAAGCAAGGGTATGGTTGCAAGGATTGAGAAATTAGAGGGGATAGACCACACAAGACCAAACCTAAGGAGAATACTTACAAACCCTAGCAAAGGTTGCACAATGACCAACCTACCCCAAGCCTTGAAAATCTTATAAATAGGAGGCCATTCCTTCACAATTCCTAATCTAAGAAGAAAAACTATAGCAAAATTATGAGAGAGAGAGAAGGAGAAGCTTGGATTCAAGGAGGAAAGGAAGAAAGAAAAGCTAGCCACTTCGTTAGATTAATAAGCTTAAGCAAGAGCAAAGGTAAATACCCTAAACCCTAGAATCATCTCTTGTACTTTATATTAATATTGAAGTGCATTGTTGGTGGATGTTGTTTATGTGATAGATCATTGAAGAATCTTGGTTATATAAGGATGATGGGCATTAGAGGACTAATATTTACCCGATAAATGCATGCTAAGCGAGAACATAACGTTAATAAAGAACAAAAACCAAGAAAAGATGAAAATCGTATTAAATGTTGTTGATGGACAAGTTTAATGTAAATCCCCCAAAATTGAGACTATTTCTATTCCCGATCTTGTGCGTTAACGACTATCTTGTTCTAGTTATCAATATATAATTGACAAAAATGTTGATAATTAAAACTTTTCTTTTTTCCTTTCCTTCGTTTCCCTGAATCGCAACCTTTACGATTCTTCTTATTTCCAAATCATATTTATTTTTCATAATGTTCATCTTTTATAACTTAAAACGTCTTTTATTGTCGGGAGCATTGCATGTAGGATACGCGAATGCCCGACGCCCTCCGATTGCCTTTGACTGCACAACAGTCCTAAAAATGGCTATTTTTAGCCCTGCTCCTAACCTTAAATCTCAATGATTAAAGAATAAAATTTGTAGGTCTACTCTTTCTCTTTTCGGATCATCTTGAATCGCCCCAATCAAAGTTTGTATGCAAAAGTTATGTCTATTTTACTATATGAGGTCAAAATAGACACACCTGACACTATTTAGGCGCGGTCGTGCCCAAAACAAGCTTGTGGCCAACGCAGCAGCGCCCAAACTGCAGAGTACATAATCCCTATTTCCAAATTTTGTCTATTGGATGCACCTACTTCAAATCCTCATAACTTCTTCACTCGATATCGAAATTAGTTCGTTCTCGAGGCTATGGAAAGCTTATAACATCTACTATACATCCCAGGACGAAATAATTTTTAAGATTTTCAACAAATAATTACATAGACTCAAAATTCCATGTTATTCATAGTTTTCAGTCAAAACTTAATTGGTTCAAATTCGTAAAATTGCTTTGTGACTTAGTTTGATTCACCCAAACATCGTAAAACGTATCGTAATACATGTATAATTACTTCTTGGCTCACCATCTTAGCTATTTATTAGTTTTTAACAAGATTTTCTCATTCAAGCATTTTATCAAATACTTAACGTACGTTCTTCGTTTTTACACATTTCATAGATATTTGTTTGTTGATTATGTAGGATTCACTATGGAAATCCTCCAATCTTGTTTCTCCTCACAACAACAACAACTAGGCTCCATGTTTCTAAGTTTCATCACACAACAATTACATAATCAACCCAATACATGGTTACCTATTATACATGTAACTTCTAATTCATTTTTCTACTTTTATTTTTAATGTTTAGAAAAAGAAAAAGATGAGAGAATTCATGATTTGAATTGAGTTCTTACCTTGATTGATCCCTTCCAATTGTTTATTACTTTACTTTAATTCTTGCCTTAGTTCTACAGAATTTTTTTCTATGTCTTGGGAACTTGTGGAGCTTGACAAACTTTGGGATTGTGAGAGAGAGAGAGAGAAGAGGTCTGGGCGAATGGAGAGAGAGGAGGGAAGGAGCTGGGCTTAGCTTGGGTTGCTTGGTGTCATGCCTATTAAGCTTATTGCATGACACCTCCTACTAAATCCCCCTTGACTCATCCTTGATATTGAGCAGCTCCTACTTCATATTTTAACTGACTTATCTTTAAATTTTCAGCTCATGCTTCTTCTTAATACCCCCTCCGTACATATCGCGTAATGCTACATTACGCGCATTTGTACCCAAATATTTCCGAAAATTGAATAATTAAATAATTTTAATAATTACGAAAATTATCAATAAATAGGAAACTTGCACAAGCATTCAAATATAAATTATTTGCTCAAACGTAAACAAGTTAGGGATACTTGCTTGTATAGAATTTAGAAAGTTACAGGTAAGATTCTTGCAACAATAATTGAATTGCACAAGTTAGGGAACATGTACAAGCATACAAACATGGATAACTTCTATAATTTAAAAATATTACACAAGAAGGATATAAGTTCAAGAGACTTGCGTAATCATAGGCCTTTTGCTTAAAGTAAATACGTAGGTTAGGATACTTGCCTTGCAAGAACGACATTTGCGTTCATCATACCGCCTTTGGCGCATAAAAATTTTCCAAATAAGGGATGGTCATCCTCAAACTTGAATTCCAAACCAAAATAATTTGGATGGAAAGTTCTACTTAATCTCAATAATATTTCAAGACTTACAAATGAGAAGTAAAGGAATATTAGTCTAGCCATATCAAATGGCTTAGACTTGCTGTTTAAATAGTTCATATATTTCTGATTGAAATAAGCGTTATAGCAAATTGGACCAACTTTGTGCAACCGATAAAGGAGTTGCACAAATTTGAACCTATTTCATACAGATACTCATAAAATCCTTGTCAAATGATTATATTAACTGTACATCAAGGACTAATGTACAGTAATGAAATACTTGTAATAATAATTGAATTGCACAAGTTATGGAACTTGTACAAATAAACATAGATAATTTTCATAATATTAAGATACTTGTATTGAATATAGAAGTTAAACAAAACTGAAAACTTGTACAATACGAAAACATTGCACAGATTTAGAATACTTGCTTAAAAGTAAACAAGTTAGGGATACTTGCTCAACGTATACATGTTTGCATAATATAAAAGTAGTGCATAGAGTAGAGATACTTGCTCAAAGGAAAACAAGTTTGAGATATTTGCTCAAATGAAAACAAGTTTGAGATACTTGCCTTGCTCGATGATTATAGTTATAGTTTTTCTTAACTTTTCTTCACAAGTCCTACATAATTACGATCACATATACACACACATTAGCTATACATTTATGTCACATAACATGTATAGCTATATATTAAACAATCACATAAGCCACATTCGTTGTTTTTCATTAACTAATCACCTTTGTTTTCGTTTTGAAAATCTATTATATTGGTTTAGAATATTTAAGACTTTTGCTTACTATAACTATTTTATACTCAAAAAGCTTTGACATGGCTTTAGAATATCAAGACGTTATGCTTTGTAAAACCATCGTTAGTAAGTTAGTTTTTAATATCCAAGAAGAAGAAAATAAACATGTGTAAGTTATAGAAATGTTACAAATTGAACGGAGGAAAAATACGCCATAACAAAGTTATGGCGAAACTTTCTATAAAAGACTTAAAATAATGAAAACCCTAGCTTGGAATCATATTTGGGCCAAGTTAAGTGAGTAGAACATATGTCCGAAAAAGTCCGATTTGTTAGGGCTTTTGTAGTTCATGAAAAATGTGAGCCATAGGCTCGAGAACGAGCTCAATCTGACTTCGAATGAGCAAGCTTCGGTAAATCAAAAATTCGACGTCAAGAACGTCATTTAACAAAAAATGAGTCCCTTAGGGACTTTTGAGCCATTTTTTAGGCTTATTAGAGAATTAGAAAAATTATTCTATTCCGATAAAATTGTAGAGAATGTTGCGAGCTAGAAAATGGCTCAAAAATGGACTCATTCCGATATCTGGTGAGAAAGTTATGATGTTCCAAAGTAGGCGCGTGGAAATTGTTCTAAGGCAAAAGAAATTTTATCAAAGCTTGAAAAGTTCTGCAGGGTTAGCGCACCCCGCACCAACCATAGGGTAAAATGGGCGTGCCCCATGCCATAGTAACAATCGGCGAGACAGTTTTGATGTCCTTTAGTAATTTTGGCATAACTTTCTCGTACGAACTCTGATTTAGATGATTCAAGATGATCCGGAAAGGTAAGAAGTAAACCGACAACTTTCATTTAATAAGAATTGGGTGTTAAGGTCACGATCAAGGTTGAAATTAAGCCTTTTTAGGGTTGTTGTGTAATCGGGGGCAAGGCGCGGTGGTTTCTTCGAAACGCCGTGACGCCAAGCCATGTTTGTCAAGTATTTCCGAGTTCTAATCATTGGGCTTTGAAAATATGGTCTAAAGTTAATGTAGACTAATATTTGGCGTCAATTATGTGATTAATTAGTATGTGTGCATGAATTTAATTGTGTAGGCCTTCGAAGGGAAAATTAGCGTAAACTTCTAGAAGACGCTTAAGGCAAGTTTTCTAACCTGTACAACTTTATATTGTGCAAGTATCCTAAACTTACTCAGATAATTATTTTGTGCAAGTACCTCTTAACTTTTTACATGTAATATCTCAAATATTTCAAATGTGATATGACAAGATCTAATAAAGGTTGTCAATTTAAAACCTAAGAACAATTGCTCAAGTATACGTTGGGCTATCTGAAAGATTAAAAAATGATTCGTAGATACGATCGTATACGATTAGAGGTTAGAACTATAACTTAAGCTATGTGTTATATGAATAAATAAGCTAGAATTAAGCTTCAATTGTGTTATATGATTTTTGTTATGTATAGGATTTTGTGTTTTGGTTTAAGTAGTTAACCTTAAAACTTATTAAAATTAAGAAGTTAATTTAAGGCTAAAACCTAAATTAGGAAAAAGGTTAAAACCTAAACCCTAAGGGTTAAATCTTAAAAATCAGATATACCCGTGAAATCCATCTTGCATCCTTTTGGGACTTTTCACATTACACGAAATATTGTTTATATGAGTCATAGAACCCAGGGAGCCAATAAAAGTTTTTGAGAAAAAGACGAAAGAACACGATTTTTCAGAAAACGCTTTTCGTCTTTTTGATCAGTTTTTTTGTCGTTTCGACTTGTTATATTTCACGACATAGTAATTATACGTGGTTTAGAGACCAATGAACCAATAATATTTTTCCTACGAAAAAGATGAAAAACACTATTCATTCGGGAATTGTCTTCCGAATTTTAAAATTTCAGATTTCTGAATAGCGTTTTTACAGACAACCGATATATTTTCACAAATAAAATTTTTACCTAAACATAACTGTGGGGTTTATTAATTTTTGATATAGGACGAATATGAAACGAATACGGAACACATACGGAAAGAATACGAAGAATATTATAAGTATAATGTACAGTATAATACGAGAATTATAGTAAAGAGTATATGAGATTGATACAAGATTAATACGAGTAGATTACGAATATTATACGAAGTATATACAAAAGAAATGCGTATAAATACTTATGTATTATACTAATTAGTTGAAATCAAACTACTATGTAACCGGGAATCCAAGTGATTTGCTTTCGACCAATCACGATCAAGTATGGTTATCCATGTGAAATGGTTTAGATCAATCAGAGCTGAGCTAGACAATACCATGTTAGTGTAACCAAACTAGGGAAAGAAAACCTAGTTAGACTAACTAATTAGTAACTAAATCCAAGAAAACTGAAATGGACCAATTAAAACCAAGGAAAGCTACCTAGTGATCCAAGTGAATTATTTTTGACCAATCGTAACGAAGGATGATGTAAGCATGATATGACATGACATAATGCTTAAAAAAGTACAAAGATGATGTCATCATGATGTCATGATGATGTCGCTTGGTGGGAGATATTTTAAGACCTAAAAGACTATTCTACCCCACTTTGCAAAGCCTAAAAATAGTAACCTCCATCCTTCATTATTTGCATTAGTTTTCAAGCAATTCAAGAGCAAAAACACTTTATATTTATATTCTGAGAGATATGGTGAGATAAAAATTACTTTCGAAGCATCGAAGCAATACGTGATTGGAAGTAAAGCTAGTAACTACAAGAGCTATACTCTAATGGTTATAATTTTTATTTTTATGTATATATTAGTAAAAATATACTTTTACAAGCAGTTATAATACCCTATTTATTTCAAACATAGTAAACGAATATTCATTTTCTAAGCAGTTATAATACTTAATTTATTTTAAATATAGTTGATGAATATTCATTTTATAAGCAGTTATAATGTTAAAATTATTTCATATATAGTAGAAGGAGTTTTATTTATAAGCGGTTATAATACCCGAAATAAAATCTTAAAAGAGTTATTCGTTAAACGTTTAACTAGTTATGTACACCGATAATCGTGTAAGATTTACGACGAACATTTAGACGTTATATTAACTGTAAAAGATATACGAGGCAAGTATTCTAACTCTTATGTGTTATTTTTATAAGTTATATATATGTGGTTTATACGCTTTTTGTGACAACATGATATAAACTGTTAAATGAAAAGTTATTTTGTAATATCAAATTGAATTATATGATATGTCAAGGCATGTTAAAGTTTATATGAAAGCATAAACTGTTTATGTGTTATTAGTTAGACTTATTGAGCCGTAGTGCTCATTCTTGCGAATAAAACTTTATTTGCAGTTAAGAGAGAATGATAAGAAGATCATGAACGTAAAGAAGAAACGTAGACTAGGTTTCATGTTTTAATTACTTGTATTTGTATTTAGTCATAATGACTTTTGTAATACGAACAAGCAAACTTTGTAATCGAAGATTATATTAATAATACCACATTATTATTATCAGAATGTTGTTATGTCTTTACTTTGATATAACTTAGAATTTTTAAAGAACTATAAATCTGAGTGAGGGTATTGGTAATATGGACTGATCATGTTATGTCGATACTCTGAACTTCAGATAGATAGTAAAACATTTATACAATATTGATAAAGAACCATAAATCTAAATGAGGATATTGAATAACATTGTGAGTATTGTAAAACCAGAGATCTAACACCGATGAAGAAACCAAATTCATCGCAAGGTTCCTCTGTTCCAAGTACAAGTGTGTTATTAATATTGTGAAATTCAGATAAATAGAATGATATATCTATAAAGATATATGTCTAAGTGAGGGTATTGAATGATACTGGGAGTTCTATAAGGACTGAGGTTACACTAATAAGCGCTGGTAAGATGCCAATATCGGAATGCGCCCCTCTGTTGCTAAGAACAATCTTTGTTATTAATACTGTGAAACTTGGATATGTAAAATTATAGAATGTCTGAATCTTAAGGTTAAAATTTGACCTATATATATATGGTGTTATCCATATATACGAATGAACTATAAGTTGATGCTTGTAGAAAGAATGAGATCGAGATCAAGTTAAGATCCAGGGATAAAGTTAAGGAAATTTATATTTTTATAGTCTGTAATAGATTAATTCAACCAATATGATTATAGGATCATTGGTTAAGTTACGAAAGATGTCGTGATAACGTTGACTCTTATTCGAGCGGCGATCGTCCGAATTCGAGGGCGTTATATTACAAGTATTCAAGCTATATTATGCATAAACTGTTAAAGCTTTCAAGTTCTATTACTCACGAACTGCTTATGATGACTGTCGATGCCATTTGACTCGGCTAGACAAATGTTTAAATATTTTATCGATTGCAATATAAATCCTTGAAATATTATTGATGTTAAGTAGAGCTATCCCACTTAATTGTTCGGTTAGGATTCCAATGCATGTATAAGATGAAAAACCCTAATAATAGGGAAAGTTTTTAGTCGGATATTCCGGCAAGCCTGCAAGCGCCTAAACCAAACTCATATAGTCATTTAAAAATAAGAGTGTTAATCAACATAGAGTACTATAGACTGATCACCTAGAAGTGCTCGTAAGTACATCAGTTTGTAGTAGAAATACGGTGAAACCTTTTATGAATGAAAAAGAGAGTTCAAAGGTCTTATGACTACTCAGTACGTTGTTTCGAAAATTATTTCAAACAAAAGTAAAGTATTGTTGTTACTTATTCAGTATGTTTCATAATTATTGTTCAGCTATTGAAGTAGTATGATATGATTCTTGATTTTGTTGTTATTCAACTGCAATACTTGCTGAGCAATTGAATGCTCATTCTTACTTTAAATTATATGCTTTCAGTTAAGCCCGAGACTGCTGAAGGTTCCTGGAGGGACAAAGGCAAAGGAAAAGTTAACGAGTAAGATTTTATTATCCATATATATAATAGTTCTAGACTATTGAAGGATTTATTATTATGAATGATATAATATTTATTAATATTATTACGATGAATGATGTAATGGTTAGAGAACCTGGGATTAGAGTAAGGCATATTGTAATAATATAGTAATTACATTTATGTCAATATTATTGTGTTGAATGGGTAGTATCGTGACGCACTGGACCCGGGTTTAAAGGTAGACCCGGATTCGGGGGGTTACAGTGTCTGACTCATGAATGCTTTGAACATATCCTACATAGATGTTCCAGGGTTTGCAGGATTTGCTTGTCTAGGTGGGAGCTATCGTTAACACTCCAAAATTAATACCCTACTTCTACACTCCTAACTCAAGAATTAGTATAGTAATAAGCAAGGGTCGATCCCACAGAGAGGGAATTATTTTATATTTATCCTAATGTTTCCTAATACAACTGAATATAAATTGAGGGGTTTTGAATTGAATTAAACTAACTAACAAAACAGAAAATAATTAATAAGAATAAACAATGAATAAGAGACTTCAGTTCTTCAGTTTAGTATCGCCTTTTTACAATAATGAAGTAATCAAGTATTACAATATTTATCCTTCAATGAAACTAATAGTCCTAGATAACAATAAGCTCTGCTACCCGAAACTCCCCTTAGATTATCACTTAGTAAAACAAGCTCTTCACAAGATTCTAACCATTATACAACCTAGAAAAAGCTCTCTAAATTTAATATAACAGCAGCCTTAAGAACTAGGGAATTAGACTATTCCAAGCAACAATCACACAAGCTCGGATTATTTAACTTGTCTTCGAATAATCATAGCAATACTCAAAAGTTTGTCCACAATCATGTATTACTGATTACTACTTATGATTAAGAATAATATCAATTACATGTAATATTATTCCTTTATCTAGCATATGGTATTAGCCAACCAATTCAATTCTACAGAAATCAAATCAACTGAGCTAAATAGCATTCAATAATTAAATCAGATTATTAAGAATGAATTTCATACAAGAAGGAATAAATAAAGTAAACTTGATCAAACCATTAATTATAAAGAAGGTTCAACATCCCTTCGAACTGAATAAGAATACTTAGCCTGACATGCCTTCAATCTTGCTTCAAAACTAGGGTTTGTAGTTGAATGTAGATGATAAAGTAGATCTCAATTATATTAAACAAAGTCCGATAAAATTGTTGTCCCCCGTTACATCATTAATGTAATCTCTTATACTAGTGAAAATAAAACCCTAATTACAAAAGGAATTGAAATACTAGTTAACAACTAATTACGAAGCAAAATCTATCTTAGATGCTTCCTAATTAAAATAGAAATCTACATAATCTAATAAAATCTTCAAAATCTGGTCAAAAACGCGTCAAAAATGCGTCCTCGGAATTTGTGACACGCATCAGTGCTGGTGACGCTCAAAAATAATAGATCCAGCACCGGCCGCGATCAAGTCCAGAGTCTCCAGTGCCGGTCGCGCTCAAATCAAGCATTTTCAGCGCCGGCCGCGCTGGACATTCATTAGCAACGATTTTTCATCTTTTTCCTCTTTTAGCTCCAATTCTTCCTGAAATCAATAAACACCTTAGTAAGCTCATATACATATAAAAACATGTAATAAAACTAAATATAAAGGAATCAAAATATGTGGATATTATGCACTTATCACTAGGTTGATACTGAGGTTGAGCTGGTGAAAAACCTTGCTGCTCGCTTTGGAAAACATTATGCATTGGTAACCTAGTACCTCCACAGCTCAAGTTGGATTGATCTCTCCATCTTGGATTGTAAGTGTCGGAATAAGGATCATATTGATGTTGTCCTGAGTATGACCCCACAACATTGACTTGTTGAACAATTTCTTCCTCTTGTAATTTTGGACAAGCATCTATAATATGTCCTGACATTAAACAAATTACACACACCTTTGCTACTTGAATATTCCCTGTAGCCATCTAACAAACCATAGTAGTTAAATCAGAAATTTGACGTTCAATATTACAAGTGCGTACCTCATTCACCCTTTAAGTTGTGTGATCCATCCTAGTTCTATACTGTTATGAGGTAGCTGCCATGTTTACAATTAAGTTCCTTGCAGCCTCAGGTGTCTTATCAACTAGTGCTCTTCAACTTGCTGCATCAATCATGCTCCTATCTATTGGCAATAGTCCTTCATAGAAGTATTGAATCAAGTGTTGATCATCAATTTGGTGAGGTGGATAACTGGAACATAACTTCTTAAATCTTTCCTAGTACTCATAGAGAGTCTCTCTATTGAACTGCCTAATTTCACATATTGTTAGGTTTGTATATAATGCGAGCATGCAATCAAATTACACAAATATAGCAGAAGCGCGATAAAATCAGATTTAAAATTTTAATACAAACCATAACCAGAATCGATCTTTATGCGCAATTATTAATTAAACAAAAGAGATAGAGAATAAAAATTATATCATTGTCGAATTATAGCTTCCTCAGGTACAAGTTCAACTCCAATTCTTTCGCGTTCTCTTTGAATTTCACCGATTAAATTCCTTCCTTTGATCAACGCTAGCCACCCAAGTGTTTGGCCTCTAGAGGTGATCCACCAAGGAATAATACTTATTCAAGAAGATGGGTGTTTGGCAAAATCCTAGTTTCTATCTCTATAGAAATTTTAAGTACTCTCCCAACAATTGGAAAAATCACATCATCCATCTATTATAAGACTTCTCTTATTTATAGATCTAGGTAACCCTCCTAAACTATTTAGGAATAGGGTTTTGTTTTTAATTAAGCTCCTTTAATGAATTAAACTCCTAATCCAATTAGAAATTATGAGAGTACTTATATTAATTAATTCCTAAACCATTTAGGAATTAAATAATAATAATAGTAATAATATTAATAAGACTCCTCTTATTAATTTATATTTAATATTTTCAAAATATTAAATAATAAATATTAAGCTATTTAATTTATTCTATCACCATAGCATAAATTAAATATACTTAACATATTATTAAGATTATGTTATTTACTTCTTAAATAAATATTTTTCTTTTGCGGTGTGACCCTTTAGGTTCTCCATGTTAAACCGGTTGTGAATAAATCAATTAGAACAAATCTAATCTTATTTAAATAAATAAATTAAACATTTAATTTATTTAAATAAATAATATTTATTCTACAATAAGGGTAAACCCCCTTAGCGATCAATGACTTTCCAGATAATATAGATTTCAACATTAATCATAAAAGAACCTTTCAGTGAATAGTTACCGTACAATTCAATCCTTCTACCATACAATGTCCAAATCAAATATAAGACATGGAATTACTGTCAAGTCTTATTATATTTGATTATATGTATTTTAATTCTCAAATGCACAACTCTGATTAATACAAATTAGAAACATCTTTCTAATTTCATTCTGCTTTGGCCAAAGACTTATGAGTTGTCATTTATCGAATCACATAGGACATTCACTCATTTTACTAGAAGTGGTAGATTCTTTGTCAACCATTCACCTATCTCTATATACAACTTATTATACCCAATCATACCCCTTGATATACCCTAAAGGTCTTAAGGAATATGTTAAAGTATAACTCATCATACACAAGATACTATGATGATCTCAAGTCTAAGGATCACTTGTACTACTATCACTTAAGGAATTCCTATTGACAGGCAAGTAAAACTCCATTAGGTATTCCTTTAGCGAGCCACGTTCAGTAAACTTATTCTCCAATAAGCACCTACATACTTGCTTTAGTGTCTCTACATAAATGATTATGAGATCAATCATCCTCTTCCTAAGAGCAAGCAAAGTATGTACTAATTTATCTGGATTCACTAATCTCTTTTTTAGTAATCCAACGATTAGGAACGATTTTAGTTTGTGAGCTATCTTGAATTTAGATCTCATTAGCATGATCATCATCATGATTCTAAAAACATTGCTCAAAACTATGGGTTTATCACATTTAATATAACAACACCATGTAGATAAAGTAAAATGCCTTTAATAAACGAATAAGATTACAAAGTATATGCTACATCATATCAAATATGATTGGCTAATGTGCGTACTACTTTCACATATCTCATTCCTTATGTTTGTCACTCTTGAAGCAGGAAAGTACTTCTCCAAAATAAACCTTTGCATCTAATTCCACGATTGTTTTGATCTCGAAGGAAGATAATACAACCAGTCCTTTGCCAAATCTGCTAATGAGAATAGAAAAACTTTATGTTTTATCTGTTCTTCTGTTACTCCTTGTAGTTTCATGGTGGAACACACCACATGAAACTCCTTTGGATGCTTGTATGGATTTTCACATGTAAGACCACAAAAAGTATGCAAAAGGTGGATTAGTGTGACGCCCCCAAATTTTTTACACTTCCTGTAGCAGATTTGGTGCTCACGTTAAACTAATCAACTATAAATATTCCATAATATTTAACTTCTATACATTCAAGGTTCACAGTATACCATGTGACGCCCCCAAATTTGGGTACTAGCACCTCGAATTCAATGCTCACGATCCAATACAAACGTCCACCTATAAACAACATATAATAACTAATGCAAAAAATAATAAACATATGTTGTTCATTACAAAAGGTTAACTATATTCCAAGGTCTACAACCTTAAACAGAATACAATACAAGACCCAGAAATAGCTTTTAGAGTTCAAGTTACAATATTGATAATTAAACAAAACAACAAGAGAGATAAATCAGCTAACGGAAGTCTAAGACTTCATATTTCCTTTACCCTTGTCTTTGTTTGAGCTTTCGGGCTTAAATGCAATAAGGTCATGATATAGCAAGGATGACCAACTAGTTTGCTCGGCAAGTTTGAAAATGAATAGGGATAACATATCATGAAAGAACAAGGAATACCTATATGAATACTGAACAAGATAATCAATGATGAATAAAACGTGAGTAGTCAAATAGTGTGACGCCCCCAAATTCGGGTCTCAAATGCCCGGATTCAGTCATCACGATCCAATACAAACATCCACCTCCAAACAACATACAATGACTAAATGCGGAATATAATAAACATATGTTGTTCATTCAAAAGGTGTTACTAGTCCTAAGATTCGATAACCTTAATACATAAAGCAAAACATACCCTAAATATTAATCAGGGTTCAAATTACATTGATAGTAAATTAAACTAAGCATAAAACAAAGTCAGCTACTTGAAGTCTATTACTTCATCTTTTTTTTACCCTTGCCCTTCCCTGAAGTCTCGGGTTTAACTGCAATAAAAGTCATGATATAGCAAGGATGAGCTAATAGCTTGCTCAGCAAGTTTAAATGTAACAATAACGGATATATCATGATGAACGAAATATAAAAAAATAATTCAACAATATGAATATCGAAAGCAAGAATAATAATTGCTTTTAGAATGAATGATAGTCAAGTAGACTTTGAATAATAAACTTCCAATGGAATCAATGGCTGATTAACCATTTGGTTACTGGCTACCGAATATGTACTTGAAGGGATCAGCCTCGCGTACGCTATGTATATGCATAACATTCAACTCTGTTGTTTGTATCTTATATTAGATACGTGGGCTACTCCCCTAAAATAAAAGGGTGTTCACTTTAGTCTACGAATCCATACCATCAATTGGCCTAGATAGCCTTTATATAAAAATTTCATGCAATTGTCTAACCGAACAAGGGTTCAGACTCAATCTTAAACAGTTTATGAATTATAGAATTTTAAATAATGTACAAGTCCAAGACTGTACGAATTCAAGTGCACCAAGTGCGAGTATCAATAAAATCGATGTGGAATAATTGTAAAGTAATTAAACCACTTAAAGCATACTTGGAAATAAGGTACAAGCTTAAATAAATAACTTGCAATACAATAATATCCTGCTCGAATATAATTTGAATAGGGTTAAGGAACTTGCTCAATAAAATATGAGTAAGGAAAGGAAACTTGCCTGATTGTCGACTTACAGCTATCTAGCTTTATACGACTCTCTTCAATTGACCTAACATTAATAATGTTGGTCTATCAATTAGTACTGCGTATAATTGTATATTGATACGCTTATTTATGCTATTTATTTAGCAAATAAGTCAATCACATAACACACATAATTTAATAAACTATCATTAATCATATAAGACACTTAATTGATCTTTAGATTGATGATTTAATTAATTAACAATATTTTTCTTAAGCGATAAACACTTATTAAACCCTTAAACAATTAATTATAATTGTTTAATTAATTAACATTACTTTTTCTTAAGTAATATTCATTTACTAAACCTTTAAACAATTTATTATAATTGTTTAATTAATGTGGTATTTAAACTCTCTTTATTTTATTAATTCTATCTTCATTTAATTACAATTTAATATTAGTTAAATAGTAATTAATTAATTACCTTTAGTTATTATTTAATAATAAATAATAACTAATTATATTTACTTATTATTTGAATAATCAAATTATTAATCTTATTTGTCTTTAATTATTAGTTAATAACCTTATTTATTATTTATAATAATAACTAATTAATTTATTAGTGTATTATTATTTAATATTAGTTAAATAATAATAATAATTAATTTAATTGTATTTGTATTTAATTACTATTTAATATTAATTAAATAATAATTAAATAATTATTATCCCTTATTTATTATTTAATCTAAATTAAATAATAAATAATTAATTTATTAACTTTATTTATCCTTAAGTATTTAATTACTAATTCATTATTAACCTTATTTATTATTTAATATTAAATAATAAATAATTTATTTATTAACTTTTATGTTAATTAAATAACATTTAAATGAGTAACTATCATTATTCATTATTTAATCTTATTTAAATAATAAATAATTAGTTTATTAACTTAAACACTCTTTAATCATTATTCGATATTAATTAAAATAATAATAGATTAATTATTTAACCCTATTTGTTATTTAATCTTAATTAAATAATAAATAGTTATTATATTATCACTAATTCTATTTAATTATTACTTAATATTGATTAAATAATAATTAAATAGTTAATTACACTTAACCAATATTTAATTAGTTTAATAATCAATTAGTAGTATTAACCTTTATCATTTAATAATTTTTAAATGACTTAAATAGGTTTTAATCACTAATTAAACTAAACATCACTTAAGTACACTGAAAAATTATCAAATAAATATGATAATATTCTACATGATTTTAGAAAAATTTGGGTCCAAACGGGGTCGTCGGAACTGGCCGAAATAGTGCCGAACTGGTTGCCGGAAAATTGCGCCGATTCGATAAATAGTGAACCGGCAGGGTTTTTAGTATTTTCGGATTTTTTTCCAGATTTGGGGTCCTTGGCCAAAACTTGAATAACTTGAGATCTACAACTCCGATTGAGGTCTAGTCAGTCTCGTTGGACTCGTATCTTTCCGAACTACAAGATTCCATCATCAAAATACAAATTTGGACAAGGTTTGTACATTGAAATCAGCCCAAAATTGGACTATTCATACATGTTTTCCGAAAATGGGGTGTTTTGGTCAAAAATCTATAACTCACTCGTTTCAACTTCTTTTTAAATGATTCGAACTAGGTTTTCTTCTGAACTTACCCATATATTACCAAAAAATTTAAAGTCCCAAAAATAATTTATAGATTTCAAAATCTGCAATTTCTTCAAATAAGTCACACTCTAACCGTCGGTAAAAATCATTTCAAGATTTTTGCTAGATTTTTCTACATAAACCCATACCATTACATATTTAAACTATATGATATCCTAAATAAACATATATAGCAAGATTCTAGGTATTTAGAATTTGAACTTAACATTTCTACCATGAAAATCAAGAGAAAAGCAAAATTAGAGTTTTCTAGGGATTTTCTTACCTTTTGCTTTTGATGGCTACTTTCCTCTTCTTCCCAAAGTATGTTGTGTAGGAGGACATGAACTAGATAGAACTCCTTCACTAACTTGGTGACTCAAAATATTTTTGCTCTCAAATGCTCTCAACTCTCTTAGGAGATGAAGAAAATAAAATGCAAGTGTTCTCTCTCTCAAATGACTAACCAAGGGAGGAATACTTACAATAATATTACATATAGGAAATGTAAGTATAAATTTGACCATTATTAAGCTAGTGTGTAGACTTTATATAGGCTACACCACTAAGTCTAGCACACAACCTCCAACACAAGCTAGTTAATTAAATAAAATAAATTTTGAAAAGCAACTTGCTCTCACTCTTTCTCTCATTACGAAAAATGCTAGGAGTTTTGTCCCAAAAATGTTGTCTCCAACATGCTACAATTAATCATTTAATGTTACACCTTTAAATTACCAAGTGGGCTAGGTTTTGGGCTATGCATTAAATACACATTGGGCTTTAAAATTAAATGATTGGGCTAATGAAACCAAATCTATTTAATGTAATATTGGATCATTTAATTTAACCCAATGATTAATTAATTAATTTATCACACTATTAACTACTTCATTCATGGTCTAATAAATGATTGGTCTTAGTCCATTAATTAAATAAGTTAGTCAATTAGTAATTGATTACTAATTGGACTATTAAATTTTATTATTCAATTTGACAATATTCTCATTAATTAATACTTTTATTAATTAATTTACTCAATTTAACTTACTAACTATATTCAATTTAATTGACTATTTAATTAATAAATACTTTATCAATTTATTGATATTAAACCTTAGGGCTTGATCATTAATTTAACTATACTATTAGTGACTCCCTTTAATTAATTTAATTCAATTAATCACCTAGTCACGTAATCTACGAATGCGCACAAAGGTTTAAATAAGCACACAAACTAACTCACTAGAAATTAAATTATATATTTAATTAATAATGAGGCTAAAAAATTCACGGGCATTACATCCTCCCCCTTATAAAAATTTCGTCCTTGGAATTGCAAACATAAGGTTACTCGAATAAAAATGTATAATTTGCTTTCATCTTCTCTTCGAGTTCCCACGTAGTTTCTTCGACTGCGTGATTCCTCCAGAGAACCTTGACGGAATGAATGATCTTATTCCTCAGCTTCTGTTCCTTCCTATCAAGTATCTGGACAGGAACTTCCTCGTACGTTAAATCCTTCTCGACTTGGATTGGTTCATAGGAGATAACGTGCTTGTAGTCTGGTTTATATGGTCGCAACACTGACACAAGAAACACGTTATGAATGTGCTCAAGTTCAGGAGGTAACGCTACCTTGTACGCCACTTTGCCGATTCGCCTCAAAATCTCGAACGGTCCTATGAACCTAGGGCTCAATTTGCCCTTCTTCCCAAAATGGATCTTCCCTTTCCAGGGAGATACCTTCAAAAATACAAAGCTACCAACTTCAAAGTCCCGCTTCTAACGATATAAGTCAGCATATTTCTTCTGGCGATCTTGAGCTGCTACCAGTCGAATTCTGATCATCCGCACTATATTTGTAGTCTGCTGCACCATTTCAGGTCCCAGCAGTCTTCGCTCTCCAACCTCGTCCCAACACATCGGGGTTCGACATTTCCTTCCATATAGCGCTTCTTACGGTTGCATGCCGATACTTGCGTGATAGCTATTATTGTAAGCGAACTCCACCAGTGGCAAATGGTTATCCCAGCTGCCCTTTACATCCATCATGACCGCCCGAAGCATATCTTCTAAGGTCTGAATCGTTCGCTCACTCTGGCTGTCAATTTGAGGATGATACGATGTACTCAACCTCAACTGTGTTCCCATTCTTGCCTGCAGACTTCTCCAAAAATTTGACATGAAGCGCGGATCCATGTCTGATATAATAGATATCGGTACTCCATGACGCGATACAATCTCCTTGATGTAAAGTTTTGCTAACTACTCCAGGTAGACCGTATCTTGATTGGTAAAAAATGGGCAGACTTGGTTAGACGATCCACAATTACCCAGATGGCGTCTAAACTCTTATGAGTCCGTGGCAGACCCACCACAAAGTCCATTGTGATGTGCTCCCACTTCCACTCCGGAATCTCTAATGGCTGAAGCAGTCCGCTCGGTCGCAGGTGCTCTACTTTATAATCCGCTGGAATGTCAGACATCGGCTAACGCACTCTGCCACCTCTCGTTTCATATTCGGCCACCAAAAATACTGCCACAAATCCTGATACATTTTCGTGCTCCCGGGATGTACTTAGTACTTCGTGCTATGAGCTTCCTGAAGGATTTCTTCCCTCAATTCCGGATCTAACGGTACCCAGACTCTCCCTTCAAACCTTAGCAACCCTGTGCTATCAATCTTATACTTAAGCTCCTCGCCTTCGGCAATTCGCTTCTTTATTGAATCACAATCCTCATCCTTTTCTTGAACCTCCTTAATCTGATCCAATAGGGTCGGGCTCGCTGTCACTGTAAATAATTTCCCGTCCGTCTCCATCAGATACTTAATCTCCAATTCCAGACGTTCTAACTCCTTTATCAACTCTGCCTTAGTTGTAAGCCTCATCAATTTCTCCCTGCCTTTCCTACTCAGGGCATCTGCCACTACATTTGCTTTTCCCGGATGGTACAGAATCTCACAGTCGTAATCCTTGATCAATTCTAACCATCGGCGCTGCCTCATATTCAGCTCCTTCTGAGTGAAGATATATTTCAGACTTTTGTGATCTGTATATATCTCGCACCTCTCTCCATATAAATAGTGCCTCCAAATCTTCAAGGTGAATACTACTGCTGCTAACTCTAGGTCATGAGTCGAGTATCCCTTCTCATAGTCCTTTAACTGACGTGAAGTGTACGCAATGACCTTGTCGTGCTGCATTAGTACACAACCAAGACCTTTGTGTGACGCATCACTGTACACTACAAAACCTCTAGTGTCGTCCGGTAAAGCCAACACCGGTGCTTGGCTAAGTCTCTTCTTCAGCTTCATGAAACTTTCCTCGCACTTCTCCGTCGAAACGAACTTTACCGTCTTTCTGGTTAGATTGGTCAATGGCAATGCTATCTTCGAAAAATCCTAGATGAATCTCCGATAGTATCCCGTTAACCCTAGGAAACTACTGATCTCTGTTGGCGTCTTTGGCTGCTCCCAGTTGATAACGGCTTCCACCTTTGTTGGGTCTACCGAAATGTCATTCCTGTCAATAATGTGTCCTAGAAACTGCACCCTCTACAACCAAAATACACACTTCGAAAACTTTGCATACAACTTCTCCCTTCTTAACGCCTCCAAAGCAATCCTTAGATGTTCAGCATATTCTTCCTTTGACACTGAATACACCAAGATGTCATCGATGAATACTACCACAAACTTGTCCAAGTACTGCTTGAACACTCTGTTCATCATATCCATAAATACTGCTGGTGCATTTGTCAGTCCAAATGACATTACCAGGAACTCGAAATGTCCATAACGAGTTCTGAATGTCGTCTTCAAGATATCCTCCTGTCTTACTCTTAGTTGATGATAGCCCGTTCTTAAATCAATCTTTGAAAAGTATTTCGCTCCCTTGAGTTGATCAAACAAATCGTCTATCCTGGGCAGCGGGTACCTATTCTTAATCGTAACTTTGTTCAACTCGCAGTAGTCGATACAAAGCCTCATCGAGCCATCCTTCTTCTTTACGAACAGAACTGGCGCTCCCCATGGTGACACGCTCGGTCTGATATAACCCTTGTCTGACAGTTCCTGCAATTGAACCATCAGCTCTTTCATCTCTACTGGTGCCATTCGGTAAGGCGCCTTGGATATCGGTGTCGTCTCGGGTACCAAGTCAATCATAAATTCTATCTCTCTATCTGGCGGCAGTCTCAAAATTTCATTTGGGAAGACATCAGCGAATTCCCTTACGACGGGTATCTGACCGATGACTGCTCCGTGAATCGATAACTAATCCATTCCAAGGATTACATCGAACTCCCCTAAACGAATCGGTATCAAATCCACGTTGAGCTTACATCCTCGCAATTCGGCACAACAGTTCCTATGAATGCATTCTACGGGGATAATTTCCTTATTTGCTACTTCTACATTCATAGGGTGTTCTAACTTTTCACGAGGTAAGTCTAACTGTTTAGCAAATTCTTCGAAAACAAAAGAATAGATAACACTCGAATCAAATAACACATATGCATTTATATCATTGATTGGGATGATACCTGACACCACATCCTTGGACTCCACCGCATCCTGAACGGTAATGTTGAACGTGCGTGCTATTGGTCTGTTGGCTTGACTGGCTGGCCCTCCGATGTTCAGCCTGTTGTTGTTATTACTGTTGTTGTTGTTGCCTCTGTTGCCACTCCCTACGTCGCCCTTCCTCTTCGGACAATCCTTGATTTGGTGGTTGGGTGCTCCACAAGAAAAACACCCTCCCTTCTGCTTATTTGGGCATTGAGGAGCCATGTGCCCCGGTTGTCCACAACGATAACAAACACTTTTCCCCTTCTTGCACTCCCCCGAGTGATTCTTCCCGCAACTACTGCACTTCCCACTTTTCTTAGCCTTTCCTCCGGATCTATAGCCTCCGGACGATTGACTTTCATTCCACTTACACTTATTGGGGTTGCTGCCTCCACTGCTCCCCGCTTTAGATCCTTCCTGACCTTTTTTTCTGTCCTGGTTGAATCATGCCACAGCTTCATTGCCTCCTTCTACGATGATAGCCCTTTCCAGCAGTTCAGAGAAGTCCTTAATCTTCAATACCGTGACTGCTTTCTGCACCCATGGCTTCAATCCCAATTCAAATCTTCTTACCTTCATGGCCTCTATGTCCACCTGAGGTGGAGCAAATCGGGCCAACTCATTAAATTTTATCGCATTCTCTACGATAGTCATACCTCCCTGTTTCAGTTCTAAAAACTTAACTTCCATATCCTGCTGCGTATTCTCCGAGAAGTAATTCTCGAAGAATAGCTCTTTAAATTTGTCCCATGGAATGACTCCCTCACCTGCTCGTCCCTTATTGGCTTTCCACCAATAGTTAGCTTCGCCCTTCATCATGAAGCTGGCGATTCCAGTTTTCTGCTCCTCGGCCACTCGTGCGACCTCGAAGACCTTCTCCATTTCTTCGACCCAAGTCTGTGCTTCTATTGGATCGAGAGTTCCCTTAATCTCGGGTGGCCCAACCAGTTTGAAATCCTTAAAGTTAGCCAAGTGATGCGCTAGCTAGGGCGCTGGTTGTTCCCCTACTGGGACCACAGGTGGTGGTCTTGCTTGCATGGCTTCCGGCAGCATCTCCACGAACACTCTCATTGGATCGGGTTGATCCCCAACCTCACTTTCTGACTCTGCGACTCGCTGATTGCGGAGTCTACCTTTGGGCGGCATTATGATCTGATAAAAAGCAAGTCTTAGACTTTTACTTATTATGCCTTACGCACTATGTCGGTTAAGTCAACGTTTAACAGTAAAAGCATTTATCAAACACATTCGATTTAAAGGAAACAACTGCATTTATATTCACATACCAATGTTTTAATACAGACTGACTCAACATTTGGCATACTACCATAAACGCTCAATGGCATAAACTGCCTACTGATAACTATCCTCTATTAACCAAAAGGTGAGGATTCACTACTAATTTCCCCTTTAATAAAACAAAAGTTGGGGTTGATTACCATTTTATGCATAAATCAAGGCATAAGGGTTTACAACATAAAACTATCCCTATTAAAACAAAAGTGGGACTCACTACAACAACCAGGTACACCCAAGGGTACTGAACCAACAAGTCAATGCTTGCTACGGTGAACTACCCGGCGGAATGCCTGTCGAGCTATCCGATCAACCACTCGGCGTCTGATCATGCGCCGATTACTGCCCTCCTCCCGAGGGTATCTTCTGACCCAGTCCTGCAGTCTGGCGAATGTCGTGTACATGGCATACTCTAACGTATCGATCCTGGCGGATCCATCTCGAACCTCTCCCTCCAGCACATCCACCCTTGTGGCTGTGTGAACCCAGAATTCCTGTACTGGAATCCTATCCGCCTGCTCCAAGTCTCGCTCAGCCCTGACGGCCCGTGGAACTGACTGCCGCTCCACCTCCTTAGCATTCGACTGCTCTAATGCTTGCCTCAGCTGACTATTTTGCAACATCAGTTGCTGCACTGTGGGGCTCAACTGGGGTGTAGCACCCTCTAACTGTTGAATCTGAGCTTTCAGCTCAACTACCTCGAACTGTAACAAGTACGCCTCTGCCTTATACTGATCTTCCATCTCCTGATAGACAGAATTCTCCTCTTCTAAGTGTGCAATACGAGCATTCTGTTACTCGATAATCTGCTCCTGCTCAATTATGCGATCAGCATAATCTCCGAGCAAGCCATCCTGGAATGTGTGGAACACAGGAGATCCTTCTTCGGGTACCTCGTCAGTAGCTCCACCTATCTCTATCTCAGCCGGGTCCTCCTCGGACTCAACATCCCTGCCCTGACTGCCGGATCTCAGTACTTCGCCCATGACAGGTTCTACCAAATCCATTAAGTAGTCCTCCTCTGGCTCGGACTTGCTCAATGGTACTACCGGGGCAACCGGTGCATAACCCATCAACTGCTCCGTGGCAACAGGTATGTCAGTAAATACCTCCTCCTCCCGAACTCCACTGCTCTCACCTCTGACAGCCATCCTACAAACACACAAAACTAACATAAAAATACCAAAATTGATAAATCTCCCCGATTTACCTCCTAGCACACTCAATACGAGTTTAATACTAAGGTTATAACCTAGATTTCACAATCCTAACGTTTATAACCTACAACTTTGATACCAACCTGTGACGCCCCCCAAATTCGGGTCTCAAATGCCCGAATTCGGTCATCACGATCCAATACAAACATCCACCTCCAAATAACACACAATGACTAAATGAGGAATATAATAAACATATGTTGTTCATTCGAAAGGTATTACTAGTCCCAAGATTTGATAACCTTAATACATAAAGCAAAACATACCCTAAATATTAATCAGCGTTCAAATTACATTGATAATAAATTAAACTAAGCATAAAATAAAGTCAGCTACTAGAAGTCTATTACTTCATCTTTTCTTTACCCTTGCCCTTCCCTAAAGTCTCGGGTTTAATTGTAATAAAAGTCATGATATAGCAAGGATGAGCAACTAGCTTGCTCAGAAAGTTTAAATGTAACAATAACGGATATATCATGATGAACGGAATATAAAAAAAGAATTCAACAATATGAATATCGGAAGCAAGAATAATAATTTCTTTTAGAATGAATGATAGTCAATGTGACGCCCCCAAATTCGGGTCTCCAAATACCCGGATCTGGTCATCACGATCCAATACAAACATTCACCTCTAACAACATATGATATCTGAAAGTGCGGAATATAATAAACATACGTTGTTCATTACAAGGTGTTACTAGTCCCAGAATACGATTAACCTTAAACATTTACACAATACATACCCTAAATAGCTATCAGGGTTAAATTACATTAACCGTAATTAATTAACACATAAATCTAAAGTCTGCTACGAGAAGTCTATCACTTCATCTTGTCTTTTCCTTTATTCTTCCCTGACGTCTCGGGTTTAGCTGCAATGAAGTCATGATATAGCAAGAATGAGCAACGAGTTTGCCCAGCAAGTCTAATGTGCAACAATAAAGATATATCATGATGAAGGAATATTAAAAGGATTTCAACAATAGAATAATCAGAAGCAAGAACATTAAATGCTTTTAGAACAATTGATAGTCAAATAGACTTTGAACGATAACTTCTAGAGGAGTCAATAGCTGGTTGACCCTCTGGTTACTGGCTACAGAATAACGTACTTGAGGGGATCAGCCTCGCGTACCCTATGTATATGCATAACATTTAATTCTGCTATTTGTACCTTATATACGGTACGTGGGGTACTCCCCTATAAATAAAGGGGGTGTTCATACAGTCTAAGAATCCTTACCATTGATTGGTTCGGATAGCTTTTATAACTTTTCACAAAATTGTCTGACCGAACAAGGGTTCAGACTTAACCATGAATGGTTCATAAAACTTCTGAATTTAATTCAATATTCGAATTCAAATGCATGAGTGCGAATGCCAATAAATACACAGATGTGGAATAATTTTAAAAGTAATTAGACCACTTAAAGCATACTTGGAGATAAGATTCAAGCTTAAAAAAAGACTTGCAACAATATATACCTTTTTGCATGAATTGAAAATAATGCATAAGGTTTAGAACTTGCTCAATGTAAAGATTGAGTAAGTAGAACTTGCAATAATGTAAGAAGTTTAGGGTTAGGAACTTGCAATAATGTAAGAAGTTTAGGGTTAGGAACTTGCCTGTTTGCTCAGCTACAAATTAAATCTTAGCTTTAATTAATTGATCTCGAGTGACCTATCATTGGATAAAGTCGGCTTATCAATTATTATAACATGATTGTATCTTGGCACGCTTACTATACCATTTACTTAGCAAATAAATAATTCATCATCTATATTTAATTATTATTTAACATTAGTTAAACAGGAATTTATTAATGACCCTAACTATTACTTAAACAGACAATAATTAATCATGGTCACTTATCATTGAATACTCAAATTATTACCTTTAATTGTATCTAGGTATGGTTTAACAAACCTTATCTATTATTTATAAAATAAATTTGTTTTGGTTTAAAGATGACAGAAAACCATTGATCAATTATTTAGTGGATCCACTCTTAATCACCATTTACCTTAGGGGTGATTTAGTAATTATTAATCTTGTTCCTTATTCTACAGTGATTTAATACTTAATGTATTAATTCTACACACACTTAATATATTTAATTAATCCTTAAGTGTTTATAATTATTATTTATTAAGGACCAAGAATAAATGGCTAACTTAATAATTTCCCTTATACTTAATCATTATTTCATTAATGATTAAGTAATTATTATCCCTATTGATTAATAACTTTATTCATACTTAATTATTATTATTATTAAATAATAATTAAATATTTATTATCTTTATTTATTATTAATTAATGAATAATAAATAATTATTTTATTAACTTTAATTATTTACTTAGTCAAATAATAATTAAATATTTATTATCTTTATTTATTATTTATTGGAAAAATAATAAATAATTATTTCATTAACTCTATTCATATTTAATTATTATTTAATAATAATTAAATATTTATTACTTATTGAAAATAATTGAACACTTTATTAATCTTATTTATTAACGTAATACCAATTAATTTGCATTATTGACTTAAATTAATTACCCATTTAAGTAAGCCAATACTTGCACAGTTGATTAACAATGTGACAACCATTTGACTCCATAAACAAATGAATTTCAAAACCAATTTGGGAAGGAACTAAATTATTGCCTAATACTCTTGAACATCACAGTTTCCTACAATATCATTTCAATTGCCCAGTATACAGTACAATGAGATTCAGCAATTCTTACATGAGCAAAACAGGTTATCAATCTATATCATGAAGAAATCTAACAATTGGGTCCTCATTGGCATTACATCAAGCACCTTGTGGTCATACTAAGGTTGACGCTAGCCTAAATCCTGCCTAAAATTCCACTGGCCGAGCCCTGAGGTTCACCTAAACACCAAGATTCCCATCCAAAGAACAATTTAATATAGTCCAACAAAACAACCCAATACAGATTTTCCCAAAATTAAAACCAAGCAGTAAATAAAAGTAGTTCAATACCATACCCACAGTTGACAGTACCAATTCGAGTAGGAGGGAAAATTTATACAAGGCCAACAAAGAGCTATCACAGTGGTACAAATCAACACAACACAATACCACGGTATGATTAAATCCCAAAACGATGTATATTACACCCATCACAGTATATGATACAACCAATACATTATTATAAACCAACACAGTTGGCAACATAATATAGTTCAATCACAACCAGCTACAGAGGAAGGAAAATTTTCAAAAATCCAAATTAGAACTTATCACAGTACTTCAAATAACCCAGTGTTGTACCTTGGGTTCGACCGGCTAGCTGTTCTTCTTCTTCTCCCACAATACACCACCCAGTCGGTCATTCACTAATTAATTTTCCCCTCCTTGCAGCAACTTCTAATGAGTATATATATATATTTATATGTTTTCTCCCTAATTGGATTTACAAACAGGAATTCGGCAGCTATGGGGTTTGGGGAATTCTAATTTATAGGGGAAATTTTACCCAAATTGGCTGGGTATTACCTCGAAGGGTTACTCAGAGACCATCGGTCGGAAGGGAGATGGCTGTCAATACCCTTCCATGCCAACTGTGATCTGCCGGCAGAACCTTTGAGCCACGCGTTTCTTGCCGGATTTTCTGGGACCTCTGGTCCGTGCGACGTCCGCTCGGTCGTCAATACCGATTCCTCGTTTGGCCGCCGGTAGGTGAGCTTTTCCTTCGGTCCAAGCGATCGGTCAGCCATCACACCATCCGCTCGCTTCGAGCTGTCGCCGGCGCATGCCTGGCGACGCCTTCTCCCGTCACTCACTCTCTCCTGGTTGATTGGTAGTCTATGGCTGGTAGGGTTCAGGGCTTCGGATTGCTAGAGACTATCTTGGTTACCGCTGATAGGAGGGTTGGCTTGATTTGGTCTGAGGATTGGATTCCGTTTGGGCAAGAGTTTGAGATTTGGTTCCTTTCCCAAATCAATTGCTGCTTGAACTCTCCCCCAAATGAATGTTCCGGTTGCCCAAATTAAAGGGGGTGGTTCTCACCCGTTTGCAATGGTTCGACCCGGTGATCTTGGTCCAACCCGCTGGAATCCAAATTGGGCTTAACCCAATAGTTGGGCCAGCTGAAATTAGTTAAGAGGCGGCCCAAATTTAAAAAGAAATGGAATTTGGGCTTAAATCAAAATAAATAAGAGCAATGGGCTAATCTAAATGAGGAAAATCGGCCCAGTTAAATCAACCATCTCGTATTTCTGATATTTTAAATTAATGGCTAAACAAATTAATTATTTATTTAAAATATTTAATATAACTATAATTCTTCATTCGAATTAATTAATCTGATAATAATAAAATTATCTATTTAATTATCCAAATTTCTTTGCAAATAAATTCTTTGGGTTAACTCATTAATTTAAATCGCACTAATAATGAGCCCCTTTAATGCAAGAAGTTTATTGGACCTATAATTATATAATTAAATAAACATTCTTACATGGGTCCAATTAAAATTATATAAAATGAATTTATTTATAAAAATAAATTTGATATAGTGTTTAAAATTTTCCGGACATTACATCCTCTCCCCCTTATAAAAATTCCGTCCTCGGAATTTAAATCTAAGGTTACTCGAATAACTGAGGGTAATTTGCTCTCATCTTTTCTTCGAGCTCCCACGTGGCCTCTTCCACCGCGTGATTTCTCCAGAGAACTTTCACCGAGTGAATGATTTTATTCCTCAGCTTCTGCTCTTTTCTATCCAGTATTTGAACAGGAATCTCCTCGTACGATAGGTCTTTTTCGACTTGAATTGGTTCATAGGAAATAACATGTTTGTAATCTGGCTTATACGGACGCAACACTGATACATGAAACACGTTGTGAATGTGCTCAAGTTCAGGAGGTAATGCTATCTCGTACGCCACCTCGCCGATTCGTCTCAAAATTTCGAACGGTCCTATGAACCTAGGGCTCAATTTACCCTTTTTTCCCAAAACGGATCTTTCCTTTCCAGGGAGATACCTTCAGAAACACAAAACTTCCAACTTCAAAGTCTCGTTTCTGGCGATGTAAGTCGGCGTACTTCTTTTGGCGATCCTGGGCTGCTACTAACCGTTGTCTTATTACTTTAACGATTTCCACGGTTTGCTGTACCAATTCCGGTCCCAACAATCTTCGTTCACCAACTTCGTCCCAACACAACGGCGTTCGACACTTCCTCCCATACAACGCTTCGTACGGTGGCATACCAATGCTAGCGTGGTAACTATTGTTGTAAGCGAACTCTACCAGTGGCAAATGATCGTCCCAGCTACCACTTAAATCCATCACAACTGCCCGGAGCATATCCTCCAGAGTCTGAATTGTTCGCTCACTCTGACCATCAGTCTGAGGATGATATGCCGTACTCATTCTTAACTGTGTTCCCAGTCTCTCCTGCAGACTTCTCCAAAAATTTGACGTGAAGCGCGGATCCCTGTCAGACACAATAGATACCGGCACTCCATGTCGTGACACTATCTCTTTCACGTAAAGCTTCGCCAACTGCTCCAATTTGTACCTGATCTTGATCGGCAGAAAGTGGGCAGACTTGGTCAATCGATCTACGATCACCCAGATGGCGTCTAGGCCCTTCTGTGTTGTCGGAAGTCCTACCACAAAATCCATAGTAATGTGCTCCCACTTCCACTCAGGAATCTCTAAGGGTTGCAACAATCCGCTCGGCCGTTGGTGCTCTGCCTTGATCCTCTGACAAGTTAAACACCGGCTGACGAATTCTGCAACTTCCCCCTTCAAATGCGGCCACCAATAATGCTGACGAAGATCTTGATACATCTTAGTACTACCCGGATGTACCGAAAATCTCGTATTATGGGCCTCCTGCAAAATTTCTTCCCTTAGATCCGGTACATAGGGTATCCAGATCCTTCCCTCGAATCTCAGCAATCCTGCACTGTCAACCTTATACTTCGAGGCTTTTCCCTCTGATAACTGTTTCTTAATGCCAATACATTCCTCGTCAAATTCCTGAGCCTCCTGTATCTTATCCAGTAGAGTTGGACCCACCGTTACGGCGAACACCTTTTCGTCCACCTCCATTGGATACGTAACTTCCAGCTCCAGACGTTCAAAGTCTCGTATCAATTCCTCCTGGACTGTCAGCTGCATCAATTTCACCTTGCCTTTCCTACTTAAGGCATCGGCCACTACATTTGCTTTGCCCGGATGGTACAGAATTTCACAGTCGTAGTCCTTGATCAATTCTAACCATCGGCGTTGCCTCATGTTCAGCTCCTTTTGAGTGAAGATATATTTCAGACTTTTGTGATCTGTATATATCTCACACTTCTCCCCGTATAGGTAGTGCCTCCAAATCTTCAAGGCGAAAACTACCGCTGCTAACTCCAAGTCATGAGTTGGATAACCCTTCTCATAATCCTTCAGCTGACGTGATGCGTACGCCACGACCTTGCCGTGTTGCATCAGTACACAGCCAAGACCCTTGTGCGATGCATCGCTATACACTACGAAACCCCCAGTGTTGTCTGGTAAGGTCAACACTGGTGCTTGGCTGAGTCTCTTCTTCAACTCCATGAAACTCTCCTCACACTTCTCCGACCAAACAAACTTGACTGTTTTCCTGGTGAGATTGGTCAACGACGATGCTATCTTTGAAAAATCCTGGATGAATCTCCGATAGTATCCCGCTAATCCCAAGAAACTCCGGATCTCTGTCGGCGTCTTCGGCTGTTCCCAGTTGATAACCGCCTCTACTTTTGCTGGGTCCACCGAAACACCATTTTTGTCTATGACATGACCCAGAAACTGTACCCTCTGCAACCAAAACTCACACTTCGAAAATTTCGCGTACAATTTCTCCCTCCTGAGAGCTTCTAATACAACTCTTAAGTGTGCAGCATGCTCCTCCTCTGTTCCTGAATACACCAGGATGTCATCGATGAATACGACTACGAACTTGTCCAAGTACTGCTTGAACACTCTGTTCATCATATCCATGAATGCTGCTGGCGCATTCGTCAATCCAAATGACATTACCAAGAACTCGAAGTGCCCATAACGAGTCCTGAATGCAGTCTTCGGGATATCTTCCTGCCTCACCTTCAGCTGATGGTAGCCTGTTCTCAAGTCGATCTTTGAAAAGTACTTCGCTCCTTTAAGTTGATCAAACAGGTCGTCGATTCTAGGAAGCGGATACCTATTCTTAATCGTAACTTTGTTCAACTCCCGATAGTCGATACAAAGCCTCATTGAACCGTCTTTCTTCTTTACAAACAGAACTGGTGCTCCCCACGGGGACACGCTCGGTCTGATATAACCTTTATCTAACAGTTCCTGCAGTTGCACCATCAACTCCTTCATCTCTACAGGTGCCATTCGATACGGCGGCTTCGATATTGGTGCGGTTCCCGGTGCCAAATCGATAACGAACTCGGTTTCCCTATCCGGCGGCAGTCCCGGAAGTTCATCGGGAAAGACATCGGTGAAATCTCTCACAACTGGTATTTGACTCATCTCATCCCCGACCTGACGAGTATCGACCACATGGGCCAAATAACACTCGCATCCTTTCTTCAGTAATCTCCTTGTTTGCATCATAGTGAGACAACAAGATAGTTTTGGTGATTTGCTGCCATAAAACACCACCTTCGACTTATTAGGAGTCTTCAGGTGTACACACTTTTCCTTACAATCAATAACTGCTCCGTGGGTTGATAACCAATCCATTCCCAGGATTACATCAAACTCTCCCAGCCGAATGGGTATCAAATCCACGTTGAGCTTAAATCCTCGCAACTCAGCACAACAATTCCTATGAATGTATTCTACGGGGACAATTTCTTTGTTTGCTACTTCTACGTTCATAGGGTGTTCTAACTTTTCACAAGGTACATTTAACTGACTAGCAAATTCTTCGGAAACAAAAGAGCAAGTAGCACCCGAATCAAATAGCACATATGCATTTATATCATTGATTGGGATGATACCTGACACCACGTCCTTGGATTCCATGGCATCCTGCACCGTCATGTTGAACGTGCGGGCTGTTGGCCTGTTGGCTTGACTGGATGGTGGCCCGTAGTTCAATCGGTTGCTGTTTCCACTGTTGTTGTTGTTTCGGTTGCCACTCCCGGCGTCGCTTTTCTTCTTCGGACAATCCCTCATTTGGTGGTCGGGTGCTCCACATGAAAAACATCCCCCCTTTGGCTTATTCTGACATTGGGGAGCCATGTGCCCCGGTTGCCCACAACGGTAACACACACTCCTTCCCTTCAAACATTCCCCGGTGTGGTTCTTGCCGCAATTATTGCACCTGCCTGGTTTCTTTGCCTCCCCTCCAGACTGGTTTCCTCCGGGTTTATTGCTCCCGAAAGATTGGCTCTCACTCCATTTGCGTTTATTGGGGTTGCTGCCCCCGCTGCTCCCTGCCTTCGGGCCCTCATGTCCTTTCTTCTTCTCTTGGTTGTATTTGGCCAGGGCCTCACTGCCACCCTCTGCAATGATTGCCCTCTCCATTAATTCTGCGAATGTTCTGATTTTTAATACCGCCACAGAACGGTATAACCATGGCTTCAACCCCTGCTCAAACCTGCGAGCTTTCCTTTCCTCGGTGCTGACTTGGTGAGCTGCAAACCGTGCCAACTCATTAAACTTAGCTGCGTACTCAGCCACAGACATGTTCCCTTGTTTTAGTTCCAGGAACTTGATCTCCATCTCCTGCTTCATGCTCTCTGGAAAGTAATTTTCCAAGAACATTTCCTTAAAACGATCCCAAGCGACAGTGCCTTCTTCCACTCGGCCTCTGTTGGCCTTCCACCAATAGTTGGCTTCTCCTTTTAGCATGAAAGTGGCAAAACTTGTTTTCTGTTCCTCTGCCACCCTTGCTACTTCAAAGACCTTCTCTATCTCTTCTATCCAGGTCTGCGCCTCGATTGGGTTAAGAGTTCCCTTGAACTCAGGTGGTCCGACCAATTTGAAATTTTTAAAGTTTGCCAGATGATGCGTTGGCTCAGCTGCAGCTTGGGTTCTCTCAGGTGGTGGTCTGGATTGCATAGCCTCGGCCAGCATTTCCGCGAACATTCTCATTGGGTTGGTTTGGTCTCCAACCTCACTTTCTGACTCTTCGACTTGTCGGTTACGTGGCCTTCCCCTTGGCATGGTTTAGAATAAGGAAACTGATAACTTTTACCTATAGATTCACATTTTACAACATATGTTATTAAAATAGACAATTAAAGGTAAAATATTTATCAACACATTTGATTTAAGCGAAACATCTGCATTTATATTCATATACCACTGTTTTGTTACAATGACTAAACCTGTGGCATACTTCTATAAATGCGCCACTATCTGTCCTATCAACAAATCATCCCCTTAGACAAAAGTGGGGAATCCTAACCTTTCCTCCCTTAAGACCACAAAAGTTGGGGTTTAACTGCTACCCCAATCATAACAACAAACATAAAGTTTCACAAACAAACATGAATATGTCCCTATCATAAACAAAAGTGGGACTGACTGTACTAACAACTAAACAACCATCCTATCCCATCACTATACATCATGACGGATCCGAGCCTGCTGGCCAGAAGAGACTGCTCCGTCCCCGATCCTGCGGCGAACCGAGCGGCTGGACTCTCCTATCTCAGTCCGGGGTCTACGGTAGGCTGCATCCAAGGCATGCCCCAGGGTCTCTATCCTCACTGCCCTGGCCTCTAGCTGGTCCTCCAGCTGATCAACCCTCCTGGCCTCCCTGGCCCAGGCCTCCCTGACGCGCATCCTCGCAGCCACCTCCAGTCCGGCCTCAAACCTCATGGCCTCCTGTTTCGCCCTCAGGTGGGCGATCTGCAGATCCCTCTGCTCCAACCTCTCTCTCAACTCAGCATTTCGGGCCACTAACTGATGTAGCAGTGGTCCGACCTGCTGCGCTGAGGACTCGTAGCCCTGCAGCTGTGTCTTGGCCACCCCTAAGTCGTGCTCGAGCTGGTAGGCCAGGTCTCTATACTGGTCCTCCATATACTGATGGGTTTGGTTTTGCTCCTCCAAATGAGCAATCCGAGCCTCCAGCTCCTCATTTCTGTCCGTCAATCCCTCAATAATATCATCAGCAGTGGATCCCATGCCGTCAATATCAGCAGGTGGCTCCTCTCCCTCGGCCTCGGGATCCTCCTCATCAACATCAGGGTCCTCACTACCGGACCTCATCACCCTACCTACCACTGGCTTTGGTAGCTCTCTATGGTAGTCCTCCTCCGGCTCGGACTCCTCCTGTAACAATCTCGGGGCAATAGGAGCATAACCCACCAGCTGCTCCGAAACTACTGGTATATCTGTATATGTCTCCTCCTCCTCACGGGCTCCACTAGTCTCCCCTATATCAGCCATCCTACAAACACACAAAAACTCACATTAGTACAGCAATAAAATATATTCATTGAAGAAATGAAAGTATATTTCATTGGGTACTACTCGACTCGATGAATTCCCCAATTCATCAAAACCACATATAATAAATCTCCTCGATTTATCTCCTAACACTTAATACGAGTTTACTACGAAGGTTATAACCTAGGTTTCGCAATCCTAAAGTTTATAACCTACAGCTCTGATACCAACCTGTGACGCCCCCAAATTCGGGTCTCCAAATACCCGGATCTGGTCATCACGATCCAATACAAACATTCACCTCTAACAACATATGATATCTGAAAGTGCGGAATATAATAAACATACGTTGTTCATTACAAGGTGTTACTAGTCCCAGAATACGATTAACCTTAAACATTTACACAATACATACCCTAAATAGCTATCAGGGTTAAATTACATTAACCGTAATTAATTAACACATAAATCTAAAGTCTGCTACGAGAAGTCTATCACTTCATCTTGTCTTTTCCTTTATTCTTCCCTGACGTCTCGGGTTTAGCTGCAATGAAGTCATGATATAGCAAGAATGAGCAACGAGTTTGCCCAGCAAGTTTAATGTGCAACAATAAAGATATATCATGATGAAGGAATATTAAAAGGATTTCAACAATAGAATAATCAGAAGCAAGAACATTAAATGCTTTTAGAACAATTGATAGTCAAATAGACTTTGAACGATAACTTCCAGAGGAGTCAATAGCTGGTTGACCCTCTGGTTACTGGCTACAGAATAACGTACTTGAGGGGATCAGCCTCGCGTACCCTATGTATATGCATAACATTTAATTCTGCTATTTGTACCTTATATACGGTACGTGGGGTACTCCCCTATAAATAAAGGGGGTGTTCATACAGTCTAAGAATCCTTACCATTGATTGGTTCGGATAGCTTTTATAACTTTTCACAAAATTGTCTGACCGAACAAGGGTTCAGACTTAACCATGAATGGTTCATAAAACTTCTGAATTTAATTCAATATTCGAATTCAAATGCATGAGTGCGAATGCCAATAAATACACAGATGTGGAATAATTTTAAAAGTAATTAGACCACTTAAAGCATACTTGGAGATAAGATTCAAGCTTAAAAAAAGACTTGCAACAATATATACCTTTTTGCATGAATTGAAAATAATGCATAAGGTTTAGAACTTGCTCAATGTAAAGATTGAGTAAGTAGAACTTGCAATAATGTAAGAAGTTTAGGGTTAGGAACTTGCAATAATGTAAGAAGTTTAGGGTTAGGAACTTGCCTGTTTGCTCAGCTACAAATTAAATCTTAGCTTTAATTAATTGATCTCGAGTGACCTATCATTGGATAAAGTCGGCTTATCAATTATTATAACATGATTGTATCTTGGCACGCTTACTATACCATTTACTTAGCAAATAAATAATTCATCATCTATATTTAATTATTATTTAACATTAGTTAAACAGGAATTTATTAATGACCCTAACTATTACTTAAACAGACAATAATTAATCATGGTCACTTATCATTGAATACTCAAAATTATTACCTTTAATTGTATCTAGGTATGGTTTAACAAACCTTATCTATTATTTATAAAATAAATTTGTTTTGGTTTAAAGATGACAGAAAACCATTGATCAATTATTTAGTGGATCCACTCTTAATCACCATTTACCTTAGGGGTGATTTAGTAATTATTAATCTTGTTCCTTATTCTACAGTGATTTAATACTTAATGTATTAATTCTACACACACTTAATATATTTAATTAATCCTTAAGTGTTTATAATTATTATTTATTAAGGACCAAGAATAAATGGCTAACTTAATAATTTCCCTTATACTTAATCATTATTTCATTAATGATTAAGTAATTATTATCCCTATTGATTAATAACTTTATTCATACTTAATTATTATTATTATTAAATAATAATTAAATATTTATTATCTTTATTTATTATTAATTAATGAATAATAAATAATTATTTTATTAACTTTAATTATTTACTTAGTCAAATAATAATTAAATATTTATTATCTTTATTTATTATTTATTGGAAAAATAATAAATAATTATTTCATTAACTCTATTCATATTTAATTATTATTTAATAATAATTAAATATTTATTACTTATTGAAAATAATTGAACACTTTATTAATCTTATTTATTAACGTAATACCAATTAATTTGCATTATTGACTTAAATTAATTACCCATTTAAGTAAGCCAATACTTGCACAGTTTGATTAACAATGTGACAACCATTTGACTCCATAAACAAATGAATTTCAAAACCAATTTGGGAAGGAACTAAATTATTGCCTAATACTCTTGAACATCACAGTTTCCTACAATATCATTTCAATTGCCCAGTATACAGTACAATGAGATTCAGCAATTCTTACATGAGCAAAACAGGTTATCAATCTATATCATGAAGAAATCTAACAATTGGGTCCTCATTGGCATTACATCAAGCACCTTGTGGTCATACTAAGGTTGACGCTAGCCTAAATCCTGCCTAAAATTCCACTGGCCGAGCCCTGAGGTTCACCTAAACACCAAGATTCCCATCCAAAGAACAATTTAATATAGTCCAACAAAACAACCCAATACAGATTTTCCCAAAATTAAAACCAAGCAGTAAATAAAAGTAGTTCAATACCATACCCACAGTTGACAGTACCAATTCGAGTAGGAGGGAAAATTTATACAAGGCCAACAAAGAGCTATCACAGTGGTACAAATCAACACAACACAATACCACGGTATGATTAAATCCCAAAACGATGTATATTACACCCATCACAGTATATGATACAACCAATACATTATTATAAACCAACACAGTTGGCAACATAATATAGTTCAATCACAACCAGCTACAGAGGAAGGAAAATTTTCAAAAATCCAAATTAGAACTTATCACAGTACTTCAAATAACCCAGTGTTGTACCTTGGGTTCGACCGGCTAGCTGTTCTTCTTCTTCTCCCACAATACACCACCCAGTCGGTCATTCACTAATTAATTTTCCCCTCCTTGCAGCAACTTCTAATGAGTATATATATATATTTATATGTTTTCTCCCTAATTGGATTTACAAACAGGAATTCGGCAGCTATGGGGTTTGGGGAATTCTAATTTATAGGGGAAATTTTACCCAAATTGGCTGGGTATTACCTCGAAGGGTTACTCAGAGACCATCGGTCGGAAGGGAGATGGCTGTCAATACCCTTCCATGCCAACTGTGATCTGCCGGCAGAACCTTTGAGCCACGCGTTCTTGCCGGATTTTCTGGGACCTCTGGTCCGTGCGACGTCCGCTCGGTCGTCAATACCGATTCCTCGTTTGGCCGCCGGTAGGTGAGCTTTTCCTTCGGTCCAAGCGATCGGTCAGCCATCACACCATCCGCTCGCTTCGAGCTGTCGCCGGCGCATGCCTGGCGACGCCTTCTCCCGTCACTCACTCTCGCCTGGTTGATTGGTAGTCTATGGCTGGTAGGGTTCAGGGCTTCGGATTGCTAGAGACTATCTTGGTTACCGCTGATAGGAGGGTTGGCTTGATTTGGTCTGAGGATTGGATTCCGTTTGGGCAAGAGTTTGAGATTTGGTTCCTTTCCCAAATCAATTGCTGCTTGAACTCTCCCCCAAATGAATGTTCCGGTTGCCCAAATTAAAGGGGGTGGTTCTCACCCGTTTGCAATGGTTCGACCCGGTGATCTTGGTCCAACCCGCTGGAATCCAAATTGGGCTTAACCCAATAGTTGGGCCAGCTGAAATTAGTTAAGAGGCGGCCCAAATTTAAAAAGAAATGGAATTTGGGCTTAAATCAAAATAAATAAGAGCAATGGGCTAATCTAAATGAGGAAAATCGGCCCAGTTAAATCAACCATCTCGTATTTCTGATATTTTAAATTAATGGCTAAACAAATTAATTATTTATTTAAAATATTTAATATAACTATAATTCTTCATTCGAATTAATTAATCTGATAATAATAAAATTATCTATTTAATTATCCAAATTTCTTTGCAAATAAATTCTTTGGGTTAACTCATTAATTTAAATCGCACTAATAATGAGCCCCTTTAATGCAAGAAGTTTATTGGACCTATAATTATATAATTAAATAAACATTCTTACATGGGTCCAATTAAAATTATATAAAATGAATTTATTTATAAAAATAAATTTGATATAGTGTTTAAAATTTTCCGGACATTACAGTCAAGTAGACTTTGAACAATAAACTTCCAATGGAATCAATAGCTGATTGACCCTTTGGTTATTGGCTATAGAATATGTACTTGTGGGGATCAGCCTCGCGTACGCTATGTATATGCATAATATTCAACTCTGCTATTTGTATCTTATATTAGATACTTAGGGTACTCCCCTAAAATAAAAGGGTGTTCACTTCAGTCTACGAATCCATACCATTAATTGGCCTGGATAGCCTTTATATAAAAATTTTATGCAATTGTCTGACTGAATAAGGGTTCAGACTATATCTTAAACAGTTTATGAATTATAGAATTTTAAATAATGTACAAGTCCAAGACTGTACGAATTCAAGTGCACCAAGTGCGAATATCAATAAAATCGATGTGGAATAATTGTAAAGTAATTAAACTACTTAAAGCATGCTTGGAAATAAGGTTCAAGCTTAAATAAATAACTTGCAATATAATAATATCCTGCTCGAATATAATTTGATTAGGGTTAAGGAATGTGGTCAATAAAATATGAGTAAGGAAAGGAAACTTGCCTGACTATCGACTTACAGCTATCTAGCGTTATACAACTCTCTTCAATTGACCTAACATTAATAATGCTGGTCTATCAATTAGCACTGCGTATAATTGTATATTGATACGCTTATTTATGCTATTTATTTAGCAAATAAGTCAATCACATAACACACATAATTTAATAAACTATCATTAATCATATAAGATACATAATTGATCTTTAGATTGATGATTTAATTAATTAACAATATTTTTCTTAAGTGATAAACACTTATTAAACCCTTAAACAATTAATTATAATTGTTTAATTAATTAACATTACTTTTTCTTAAGTAATATTCATTTATTAAACCCTTAAACAATTTATTATAATTATTTAATTAATGTGTTATTTAAACTCTCTTTATTTTATTAATTCTATCTTCATTTAATTATTATTTAATATTATTTAAATAGTAATTAATTAATCACCTTTAGTTATTATTTAATAGTAAATAATAACTAATTATATTTACTTATTATTTGAATAATCAAATTATTAATCTTATTTGCCTTTAATTATTAGCTAATAAACATTATTTATTATTTATAATAATAAATAATTAATTTATTAGTGTATTATTATTTAATATTAATTAAATAATAATAATACTTAATTAATTTGTATTTGTATTTAATTACTATTTAATTTTAATTAAATAATAATTAAATAATTATTACCCCTTATTTATTATTTAATCTTAATTAAATAATAAATAATTAATTTATTAACTTTTATGTTAATTAAATAACATTTAAATGAGTAATTATCATTATTTATTACTTAATATTATTTAAATAATAAATAATTAGTTTATTAACTTAAACACTCTTTCATTATTATTCGATATTAATTAAATAATAATAGGTTAATTATTTAACCCTATTTATTATTTAATCTTAATTAAATAATAAATAGTTAGTATATTATCACTAATTCTATTTAATTATTACTTGATATTGATTAAATAATAATTAAATAGTTAATTATACTTAAACAATATTTAATTAGTTTAATAATCAATTAGTAGTATTAACCTTTATCATTTAATAATTTTTAAATGATTTAAATAGGTTTTAATCACTAATTAAACTAAACATCACTTAAGTACACTGAAAAATTACCAAATAAATATGATAATATTCTACATGATTTTAGAAAAATTTGGGTCCAAACGGGATCGTCGGAACCGGCCGAAATAGTGCCGAACCGGTTGCCGGAAAATTACGCCGGTTCGGTGAATAGTGAACCGGCAGGGTTTTTAGTATTTTCGGATTTTTTTTCCAGATTTGGGGTCCTTGGCCAAAACTTGAATAACTTGAGATCTACAATTCCGATTGAGGTCCAGTCAGTCTCTTGGACTCATATCTTTCCGAACTACAAGATTCTATCATCAAAATGCAAATTTGGACAAGTTTTGTACACTGAAATCAGTCTGAAATTGGACTGTTCATAAATGTTTTCCGACAATGGGGTGTTTTGGTCAAAAATCCATAACTCACTCGTTTCAACTTCTTTTTAAATGATTCCAACTAGGTTTTGTTTTTAACTTACCCATATATTACCAGAAAATTTAAAGTCCCAAAAATAATTTATAGATTTCAAAATGTGCAATTTCTTCGAACAAGTCACGCTCTAATCGTCCGTAAAAATCATTTCAAGCTTTTTGCTAGATTTTTCTACATAAACCCATACCATTACATATTTAAACTATATGATATCCTATATAAACATATATAGCAAGATTCTAGGCATTTAGAACTTGAACTTAACATTTCCACTATGAAAATCAAGAGAAAAGCAAAATTAGAGTTTTCTAGGGATTTTCTTACCTTTTGCTTTTGATGGCTACTTTCCTCTTCTTCCCAAAGTATGTTATGTAGGAGGACATGAACTAGATAGAACTTCTTCACTAACTTAATGACTCAAAATATTTTTGCTCTCAAATGCTCTCAACTCTCTTAGGAGATGAAGGAAATAAAATGCAAGTGTTCTCTCTCTCAAATGACTAACCAAGGGAGGAATACTTACAATAATATTACATATAGGAAATGTAAGTATAAATTTTACCATTATTAAGCTAGTGTGTAGACTTTATGTAGGGTGGCTAATTGACAACTTAGGAGGCTACAACACTAAGTCTAGCACACAACCTCCAACACAAGCTAGTTAATTAAATAAAATAAATTTTGAAAAGCAACTTGCTCTCACTCTTTCTCTCATTGCCAAAAATGCTAGGAGTTTTGTCCCAAAAATGTTGTCCCCAACATGCTACAATTAATCATTTAATGTTACACCTTTAAATTACCAAGTTTGGGCTATACATTAAATATACATTGGGCTTTAAAATTAAATGATTGGGCTAATGAAACCAAATCTATTTAATACATTATTGGATCATTTAATTTAACTCAATGATTGATTAATTAATTTGTCACACTATTAACTACTTCATTCATGGTCAAATAAATGATTGGTCTTAGTCCATTAATTAAATAAGTTAGTCAATTAGTAATTGATTACTAATTGGACTATTAAATTTTATTATTCAATTTGACAATATTCTCATTAATTAATACTTTTATTAATTAATTTACTCAATTTAATTTACTAACTATATTCAATTTAATTGACTATTTAATTAATAAATACTTTATCAATTTATTGATATTAAACCTTAGGGCTTGATCACTAATTTAACTATACTATTAGTGACTCCCTTTAATTAATTTAATTCAATTAATCACCTAGTCACGTAATCTACTAATGTGCACAAAGGTTTAAATAAGCACACAAACTAACTCATTAGAAATTAAATTATATATTTAATTAATAATGACGCTTAAAAATTCACGGGCATTACAAATAGACTGTCAACATACTTTAAGGAATCAACCGCTTGATTGACCCTTTTAGGTTACTGTTTCAAAAGTTTGTACTTGAGGGGATCAGCCTCTTGTACACCATGTATATGCATAACATTTATTTCTGCTCTGTATCTGTTATTAGATACTTAGGAAGCTCCCCTATATGTAGGGTTCTTCATCTCAGTCTAAGAATCTGCACCACCAATTGGTTTGGATAGCTTTTAAAATCTTTAACATGCATATGTCTAGCCGAACAATGACTTAGACTCATATTTGAACAGTTCATGAATAATAGAACTTTAAATAATAATGCAGTTCCAATAACTGTATCGAATTCAAATGCACTATATGCGAATATCAATAATATTGATGTGAAAATTTTTTAAAGTAATTAAACCACTTAGCACATGCTTGAGAAATGATACTCGAGCTTAAATAAGGTAAATTGCAATAAAGTAATAAGTTTGGGGTAAGGAACTTGCCTGATTGTCGACTTATAGCTATCTAGCTTTATACGACTCTCTTCAATTGACCTAACATTAATAATGTTGGTCTATCAATTAGCAATGCGTATAATTGTATATTGATACGCTTACTTATGCTATTTATTTAGCAAATAAGTCAATTACATAGCACACATAATTTAATAAACTATCATTAATCTTATAAGACATTAATTGATCTTAGGTTAATGATTTAATTGATTAATAGTATTTTCTTAAGTGTTAAATACTGATTAAACCATTAAACAATTTATTATAATTGTTTAATTAATGTATCATCTAAATTTTCTTTATTTTATTAACTCTATCTTCATTTAATTACTATTTAATATTAATTAAATAGTAAGTAATTAATTATATTTAGTTATTATTTATTATTAAATAATAACTAACTATGTTTATTTATTATTTAAAGTTAATCCAATAATAAATAATTAAATTATTAACCTCATTTTTTTTAGTTATTACCTAATAGTAATAATTAATTAATTAATTAATTAATTAATCTTGTTTATTATTTAATATTAATTAAATAGTAAATAATTAATTTATTAGTGTATTTGTCTTTAATTATTATTTAATAATAACTAATTATTTATCCTTATTTATTATTTAATTATTAATTAAATAATAAATAAATAATTTAATTGTATTTATACTTAATTATTATTTAACATTAATTAAATAATAATTAATTAATTATTAATCCTTATTTATTATTTAATGTTAATTAAATAATAAACAATTAATTCTATTAACTTTACTCATCTTTAATCATTATTTAATGTTAATTAAATAACAATTAATTATTTATTTATTCCCATTTATTATTTAATCTTAGTTAAATAATAAATAACTAACCTATTAATTTTATTTCCCTTTTATTATTATTTAATGTTAATTAAATAATAATAAATTAATTATTTATCTTTATTTACATTTTAATCCTCAATTAAATAATAAAGGATTAATTCATTCATTTTAACATTCTGCTATTATTATTACATAATTAAATAACATATTTAATATTTAATAATAATTTATTATTAATTTTCTCTAATTATTAGTTAATTAATAAATAACTAGTGTATTTTTGCACCTTAATTATTATCAAAAATACTTAATTTCTTAATTAACCTTACTTATTATCATTTTTCAGAAATTAAAATTAGTTATTTACTATTTTTCTTTTAATTAGTAAAATTTAATCATTTAATAATTATAGAAATTAGAAAATGACATGCTAAAAATACAAACTAAATTTTATAAAATACTACAAGAAATTCCAAGCAATTTTCTAGTTCGGCGCATCGCCGGAACTGGCCGGAGTTTGGGTGAACCGGTAGCCGGAAAGTTCCGGTCGGTTCATTGATAAAAACCGGCAGGAACATTTTAAGGTTTTCCAGATTTTCCCAGATTTGGGATCATTTACGGAAACTTGAATAAAATGAAATCTATAACTCCGATTGAGGTCTAGTCAGTCTCTTTGGATTTGTATCTTTCCGAACTACAAGATTACGTCATCGTATCAATTATTTGGACAAGTTTTGGTCACTGAAAATAGCCCGGAAGTAGACTATTTGTGCGTAACTTCCGGCAGTGGGGTGTTTTGAAAAAAAAATCATATTTCTCTCATTTTAACTTATTTTTAAGTGATTCCAATGAGGTTTTGTTCTTAACTTGACCATAATATACCAGAAAAATAAAAATCTTAAAAATAATTTGTAGATTTCAAAATGTGAAATTTATTCGAATAAACTATGTTTTGTTCATCGGATTTTTTTTAAGCATACTCTCAATATTTTTGACATAGACACATACTAATACACAAGTTAAACTGATGTTAACCTATATAAACATATCTAGCATGATTCGAACTATTTATAACTTGAACTTAGCATATCTACCATAAAAATTAAAAGAAAGCCAAGATTAGGGTTTTTAAAGGTTTTTTTTCCTGTATCTCCTAGACTTGATGGCCCTTTTCCTTCTTCTTCCAATGTATGTGATAAAGGTGGATGGCATCCAAAGCTCCTCTCCTTGATGTCTTTAATACTCTTTAATCACCCACACTTGAAGATTTAATGAATTTCTATGGTTTCCTTTCACCTCCTCTCTCTAACTCTCTCTTTCTTTTTTTTGAGAGTCTCTCTCTAAAGCTACTAGCAAATATGAAAAATGAAGTATTCTAAGTGGTCAAGGATGGTCTAAGGTGATTTAAATTGTCTCTACTAAAAACATACTTACAAATTCTATATATATATAGTTTATCCCCAACTTTATCTATCTAGCTAACTTGGAGATTTTCCACCAATGAAAGAGCTTAGATGAAGATTACATGAGAATCTTATCTACAACTTTATCTTTCAAGCCAACTTGGGGATTACATGGGACCCACTTGGTCCCCAATCCATTATCTCCTAATTTTGATTTATTTTTATTGTCTAATTTGGAGGAAAATTGACAAATACTTGACTTTTTACTAGATGTACCAAGTGGACTAATGTTTGGGCTACCAAATAATTTCCCTTGGGCTATAATAATTAAAACATTGGACTACTAGCATACTTGATAATTAATTCAGGTAGTGAGCTAGTTTAATTAATTAAATGATCTCACATTAATTATCTACAAGTCCAATACACAATTAATTGCTTGAGCTTGTTTAAATAATTTACTAAGCTAGTCCATTAAGATTTAATTACATACTTGGACTATTAAATATAAATATTTATACTACACATTGTTCTTATTAACTAATACTCATATTAACTAATTTACAAAATTAATTCACTTACTATATTCAATTTAATTGAATATTTAATTAATAAATAACCTTATCAATTTTCTTGATATTAAACCCTAGGGTTAGTCCGCTAATTTAAATACTATTAGTGTGACTCCCTTAAATTCCAAAATAACAAATAATCACATAGATTAGGAATTAAATTATTTATTTAATTAATAATGAAGTTGAAAAATTCCCGATCATTACATTCTCCCCCCTTATAAGAATTTCGTCCTCGGAATTATAACATAAGGTCACTAACAAAGATGTGGGTAATTCACCCTCATCTTTTCCTCTAGCTCACACGTAGCTTCTTCAACTGCGTGCTTCCTCCAAAGTACTTTGACCGAATGAATGATCTTATTCCTTAATGTCTGATCCTTCCTATCGAGTATCTAGATAGGAATTTCTTCATATGATAAGTCTTTCTCTACTTGAATCGGTTCATAGGAGATGACATGTTTGTAATCGAGTTTATATGGCCGCAATACTAACACATGAAACACATTGTGAATATGCTCCAGTTCAGGAGGTAAGGCTTCCTCGTACGCCACTTCACCTATTCTCCTTAAAATTTCAAAAGGTCCTATGAACCTAGGGCTCAATTTTCCCTTCTTTCCAAAATGGGTCTTCCCTTTTCAGGGAGATACCTTCAAGAACACAAAACTACCTACTTTGAAGTCCCGCTTCCGACGATGTAGATCAACGTACTTCTTCTGACGATCCTGAGCTGCTACCAGACGGTTCTGATCAGTCTAACTGTATCTGCTGTCTGTTGCACCATCTCAAGTCCCAGTAGTCTTCGCTCTCTTTGTCCCAACACAATAGTGTTTGGCATTTCCTTCCATATAGCGCTTCGTATGGTGGCATGCCGATACCAGCGTGATAACTGTTGTTGTTAGCGAACTCTACTAGTGACAAGTGGTCATCCCAGTTGCCCTTCAAGTCCATTGTAACGCCCCCAAAAATTGGGTATTACCTTGAACCCGATTCCAATGCATCACGGTACAACCCATGCAACAGAGGCTTACTACAAATATGTAATTACAATAATATTACAACATATTCTCATCTAATCCCAGGCACGAAGACCTTAAATAATACACTTATGATCAAGGTTGAATAAATACCATGATCATTTACAAAAAATCTCCTATGTGAATGCAATGTTCAGATTCTGACTTATTCAATCCTTGAATATATACAATGTTATTCAACAACTATACATTTGTTATAAAAATGTCCTTTATACGACATCGTCATCCTTCTAGTTTACTATAACAAGTAACTATCAATATCACGACTTAACTACTACAATGAATAACCTTCATTTTTAACTCAAGGTTTACATAGACAAATTTCAGTACATCATATACCGTCATCATAGCTAAATAATTACAATAAAGGAATATTTAGCAACCTTCCTGTATCCATGCGCCTCTAATTAATTATTAAATTAATTAGAGATAACATTTTACTTATTTAAATAATGCATTTAATCAAATAAACTCAATTTAATACATACTTTGAATATAAAAATTCTCCACATCAATTTTACTAATGTAACACATATAATTAAATTAATCTACCATAAATTCATCAATTAATCAATTAATTCAACAATCAAATCATCAAAAAATATTTATTTAATTCAATAAATATTTAAATTAAATTATATAATTCTCGTTCGTCACAGTTGTGCCGATGAAGACTTCACTGAAGCCTCAAAAAAAAAACTTTGGTTCTCATACATTTATAACATGAATAATATTTTACCAAAAAAATTATTACAGTAGCATCTGCACAGTATTTCATCAATAATTATCACGACACAGTAACTCGTATTATTTGAAATGATATTATTAGATTAGTTAGCATTGTTGGCAATATCTAAAAGTTCTGTCGGGGAAAGGGGTTATTTAATTGCGCGTCGTTTATACGGAAGGACTCTCTTTTTCCTGGGAACGATCTGGTTGTCAGAATTGCTAGTCTATAATATCTGTGATATTAATACATTAATACAATAATAAAAAAAATGGATATATTAATAATAATAATTTTTGATAATAGATTTATCTTTTTGATAATGGATTCTTCTTTTTAATAATGGAGTTATCTTTTTATAATGGATTTATTTTTTATAATGGATGGATGATATAGGTTGAAGAAAAAATGGATGGATGATATAGATTGAAGAAAAAATGGATGGATGACATAGATTAAAGAAAAAATGGATGAATGATATAGAATGAAGAAAAAATGGATGGATAATGTAGATTAAAGAAAAAATGGATGGATTGTATAGATTGAAGAGGAAATAGATGGATGATATAGAACAAGTATGATAATTGATGTGTGGTAGATATTGATTACATTTTACTATAAATAGGGGGGACTTAACATAAGAAAATTCACAACTTCCTTACTTACATTTTCTTTCACTCTCTAAATTTTTTTTATTGTAAGTTTCTCTCTAAGTATGCTAGGCTACCTCAAGTATTAGTAAATATCATCTAGAGTACTACATTTGTATTCCAAGTCATTCCAAGCTAAGTCTTTGTTGCATTCTTCTTTGAATTCCCAAGTGGACTTTTCTTATGTACGACAGTACTTTAGAAAAATCGTAGTAAATTCAGCCTTTATCGGAATTGAGTGATTCTAAAGCCTGTTTTCATTAGTTTTTTGTCCTCTACAATTTTGAAGAAGGAAGAAAAGTCATCTGAGGTCTTCTTCGTGTCTTAAAATGCTAAAAACCGTAACTTGTCCTGATTTTCGTTACTATTTCCAGCCCTATTTTTGAAAATTTATAACTTAGTCATATTAACTCCGAATAGAGTGATTCTTGAGTCTATTTTGTGTATATTTTCAAGAGCTACAATTTTTGACACATAAAGAGATTTTAAAAACTCTAGAAGAACCAAAAGTCAGATTCTTTACTGCTGCAAAGGCAAATAAGGAGGGAATTGTTCGGCTATTAGTTCTGTTTTTCACAATATTGAGGTAAGAGGTGATCATTCTTTGATACTCGTAAGTGATATTATTTCCTTTCATACTCCTATCGAATATTATTTATTTCATACTCGTAAGGGATATCATTTTCTTTTATACTCCTCAATTTATGGTAAAACGTTATTATTCGTTTCCAGCCTTATCATTAAATGGTGAAAATTCCTGAAAACGATTAAAATATCTTTAATAATTTATGCTTCATCTAATATTTTTACCTGAATCTTACTATTAAATTTTAATTGTGATTTTAGAAATGTGAAGTTTATATTTTCTTGACTTTTATATTCGATCAAGAAATCAACTCGATTTCCTAGATATCGTGTTGACAATTTAGACATTATTGGACTCTAGGTAAAATTAAATTACAAATGTCTAATGTTTATTCTTTATTTTATTATTATGATTATTCTGTCCATTCATTATATCATTGTTATAATCATTGTGGTGAATTTCCTCTTTGGCCCGTAGTGCAAAGATGGACTATTGATTGGCATGACCATTGGTATTACAGTTGAATATCTTTGGCACGTAGTGCAAAGATGGACTGTTGATTATTGGTGTTACACTTGAATATCTTTAGCCCGTAGTGCAAAGATGGATTGTTGATTGGCATGACCATTGTTGTTACAGTTAAATATCTTTGGGCCGTAGTACAAAGATGGACTGTTGATAGGCATGACCATTGGTGTTACAGTTGAATATCTTTGGCCCGTAGTGCAAAGATGGACTGCTGAGTGGCATGACCATTGGTGTTACAATTGAATATCTTTGGCCCGTAGTGCAAAGATAAACTGTTGATTTGCATTATTATGAACAGGAACTGTGTATTGATAAACTCACGATCTTTGGTGTTACAGGCAAATCCATGTGGTGAAAGTTAATTTTGGCTTGAGGAAATATTTATTGGCGTTACAGGGATAAATAATTGATAGTGAATTTTTCAAATGGGAGAAGATAGTAGACATAATGTTCTATCTGACACTTCTAATGGATTGCTTGTTCTGTTGCAGTTGTTGATCTAAAACTTGTTATCTATGATCTTCTATCAGATTTATCACTGTAGAAGACTAACAATAAATTGTCTTTATTATGATATTCTTTATTGGGCTATTTGTGCTCACTCTTTTGTTTCACAATTCCTTTCATGTAATAAGAATGTACGTAGCTGGGTCTAGCGGGAAAAACAGGGGAATGGAATGATGGTCCGAGTTGGTAATTATAGAAATCCTCAGTCTATTACAAAATAGTGTGACAATGATTGTATTGAGGACATAATTTGGGTCTGGATACTGTCGTACTATATACGGTATAGTATTTGTATTGAAACTCAGTGTGTGTGTGTTGTCGTATTTTTCACAACATTGTCGTATGTCCAGCCACGTACAAAATCATTTTATCATAAGATATGGTTGTGCGTATCCTCTCTCTGACTATATTTTTGAGCACTACCTTTATAATCTTGGAGTATGGTTAGAGTATGATTCTCAGTCGGACAAGATAGAGATAATTATATGGCAAGAAAATAAACACCATTGGGATGAAATGACAGTAATCTTCTTGTATTTCTTTGGGGTCTAATGGATCAACCAAGGCTAATTCTCAAGTCCTATGATATTTATTATAACTTAGAGGCATGACCCCTAATGTACGAAGGTTTTCTCGATCATTTCCCAAAGGTTTTGATTCCTAAAACAGTTAGTGATTGTACCTTTATGTAAAGTGTTATTCGGCATTTTTAAAAATTAATTTTGGTGAGAAAATTTGTATTTGTAGTATGTATTTTAGCGACTCAAAATGGGTTGTGTAGACCTATTTTTGGGGCGTCATAGTTGGTATTAGAGCTTAGAGATATGATCTCTGGCGGAAATCGGGGATTTGAACTAGGAGGGGAGAGATGAGTAGAATCCTTTACTAGTATGTCCTACTTAAACTAAACTTCGCTATTTAATTAGTTAGTCTTGTCGTAGAGACACGATGTGAGATGTTAATTTCTTTAACTAACATCTTGTTTTGTTGCCGCATTTAAGAATGGTATTTGAAAACATTGAGATGAGCAATGAAGAAATTATGATACAAAGGACATGACATTGGAGCTACAATCTGAAATGAAAGCAAAAGTATCCTTATATATCTCTTCAGAATGCCAGGTACGTACGTAAATTTTGGGGACGAAATTTCATAAGGAGGGGAGATTGTAAGACCCCGAATTTTTAATAAAGAGAATTTAATTTTCTTATAATTATTATTCTAAACAGTAATGTATTAAATTGATAAAATGATAAAGTTATGGGTGAGATGTGCAAATTATATTATAAAAAGGTATGTTGGAGAAATATTCGTTCTGTCGGCTAATATTCCTTTTGTCGAAAAATATTCGTTCTGTCGAGAAATATTATATTCGGTAAAGTACGACGACGATTACTAAAGGGATATACTAGTAATGTTTATATATTTATGTTGTTGTATTTTATGATCACTTGGGGTGGTGGCTTAGTGGTGGGAAGCCGGACATAAGTCCCCATAAACGTGGGTTCGAGTCCTGGTAAGCTCCTCTATGCTCAAGTTGTCTTACGCCCTAGATTTATTCGGGGGTAAGCTGAGTTGTGCCGATGAAGACATCACTGAAGCCTCCAAAAATTTTTTTTGGTTCTCATACATTTATAACATGAATAATATTTTACCAAAAAAAATTATTAAAGTAGCATCTGCACAGTATTTCATCAATAATTGTCACGACACATTAACTCGTATTATTTGAAATGATATTATTACATTAGTTAGCATTGTTGGCAATACCTAGAAGTTCTGTCGAGAAAAAGGGTTATTTAATTGCACGTCGTTTATACGGAAGGCCCCTCTTTCCTGGGAATGATCTAGTTGTCAGAATTGCTAGTCTATAATATCTGTGATATTAATACATTAATACAATAATACAAGAAATGGATATATTAATAATAATTTTTGATAATAGATTTATCTTTTTGATAATGGATTCTTCTTTTTAATAATGGAGTTATCTCTTTATAATGAATTTATTTTTTATAATGGATGGATGATATAGGTTGAAGAAAAAATGGATGGATGATTTAGATTGAAGAAAAAATGGATGGATGATATAGATTAAAGAAAAAATGGATGGATGATATAGATTGAAGAAAAAATAGATAGATTATATAGATTAAAGAAAAAATGGATGGATGATATAGATTGAAGAAAAAATGGATGGATGATATAGATTGAAGAAAAAATGGATGGATGATATAGAAAAAGTGTGATAATTGATGTGTGGTAAATATTGATTATATTTTACTACAAATAGGGGGGCTTAACATAAGAAAATTCACAACTTCCTTACTTACATTTTCTTTCACTCTCTAAAATTTTTTTATTGTAAGTTTCTCTCTAAGTATGCTAGGCTACCTCAAGTATTAGTAAATATCATCTAGAGTTTTTTTTCTTTCTATTGAATCCTTCCAGTCCTTACTTGATCTAAATGGAATTGCTAATAAAATTTGTCATTCTAAGCTAAGTCTATGTTGCATTCTTCTTTGAATTCCCGAGTGGAATTCTTTCTTATGTACGACATCACTTTAGAATAATCGTAGTAAATTCAGCCTTTAACGAAATTGCGTGATTCTAAAGCCTGTTTTCATTATCTTTTTGTCCTTTACAACTTTAAAAGGAAGAAAAGTCATCTGAGGTCATCTTTGTGTCTTAAAATGCTAAAAATCGTAACATGTCCTGATTTTCGTTACTATTTTCAGCCCTAGTTTTGAAAATTCATAACTTAGTCATATTAACTCCGAATGGAGTGATTCTTGAGTCTATTTCGTGTATATTTTTGAGAGCTACAATTTTTGACACATAAAAAGATTTTAAAAACTCTAGAAGAACCAAAAGTTAGATTCTTTACTACTGCAAAGATGAACACGGAAGGAATTGTTCGGCAATTAATTTTGTGTTTCACAATATTGAGGTAAGGGGTAATCATTCTTTGATACTCGTAAGTAATATTATTTCCTTTTATACTCGTATGGAATATCATTTCTTTCATACTCGTAAGGGATATCATTTTTTTTCGTACTCCTCAATTTATGGTAAGACATTATTAGTCGTTTCCAGCCTCATTAAATGGTAAAAATTCCTGAAAATGATTAAAATATCTTTAATAGTTTATGCTTCATCTAATATTTTTACCTGAATCTTACTATTAAATTTTAATTGTGATTTTAGAAATGTGAAGTTTATATTTTCTTGAATTTTATATTCGATCAAGAACTCAACTCGATTTTCTAAATATCGTGTTGAAAATTTGGACATTATTGGACTCTGGATAAAATTAAATTGCAAATCTCTAATGTTTATTCTTTAGTTTATTATTCTGATTATTCTGTCCATTCATTATATCATTGTTATAATCATTGTGGTGAATTTTCTCTTTGGCCCGTAGTGCAAAGATGGACTGTTGATTGGCATGACCATTGGTGTTACTGTTGAATATCTTTGGCCCGTAGTGCAAATATGGACTGTTGATTGGCATGACCATTGGTATTACACTTGAATATCTTTGGCCCATAGTGTAAAGATGGACTGTTGATTGGCATGACCATTGATGTTACAGTTAAATATCTTTGGCTCGTAGTGCAAAGATGGACTGTTGATTAGCATGACCATTGGTGTTACAGTTGAATATGTTTGGCCCGTATGGGCCAAAGATGGACTGTTGATTGGCATGACCATTAGTGTTACAATTGAATATCTTTGCCTCGTAGTGCAAGATAAATTGTTGATTTACATGATTATAAACAGGAACTGTGTATTGATAAACTCACGATCTTTGGTGTTACAGGCAAAGGCATGTGGTGAAAGTTGATTTTGGCTTGAGGAAATATTGATTGGTGTTACAGGGATAAATTATTGATAGTGAGTTTTTCAATTGGGAGAAGTTAGTAGACATAATGTTCTATCTGACTCTTCCAATGGATTGCTTGTTCCGCTGCAGTTGTTGATCTAAAACTTGTTGTCTATGATATTCTATCAGATTTATCACTGTGGAAGACTAACAATAAATTGTCTTTATTATGATATTCTTTACTGGGTTTTTTGTGCTCACCCTTTTGTTTCACAATTCCTTTCAGGCAATAAGAATGTACGTAGCTGGCTCTAGCGGGAAAAATAGGAGAATGGAATGATGGTCTGAGTTGGTAATTATAGAAATCCTCAGTCTATTACAAAATAGTGCGACAATGATTGTATTAGGGACATAATTTGGGTCTGGTTACTGTTGTACTATATACGGTATAATATTTGTATTGAAACTCACAGTATGTATGTTGTCGTATTTTACACAACATTGTCGTATGTCCAACCACGTACAAAATCCTTTTATCATAAGATATGGTTGTGCATATCCGCTCTCTGACTATATTTTCAAGCACTACCTTTATAATCTTGGAGTATGGTTAGAGTATGATTCTCAGTCGAACAAGATGAAGATAATTATATGGCAAGAAAATACACACCATTGGGATGAACATGACAATATTCTTCTCGTGTTTCTTTGGGGTCTAATGGATCAACCAAGGCTAATTCTCAAATCCTATGATATTTATTATAACTTAGAGGCATGGCCTCCAATGTACGAAGGTTTTCTCGATCATGTGCCAAAGGTTTTGATTCCTAAAACAGTTAGTGATTGTACCTTTATGTAAAGTGTTATTTGGCATTTTCAATAATTTATTTTGGTGAGAAAATTTGTATCTGTAGTATGTATTTTGGCGACTCAAAATGGATTGTGTAGACCTATTTTGGGGGCGTCACATAAGATGTTTTTCCTGGAGGAAAGGTGGAAGATGGAAAGGGCATTGCGTGAATTGACAGAAGAACGGAATGAGCTGAAAGCACAGATCAATAGAATGGGAGTTGAGTGAAGTGTGTCATCTGAAGCTTTAAGTAAGAAGAAAAAGAAGAATAACAATAAAAGGGAATGGAACAACGACAGAGAAAATAACCCAGGAACCAGCAAGGGAATTCATAACCGAAGAAGAAGGCTTGTATTAACTGCAGAAAAAGTCATTCTGGGGAATGTATGAAGGGTATGAATGTGTGTTATAATTGCGGACAAGGAGGGCATATCACTCCCAATTGTTTCAAACTTCAGAGAAGACGATGTTATTCATGTAAAGAGGTAGGTCATCAGATCCGGAATTGTCCTAAGAAGAAGACAGGTGAAGGAAATGGACAAAAGAAAGAATAAGTCCGAGAGAAAGGACCTTTTGAAGTAGGATAATATCTTAGGAAGTAGTATAATAGATGATGGATAGGTATATATATATATATATATATATATATATATATATGGATGTAATCCTAGCTTTTGTATGAATATTGTGATAACTTCTACAAGTTCCAACTTTTGTACAAGTTGTGTAATAGTAGTGAATCCCGACTTTTGTTATTGCAAAGGGATATTAAATGTTTATAGTAATATGCGATATATGATGTATTTATGCACTAGTTGAATGCATATGAATATAAACATGATTATGAAAAATATTTTAGATTATTAAAGTATTAAAAAAATTACTTGAATGTTTTAAAAATAAGTGATGAATGATCGGTGATAAGGTAATAACAATAGTCTTATTAAGTAGAAGATGCCGCCTAGAAGGAGAATACCAACACCAGAAGAATCAGTGAATGAAGAAAGAGAACAAGCTAACCCAATGCAGCAGTTTGTAGACATGTTAGTAGGAGCCCTACAGAATAGAAATACTACCAGAAAATCAAATCCCGCCAGAAAGTCGTTTGGCAAACTTCAAAGATTTCAAGGCCATAGGACCCCCAGAGTTTAAGGGAACGATGAACCCGATAGAGGCCCAGTCACGGGTAAAAGAAATGGAGAAGGTGTTTATAGTCGTGGAAGAGGAAAAGACGGCTTTTGCTACTTTCATGTTAAAAGGAGAAGCTAGTTTTTAGTGGGAAGCCAACCAGAATAGAGCCGGAGAAGGGATAATAGCATTGGATCGATTCAAAGAGCTGTTCTTCTAGAATTGTTTTTCCGAGAAGCATGAAGAATAAAATGGAAGTACAATTTTTAAATCTCAAGTAGGAGGACATATCGGTAGCTAAATACACCGCCAAGTTCAATGAGTTTGCTAGGTTCGCTCCACATCAAGTAGACACCGTGGAACGAAAGACGCGACATTTTGAGAATGGACTGAAGCCGTGGATATTCGACAAAGTAGCTGTGTTGCAGATTGATTCATTTTCGACCCTGTTAGAAAAAGCAATCATCGTCGAGGGAGGAAGTGAAGCCGTATAAAAGTACAACAAAGAGCAAAAGAAGAAAAAGACTGAAGGAGGTAATAGGGGAGGTAGTAATGGAGGCAGTAACTCAAACAAGCGTAAGTGGAATGACAATACTAACTCAGGAAATAAATCAGGAGAAAGTAGGAAGAGAGGTGAAGCGTGTACCAATTGCGGTAAGAATCATCAAGGAGTCTGCCTAAAGGGCAAAGGTGTGTGTTTTAACTATGGTCAAGAGGGACACATTTCTCCCAACTGTCCCAGTCCGAAGAAATTACAAGGTTATTTTTCGTGTGGATCGCCAGACCACCATAGCCATAACTGTCCAAAAAAGAATGCAGAAAGAGGAAGCAACAACAAAGAAAACAACAATGGGACACTAATGATTAACAGGCCAGCTCAGCCAGGAAAACCAATGACACGTACGTTTAACATGATGGCTCAGGATGCAATTGCTTCAAAAGAAGTAGTGTCAGGTATAATTCCAATCAGTAATATAATTGCATACGTATTATTTGATTCAGATTCGATCGATTCCTTTGTTTTTGAATAATTTGCTAAGCAATTAAACTTATCTCGTGAAGAACCAAATTGTGATAGAGGTAGTATCGGGGACGACGCTAGTTTTAAAAGCCCATATGAGATAACGCATGTAGAAATGAAGGAATTGATGATACAACTTTAAAAGTTATTAGAAAACAAGTATATTAAGTGGTCTAGGGTAACCCTTAGAGATTATAGAGTAGAGTAAGAGATAGCGAGAGTTGCTTAATATGTTGAAGGAATAGTATTATGATGATACCTAAATATAACAGGTAATTATGAGCTATGACAAGTCAAATGAGACTTGAGTTAAGCACATATTTTTCACCACTGAATGGGATGGGAAAGAGTAAATAAAGTAATAAATATGTTACAGTAATTCAATAAAAATTAATTGATTAATAAATAAGGTTCTAAGAATAGACATAGTTTGAATGTATGGTAATAGTGATTTCGGGGACGGAATCCTTATAAGAAAGGGAGAATGTAAGGACCAAGAATTTTATGTGCTACAATACAGATTATATATATATATATGTAATCATTCTTAGATCTATCTACAGCATAAATCTAAGTACACTGTTCATCTTCTTCTTCAAAAAATCTATCTTTTACTTTGTTTAAAAGTCACCTAACTTACTCTAGTCTACCGTGTTTGTGTGTCCTTTGCCTTGTAAGACCTAGAGTGAGGGTAGTGTATGGCAGTTGACAGTAGAACATAGGTATAAGTCTACTTAAGGTAAGAGGGTATGCATGAAAGAACTTAGTAATAAGGGACGAATTTAGAATAATAAAAATGAATAGGTTATTTAGATCCGATTCTTCAGCTAGTTTTAGGTCAGCCTTACCTCTTGTCCCATATATAGTTAACCAAGAAGAACATAGTTATGAGAATATTAGTCAAGCACTTAGTAATTGGAACATACCAAGAGTATCTCCAATAGAAATTTATCGGTCAACATTTTTAGATAATTTCAAAACAGATTATAATGTTAAAACTGTTGAAAAAGTTTATGCAATTAATAAAGAGTATGAAAATTGTAGTCTATTACCCCCTGATGTTATTAAAAAAACTTAGGAAAAAGAGTTACAATTTCATTCATCTAGGATTAATTCAAGTTGCAGTAAAGCCATTGAATATTAAAGGAATTAATTCAAGTATCTATTTATGTCTTCGAGACGTTAGATTTCTTAATTATTTCCCCAGTATTATTAGTATTATGGAATCAAGTCTTCATAATGGTCCAATCCATTTCAATTGCTTTCCTGATTTCACTTTAAGTTTGAGTGATCCAAATTTATTAAAGGCCTTAACTTTGAACATTAAAACTGTTAGGTTTGTATATAACGCGAGCATGCAATCAAATTACATAAATAGAGCGGAAGCGCGATAAAACGGATTTTAAAATTTTATAAAAACCATCACCATGATTGATCGATATGCTCAATTAACGATATAAACGAAAGAGAAAGAGAATAAGATTTACACCCTCGTAGAACAAAACTTCCTCGGGTACAAGTTCAACTCCTAGTCCTTTGTGTTCTCCTCGAATGCTACGGTGTGATTCCTTCCTTTGATCAACGTTAGCCACCCAAGTGTTTGGCCTCTAGAGGTGATCCACCAAGGAAGAACAAGTATTCAAGAAATTGGGTGTTTGGCAAAACCCTAGTTTCTATCTCTATAGAAATTATAAGTACTCTCCACAATCTAATGCAAGAGTGTGTAACCCTAATCTATGATTAGACTCCTCTTATTTATAGATGTAGGAATAACCCTTCCCTAAACTATTTAAGATTAGGGTTTTTATTATAATTAAACTCCTTTAATTAATTATGCTCCTAATCCAATTAGGAATTCATGGGAGAGTATTTCTATTAATTAATTCTCAATCCCTATTAGGAATTAAATAATAGTAATAGTAAAAATAATAATAAGACTCCTCTTATTAATTTATATTTAATATTTCCAAAATATTAAATAATAAATATTAAGCTATTTAATTTATTCTATCTTCATAGACTAAATTAAATACACTTAACTTATTATTACAATTATGCCATTTACTTCTTAAATAAATATTTTTCTTTTGCGGTGTGACCCTTTAGGTTCTCTATATTAAACCGGTTGTGAATAAATCAATTAGAACAATTCTAATCTTATTTAAATAAATAAATTAAACTATTTAATTCATTTAAATAAATAATATTTATTCTACAATAAGGGTAAGCCGCCTTAGCGATCAACGACTTTCCAGATAATATAGATTTCAACATCAATTACAAAAGAACCTTTGAGTAAATAGTTACCGTACAATTAAATATAAGACATGGATTTACTGTCAAGTCTTATTTTATTTAATTATATGTATTTCGATTTCCAAATGCAGAACTCTGATTAATGCAAATTAGAAACTCCTTTCTAATTTCATTCTGCCTTGGCCAAGGACTACTGAGTTGTCATTTATCGAATCACATAGGACATTCACATCTTTTACTAGACGTGGTAGATTCTTTGTTGATCATTCACCTATCTCCATATACAACTTATTATACCTTTGATATACCCTTTGATATACCCCAAAGGTCTTAAGGGACATGTCAAAGTATAACTCATCATACACAAGATACTATGATGATCTCAAGTCCAAGGATCACTTGTACTACTATCACTAGAGGAAATCCTATTGACAGGCGAGTAAAACTCCATTAGGTATTCCTTAGCGAGCCACGTTCAGTGAACTTATTCTCTAATAAGTACCTACATACTTGCTTTAGTGTCTCCACACAAATGATTATGAGATCAATCATCCTCTTCCTAAGACCAAGCAACGTATGTACTAATCTATCCGGATTCACTAATCCCAGTTTTAGTAATCCAACGATTAGGAACAATTTTAGTTTGTGAGCTATCTAGAATTTAGATCTCATTAGCATGATCACTATCATGATTCTAAAAGCATTGCTCAAAACTATGGGTTTATCACATTTAATATATAACAGCACCATGTAGATAATGTAAAATGCCTTTTAAGAAAATCAATTATTTTATTAATAAATAAATAAGATTACAAAGTATATGCTACATCATATCAAATATGATTGACTTGTGTGCATACTACTTTTAATCTCCCACTTGCACTAAAGTCAATCGCCATGGTATCTAATACCCATCTTCTCTAAGTGACGATCAAACTGCTGTTAAGTTAAAGCTTTAGTAAATGGATCTGCAATGTTGTCTTGAGAGTCCACACGCTCCAGGGTGACATCTCCTCTTTCAATGATCTCTCTAATCAAATGAAACCGCCGCAACACGTGTTTGGATTTCTGATGAGACCTTAGTTTCTTAGCCTGCGCAACAGCTCCAGTGTTGTCACAGAATAAAGGTACGGCTCCTCTAATGCTAGGAACTACTCCAAGTTCAGTTATGAACTTCTTCATCCAAACAGCTTCCTTTGCAGCTTCACTTGCAGCTATGTACTTTACCTCTGTCACTGAATCAGCAACTGTTTGCTGCTTGGAACTCTTCCAACTCACTGCGCCACCGTTTAAGGTAAACACATACCCTGAAACGGATTTATAGTCATCTTGGTCCGTTTGAAAACTTGAGTCTGTATAGCCCTCTAGTTTCAATTCAGACCCACCGTAGACAAGAAATACATCCTTAGTTCTTCTCAAGTACTTTAGGATGTTTTTCACAGCCTTCTAATGCTCTTCTCCTGGATTCGATTGATATCTGCTTGTTACACTAAGTGCATGAGCGACATCTGGTCTAGTACATATCATACCGTACATGATAGATCCTATTGCTGAAGCATAAGGAATCTTACTCATACGGGCTCTCTCCTCAGGTGTCTTTGGGGCTTGTTTCTTGGAGAGATGTATTCCATGGCTCATCGGCATAAGACCTCTCTTGGAATCTTCCATGCTAAACTTCTTCAGCATCGAGTCAATGTACTTTCCTTGGGTCAAGCCTAGCATCCTTTTAGATCTATCTCTATAGATCTTTATCCCCAAAATATAGGATGCCTCACCCAAGTCCTTCATGGAAAAGTGTTTAGATAACCAAATTTTGATCGACTGTAGCATGGGAACAGCATTCCCTATCAGTAATATGTCATCAACATATAATACAAGGAATGAAACAGCGCTCCCACTAACCTTCTTGTACACACATGGTTCATCCTCATTTTTGATAAAATCAAACTTTTTGATTATCTCATCAAAACGGATGTTTCGTCTTCGAGAAGCTTGCTTCAATCCATAAATGGATCGTTGTAGCTTACAGACTTGGTTTGTTCCAACCTTTGAAACAAAACCCTCTAGCTGTATCATATATACATTCTCCTTAGGCTCTCCATTGAGGAAGGCCATTTTCACGTCCATTTTCCAGATCTCGTAGTCGTGATAAGCTGTAATTGCAAGTAAAATCCGAATGGACTTGAGTATAGCTACTGGTGAGAAGGTTTCATCATAGTCAACTCCTTGTCTTTGTTTGAAACCTTTTGGAACCAGTCGGGCCTTATAGGTCTCTACCTTGCCATCTGCTCCAGACTTTCTCTTAAAGACCCATTTACACCCAATAAGCTTAATGCCCTCAGGTGGTGAAACCAAAGTCCATACTTGGTTTTCATACATGGAGTCCATCTCGGATTTCATGGCTTCTAGCCATTTCTCTGAGTCTTCACTACTCATAGCCTCTTCGTAAGTCAATGGATCATCATCATCTATGATGCGTACCTCATCATCATCCTCTATGATGAATCCATACCTTTCAGGCATCTTCGGTACTCTTCCAGATTTACGAATAGGTCGTGGTACAGTAGGTTCTTCTTCTTGGTTAGGTACCTGACTTTGATCCGTAGTATTTTGTGGTTCTTGAACTTCTTTAAGATATATCTTACTTCCACTGACCCCTTCAAGGATAAACTCCTTTTCCAAGAAGGCAGCGTGTTTCGCAACAAACACCTTTTGATCAGTCGGGTGATAGAAATAATACCCTTATGTTTCTTTAGGGTATCCCACAAATCTACACTTGTCGGATCTAGTCTTTAACTTATCGTGCTCAAACCTTTTGACATAAGCTGGACAACCCTAAGTCTTAACATGCTTAAGATTTGGTTTCCTCCCAGTCTATATCTCATATGGGGTCTTTGGGACGGATTTGCTAGGTACCTTGTTAAGTAGGTATGCAACCGATTCTAGGGCATAACCCCAGAAGGATATTGGAAGGTTGGTAAAACTCATCATGGAACGAACCATGTCCAACAATATTCGATTTCTCCTTTCAGATACACCATTCAACTGTGGCGTCCCTAGTAGAGTCCATTGTGAGATTATACCATTTTCTTTGAGACAATTGAGAAACTCATTGGTTAAGTATTCCCCTCCTCGATCCGATCGAAGAATCTTAATACTCTTACCAGTTTGCTTCTCTACTTCACTTCTGAATTCTTTGAACTTTTCAAACGATTCAGATTTGTATTTCATCAAATACACATATCCAAATCTAGAATGATCATCAGTGAAAGTAATAAAATAAGAATACCCTCCTCGTGCATTCGTTATCATAGGTCCACATACGTCTGTGTGTACCAACGCTAACAACTCTGTAACTCTTTCTCCTTTTCCAGTAAAAGGAGATTTAGTTATTTTACCCATGAGACAAGATTCACAAGTTGGATATGATTCGTAATCAGATAGCTCTAAAAGCCCATCTTTATGCAACTTGGATAATCTTGTTTCATTGATATAACCAAGTCTACAGTGCCACATAAAGGTATAATTAACATCATCTCTTTTTCTTTTCTTAGTTTGTTCAATTTGAAGTATATTTTCATGCAAGTCAAGTATGTACAGTCCATTCAGTAAGTTCCCAACACCATATAAAACATTTTTATTATAAATAGAACAACTGTTGTTCTTTATTATAATATCAAAACCATCCATATCCAATACAGAAATTGAAATAATGTTTCTAATCAGTGTCGGAACATAATAACAATTATTTAAACTAATGAACTTGCCCGAAGGCAGTGCTAAACGATAAGTCCCTACAGCTAATGCAGCAACCTTTGCTCCATTTCCCACTCGTAGGACGACTTCATCCTTGTCCAGCTTTCTACTTCTACTTAGTCCCTGCACATTATTACATATGTGAGAACTACAGCCGGTATCCAATACCCAAGTAGAATTTTGACTTTCAGAAAAATTAATTTCAATCATGAACAAACCTAGATCGGAAGTCGAAGCTTCTCCAAGCTTCTTTTGGTCCGCAAGATACTCCTTGCAGTTCCTCTTCTAGTGTCCCCGCTTATTGCAATGGTAGCAAATTCCTTTGCTATCTGGATCAGGTTTCTTTTTATCCTTTCTCTTCGCCTTGCCCTTAGCCTTCTTGTTTTTCTTCTTTTCAGAAGATACCTTGGGCCTCTTCCTTTTCTTGGAAGAATCATCCACTAGTAAGACTTGGTTCTTGTTGGATGAGAAGTGACCTTCAGCAGTTTTCAACATGTTAAGTAACTCAGGCAAGTTGACGTCCAACTTATTCATGTGAAAATTCACAACAAATTGTGAGAAGGTGTCCGGGAATGACTGGAAGATCAAATCTTGACTTAACTCCCCATCCATCACGAACCCAAGTTGTCCAAGTTGTTCAATCAGATTGATCATCTTAAGGATAGGAGTCTCAACATTAATGCAAATTTAAAAGATAAAGATAAAGTCCTTCAGATTAATGAATCTTTAGAAGAGGAGGCTGAAACCTCTACTAAAGATGAGTTAGATTTAATTAATCTACAAGGATTTTCTCTTAAAAAATTAAAGGATATTACTATTCAAAAATGGTATATTAAAATCACTTTAATTATTAATAAAACCTTCATTCTTGAATTACCTGCTCTAGTTGACACTAGTATAGATTTAAATTGTATTCAAGAAGGATTAACCCCTACTATCTATTATCAAGAAACTAATGAAAGATTAATCTCTGCTAATGGTAGTCAAATGGAAATTAAATATAAGTTACCTAAAGTTCATATTTGTCAAAATGATATATGTTTTAAAACATCATTTGTTTTAATTTGTAATATGACTAACAAGGTCATTTTAGGATTACCTTTCATATATTTACTTTATCCTTTTACTAGTAGCACGGAAGGATTAAGTAGTAAACATCTAAGAAAGACAGTTATATTTAAATTCATTACTAAACCAAAAGAAAAAGATTTAAAAATAATTCAAGATGAATTAATTTCTAAATCATTAAATCTTTTAATTAGTAAAACCAATCAATTAAAATATCTAAAAGGAGAAATTAAATATAAACAAGTTGATAAAAAACTCACTGATAAAAAAGTTCAAGATAAAATTGATAATTTAAAGGATTATCTTAGTAAGAACCTTTGTTCTGATTTTCCTAATGCCTTTTGGCATAGGAAGAAGTATATTGTTAGGCTATCTTATGCTAAGGAATTTAAAGAACATTTAATTCCTACTAAGGCCAGACCTATTCAGATGAATCATGAACAAATGAAACTTTACAAAAAGGAAATTAATGAATTATTCAGTAAAGGATTAATTAGGCCTAGTAAATCTCCTTGGTCTTGTCCAGCTTTTTATGTAAATAATGAAGCTGAAAAAGAGAGAGGTGCCCCTCGCTTAGTTATCAATTACAAACTACTAAACAAAGTTCTCGAGTGGATTAGGTACCCACTCCCTAATAAGAAAGATTTTCTTAATAGGTTAAGTCAGGCTACTATCTTTAGTAAATTTGATTTAAAATCCGGATTCTGGCAAATTCAGATTGACGAAAAAGATAGGTACAAAACTACTTTTACTACCCCTTTTGGTCATTACGAATGAATGTTATGCCATTCGGTCTTAAGAATGCCCCTAGTGAATTTCAGAATATCCTTAACGATATTCTAAATCCTTTTAGTCATTTTGCTATCGTTTACATAGATGATATCCTTATCTTTAGTAAATCTATTGAAGAACACCATAAACATTTGAATTCGTTCTTCAAGACAGTCAAATTCAATGGTTTGGTTCTTTCACCTACTAAATACAGTCTTTTTCAAATGAAGATTACCTTCCTTGGTCATACTATTCATCATGGTCTTATTCAGCCTATTGATCGTGCTATTCAATTCGCAGATAAATTTTCTGATAAAACCCAACTTCAACGATTTCTAGGTTCTCTTAATTATATTGGAGAATTCTACAAAGACCTTAGGAAAATCTACAAATCTCCATTTCAATGTTTGCAAGACAACCCTCCCCCTTGGGCTGACATTCATACTTCTGTCATCCAACAAGTCAAAAAATATGTTAAGGCTTTGCCTTGCCTTGGCATCTCAAACGATTTAGCATTTAAAATTATTGAAACTGATGCCTCCAATATTGGCTTCGGAGAAATTCTTAAACAGACGTTAACGCCTACTTCTACTGAACAGATTGTTCGTTTCCATTTAGGTGTATAGAACCCAACACAAGCAAATTATAGTACTATTAAAAAAGAGATATTATTTCTAGTTTTGTGCATTAATAAATTTCAGGGTGATATATTAAATCAAAAGTTTTTGGTTCAAATTGACTGTAAATCAGCCAAATATATTTTAGAAAAGGATGTTGAAAATATTACTACTAAACATATTTTTGCCATATGGCAATCTTTACTAAGCATATTTGATTTTGATATTGAATACATTAAAGGCAGTAATAATTCAATTTTAGATTTTCTTACTAGAGAATTTATCAATTCAGGAACTCCAGTCATGCACCAATGAGCGTGAGAGGTAGTTCTGGTTCTCGTGGGACGGGCTGCCCTACTGGTCCAAGTAATTAACCCAAGGGAACCTTGGTTCCTCATCTAGTTAACCCAATCCTTTCTATGGACCTAGTAAACATATATCAAATTCTTGGTACCATACCAAAACCTTATAACACTGTTTTGGCCAGTAAGCCCAAACCTATTGATCCATTTTGCAGTCCTTCACAGGTCACAAACTCTAGTCAATTAAAACCTAGTCAACCTTTTCAGTTTACTCCAAACTATAAAGTCAACCTTTTTCATATTGAACCATTCATGAAACCTAAAGATGATCCAGTCGTCCTTGCTTCCCAGTTTTTTCCTGCTGGTTGGCATTTTATTCCTTTAGCCCCTTATAAATCTCTTACGTTTTATAAGGATATTCTTCTTCAGATTGAGTCAATCTTTATTAAACCTATTTATGATAGAAATGATGATTCAAAAATTATCTTTCATTCTCTATATATTAAGCAGATTGTCTCCATCCTTGAATGGGGAAAACACCCCTCTAATCTACGTCCTCTTGCTAATTAAAGAAACCATTTTTGTTACTATGATTATATTGAAGCCTGGCACAAGATCTTCTTGTTTCATAATCAGTCATTTAGTCATTCTTGGTTCCTTCAATTTGATCATAAATTTAAAAGTCAAATTCCCTTTTGGTTTATTCTGTAAGTATTACTGATGCGCCAGTTTTTAAAAGAGTCAGTCGAATGATTAATTCTTGGGGCCAAAATGTTCATGGTCTATTGGACCACTCAGCAGTAAATAATCAATATTCATTGTTTCATTTGAACTTTAGTTATATTGTCAGCTATTTCTTCAATGTTCTTAAATTGTTGAACTATGCGATTATTATTCTCATTCATTCGTAATATATCTTCCTTATTCATTTTAAACTTACTGAGCAAAGTAGTTGCTCATCCTTGCTATATCATGAACCTATTGCAGTTAAGCTGGAGAGTTCCAAAGCGGACAAAGGCAAAGGAAAGCTTAAGGAATAGTTATATGTATTATCCCGTTATGTAATCGTGGAATCGTTTTGTATTATTATTGTATTCCGTGATGTATTTATTTAAGGTTATAGACCTTGGGACCGTAGTAAACCTTTTGTAATGAACAACATATGTTTATTTATTCCGCATTAGTTGATTTATGTTGTTTAGAGATGTATGGATGTACTTTATCGTGAGCACCAGATTCGAGGTATTGGTACCTGAATTTGGGGGTGTCACAGAACCCCTAAATTCTGGTGGTCGTACCGCTTTGAAATCCTTAAATGACGTAACTGGTGGAGCTTGTAGCTGATTCGCAAGTGCTCCAGCTAAAAGGTTGACCAATTATTGTACAGGATTAGCATTGGCATCGTTGTTATTATTATTGGTAGAGCTTTCCTGAGCTTGTTGACGTGGTTGGCGTCTCGGCGGCATTTTCTGTTTAAGAATATGCGCTTATTAGATTAGCTATCGATAAACACACACGTGCAAGTATACACGGTCCACAAGTAATATATGATAAGATATGAGTCGAACCCACAGGGAATTGTGACAAATAATAACCAAGTACCAATCGTATATCAATTTGATCTAATTTAAACGATGAAGGTTTGAATGTTGTTGATTGGTTGAGTTCACAAGTCAAGTAATGAATAAAACATAGTAAAATATCAAGATAGAAAGGTCTAAGATTACAATTTCCCCCAACACGTCATTTGAATCTCCTAACTCTCTCTTTTCAATCAGTTATAACATACGAATTGACAACCGAGAAATCAAAACTACATAAGAGCCTCTATCGATGGTCAATCACGAATCTTCCTAAGCGGTGCATAGGTATATGTCTATCCTATATACTATCAAGAGACTAATTTCAGGAATGATTAATAGACACGTGTCACTAAATCTAATTAATCGTCCCCTCAATTACCAACTTTCACATCGGAAGTCATTAAGACTAGATTCTCAATTGGTTGCATGCGGTAATTAGGTATATATCTATCCCAACTACAATCAAGATACCTATTATTGCAGATAATTAACAAGACACACGTCACTTAATCCGATTAATAACCCAAAATAATCTATAATCTCGCATGTTATCATAACTCGGTCTTAACCTATAATCCGTTCGTCAAGTTTATATAGGTTCCCAAGGTAATTACGGGCCAAGCAATTAATCTAGAAAGCAAAGGTTATGATAATCAATTCACCAATGAATAACTAAAATCAATAGAGAGAGAATTCAATTCAATTTAAGTGTTGGGTTCCATTGCAATCTTAGAATAGAAGGTTAGTTCATGATAGCTACAATAGCTAGTTGCCCTTCGAATGGCCTACACAATTAAGTTTACGTACACATACCAATTAGCCACATAATTGACACTACTCATGGTTTACATTAACTCTATTCCATGTTTTATAAGATTTGTTTCATTCGAATCGGAACACCTTTTAAGTTCATTCATAATTGACTTGGCGTTTTTAGATGCTCGCACGTCATATGCCCAACCTTAACTACTCAAACGTCTAAGCGATACGCCAATGTGTAGGCTTAACACGCTTATAAAACTCATACAAGACTTCTTGATTAGTGTTAAGTCTTTTACGTTTCATACTGTTCGTCTTTTAGGACTTAGAACATTCTCTTTTATTGTTGTGACGGTGAGTACTGGGTATCTTACCGAAGTGTCTGATCTCGAGCTTTGTGTTTTCACATGTCTTATGTAATTATTGGGCTTTAAATGATGTACTCTTCTATTAAATATCTCATTGTAATGAAAGACTGGGGGGCAATGTTGGGGCATGTTTATTTGAGCCCGGTGGATACGGTGGGCTATAGTCCACGTGGAGGAATATCCTCACGTAGGAGTTAGTTTGGGAGGTGGGAGAATATTAAAGAATCTAGTATTCTTAATTATATTTGATTTTCAACTCTTAAGGAAAGTGTCAGGATGTGATTCGAATTCCTTTCTTTAAGGAGATTCAGTTTGATCCCATTAAGGTATCTATCCTAATAAGGAGTTCTATTTTCATGAGAAGACGGGCTTGAAGTTGGTGGTGTGATCACTATAAATACAAGACTAAACCCTAATTCACAAGTAAGGTTCACTTTTCAGCACTAAAGCATTAAACCTCCATTGTTAAACCTGATTTATCTTGTACTTATTCTCACACTGGAGCTATTCTCCGGCGACCCAGGTCGTCAGCTCTCTGAGTGTGATTTCATTTCTGTCCAGGATTGGATGCACAATTTGGTAATTGGGCGTGTAGACGAATCTTGGCGTTAATTGGTTGGATCCTCTGTGGGCGCCCCATTTGAGTATATCCAAAACCCAACAAAAATATTTGTATTCGAATGTCCGTTAAGATTTATACAATACTATTGTGTCAATCATTCGCATTTCATATGATTTAAGATTTTTATTTTTATTTTTTTTTATTTTTTTTTTGCTTACAGTATATGGAATCTTTTTTTTCTATTTTTGTATGTGTTGTTATGGTTCTTGGTATAATATAAATCTTTATGATATTAATTTAAACTGTAATTAAAAATATTATTATTGACTAAACAAATGAGGTAATTTCAATCACTTTTGTTTGATATGTTTTGATGGATGCATTTTTATTATTTTCTCATATAGTGAACATTAGATTCTGATTTATGAGTTTTGGTCAATTAATATGAGATAATTTTATGTAGTAATTTTGTGGCCTTTTTTTCTTTTGTTTTTCTTTTCAAAAAGTGATGAAGAGGTATAATCCTTTTCTCTGTTAGGAGATACAAGCACAATTGCGAAAATTTGGTATTGCCATTTGCTATATAACTTTTTTACAATGCATTTGTTGCGTTCAGTAGAGTTCCAAGTTTGGACATTAGTTGGGAGAGACATCATTGTCAGAATTCAACAATATTAGTACTGAACATTTATTGACCTAAAACCTTAAATTGTTAAGGATCCAAAATGTATTTAAGCGTATGTCTAAATCATGTTCACTGCTCAAATCAATTATACGCACACGTCCATGAAGTTCCTAGGTTTAATAACGTGGGACCTTTTTCCAATAATGAAGAAGTCTTTGATCTTGTGTGTTAATATGTTCCTAACGTGTGTTGATCTTGTGTGTTGATATTTTGAGTTGCAAATTTTCTATTATGTTATGAAAAGGCAATATTATTACTATAATATGGCTGCTGCTGGTATACTCATGTTGCTGGATTTCAATTGAGCTTTGATCTATGATTCAACATAGTTATTAAAACTGTTATGATTCAATGGTTTAATTTAAGCTCTAGTATAAAAGTTGGAAGAATAAGAATTATGTGTGGTGTATTGGTTATTGTCAAGAATATTATAGTGTATGCACATGTTATAATGACATTATATTTTTGTAGATACAAGACATGCACAATGATATTGTTACCATGAGAAAGGCTTTAGAGGCGGAGCTCGTTAGAATTCATGGTTTATGTAATATATATTCATTTATATGTTTGCTAGGAAGTGGGTTAGAAGAAGGAATGCTTCTTTGGAAATGCATATATATAGAATTTAATGAATTAAATTTGTCTTATTTATTTATCACTTGAGCAATTTTTGTTATTGTCGAAGCAAAGTTTGAATCATGCATGTTACTAATTTGTGAAAGATTTCATGAACAAAGACAAGGTTGTCATACGTCGATAGGCATTTTCTTTCAATTGATCATTTTATGGGTTGTTACTTTTTTCAATTGATATTAGAAAATAATTTTATTTTGCAGTACACTCGGCCGATTTGTTTTGAATGGTGGTCCATCTTTTTTATATCTTCATTGCAATAAGAAATGAGAAATATAGTGAGGTCCATCCAAATTATATAGAGGTGTGAAATAAATTTATTAATGACGTGTCTATGTTCGCAAGTTACTTAAGTATTTATATTTTTGTTTTGTTTTATGAATATAAGTGAAGGAGGGTGAGAAGGTGATTAATAGTTCAATATGATGTCATATTCGTTTGTTTTGTTTGTTTATTCTCTTGCTTTTATAAGTTTCAGACACAAACAAGGAAGAGTCAACAACAACTACAAATGCAACAATTGCAGCCCATGCTGCGAAGGAATGTATTAGTGATGCGGTCAAAAATTGGACGACCTGATCTATTGAGATTTGGTGATACGAAGAAGACACCTAAAAAAGTCTGTCGAAGTTTTGAACTCCGAGTAACCCTCCGATGCTTAAGTATGGGGATATAAAACAAGGTATGAATAATAGTGTATAGGATAGAATGAGAAGGAATGTAAATTCGACCAATGTGCCTTATTTATAATATTTCGTACATTTGGTTGAACCAGTATATGATTCTATCTCCCTTAGATTGAGCCAATCTGAAAGACCCTTACTGAACGGTCTGCACAGAGAGAATCAACTTTAGTTTCCAAGATTGAAGAATTGAAGAAGACTATCTCTACGTAGAACAGATCTTCTTCTTTAATGGACTCCCTAATCACAAGTTAGAGATTTGTCTCAGATCGATCTGGATTAGGATTTGGGAATTCATCCTCCGATCATAGTGTGGACACATTGTTGGAGACTAATAATAACAGTACTTCTACTTTACATAGAAGTATTGTGTTTGTGAAATCCACAGAAGTTGTCGAGCCCAATATTCCAAGCTATACGACCTCTACTGATCACACACTGGTCTGGGATTCATGAAACAGCAGGGTAAAGCCAACACTACCTTTAAGCCTCGAAGGGTCGTAAAGTCAGGTCGCACTCACTCTACGAGTAAACTAGGCAAGAATCATAGAGTTAACTTTTACCCTACGAATTCTCATAATCGTAGAACGGTGTAAAAGCAGAGAGAATTCGAACCTAGAAGAGAAGCAATGGGTTTCTATCGTTTACACGTGTCCTCGAAGAAAAGGAATCCATACACACCACACAAACATGTATCATATTAAATGTTATAACTGTCATGAATATAGTCATATTACAGCTATGTGTTATTTTGATGATTATTTTGTGTATGCAAGACCTAGAATTAAGCAGGTCTGGGTCCCTAAGAGAACTAACAAATCAGGACCTAAGTAAATCTGGGTATCAAAATAAAGCTTAATTTTTCTTGCAGGAAAGAAGCTCCACTAGTTCAACATAGTATCTCAATAGTGGATGCTCAAGGTATATGACCGGCAACAAAGCTTTCCTGTCGAACTTTAAAGAAAAAGATGGTACTGCAGTTGTCTTTGGAGACAACAATTCTAGAAAGACAAGAGGATATGGCTCAATAAGAAATGGTACAATTTCTTTCAGCAAGGTGGCATTTGTTGAAAGCCTGAAGCACAATATCTTGAGCATCAGCCAATTATGTGACAAAGGGCACCAAGTAATCTTCCTCAATAACCAATGCCAAGTCAGAGACCTGGAATCATTCTCTAAAGCTAACCGGAACTAGAGAAGACAATGTGTATGTGGTGAATCTAGCTAAGCTGAGTTCAACAAAGATTGTCTGCTTCTTTGCTAAAGCTTCAAAAGATGTCAGCTAGTTATGGCACAGAAGATTGTCTCACTTGAACTTCAGGAATATGTCAAAGCTTGCCTCCAAAGATCTAGTTTCAGGTTTACCCAAGCTAAACTTTGTCAAGGAAAAGCCTTGCAAAGCCTATCAGCTAGGGAAGCAAACTAAAATCTCATTCAAGAACAAGACATGCAGTCAACTCCAATGATAGGCCTCTACAACTGCTTCATATGGATCCTTTTGGGCCTATTCCGACTATCAGCCTTAGAGGAAAAAGGTACTCATTAGTTATAGTAAATGACTACACCAGATTCACTTGGGTATTCTTTCTAAGCTCTAAGGATGAAACCAACTCTCAGTTGATCAAATTTTTCAAGCTGGTTGAGAATGAGAAGGGCGAGAAGATCAAGGCTATAAGGAGTTATCATGGTAGAGTTCGATTTCTTAGAGGTAGACAAGTTTTGTGAGGATAATGGTATTCATCATAACTTCTCAGCTCCAAGAACTCCTCAGCAGAATGGAGTAGTTGAAAGGAAGAACATAACTCTTATAGAGGCAGGAAGAACTCTTCTAGCCGCAGCAAGGCTACTTGAGTATTTCTGGGGTGAAGCTGTCAACACCGCCTGCTACACTCAGAATCAATCACTCATCTACTCCACCTTCAAGATGACGCCCTACGAGTTGTGGAGAGGAAGGAAGCCCAACATTAGTTGTGACGTCCTCAAATCCGTGTACTCACTACAGTGGATCTGGAACTCACTTGAACACATCATCCATAAAATCTACTAATAATTCTATTGGTTTAACTAGTCTGTTATAGACATTACATCAAATTCTTTACCTCCATCCCTGGATCGCAACATGGATCTACCTTTGTTTTAATACCAACTTGTAACTCACATCCATTTCTACGGATAACACCTCACAATGTCTTCCAACACTTATATTTCATCATATAACAAATAGATTATATCATAAAATCAATCTTTATTAATCACATAAGATTATATTATAAGTCTTATAAGAATTCGGAATATTACATTCACCCCTCCTTATAAGAATTTCGTCCTCGAAATTAACGTCTAATATATTCTCAATTTATCTGTCCTTAAGAACTCTATTACGAGTCCATTTATCTCCGATTTTTACTAATTCTCTCAAAATTATATCCTAAGGTAATCTTACCCTAGAGCTATTGTTGAGCTAAATCTACTAGCAATTTACGTGCAAGTATACACGGTCAATCAAGTAATAAAGTGATAAGAGAGTTGTCGATCCCACGAGGACCGAATAATAACCTAATTAATTCTAAACACTAATTATGCATCAATTAATTTAATCAAGATAATTTTGATAACAAATGAATGAATTAACTAAATAATCAAATACGAAAATATTAAATCAATGAATAAAAAGGTTAAGGAGTCAATTTCCCCCGATGAATTATTCAAATAATACTATCATTCTTTTATTAAATTGATTAATCAGAATTATCAACGGAAAATCACTAATAATTAATATAACCACCTTTCAAATAATTATATAGCATACCTATTATTATCAATTTCCCTATATTCCTATGAAAAACAATAATAATAAATTCATTAAGATTCATTTTCCACCCGTTGCTTTCGCTATTCAGATATATTCCTATCCCTTCCACAAAATTAGCATTCAATTAGCAATCAGTATTAGTGAAAAGAATTACTAATCACAAGTAATTATACCCAGATCTTAACTTAGAATCTATGGTTAGATTTTATTTACATCCATCTAATAATTGTTGATCAGGCAATTATGACAAAACAAAACAAAATATAATAAACAATTCAATTCATAATCAATTTAAACATAAGAATTAATAAATATTAACTAAATAATATCATCGGGTTCCATTGAATCCTTAACTAAGAAATTTAGTTCATAATGAAAGTGAAAAAAATTAATAATTTATCAAAAGCCATTCTAGATTACAAAATGAAGAAATAAGAGAGAAGAAATAAACTCTGTCGAATCAAGTCTTCGCTCCTAAGCTCCAATTCTCCTCTGGAACAAAACTCTGATGAAACCCTTATTTTTTTTACGTACTGAATGATAATGAATATTGAATACCCTCTTAATGAATAAAATAAACCTCAATATATTAGTCTGTCCCTGACTACTGATAAGTTCCAACCAATACACAATAAGTGTAAAATAAATCAAATTCTTTGCCAAAAGAGTTCAAATCCACCGGGCGCGTGGCTGTATGCGCGCGCCACGGCTCTCGCAATTTATATTTCCTGCGCCCTGGCTTGCATTCCTGAGCGTCGTGGCTTGCGTTCCTGAGCGCCGCGGCCCTTGATCCCTGACCATTCTTTAATTCCTCTTTTATGCTCCTGCTTTGGCCAATGTTTCACATTAATCCCAACTACATATATCTGTTCACTGTTTAACTTTCGCCAAATAATCATTTTTACCTGTAGCAACAAATTAAGGCTAAACTTGCAATAATTTCCTCTATTTACACCAACATAGGTTGAAATCAATTATTCACAAAAACTACTAAAATGCACTAAAATAATACTAAAAATACTTAAGAATAAACAAAATAGTTAGGCTAAGAATATCAAATTAGTAGATATAAAATCTACTCATCAAATACCCTCAAACTTAACTCTTTGCTTGCCCTCAAACAAAACTAAAAATAAACTAAAACCTAAATGCAATTTACAAAAGAAATAAGTATAAATCAGAATGTAGCCTCCAAGATCATACAACCATCACTCTACAATAGATAAACCCTGTATAAGCTCATAAATCCCTTAGTCATCAATTCTCAACAATTACAATCCTATAGTGTTTGTTTGCAATCTCCACCAAGTCAATCAGACCTTAAAAGGACTATATCATAAACATATGGTATGAAGAAGTCATCAACCCCTAGGACATATCACAACAATAATCTCAACCAGGGTAATCATCACTCAAGTTAAAAGAATACAGTTCTTTCTAATGTTCTGCTATTCCTCCTAGATGCATTTTCATTCTTATTCCTTAAGGTGAGTGCGTTTTACGCTCTTTCTCACATGCATGACGAGTGCGTTTTACGCTCCATCTCGTCTTATTTTATTTCCAAAGAGTGCTCTTTTAAGCTCAATCCACTCCACCATATAACTCAGCTCTAGGAAGCATAGCAAAAAAAAATTCTTTTCTCTTTCTTTTCAAATGAACCATAATCATCCCCCAAACTTAAACAATTCACTACCCCTGCTTCAATTAAGGTCTGCAATATAATCCTAACTCGTGACAATATCTCATACCAAGGTTTCGAACTATAATCGCCTTAAAATTCAATTACCCTCGGTGGGATATAAGTGCTCAAAATATTAGGGACCATAAATATGCAAAATCGACTTCTAATATGATATACAAGCTTAACACAAGGCGTAAAAGTTTTCTAACTTGCTAACACATTTAATCATATCTTATCATTGGATATTCTAAAGATTCACTACTTATTTTTTTATTTAATTTTTGTTTGATATGCAAAAATTAACAACTAAAAACAAATGCAATAATTAAATCCTAATTAACAAAAATTAACCAAATCTACTTATGCAAATACTTAAATAAGCAAATAATTAAATAAGACTTTAGCAAACTAACAAAACCAGCAAATTAAAGCTTAAAGTATCATCAAACCATCCCCCTAAACTTAAATATTACATTGCCCTCAATGTAATCCCTAAAACTTCCCTGGAAAAATTCATTCATCACCAGCAGCAGCACCATCATCAGCATCGTCATCCTCATCAGCAAGGCTATCGGACTCCTCCTCTGTCTCAAATGCAGTATCGGGAAACACCGATGACGGCAGAAAGCGGATAGGATCCAGATTATTTATGTTGAAGCGAGTTACAAATGTTTGTATGATGTTGTTCATGTAATTCACATAGTTGTTAACTTGGTCCACTATCTGATCCACACGGCGTGTTTGCTGGCAATTTAAACTCAATAGATTGTCCTGGCCTCGTTCCAAGTTTGTTTGAGTCCTCCGTATATCCCGAACCTCGACAAGTATCAAGTCCAAAGTAGCATCAGACGAAGCACCACGTCCTGTTCGCCTCGTACCATGAGATGGACACGCGCCTTCCGTTTGACCAGTGGCAACAACATTAGCATCTACATTATATCCACCCTGCATGTCGGAACCACTGCCGATTGGTTCCTTGAACTTGTCAATGGTGCTGCTGTCCAACACCGACTTTGGTTACTCAAATATCTCATCTGCTTGCCAAATAACTTCAGCATTCTTACACAACCCACATATGAGAGATCGGTGTGGAAGTCCGCCAGATGTACCGCTCTGTAATGCATGAAGAATGGAGTTATAGATGACCTTGCCCACATCAATACTTTTTCCCGTGACAATTGCATATAGAAGTGTTGCCCTGGCCTTAGTTACTTCTGAAACATGAGATGAAGGCATTAATTTACACAAAGGAAATAAAACCAAGCCTTACCGGATCTGCTTAGTGCATTCCGGGGGAAGGAAACTGTTGAAGTTACTCGAATCGTCCATTGCGTCCCGGGCTTGCATAAACCTTGAAGTACTTCATCCCAGTTTGGTCCATCCTGAACATACTATGTATAAGCATCATTCTCCATAGATGGTAGGCCATAGTATGCATTGATGGCTTTGCTGTCAAACGGTACCGCTTTTCCCTGTACCACAACTACTATGGTCACCGCCTCAACCGCATTAGCATAAAATTTGGTCACTATTGCAACTACTACGGCCTCGGGTTAAGCCGTCAATGTTTCCCATCCACGCTCCTGAATCATTTGCCAGATTTCAAGCCCATTCGCCTCTTATGGCACCAAGCTACGCTCTGGAATTAAATTTTTGTAACCAATGAGGCATGAAATTTCTCTGATGCTTCTTCACTAACAAACTTTGAGTGATCATATGTGGAAGAAGAAGCCCGTGATGTGCGTTAACGCTTAGGTGCCATTTGAATTATAAACAGAGCTTAAAAACCCAGAAGGTGATGAAAATTTTGGTGTGGGCAATATATCGAACACTTGGCGTGCGCCCAAATTTTTGCCCAAATTCAAAGCTATTAAGTGTTTCCAATCCCTCCAAATGATGTAGCAACACAACAACAACCCTAACATTACAAATTATTCTCAAGGATGAAGAAGAAAGCTTATTTGAGCCAAGTACCTTTGCTATTGAAGAAGAGGAGGAGTTATTGAATTTGTGCAATCCTTCTCCAATTAGAATCCTTAATTTCTCCTTGCAATCCTATAGAGTGATGAGGTTGGGTTTAAATTGCAGAGTTTTAATGAGATTGAAGTTCTATTTATGGTAGGGATTTAAATGGTTTGGTAAATGTGGGTTGTGGGGGGTTTTGGGTAGAGTTTGTGTGTGAGTGGAGAAGGGAAGTGCCGAGGGAAATAAGCAAACTAGAGCAAAAATTACGCGCATGCTGCTTTTGTTTTGTTGAACCACGCTTGAGCGTCGTGGCCCCTAATTTATGCGTCGCGACCCTTAAGTTTGTGCGTCGCGGTGCATAAGTTCTGTTTGGGATTTCCTTGTGTTGTTGCTTATTTTTTAATTGTGCTGAAGATTCGAGCGTCGCGGCCCATGAACTCCAACGCCGCAGCTCATGAGGCATGCCACGGCCTTTGCTTTGTGCACCGCGGCCCATATTCTCTGTTTGTGTGCAGCTAAAAGCTTGATAGGCCAAGTTTTTCCCAATTTCCTTTCCTTCGCATTCCATTGCATGCTTGCCACAAAATTATCTATTCTCTTCATTTCCTTGCATCTCATTTTGTTACAATTCTCAATCTCTACAAATTTGATGCTAGCAAAGCATGTATCACCTGGAATTAATTTGCCATCAAAACTCAACTTAATTAATTATGCAAAACTCATGACTAAAAATTAAACTAAAACAAATAAATGTAATTTAAATAAATACAAATCTAATTATAAATTAACCCATGGGTTGCCTCCCAGTAGCGCTTGTTTTTAAGTTTTCAGCCTGACTTCTTCTTTTTCAATGACTCGGGCTCATTGACATGATTAGAATGCCTTCAGTTGCGCATCCCATATCATGCATCACGTGCCCATTCTCTTCCATGTTACCTTGCCTTTCATTTTCCTTTCTTTCTTCACTGTGATCGTCTTCCCATGCCCCATCTTCTAAGATCTCTTATGCCACATAACATTCCTCCACTTCATTTAGAATTTTTATGGTATCAAACACACTGAACGTAATTTCTTGATCATTGACCGTCATCGTAAGTTCTCCATTCCTTACATCAATCAAAGTTCGTCCAATGGCTAGGAATGGTCGTCCCAGAATTAATGGAATCTCCTTATCTTCGTCATAATCAAGAATGACAAAATCCACTAGGAAAACAAACGTATCAATTTTCACTAGCACATCCTCGATCACTCCTCTTGGATGTATAATTGATCGATCCGCCAGTTGTAGAGTTATGTTTGTCGGTTTTATGCCTTTCAAACCAAGTTTCTCATAAATGGTTAATGGCATGAGATTAATGCTCGCACCAAGGTCACATAGAGCTTTTCCCACAAATTGCTTCCCAATAGTGCAAGGAACTGTGAAACTCCCTGGATCTTATATTTTAGTTGGTAACTTCTGTTGGATAACTGCACTGCATTCCTCTATTAAGGCTACCATCTCACAATCTCCCATCCTTCTTTTCTTTGAAAGAATTTCTTTTAAGAATTTTACATAACTTGATATTTACTCTAATGCCTCTGCAAAAGAGATATTGATCTGTAATTTCTTAAAAATCTCCAAAAATTTTGAAAATTAACGGTCCAACTTCTGATTCTTTAATCGTTATGGATATGGTGCGACAGGATTCTTTGTTTCTTGCTTACTCTCGCCATGTTTTAATTCTGACTCTTGATTCTTCTTTTCTTCACTCTTGTTTAAATTACTTTCAATTCCTTCTTCCTTTTCAGTGCTAATCTTCCCTGCTGGTATGGTACCATTTTTCGGCAAACTCTTCCCACTTCTTAACATAATAGCCTTGCATTGCTCATAACTTTCTCTTTTCGGATTGACTTCGGTGTCACTCGGGAGAGCACCTTGTAGACGATTATTCACTGCACTTGCTAGTTGTCCCAGTTGAGTCTCCAAATTACGAAGTGATCCTTCTAGGCTATTCATTCTCGTGTCATTCACAGCTATGTACTTGGTAAGTATATCTTCTATACTAGGCTTCCTTTCCTGTTATGGTTGAGCTTGACCTTGAAAACCTGGTGGATGAAATTGCCTTGGGGTTGACGATTGATTCTGATTGTTACTCCACAAAAAGTTTGGATGATTTCTCCACTCCGGATTGTACGTATTAGAATGCATACCCTGTTTGTTCCCTATAAAATTCACTATTTTGGTATTGATACACTGATTTGTGTGATGACTCCTTGCACACAATTCATAGACTGCAGCTACCTGATGCACTGATTGTGTTCCTATTGCATCAATTTTCTTTGATAGATTTGCCAATTGTGCAGCCAGAGCTATTACTGCATCTACCTCAAATTTCCCTCTAGTCTTTGGTTGAATCAATCGAGCAGTTGGTCACTGATAATTGTTTGCAGCCATTATCTCCAATAATTCATACGCCTCTTCGAAACTCTTACCCATTAGAGCCCCTCCTGCAGCTGCATCAATACTAGCTCGTGTTATGTTAAATAACCCATTATAAAATGTTTGTACTCACAACCACTTCGTGAGTCCATGATGAGAACACCTTCTCAACATTTCCTTGAAATGTTCCCAAGCTTCATACAGTGATTCAGAATCCTGTTGTGTGAAGACGTAATCTCATTTCTCATTTTCGATGTCTTTGCTGGGGGAAAGAATTTAGCTAAAAATTTGTGAGTTAAATCATCCCAAGTAGTGATCGAACCCGCTGGTAACGAATGTAGCCAACTCTTTGCCTTGTCACAAAGTGTGAAAGGAAAGAGCCTTAATCTTACTGTGTCATTGGTCACATCCTTGTATTTGAATGTATCACATATTTCCAAGAAACTTACAAGGTGATCGTTCGGATCATCATTTGGCATGCCCCCAAATTGAATTGAATTTTGAACCATCTGAATCGTACCAGGTTTGATTTCAAAAATGTTGGTCTGAATTGCGAGCCTCCTAATGCTCGAATGAATTTCAGTGACTTGCGACATTACATAGTCCTTAAGTGATTTTATGCCTCTTCATCAACCATAGCTTGTTGCTTAATTATCTCTTTACAAAACTGTCGTATTTTACGAAACCTTCTGTCAATCTCGTCCTCGAACGGCAGTAATTCTTGCTGATGAGTAGATTTTATACCCATGAATTAAGTATATTTGACTTGATGATTTATGAGTTTTCGAGTATTTTCTATTCATTTTTATGTGTTTTTATGTTTTTATGTAAGAATTGAAGTTGGAAGTCATTTAGTTGTATTTTAGCTAAATTGGAGCTATTTGGTTGCATTTTACTCAAATTGGAGAAGCATTGCAAATTTCAGCTTTTAGGAAAGTTGACCTTCGGAGCTTCAACGGAGGATTGGATGGTGTTAGAATTTTAGAATGAGAAAATAGTCTTCATAAAATTGTAGAGGACGTGTTAAGCTTTTCAGAAATGTATGGTTTTCAAAAATGCAAGTGCGTTTGGATCTCCAAACAGTATGTCACAGTAAAGTTAGTTGGAGTTGGAGTCTTGTACGGATGTCTGTTGGTAAAATGGCCATAACGTTTTATCCCGGAGGAGTTACGGGACGAGCCACCTGTCAAAACGAAGCTAACGAAATTTTCTACATGCACAAGAGATATGGGCCGCGGCGCTTAGATGGTGGGCCACGGCGCTCAGATGGTGGGCCACGACGCTTGAGTGAAAGTCGCGGCGCTCAGATGGTGAGTCGCGACTCTTGTCGCGCTGGAGCGAATTTTCGCTGAGTTTTTCACTTCCAATTGACTTGGGACTTGCTATATTAATTCCTAATTGGGTTATATGTTTACCAAGATACATAGAGGCTATAAAAATTAGGTTTTGCAAAAGAGAGAACACATCTAGGGTTAGGAAGAGAAAAGGAGGCAGAGCATTATATTCAACATATTTTCTGGAGAAGATGGAAGATCAAGATCTGGAGTATCTCAACGGAAGCCTTACTACAGATTCTTTTTCTTATCCTTCTTTTAGACTCTTATACTTTAAAATGATGATGTATAATGTGATGTTTCCCTTTTCCTTATTCATGAACTAAATTCGTATTCAAGGTGTGAAATATGATACATGTGTTGGATTTATTCTTCTAAGGAGTGAATATCCGATTTGCAAGAGGGATAGGAATATACCTAATTGCCGCATGAACTTGTATAAGAATTGGTGATTATTGCTTCATTGTTAATTATTCACATAGGAATATAGTGAATTAATTAGGAATGAAGACACTTGTTTAATTTAGAAATAAGTTAGATAAATACTTATGAATTCTTGGTTAACAAATTGCAACAATTGACTAATTAAATAGGGAGTGAACATTGGGAACATCATCGGGGGAAATTGTAATCTTGATATTTCATTTTAATAGTTATATTCGTAGTTACTTCGTTAACTAATTTCTATAATCTTGGTGAATTCATTTGTTTAAATAGAATTGGATAAATCAATGGTTGGTAATTTGAATGACTAATTAATTTACTAGATTATTCCTCGTGGATCGACAACTCTACTTTTACTTTATTACTTAATTGACCGTGTATACTTGCACGTAACTTGCTAGTATAGATTTAGCCCATCAAGTTTTTGCCGCCGTTACCGGGGAATAATTCTAGTAATTAATTTATTTATTTCCAATATCAATTACAATTAATCTGATTTTAATTTAAACACAAATTTTTATTTTGTTTCTTTTATAGGTACTCTTGATATTGCTTCATAATCCAAGATTTAGAGAATATGATTGCAAAAGAACAAAAAGCATTACAAGATTATGTTATGCCTTTAATGATGAATATTCAATCGAGCATTCGAAAACCTGCGATTTAAGCTAATAGTTTTGAGATACAACCAGGCATGATACAGATGATCTAAAGTTCAGTACAGTTTGGGAGTTCACCTAGTGATGATCTGAACGTACATTTAATTAATCTTTTGGATATCTATGATACATGCAAGTATAAAGGAGTTACTGAGGATGCAATCAAACTGAGACTTTTTCCTTTCACACTTTGTGGTAAGGCGAAAAGTTGGTTACATTCGCTACCAGCAGGTTCAATCTCTACTTGGCTTGATCTTGCACAAAAATTTTTATCTAAGTTCTTTCCACCAGCTAAAACTGCAAAGTTAAGGAAGGATATCACAACATTTGCCCAATTAGACTCCGAATCTCGATATGAAGCATGGGAAAGATTTAAGGAACTACTTAGAAAATGTCCACATCATGGCATTCCAAGGTGGTTGTAAATTCAGACTTTTTATAATGGTTTGAAGGATACAATGCGAACCAACATCGATGCAGCCGCAGGTGGAGCTTTAATGGAAAAGAATTGTGATGAAGCATATGTGTCGACGCCGGTTTTCTCCCTCCTTCGCGATATTGTTCTTTTTCGATTTTAGCCTTTGTTATTAGATGATGTTTGGAAAAGGTCGGCATTAATGTCGACGGGGTTTTGAAAGATCGTTTTTATGATGAGCCAATTAACCAGAGTCGCCAGTTGGTATATTTGAAATGGATGTACCAACTCATCCGGGTTTCGTTTTCGTAAATCGCTGGCTCATGTGTGACTCCGAATTAATTGGTCTGCGAACCGAGATTCATAGAGTTCGGGGGCTTGCTTAAGCGAGGGGAAGGTGTTAGGCACCCCCCGACTTCCATGAAACACGGTTACCGCAATCTTGATGCTTTCCTATCCTTTAATTCATGAAATGTGTATGTACGCGCGCGTGCGTGTGTATATGCCTATGTGAATGTTGTGGTGAGTTTGTATGAAAGAATCATTTGGATTTTTAGGGAAAGTCATGCTTTAATTTGAAAACGCTTCGGAATGTCTTTTCAGCATACACGAGAAAGCTCTATGAGAAAGGTTCGATTTTATTTATCAAACTATGAGATTTTCATTAGGTGTCGTTTTGGCAAAAACAAGAGTTTTCTAAACCTTCGTCAAAATAGGAATCGAGATCTATACGTTGCCTTCATAAGCAATTTCTAGGATATCTTTAACCCTATGCACAAAGGTTTAATAAAACATTTCGTTCATTCATAAAAGCCATTTTTGGTGATTTTTGAAAATGATTTTCATTGGCCTTCTCGTTTAATAGGAATCGACATTCATTAGCATTTCCAATTCTTATCCTCGTGATGCTAATATCCTACTTTGATTGATTTTAGAAAAATCTTTATTGTTTTGGCTTTGAAATCTTTTGTTTGGTGTTACAAATCAAATTAAACATCAAAACGCGTAGGGGGGTATTCATGGGCATGTAAGCCATCAAAATACCCCGAACGCCAACAATCACATATTTCACTATTACGGGGCCTTAAACCCGATTCTCGCCTTGGCGTCGTTTTAAGGCCCGACCATTACATCTTACAATAAAGGATAATCGATCCTATTACATCCACCAAAATTGTCCATCATCGGATTTGGACCACGGGATCGCGTTCCTAGGCTCACATACACAATTCTTACACACCCCCAAAATGGATATTACAAAAATTAACAAGCTAAAATTCACCAAATGGATATCATCGGATCATTAGGAAGAATTTTGTTCCATTGGAACCCTCACTAATAATCCCTAATCCATGTATTCTCAATGATATACAAGAAAACTACATTTAGTATAATCCAAAATGATACAAATTTAACAAAATGTTATAACAAAACTGCTATAAAAAGAATTCTTTTTCACCATGCAAATGACACCACGATGCGTATAAACTCGTATATTAATTAGAGTAGAGAATATATGTGATACAATCTCACAAAAGAGATATAATTTCTCACTATTTTCTCTCTTTTCTCTCCCTAATTCGCTGCTGCTGTTGTTGTTTTTCCTTCTTCTTCCGCTGCTGCCTCTCCTGGATGAAATGAAGAAACTGAGCTGAAATAGGCTGGCCTAGGGCAGCCGCAGATTGATCTGCGGCTTGACCGCAGATTGATCTGCGGCTGGCTGGCCCACCAGCCACTCAGCCTGGTTTCGAGTTTCGTGTTTCGAGTTCCGTGTTTTCAAAAGGCGCACTCATTGGCCGCAGATCAATCCGCGGCTGGCTGGCTTGACTTTCTCGATTTTCGTGTTATGCCTCGATTCTCGTGTCGTGATGTCAGTTTTTGCCGACATATTCGTATTTTGCAGTCCGGGAATTACTGGGAGACGTGCCACATCATTCGGGAATGCTCAAATCGGACAGCCTTGTTGTCACATCGATTTCGGTTGTAAATCGTCGCGGTGGCGTCGAGTGTTCGTACCTGTCCATCCTTTGCTCTCGCAGGCCGGTTCATTTGATGGATCTGCCCTCCTGTCAGGGTTAGTATACGAAGTGCAAAATTTGGGTGTCTACAATATGAGTTATTGGAGATAATGGCAAACAACAATTACCAATGGCCCACAATAAGAAATACTCAAGTAGGGACAGTGGGAGTGAATCAAAATGACATAATTTCAGCATTGGTGGAGCAAAGTAGCGGCCATAGCAAAGAAATTAGATTCTTTTGGATCTCAGTCTATGCAGAATGTATCGATGGTATGTGATATTTGTGCAAAAAATCATGTGAAGGAACATGTGCCATTAAGGTTGAGTCAGTGCATTACATTGGAGAATTTAACAGGAAAAAAAATCATAATCTCAACATTGATTATCAAGGATGGAATAATAAGCAATATCAAGGTCAACATGCTTCTCAGCAAGATCAAAAGTCAACAATGGAGGATTTGTTGTCGAAATATTTGGCACAAAATGATGCAAGAATGGCTAAAGTGGAAAAACAATTGGAACAAATTGTTACAAATTGTTACAAACACCCAAAAGTTTCAACTAAGACAAGTGAGGATATGCATAATTGCAAGGTTGTTGTTTTACGAAGTGGAAAAGAATTACCCAAGGCAGATAGCAAGAATGTAATTGATGATGTATGCATTGATGAAGAATTAGATGAGGGAAAAGTAAACAAGGAAAAGAAGCAAGAAAAGAAGGAAGATAATCCACAAGTTGAAGAAGAAACAGGAAAACAAATGCAAAGGATGCCTCCAATTCCTTTTTCGCAGAGATTGCAAAAGCAGAAAGTGGATAATCAGTTTGCAAAATTCCTTGAGGTATTTAAAAAGCTCCACATCAACATACCATTTGCAGAAGCTTTAGAGAAAATGCCAAGCTACACAAAGTTTATGAAAGACATTTTATCTAAGAAGAGGAGGTTGGGTGATTTTGAAACTGTGGCACTGACTGAAAAATGCAGTGCAATCTTACAAAAAAAGTTACCTCCAAAGTTAAAGGATCCGGGAAGTTTCACTATCCGTTGTACGATCGGTAATCAGTTTGTAGGGAGAGCTCTATGTGATCTGGGAGCAAGCATAAACTTAATGTCATCATCAATTTATCGAAAACTTGGCTTAAAGGAAGCGAAGCCCATGAACATCACGTTACAATTAGCAGATAGATCAGTAACTTATCCTAAGGGAATTGTTGAAGATATTTTGGTTAAGGTAGATAAGTTAATTTTCCCAGCAGATTTTGTGGTGCTTGACTTTGAAGAAGACCAGGACATTCCAATCATTCTTGGGCGACCATTCTTAGCAACAGGGAGAACACTCTTTGATGTGCAACAAGGTGAGCTGACCATAAGAGTCAACGATCAAGCAGTCACATTTAATGTCTTCAAAACTATATTGTTCCCAAATGATGCTGATGAGTGCTTCCGGGTTGACGCGGTGGAAGGAGCAGTCAAAGAGGTAGCTCTGGGAAATCGTATTTCTAAACATCTTCGGGTCGCTGAGCTACATATTGAGAATGCTGAATTATGTATAGAGAAATTCAGGGGGATTTTGCATGGCGCAATCTCAATCCAAGAAGTTGATCCAGGATAAGAGTGACAAAGTCAGGCTGAAGACTATAAAACAAGCGTTGATTGGGAGGCAACCCAAATGTTTTTAATTTGTGTTTCAGAATTTAATTAAAAAAATAAAAATAATATTATTATTATCACATATTTATACTAATTGCATGTTAGTTTAATTGTTTCAGGTATCACGTAGTGATTAACAAGCGAACCAACGCCGCGGGTGTAGCCATGAACGAGAACGAATACAGATGTTTGATTGCCCCAAGGAAGTCCTATTATTTTAATTCTTTCTATTTATTTATAAACATTGAGGACAATATAATTTTTAAGTTTGGGGGTACTTGGGTTGTTTATTTGGTACTTAAGATATTAGTTACGTTATTTGGTTATTTTTGCATATTAGTTAGGAATTTGAGCATTGTTGTCAATTGAATTTGTTAAGGCCAATGATAAGAAATGATAAATTTTGGTTAAATTTTTAATTGAATCATGTGTTAGTTTGAAATATTGAGTTAGAAGTTGATTTTACTTTAGTTGTGATCCCTTACACTTTAATCATTCACATCATGTTGTTCAGTTGATTGTGTCTTTAGAGAGATTGTATAGTTGAATAGTTGTGAGAGGAATTATTGAGACCCTAGGAACTTATTTCAAGTTCAATTAAAGCACAGATAGGCTTTCATTTAAGTTTGGGGGAAATATGGGAAAATTGTGGAAAAAATAGAAAATTTTATCCTTCTGTGAAATATTGTGTGGTGTGTTGAGATTGAGCTTAAAAGCGCATTCCTCTATAAATACAGGAACGAGATGGAGCGTAAGACACACTCATTCAATTAAATGTGAGAGGGAGCATAAAATGCACTCACCAAATGAAAAAAAATGATGAGAAAAGAAAATGTGGGAAGGAATTGATTAGAAGAATCCCTTGATACCCCCAGTTTTTATGAAGTTTGTTTTTGCTGAAATTGATGTTGTAAATAAGATTTTGGGGTTGATAATGATTTCTTTTTATTAACTGTTTAGTTATTTGATCTTGTCTTCTGTATGATTAGCTTGAATAGTTGGTACACACACACTTTTTAGGGATCATGATTGTTGTGAAATTAATGACTGAGTTGAATTGTTAAGCTCTGCATGATTTGGTTTTGCTGGGAATTGGTTATATGAGATCTTTGAGGCCATGTTTCAAATTCATGTTAATTGTTTGCTTAGTTTAGTATGCATATTAGTTAGTTAGTTTTTAGTTTTAATTGTTTTGCTTGAGGACAAGCAAAGATTCAAGTTTGGGGGTATTTGATGAGTTGGTTTTATACCAATGAATTGAGTACATTTGACTTGATGATTTGTGATTTTTCGAGTATTTTCTATTCATTTTTATGTTTTTTTATGTTTTTATGTAGGAATTGAAGTTAGAAGTCATTTGGTTGTATTTTAGCTAAATTGGAGCTATTTGGTTGCATTTTAGTCAAATTGAAGAAGCATTGCAATTTTCAGCTTTTAGGAAGGCTAACGTTCGGAGCTTCAACGGAGGATTGGATGGTGTTAGAATTTTAGAATGAGCAAATGGTCTTCATAAAGTTGTAGAGGACGTGTTAAGCTTTTCAGAAATGTATGGTTTTCAAAAATGCAAGTGCGTTTGGATCTCCAAACAGTATGTCAAAGTAAAATTAGTTGGAGTTGGAGTCTTGTACGGATGTCTGTTGGTAAAATGGCCATAACGTTTTATCCCGGAGGAGTTACGGGACGAGCTACCTTTCAAAACGAAGCTAACGAAATTTTCTACATGCACAAGAGATATGGGCCGCGGCGCTTAGATGGTGGGCCACGGCGCTCAGATGGTGGGCCACGACGCTTGAGTGAAAGTCGCAGCGCTCAGATGGTGAGTCGCAGCTCTTGTCGCGCTGAAGCGAATTTTCGCTGAGTTTTTCACTTCCAATTGACTTGGGACTTGCTATATTAATTCCTAATTGGGTTATATGTTTACCAAGATACATAGAGGCTATAAATACACATAAAATTAGGTTTTGCAAAAGAGAGAACACATCTAGGGTTAGGAAGAGAAAAGGAGGTAGAGCATTATATTCAGCATATTTTCTGGAGAAGACGGAAGATCAAGATCTGGAGTATCTCAGTGGAAGCCTTACTACAGATTCTTTTTCTTATCCTTCTTTTAGACTCTTATACTTTAAAATGCTGATGTATAATGTGATGTTTCCCTTTTCCTTATTCATGAACTAAATTCGTATTCAAGGTTGCAATGGAACCCGATAATTGGATTTAATTAATTTATTCTCTATTTGATTATGATCACTTATTTGCGAGATTGTTTATCATATTTTGTATTTCATTCAATAATTGTGTGGCCAACGATTAATCTTGTGATCTAGATGATATAGGAATATTGATTCTAGATTGGGTATGGAATATGATACATGTGTTGGATTTATTCTTCTAAGGAGTGAATATCCGATTTGCAAGAGGGATAGGAATATACCTAATTGCCGCATGAACTTGTATAAGAATTGGTGATTATTGCTTCAGTGTTAATTATTCACATAGGAATATAGTGAATTAATTAGGAATGAAGACACTTGTTTAATTTAGAAATAAGTTAGATAAATACTTATGAATTCTTGGTTAACAAATTGTAACAATTGACTAATTAAATAGGGAGTGAACATTGGGAACATCATCGGGGGAAATTGTAATCTTGATATTTCATTTTAATAGTTATATTCGTAGTTACTTCGTTAACTAATTTCTATAATCTTGGTGAATTCATTTGTTTGAATAGAATTGGATAAATCAATGGTTGGTAATTGGAATGACTAATTAATTTACTAGATTATTCCTCGTGGGATCGACAACTCTACTTTTACTTTATTACTTGATTGACCATGTATAGTTGCACGTAAATTGCTAGCATAGATTTAGCCCATCACTTGCTCATTTGACCTAGTTTGCATACAAAGCTACCTGTGAATAGAAACTAAATTCGTAAATCCGTAATAAAATCTTATTTAAAATCAACTGATGGAAATTAATAATAGAAGAATTTAAGCTATTAATTACTCCCCAGCAACGACGCCAAAAACTTGTTGAGCTAAATCTACTAGCAATTTACGTGCAAGTATACACGGTCAATCAAGTAATAAAGTGATAAGAGAGATGTCGATTCCATGAGGACCGAATAATAACCTAATTAATTCTAAACACTAATTATGTATCAATTAATTTAATCAAAATAATTTTGATAACAAATGAATGAATTAACTAAATAATCAACTACTAAAATATTAAATCAATGAATAAAAAGGTTTAAGTAGTCAATTTCCCCCGATGAATTATTCAAATAATATTATCATTCTTCTATTAAATTGATTAATCAGAATTGTCAACAGAAAATGACTAATAATTAATATAACCACCTTTCGAATAATTATATAGCATACCTATTATTATCAATTTCCCTATATTCCTATGAAAAACAATAATAATAAATTCATTAAGATTCATTTTCCACTCGTTGCTTGCAGTATTCAGGTATATTCCTATCCCTTTCACAAAATTAGTATTCAATTAGCAATCAGTATTACTAAAAAGAATTACTAATCACAAGTTATTATACCCAGGTCTTAACTCAGAATCTATCGTCAGATTTCACCTAAATCTATCTAATAATTGTTGATCAGACAATTATGATAAAACAAAACAAGATATAATAAACAATTCAATTCATAATCAATTTAAATATAAGAATTAATAAATATTAACTAAATAATATCATCGAGTTCCATTGAATCCTTAACTAAAAAATTTAATTCATAATGAAAGTGAAAAACATCAATAATTAATCAAAAGCCATTCTAGATTACAAAATAAAAAAAAATAAGAGAGAAGAAATAAACTCTGTCGAATCAAATCTTCGCTCCTAAGTTCCAATTCTCCTCTGGAATAAAGCTCTGATGAAACCCTTATTTTTTTTTACATTCTAAATGATAATGAATACTGAATACCCTCTTAATGAATAAAATAAACCTCAATATATTAGTCTATCCCTGACTACTGATAAGTTCCAACCCATACACGATAAGTGTAAAATAACCCAAAAGAGTTCAAATCCACCGGGCGCATGGCTGCACACGTGCGTCAGTTTCCGCGTTCAAGCGTCGCGGCTCTTGAATTCGTGCACCACGGCTCTCGCCCTTTATATTTCCTACGTCGCGGCTTGCGTTCCTAAGCATTGCGGCCTTTGATCCCTAACCATTCTTCAATCCCTCTTTTATGCTCCTGCTTTGGCCAATCTTCCACATGAATCCCAGCTACATATATATGTTCAATGTTTAACTTTCGCCAAACAATCATTTTTACCTGTAGCAATAAATTAAGGCTAAACTTGCAATAATTTCCTCTGTTTACACCAACATAGGTTGAAATCAATTATTCACAAAAACTACTAAAATGCACTAAAATAATACTAAAAATACTTGAGAATAAACGAAATAGTTAGGCTAAGAATATCAAATTAGTAGATATAAAATCTACTCATCAGCTATAACCTACTGCTCTGATACCAACCTGTGATACCCCCAAAGCCATGTACTCACTACAGCAGATCTAGAACTCACTTGAACATATCATCCATAAAATCTACTAATAATTCTATTGGTTGAACTAGTCTATTACAGACATTACATCAAATTCTTTACCTCTATCCCTGGATTGCAATATGGATTTACCCCTTATTTTAATACCAACCTTTGACTCACATCCATTTCTACGAATAACACCTCACAATGTCTTCCAACACTTATATTCCATCATATAACACATAGATTGGATCATAAAATCAATCTTTATTAATCACATAAGATTATATTATAAGTCTTATAATAATTCAGAATATTACATTAGTTACTTTTATGTCTTTGACTTTGCGTGTTACATCCTCAATAACGGCAAAATATATCTGACTAAGTTCTAACCCAAGTCAGACGAAAGAGTTTTCCTTAGATACTCTATGGATAGCAAGGCTTACAGAGTGTTCAACAAGAAATCGTTGAGCGTTAAATTGTCAATTCATGTCACGTTTGGGGAATCTTATAATTGGGAACCAAGAAAAGTTGTGTCTTTCGATGAAATCGTAGAGCAGGACCAAGCAGATATAGAGCAGGAGAACCCTGCGATCAAAGATGTAGCGATCGTAGAGCTAGAGCAAGAGATCGTAGAGTTAGTAATACCTGTGATGGGAACTTTACGAATTGAAGATTCTCCTGAACCAGAGCAAGATCTTGAAGAACTCAGACAAAAAGGCACAATGACTGATGTTCCAACTAGAAGCAGATGGGTAAAAGATCACTCTTAAAACCTGATTAATAGAGGTCCCAATGCAAGAGTCAGGACTAGGTCTGCTGTGATGCCCCCAAATTCAGGTACTTGCAACCCTTATTTAGTGCTCACGATATCCAAAGCATAACTAAAAGTAAATACTAAACTTATCCAAAAGTATTACATCAGAGTTGCAAACCCCAAGATACATAACCTTAGCTACTTAACATGATAATTAAATATATACAAACATTTAACTATCTATTACAGAGAGCAACAAATTTTAGTCTGCGGCCTTCCCTTTGCCTTTGTTTCCTACTGACCCTGTAGTATATTCCAGGTACACTGAAAACATTTATAAACAAAGCAAGAATGAGCATAAAGGTGCTCAACAAGTAATATACGATCATAACGTATGAAAGAATAAATGTTTTCAGTGGAGTGTACTTCAATAGTAGAATGAGCTGTTAAGTAACATGAACTGAAACCAACTCATGATAATCATTATCATTAAAGAATATGCTGAGTAGTTATACAAACTATGAACAATAGTTTCAATTTTATTGAAAAGGTTCCAGGCAAAGTTTCTTTTGCGAACCGTCTAAACTTACGGGCATGGTGGGTGATCAACCCCATATGCCCTGCGTTGATCAACACTGCTATTTGTGAACCACCATTAGGTTCACTTCTCACACTCATAGAGTGTTACAACTCTGTACCGCCCTTGAAACGGATTTCAAAAATATATTCCTATATCGGAAATTGTTCATACTCAGCTTAGAATTCAAACCATAATTAATATAGTTGAACAACAATAACATTTTGATAAAAGAATAGAAATGTTATAAGTTTAGCCCAGCCCAAACAATTGGCTTGGACCCTCTGTAAACTGTTCATGCATATCAGATATCATTATAATATGCAAAATAAAAATCTCACCAATCTTCTGAAGCTGATTGGATTAAAAAGGATTTAATTCCTTTTTATCACCTTATGTATAAAATATAAACTTACCTTAATATGATCAAGTCAACTTACTTGATTGACTTAGAGAGAATTGGTGTTTAGATATTTGCCTGTTGTTCAAGTAATGACAAAACTCTGTTATTCTGACCCGGTAGATCCTACACATATATATTGATATACGAAGGAAATCAATTATATGTTCTAGCGATCAAAATATAGAAGTTAACGTCACATACTTTATTATGGATATATATAACACAATTTTCAAATACCTTATCCATAATATGGTTCAACCTTTTATTCACTAATTTTTTTGGGTTCGATTAAGATAAGAGTAATTTATTACTCTACCACTAGAACACTTTAAGGAATATAGGTTGTTTATTACTAAATTCCAAATATTAGGAATTTTGAGGTTTATAAGCTTAAAGTTTGAAAACTAGTCAATTAGCTTTCATTCTTGATGTTTTTGAAAAATTCATATATTCTTTTCAAAAGCACCTATTCTATTACTCCCGACAGTTATAATTGTTTTAATAAATTTGACGTTATCTTAGTTCATGAATACTACGCACTTTCAATTTATATACCACTTGTAATTTAATTACATGGGTACTTCATTCTTTATATCTAACTTAGATATTCAAGGTGAATTTGTAGCTTATCTTGTGTATTGAGCGTAGTTATAAATAAAATAGGAAAACTATAGTTACCAACTCATTTTATAAATTTATTCTTATAGGTTAATGTGTTAAAAATTAACACATTCTGTGACACCCCCAAATTCAGGTACCAATATCTCGAATTTGGTGCTCACGATAAAATACATCCATAAAACCTCTAAACAACATAAATTAACTAATGCGGAATAAATAAACATATGTTGTTCATTACAAAAGGTTCACTACGGTCCCAAGGTCTACAACCTTAAATAAATACATCGCAGAATACATTAATAATACAAAACTATTCCACGATTACACAACGGGATAGTATATATAACTATTCCTTAAGCTTTCCTTTGCCTTTGTCCGCTTTGGAACTCCCCGGCTTAACTGCAATAGGTTCATGATATAGCAAGGGTGAGCAACTACTTTGCTCAGCAAGTTTAAAAGCAAGAATGGAGGTATATCATGAATGAATAAGAATAATAACTGCATAGATCAACAATATATGAACATTGATGAATTAGCTGAAATGACATAATCAAAGTCCAAATGAAATGATGAATAATGATTATTTACTGCTGAGTGGTCCAACCGACCCTGAACTTTTGGCCAAAGAGTCAATCATTCGACTAACTCTTTTAAAACCTGGCCCCGTCAGTTGTACTCGAGGGGATCAGCCTCTTGTACACCATGTATATGCATAACATTTAACTCTGACTGCATCGAATAACCGACACATTATAATCCCCTACATAAGGGTTGCTCTCTCAGTCCAAGAATCCGCACCGACAATCGGTTTGGATAGCTTTTAAAAATAGTAACCTGTACATGTCTAGCCGAAACGAATGGCATAGACTATTTCCCTAAACAGTTCATGAATGAAGAACTTAAACGTTTCACAATCCAACAACAAATAATGAATTCAAATGCATAAGCTGTGAATATCAATAATTATCTTGGAGGTGGAGTAATTGATAATAATTAATCCACTAATATGATTCAAAAGTAATAACTCCATTTGAGTCATGGAACTTGCAACAATATATAACACCTGTATAAAATATGAAACCTGCTCAAAATATAATTCGAGTAAGGTTAAGGGAAACTTGCCCAACACAAGGGTTAGACAAGCGTTAGGAAACTTGCATTCAATATATAGAAAGAATGAAGTTAGGGAACTTGCATAACATACACCTGTTTGCACGAAATAAAAGAATAGTGCATAAGGTTTAGAAACTTGCCCAACACAAGGGTTAGACAAGGGATAGGAAACTTGCCTGAAGCGCTGCTACAATAATACAACACACGCTCCTTAATATCCTACACAATTAAGTACATATTTACATAACCATTAGTCACATTCCAAATAATGGTTCAAAACGGACGCTGCATCATTAAGACACACTGATTGCCACTACGACTACCAAGCCTAAATTGCAATTAGATTATACAATTTCCGCCTTAAGACAATACTAATTTGATTGACATTTAATAAATAATTAAGCATTTAGGGCTTAACAAAATATGCTTAGTTAACATGTTTAATCATTTAATACAAGGAAAGATATAAGTGTTGGACCCGTTTGAAAAGGATTCATTAGGTCCGACCCGATCCGACCCGGTCTGACTAACCCAACCTAGCCCAAACACGGAGCTGGCGCTGCAGCGCCGAGCCCAAACACTGGACCTCACGCTGCGGCGTGAGTCCCGTGTTTTCTCAATGACAGGGCCTCACGCTGCGGCGTGAGCCTTAAGGCTTGGGCCTCACGCTGCGGCGTGAGCCCCGGTCTTTCCCCACTTGCCCCTCGCTGCAGCGTGGGCTGCAAGGCTAATGGGTGGCGCTGCGGCGCCATTCTCCAGTAGCCGGATTCTGGGTTTGTTTCCAGAACGCGACTCCGACCTCCGGCCACTCTAACCTCCATATCTCCTTCAATACACATGCAAATTGGTCCATTTCGGACTCCATGGACTCCTAACTCATGGGGCTACAACATATCAAAAATGCAGAGCTACCCATTAACATTAACATGGTCAAATCCTAAGCCAAAGTGTAAAGTTCATACTCTGTTCTTCGAGTTCTTGACATGTTTTACAAGAATCATTACAACGAACTCGTTTTAACTCCTTTTTGGTCCATTCCAACTGGGTTAGCTTCGTAACCCATGGAACTACAACACCATAGCAACAAATAAAATTAACAAACACAAAATCATAGCTTTACAGTCCTCTAAAATAGTCCGAATGTCCAAAGTCCATGTTTTGTCCATTGTTCTTGCTCCATTAAGCCAAGGTAAGGATTTCTTGCGTTTTTGTTCCACTTTGATGGTATTAATAGCTTACATAACCTCTTAACAACATTTACAAGCACTAACAACAAACAAAAACACCAAGAATCGCTAATAATTCGACCCACAAGCTTAAGAGCTTAAAACTAAGAAAACTTGAAAAGTTTAACAAGAAATCGAATGGAAAGGATTTGGTTGGTTGTTTACCTTTGTAGATTCTTCCTAGATGTTAAGAAGCTTGGCTAGGCTTGATTTTGAAGGTCCTTCTTGCTTGGTTCCTCCACCCGTGCCTTCTCCTTCTTCCTCCTTTCTTTTCCGGCGAGTTCCTTCCTTTTTCCGGCGAACTCCGGCGACTTCTTTCTCTTCCTTCTTCTTCCGGCGAGCTCTCTCTCTCTCTCTCTCTCTATCTCTATCAGCTGAGCAACTTGGAATGGAATGGAATAGGTTGAGAGTTGAGTGAATGATTATTGGGGAAGTGGAGGAAATTAAGGAGAAGTGGGAGAAATGGGTGTAAGGCTCAAGGTGGCCAATTTTCAAAGGCTTGCCGGCAATGCTCTCCCCAAGCTCTCATTTGATTGGTTGAAAGTGGTTTGGTGGTTCCCACTTGGAGCAATAAGCCAAATTACATACCCGAAAATACCAAAAATATATCCGAAAACTCCCACTTTTGTACCAAAACTGGTAAATAACTCTACCCAAAATTAAAATGGGTACTCCCATAATTATTGGGATGTATAAAAATAATTATTATGGGATTTATCCATTTATTCGGAACACCCATATAACACATTTCGGATACGGATAAAATCACGTATCAGCTCAAATAAAATTTCCGACACTTGGAAAAATTATTCGTACGCATACACGTATTTATGAAATTTATTAACATCGAGAAAGACACAAAAATTTTATGGCGTGAATAGTACCTCGGGAAACGTGCCTCATGAATAGTGATTCAGCGACGCTACGCGAAATCAATTATTCACTTAACAAAACTATAACACATAACATTCATGCATTCACATAATCCAAGTTGTCACACAACCTTTAAACATGTAACACAATATAATATTAATAAATTATAAAATATTCATTAATATTCAAAAATTCGAATTACAAGGAAATTTCAGAATTCCCGGTCGTTACACATTCTAATATATTGCCAAAACAGCCCTCTAGACACACTATATCTATGCTCTTAATACAATTATAAAGAATTGTAAATTTAATATAGATTTTATATATACTTAATTATTTAAAAAAAAATTTACACCAACCATTATGGCTAAATTCTTAAATTTGCATCATGAGGCTAAAATAGTCTATTCAAAACTGCTATGGCAGCTATTCGCTGCCACTTACTGCTGCTAATAGGCAGCAGCCTTTATTTCTACTACTTTCTTTTGCATAACTTCATTTCCTAGTTTTCTAGTTCAATCATTATGAACCTTAGGTATGTTATAGGTGATGCAACTATGTTGTAACATGTTACAACAGCTGTAACAACTAAACGAGCTACGCAACCTAACTTGATTACTAAAATCATCCTACTGGCTCTGCCGTGGATGTTTCCGTTGGTTTGTTACACGCTGTGTGCGACGGGTTGCTAGCACGCATGAGTTTGCACAGAGTTGCTACATTACTGCTAGTAAGGTGCCTGTTGTGGCCTGTTATGGCTTATGGGCTGTTGCTATCTTCCATGTGCTACTGCTAGCATCTAGCCATCTACCTGCTGCTGTTGTGTCGCATGCTGCTGCACATTACTGTGCATGCAGCTGCTGCACACACAGCAGCCCCCTACTTCCTTAGTCGCGTAGCTAATTATAACTTCTAATACGTACGCACGATAGAAATCACGTTCGAATACATTATAGACACTATAGTAGACTAGTTTAAAACAAATATTAATCACCAATTTCAGGTCCGAAATCAGTTCAATTTGTGCGTCAAAAATAGGCGCGCACTAAGTTAAAAATTTTCATTTTCCGGTTAAAATACGTTTTGTCACGGTTTAACTTCATGAGGCTATTAAGTTAATAATAGTTCGAATATACGAATTCAACTTGGGTTTCGACTTCGCCACATTTTGGGTTTTAAACTAAAATGGCTCTTTTAGGCCATTATACGAATATATCGCGCGCGTTATTGTTATGGACTGATTTCTACGGGTTTGGTTTACGCTTTAATTCCATCTCCGCCATCCTTATTGCTCCGCACAACAACAACTAGTCTCCACGGTTCTACCTCAGTCCATAACAATCAATTCACATCACAAAACATACAAATTTCTTTTATTTCTAAACTCCCAATACATGATATTACATATTAAGCATTTTTAAGCATGTATTGACATTAATAACATATCGCAGTCCTATACCTTCAAGAATATGCATGATTACCTATGTAATTGGTATATATATAACTTATATACCTGGTTTAGAACATAAAAATGCCAGACTTCACAATTTAATCAAAACAGCCCACATCATGTAATAAACCTTTAATAGTTTATTTAAAAATTTTATCAAATATAAGATATAAGGAAATAGATTTCTATTTCAATACTAACTCCTTCCACCAAATTTCAGTCCACAAAGAAGTTTAAAAGAAATCCATTTATAACCAGTTGATGAACTTCTTACCATAATTCTTGAAAGCAAAGCTTTGTATTTCATTTATAATCTGCCATTTGTTTACCACAAAAGAATAACATCTATTCTATCCATTGTTAACCCATTAAGCAAATAATAGTTTCACATTGATACAAATCCCAGTTATACCATTTACTAACCAACACCATCAAGAACTAAATCAACTTGATGCATTAGTATCACCCAAAATTTAGCAAATTACCCAAATTAAACATATAGCAGAATAAGTCCCTTCATACCGAAAGAAGAAAAGAAAAAAATAAAATCAACGTCTTAATCAAGAATTCCCAAATTATAAAACTTATTTGAGATTAAAGCCCTAACATGAAACAACAATTTCTCAATCCAATCACATAGTAACATAGGTTCTACAATTACCGAATTGAACCTTTAATAACTAATACCACTCAAGCCCTAAATCAGGAATTACCAAATTTGAATATCAACTACTAATTCAACATACCTGAAGCAATTTTCATTTCTAATGCTTCAGCAATTGCAACTCTTCCTCTTCCTTTCAGACGGAATCCTCGAACCCAAAACCAGAGGTTCTCACCGAGACTCCCTCCTCTTTCCCCTTGTATCGTATGAACCATTTCCAAATCAGTAGAAGCATGGAACCTACTCATTGTTTCTAGACTTAATCTAAATCTGCTGAGTCATGGCCTAAACCTTCCAATTGTCGGCCAGCTCCTGCTTAACCCATAAATCTCCAACCCCAACCCAGCCTTGGCCGCCTCTTGTTGCAATCGAGTATGAGGAAGAGAAAAAGAAAAACAAACTTAAGCCTAAGGCTGTGTTTGGCAGAGCAATAGCTTCTCTTTTGGTTTAATATAAACCCCTCATGAGTATTATTAAATATAATTACCCATTAAGTGAGAAGTTAAAACCTCCTTTTACACAATTTAATATACCAAACACTAATTAAGGGATTGTATTATTTATCGCTAAGGTACACTATTAAAATAATTTATATTACTAAATTATTTTAATAACCTATAAGATAAAATATAATATTCTACTCCTTAATTAAAAGAGTTTCAATATAAACAAACCACTCATTAATCAAGTAGAGGGAATAATATAATTAATCTAGGGTTTAATCTAGGGTTTAAATATTAAAATAATTTAATCCCTTAAATTATTTTAATAACCCATAAAATAATGAGTAATCCCCCCAAAATAAATACAAATAACTTCATTAAATAATGTAGGCAATACTATAATTAACTTAAGGTTCTAGAATTAAAATAATTTTAACCCCTTTAAATTATTTTAATAACATGTAAGCTAATTAATAATATCATCCCAATTATTCTAGGATTCCATCCCACAAAATCTTATCTTGTACTCATATATAAAATATACATATGTCACAATAGCCAATGAAACTAAATAATAAAAAAAAAAATTTATACCTAAAATTCATATATGAAATCTGACTAGAATAATTATACTTGTGCCTTTAAAAACTTCAGGGTTTTACAATCTTTCCCTCTTATAAAGATTCCGTCCTCGGAATCGCCAAAAACATATCACTCGAAGAGGTGAGGATAATTCTGTCGCATTTTATCCTCCAACTCCCAGGTTGCCTCTTCTACATTGTGGTTTTTCCATAAGACCTTTACCGAAGGTATTGTCTTATTGCGCAAAACTTGATCTTTTCTATCCAATATTTGAATAGGAACCTCTTCATAGGTCAAAACTTTTTCGAACTGTATCGGTTCGAAATCTATCACATGTTTATAGTCTGGTTTATATGCTCGTAAGACTGACACGTGAAAAACATTATGTACATGTTCCAAATCCGGAGGTAAGGCGATTTCATATGCTACCTCACCCACTTTTCTTAAAACCTCGAAGGGTCCAATGAAACGAGGACTTAGTTTTCCTTTTTTACCAAATCTAACTTTTCCTTTCCAAGGAGACACTTTCAGGAAAACATGCGACCCCACTTCAAAATCTCTCTTCTGCCTGTGTTGATCAGCATACTTTTTCTGACGATCCTGGGCAGTAACTAATCGCATCCTTATAAGTTTAACTATATCCACAGTTTGCTGTACCAATTCAGGTCCTAGCATTTGAAGTTCACCGACTTCATCCCAACACAATGGTGATCTGCATTTTCTCCCATACAATGCTTCGTAAGGCGGCATGCCTATACTCGCGTGATAACTATTATTATATGCAAATTCCACCAAAGGTAAATGTTCGTCCCAGCTTCCTTTAAAGTCCAAGACACAGGCTCGTAGCATATCTTCTAGAGTCTGTATAGTTCTTTCACTTTGCCCGTCAGTCTGAGGATGATAAGCTGTACTTAACCTCAGCTGCGTTCCTAAATTTTCTTGAAGACTTTTCCAGAAATTTGACGAAAACCTCGGATCTCTATCCGACACAATCGAAATTGGAACCCCATGACGAGAAATGATTTCTTTAATATACAGGGTTGCCAATTTATCCAGAGAATATCTAATTTTAATCGGCAAAAAGTGTGCCGATTTGGTTAATCGATCAACTATTACCCGGATAGCATCAAATCCCTGTTGAGTTCTTGGAAATCCTACCACAAAATCCATGGTGATATGCTCCCATTTCCATTCTGGAATTTCAAGTGGTTGAAGCAATCCACTTGGTCTTTGGTGTTCCGCTTTAATTCTCTGCTAAGTCAAACACTTATTGATAAATTCAGCAACTTCTCTTTTCATACACGACCACCAAAAGTGTTGTTTTAAATCTTGATACATTTTAGTACTTCCTGGATGTACTGTGTATCTTGAACAATGGGCTTCTTGCATAATTTCTTCTTTTAATTGCGGTTCAATCGGAACCCAAATTCGTCCTTCAAAACGGATTATATTATCATTGTCTATTCTATACTTGTCCTCTTTTCCCCTTGAAATTTTCTCCCTTAACTTTGCACATTCTTCATCTTTGTCTTGAGCTTTTGCTATTCTATCAAATAGAGTTGGATTAGACTCTATTGAATATAACTGCTCCCGTGTTTCGGAAGAAATAGAAACTTCTAGTTCCATTCTTTCCATGGCTGTGACTAACTCTTCCTGAGCTGTTATCATCTTCAGTTTTTCACGGCCTTTACGACTCAAGGCATCGGCTACCACGTTTGCTTTTCCTGGACGATAAAGGATGTCGCAGTCATAATCCTTAATCAGTTCCAGCCATCTTCTTTGTCTCATGTTCAACTCTTTTTGAGTGAAAATATATTTCAGACTTTTATGATCTGTATATATTTCACATTTTTCTCCACAGAGATAATGTCTCCATATTTTTAAAGCAAACACCACCGCTGCTAATTCGAGATCATGTGTAGGATATCCCGTATCATAATCTTTCAACTTCCTAGATGCATATGCGATAACCTTCCCATGTTGCATCAATACACATCCCAACCCCTTATGAGATGCGTCACTGTAGACTACAAAATTACCAGTATTATCCGGTAGAGATAACACCGGTGCATTGCTTAATCTTCTTTTCAGTTCCTGAAAACTAGCCTCACATTTCTCAGACCAAATAAATTTTTCAGTCTTTCTTGTTAAATTGGTTAACGGAATTGCTATCTTAGAAAAATCTTGAATGAATCTTCGATAATAACCCGCCAATCCAAGAAAACTACGCACTTCTGTTGGTGTTTTTGGCTGTTCCCAGTTCATAACTGCTTCCACTTTGGTTGGGTCTACTGATATTCCTTCCTTATCAATCACATGACCCAAAAATTGAACTCTTTCTAACCAAAATTCACACTTACTGAATTTTGCATACAGTTGTGCTTTTCGTAGTGTTTCTAACATTATTCTTAAATGATCCGCATTCTCCTCTTGAGTCTTAGAATAGATAAGAATATCATCAATAAATACTACCACAAACTTATCCAGATATGGTTTGAATACCCGGTTCATCATATCCATAAATGTTGCTGCCGCATTTGTCAAGCCAAATGACATTACCAGGAATTCATAGTGACCATATCGGGTTCGGAATGCTGTCTTGGGAACATCCTCGTCCCTCACTTTTAGTTGATGATATCTTGTCCTCAAATCTATCTTGGAAAAATATCTTGCTCCCTTTAATTGATCAAAAAGATCATAAATTCTGGGCAGAGGATATTTATTCTTTATGGTTACTTTATTCAATTCTCTGTAGTCAATACAAAGTCTTAATGAACCATCCTTCTTTTTGACAAAAAGTACTGGAGCTCCCCATGGAGATGTACTTGGTCTAATATACTTCTTATTCAGAAGTTCCTGTAGTTGAATCATCAACTCTTTTATTTCCATTGGAGCCATTCTATACGGTGCCTTTGAGATTGGTGTTGTGCCAGGTACCAACTCAATTACAAATTCCATTTCCCGATCTGGGAGCAGACCTAGTAGTTCCTCTGGAAAAACATCAGCAAATTCGTTTACTACTGCAATCTGTTCCTTTTGTGTCTTTTTCTGCTGAGTATCTATCACGTATGCTAGATATCCCAAACATCCCTTTTTCAAAGACTTCCTCGCTTGCACAGTTGTTAAACAACGGGATTGTCTTGGTGATTTATTACCATAAAACACCACCTTAGTTTCCTTATCGGTTTAATACTCACCAATTTCTTTTGACAATCAATCAACGCCCCATGTTTATACAACCAGTCCATTCCCAGGATAATATCAAACTCTCCCAGCTGAATTGGAATTAAGTCTACCATTAACTCACATCCTCCTATCTTAACACAACAATTCTTGTAGACATGCTCTACAGGAACGATTTCTTTATTTGCTATTTCAATGTTTATAGGCATATCTAAATTTGATAAAGGCACATCTAAACACTTAGCAAAATCAGAAGATGCAAAAGAACAGGATGCTCCAGAATCAAACAACATATAAGCATTTATATCGTTGATTGGAACAATACCTGAAACCACCTCCTTTGATGTCATCGCATCTTTAGCCGTCATGTTGAAAGTTCTAGCAGTTGGCTTAACCGGAGTGGTTGTACCTGTTGCAGGTGCCTTGTTGTTGTTATTACTCTTAATGTTACTTCCTCCCTCTAATCTTTTCTTGGGACAATTCCTGGCAAAATGGTTTTCTGATCCACAGATAAAACATCCCGAATTTTTCTTTGTACTTGTACAATTTGGAGAGATGTGGCCCTCCTGTCCCCATTTATAGCAGACTGTTTTTCCTTTCATACATTTGCCAAAATGATGTTTACCACAAGTCTTGCAGGCTTCTGTTTTTGATTTCATCTGATTTTTCTGAAACTTACCCGCGTTTCCAAAGTTATTCCATTTTCTCTTCTTTGATCCCCCGCTTGTTCCTTCGGTTTTAACCGAACCATCAATCTTTCCCTTATTCTTCTTATTCTTGTTGTAACCCATGACTTCGTTTCCACCTTCAGCTATGATCGCTTTTTTAAGGATGGCACTGAATGACCCAATCTGCAGTACTGACAATTTATTATAGATCCAGGGCCTTAAACCCAACTCAAAACGTCTAGCCTTTCTTGCTTCGATGTCCACCTGATGTGGAGCAAAACGAGCTAACTCGTTAAACTTTGCCGCATATTCTGACACCGACATATCATCTTGTTTTAGTTCTAGGAAACGAACTTCCATTAAACTCTGCATTCCTAGAGGAAAGTAATTTTCAAGGAAAATTTCTTTAAATTTTTCCCACGATATTACCCCAACACTTGCTTGAGCTTTGTTTGCTTCCCACCAAAAATTAGCTTCCCCTTTTAGCATATATGTCACAAACGCAGTTTTTTAATCTTCACTTACCCTTGCTACCTCAAAAGCTTTTTCTATCTCCTGAATCCAGGACTGAGCTTCAATCGGTTCTTTAGCCCCTCTGAACTCTGGAGGTCCCGTACTTTTAAAATCTTTAAAACTAGCCATATGTGCCACTGGTGGTGGTACATTAGCCTAGGGTGGTTGATTTCTATTTTGAAAAGCTCCCATCATATATTCCATGAAATGGTGCATAGGATTCTCTTGACTTTCATTTCTATCATCATTTATATCATTACTGGACTCCTCGTCCCGATGTCTATTATGAGGCGGTCTACCACGACCTCTACCTCTACCTCGAGGCAGCATTTTCTGTTTAATAACAATTTAGTTATTTCTTTATTCTTATGGTTTTAAAACAGTAAAATAAATAACGAAACAACTACAAACATACACCACCAACATAGTTAATACCATTTATATATATTAAACATGTTTATATACAACCTGCAACTTACATATCTTATAGCTACATCTGCTATAACTTGGCTGACACCAGCATACATATGATGCTACCCAACTCTTACAAAAAGAGCGCTATACACAAAAACTGTACTCTGCAGTAGGAATCTAACTCCTTACCGCTCCCAAAAGTGGATAACATCAGACCAGTACTAACACAACCTATATACAATCATCTCAAACCTGGAAACTATGTACAACATACTCTCAGGCCTAGCCAACTCAAAGCTGACCCTGACCCACAGACAGGGAATCAATCCTCTCTATCTCAAAGATGGCAATAACTCTAGCTCGAGAGATGGAATAGGGAAGTTGTCCTGTCTCTTATGGATAATTCCAGACTGTCGTCTGGACACGCTGAATGGAGGTAGAGTATGCCCTCGACATCAATTCCATCCTTCTAGCGTACTCTCTCAGCTTAGCTTCCAAAAACTGCATATATAGGTCGGAAGCTTCCTGACGCTGAATCCCCGTAGTTCTAATGTTATTAAGTCCGTGATAATCAACCTGAAGCTCCTCCAGCTGCCTCTCCAAATTATGAATCCTAGCCTCTGTTGTTTGCAGACTAGTAGTCAGCTGAGTATTCTGGTCAGTTAGGTACTGAATCACATGCTCCATCTGGGCTAATGTATCCTGCAACCCATGCTGCTGTTGAGTAGCATCCTCCTGAACATTGATCTCTGGATTTATTATTTCAATAGGATCCTCCTCCTCATCAGTATCGGAGTCAATAATCAGGATCTCAGCATTAATAGGTATAGGAGCATTATGCTCCTCCCTCTCCACTGGTTGTCCTATGACTCCTGCCATCTACACACAACCAACAAAACTCAATTAATACATAATAGATAACCTAGTCATAATATAAGACAGTTAACTATTACAATTAACAGACAGGTATTAATTATCTTTTATTAAAACCTATGATGAACCTCTATATTTCCTCACTGAGTCGACTCTTCATGAGTCTAAGCTTAACAGCAGACTTACTAACCTAAAGTTATAACCCAAGGTTCCCTCCTAAGGTTTCTAACTTAAAGCTCTAATACCAACCTGTGACGCTCCCAAATTCAGGTACTTGCAACCCTTATTTAGTGCTCACGATATCCAAAGTATAACTAAAAGTAAATACTAAACTTATCCAAAAGTATTACATCAGAGTTGCAAACCCCAAGATACATAACCTTAGCTACTTAACATGATAATTAAATATATACAAACATTTAACTATCTATTATAGGGAGCAACAAATTTTAGTCTGCGGCCTTCCCTTTGCCTTTGTTTCTTGCTGACCCTGTAGTATATTCCGGGTACACTGAAAACATTTATAAACAAAGCAAGAATGAGCATAAAGGTGCTCAACAAGTAATATACGATCATAACGTATGAAAGAATAAATGTTTTCAGTGGAGTGTACTTCAATAGTAGAATGAGCTGTTAAGTAACATGAACTGAAACCAACTCATGATAATCATTATCATTAAAGAATATGTTGAGTAGTTATACAAACTATGAACAATAGTTTCAATTTTATTGAAAAGGTTCCAGGCAAAGTTTCTTTTGCGAATCGTCTGAACTTACGGGCATGGTGGGTGATCAGCCCGATATGCCCTACATTGATCAACACTGCTATTTGTGAACCACCATTAGGTTCACTTCTCACACTCATAGAGTGTTACAACTCTGTACCGCCCTTGAAGCGGATTTCAAAAATATATTCTTATATCGAAAATTGTTCATACTCAGCTTAGAATTCAAACCATAATTAATATAGTTGAACAACAATAACATTTCGATAAAAGAATAGAAATGTTATAAGTTTAGTCCAGCCCAAACAATTGGCTTGGACCCTCTGTAAACTGTTCATGCATATCAGATGTCATTATAATATGCAAAATAAAAATCTCACCAATCTTGTGAAGCTGATTGGAATAAAAAGGATTTAATTCCTTTTTATCACCTTATGTATAAAATATAAACTTACCTTAATATGATCAAGTCAACTTACTTGATTGACTTAGAGAGAATTGGTGTTTAGATACTTGCCTGTTGTTCAAGTAATGACAAAACTCTGCTATTCTGACCTGGTAGATCCTACACATATATATTGATATACGAAGGAAATCAATTATATGTTCTAGCGATCAAAATATAGAAGTTAACGTCACATACTTTATTATGGATATATATAACACATTTTTCAAATACCTTATCCATAATATGGTTCAACCTTTTATTCACTAATTTTTTTGGGTTCGATTAAGATAAGAGTAATTTATTACTCTACCACTAGAACACTTTAAGGAATATAGGTTGTTTATTACTAAATTCCAAATATTAGGAATTTTGAGGTTTATAAGCTTAAAGTTTGAAAACTAGTCAATTAGCTTTCATTCTTGATGTTTTTGAAAAATTCATATATTCTTTTCAAAAGCACCTATTCTATTACTCCCGACAGTTATAATTGTTTTAATAAATTTGACGTTATCTTAGTTCATGAATACTACGCACTTTCAATTTATATACCATTTGTAATTTAATTACATGGGTACTTCATTCTTTATATCTAACTTAGATATTCAAGGTGAATTTGTAGCTTATCTTGTGTATTGAGCGTAGTTATAAATAAAATAGGAAAACTATAGTTACCAACTCATTATATAAATTTATTCTTATAGGTTAATGTGTTAAAAATTAACACATTCTAATATATTGCCAAAACAGCCCTCTAGACACAATATATCTATGCTCTTAATACAATTTTAAAGAATTATAAATTTAATATAGATTTTATATATACTTAATTATTTAAAAAAAAAATTACACCAACCATTATGGCTAAATTCTTAAATTTGCATCATGAGGCTAAAATAGTCTATTCAAAACTGCTATGGCAGCTATTCGCTGCCACTTACTGCTGCTAATAGGCAGCAGCCTTTATTTTTGCTACTTTCTTTTACATAACTTCATTTCCTAGTTTTCTAGTTCAATCATTATGAACCTTAGGTATGTTATAGGTGATGCAACCATGTTTAAACATGTTACAACAGCTGTAACAACTAAACGAGCTACGCAACCTAACTTGATTACTAAAATCATCCTGCTGGCTCTGCCGCGGATGTTTCCGTTGGTTTGTTACACGCTGTGTGCGACTGGTTGCTAGCACGCATGAGTTTGCACAGAGTTGCTACATTACTGCTAGTAAGGTGTCCGCTGTGGCCTGTTATGGCTTATGGGCTATTGCTATCTTCCATGTGCTACTGCTAGCATCTAGCCATCTACCTGCTGCCGTTGTGTCGCACGCTGCTGCACATTACTGTGCATGCAGCTGCTGCACACACAGAAGCCCCCTACTTCCCTAGTCGCGTAGCTAATTATAACTTCTAATACGTACGCACGATAGAAATCACGTTCGAATACATTATAGACACTATAGTAGACTAGTTTAAAACAAATATTAATCACCAATTTCAGGTCCGAAATCAGTTCAATTTGTGCGTCAAAAATAGGCGCGCACTAAGTTAAAAATTTTCATTTTCCGGTTAAAATACGTTTTGTCACGGTTTAACTTCATGAGGCTATTAAGTTAATAATAGTTCGAATATACGAATTCAACTTGGGTTTTGACTTCGCCACATTTTGGGTTTTAAACTAAAATGGCTCTTTTAGGCCATTATACGAATATATCGCGCGCGTTATTGTTATGGACTGATTTCTACGGGTTTGGTTTACGCTTTAATTCCATCTCCGCCATCCTTATTGCTCCGCACAACAACAACTAGTCTCCACGGTTCTACCTCAGTCCATAACAATCAATTCACATCACAAAACATACAAATTTCTTTTATTTCTAAACTCCCAATACATGATATTACATATTAAGCATTTTTAAGCATGTATTGACATTAATAACATATCGCAGTCCTATACCTTCAAGAATATGCATGATTACCTATGTAATTGGTATATATATAACTTGTATACCTGGTTTAGAACATAAAAATGCCAGACTTCACAATTTATAAAAACAACCCACATCATGTAATAAACCTTTAACAGTTTATTTAAATTTTTTATCAAATATAAGATATAAGGAAATAGATTTCTATTTCAATACTAACTCCTTCCACCAAATTTCAGTCCACAAAGAAGTTTAAAAGAAATCCATTTATAACCAGTTGATGAACTTCTTACCATAATTCTTGAAAGCAAAGCTTTGTATTTCATTTATAATCTGTCATTTGTTTACCACAAAAGAATAACATCTATTCTATCCATTGTTAACCCATTAAGCAAATAATAGTTTCACATTGATAGAAATCCCAGTTATACCATTTACTAACCAACACCATCAAGAACTAAATCAACTTGATGCATTACTATCACCCAAAATTTAGCAAATTACCCAAATTAAACACATAGCAGAATAAGTCCCTTCATACCGAAAGAAGAAAAGAAAAAAATAAAATCAACGTCTTAATCAAGAATTCCCAAATTATAAAACTTATTTGAGATTAAAGCCCTAACATGAAACAACAATTTCTCAATCCAATCACATAGTAAAATAGGTTCTACAATTACCGAATTGAACCTTTAATAACTAATACCACTCAAGCCCTAAATCAGGAATTACCAAATTTGAATCTCAACTACTAATTCAACATACCTGAAGCAATTTTCATTTCTAATGCTTCAGCAATTGCAACTCTTCCTCTTCCTTTCAGACGGAATCCTCGAACCCAAAACCAGAGGTTCTCACCGAGACTCCCTCCTCTTTCCCCTTGTATCGTATGAACCCTTTCCAAATCAGTAGAAGCATGGAACCTACTCATTGTTTCTAGACTTAATCTAAATCTACTGAGTCATGGCCTAAACCTTCCAATTGTCGGCCAGCTCCTGCTTAACCCATAAATCTCCAACCCCAACCCAGCCTTGGCCGCCTCTTGTTGCAATCGGGTATGAGGAAGAGAAAAAGAAAAACAAACTTAAGCCTAAGGCTGTGTTTGGCAGAGCAATAGCTTCTCTTTTGGTTTAATATAAATCCCTCATGAGTATTATTAAATATAATTACCCATTAAGTGAGAAGTTAAAACCTCCTTTTACACAATTTAATATACCAAACACTAATTAAGGGATTGTATTATTTATCGTTAAGGTACACTATTAAAATAATTTATATTACTAAATTATTTTAATAACCGATAAGATAAAATATAATATTCTACTCCTTAATTAAAAGAGTTTCAATATAAATAAACCACTCATTAATCAAGTAGAGGGAATAATATAATTAATCTAGGGTTTAAATATTAAAATAATTTAATCCCTTAAATTATTTTAATAACCCATAAAATAATGAGTAATCCCCCAAAATAAATACAAATAACTTCGTTAAATAATGTAGGCAATATTATAATTAACTTAAGGTTCTAGAATTAAAATAATTTTAACCCTTTAAATTATTTTAATAACCTGTAAGCTAATTAATAATATCATCCCAATTATTCTAGGATTCCATCCCACAAAATCTTATCTTGTACTCATATATAAAATATACATATGTCACAATAGCCAATGAAACTAAATAATAAAAAAAATTTATACCTAAAATTCATATATGAAATCTGACTAGAATAATTATACTTGTGCCTTTAAAAACTTCAGGGTTTTACATCTGCAACTCAGAATGAATTCTTTTTCCTAAGCTTTCTTTCTCAAATGGAGCCAAAAAAGATTGAAGAAGCTTTGGAAGATTTAAGCTGGAGTGAAGCCATGCAAGAAGAGCTGAACCAGTTTGAAAGAAATAAAGTATGGAGATTAGTTCCAAGGCCTAAAGATCATCCAATCGTCGGCACTAAATGGGTATTTAGAAACAAAATGGATGAAGATGGAGTGATCACAAGGAACAAGGTAAGGTTGGTGGCCAAAGGGTATTTTTAAGAAGAAGAAATCGACTATGATGAAACTTTTACACCTGTAGCAAAACTTAAAGCCATCAGAATATTCCTTGCATATGCTACCTACATGAAGTTTAAAGTGTTTGAGATGGATGTCAAAAGTGTTTTCCTCAATAGAGAACTTCAAGAAGAGGTTTATGTTGAACAACCTCCAGGTTTTGTCAATCTTACTTATTCTAATTATGTCTATAGATTAGATAAAGCACTATATGGACTAAAATAGGCACCTAGGGCATGGTCTAAAACATTAACTAATTCTCTTATTGAAAAAGGGTTCACTAGAGGTAGAGTAGACACAACATTATTTCTTAAGAAGCATAAGGATGAAACATTGTTAGTATAAATTTATGTAGATATTATATTTGGTTTTACTGATGAAAAGTTATGTGAGAGATTTGTCAAGTTTATGCAAAGTAAATTTGAGATGAACATGATGGGAGAGCTGAACTTCTTTCTTAGATTACAAGTGAAGCAGACTAATAAAGGCATATTCATTAACTAAGCCAAGTACATCAAAGATTTACTCAAGAACTATGTCATGGATTCAGCTACCCCTATGAAAACTCCAATGGCCTCTGCAACCAAGCTTGATAAAGATGAACTAGATAAAAGTGTTGATATTACTCAATACAGAGGTATGATTGGATCTCTCCTTTATGTAATTGCTAGTAGACCAGATATTATGTTTGTTACATGTATTTGTGCTAGATTTCAGGCTAATCCTAAAGAGTCTCATTTAATGTCTATTAAAAGGATTTTCAGATATCTCAAGGGCACTCCATATCTGGAATTATGCTATCCCAAGGAGTCTCCCTTTGATCTAATTGGATATTCAGATGCTGATTTTGCAGGATGTAGAATACACAGGAAAAGTACTAGTGGAACTTGTCAACTGCTTGGAAATAGATTGGTCTCATAGTTCAGTAAGAAGTAAAACTCAGTATCAACTACAACTACATAAGTTGAGTACATTGCTGCTGGTAGCTGCTGTACTCAAATTCTTTGGATGAAGAACCAACTAGCTGACTATGGGCTTGAATTCAAATTTATTTCTATATTATGTGATAACACTAGTGCAATAGCAATCACCCATAATCCTGTTATGCATTCTAGGACTAAGCATATAGAAATAAGATATCATTTTATAAGAGTTCATGTTCAAATAGAAATATATCTTTACATTTTATCTCTACTGAAAACCAATTAGCAGATGTGTTTACTAGACTACTAGATGAATCCAGATTCAATAAGTTAATAAGTGAATTAGGAATGTTGAATTTAAATTCTTAATATTATGTTTTGGATAAACTAACTCTGCAGGAGAAAATCGTAGAATGAGAGAAAGTGAAGCAAGGCTCGTAGGTAAAAAGGGAATCGTAGAGTCAAAGATGTTTTATGAGAGAAAGCTCTACGATATTCATCAAATCGTTGAGTGGACAGTCAGAAATTAAGGGGCGTGCAACACAAATCAAGCTTAAACGCGTAATCTAATAAAGTAACTACTTTGCAATTGTAAGTTACAACTAAGCCAGAACATGCCTCCAACAACTATTCAACGCGTGTCCCACTCAGCTAAAATAGAGGGAAGTACATTTGTATTTTAAAATTTTCATTTTGCCTTTACCAATTCATCTGTTCTCAACTCTCAATTCTCTCTCACACACAAACATACACTCTCTCTCTCTAAGCCATAGTTCATCTTATGAGGTTGTAAATCTTAATTTATTTCTTTTCTTTCTAGATAAAATCAACCATTCGAATCATGTCGATTTACCAAGTTATCCTAGGAAATCTTATCTGCTTCGACGCGTTCGAATGTGTTGAAGTCCATTCTAGAACAGTGCTAAATCTAGTGAAAAAGGCAGGGTTCTACGACGCCCTGAGTACTGATATAAGGATCTTCATAAAAAGGGTGGAAGAGTTCTATGTTAATGGCTCTTGTACAAACGTAGTCATCACCACCTTAGTGAGAGACATTACTTTCACCTATGATGTCGAGGAAATCAACCACCTTCTAGCGTTCGTGAATGAAAGAGCCCTAAATTTTGAAGACATCGATGTGAAGCAAGGGCTGGAGTTTATAGGGTACAAGAAGAACCCAGAGCTAAAAGGGTTCAAGAAGAAGAAGTTCCCCCAAGATTTTGAGTCTTGGTTGATAAAGTGGGGAACTGAATTCTCTATAAGGATTTTGCTCATGATTCAGTCAATGAGCTTCAACTAAAAATTATGTCAGCCATAACCATGGAGAATAAGATAAATTTTGGAGCAGTGATAGCTGACTAGATTTCCAAGTGGTTTAAAGATGTTGAGAAGAGGAAGGCTAAAGGAAAACCTCTTCTGAAGATATTTTATGGAAGATTCATCAGCATCCTGCTAAAGAAGAAGCTAAGGAAACATATTAAAGAAAAGGAGGGAGATGCTTTGAATGTCAACAAGAAGATAACAGAGAAGCTGTTTGAGAACTGAAAGAGAAATCTAGTTGAGATCTTGATATCCAAATAATCTGAGGGGAGTGAGAAGACCCTCAGTGAAGTTCATAAGTCTGCTAAGGTGAAGTCGAAGAGGAAGCTGGCAGAGGTAGAAGAAGAAAAATTAAGGGCTCTACAACTCCACACTTGCCTGAGGCATTGGCTTCCACTGCTGAAAAGCCACCTCAAAAGAAGGTGAAGGTGATGCCCTCAACCATCAAGACCAAGGAGTATGGTCTGATTAAGAAGAAGAAGGAAGAAAAAAATATTATTCTTAAGGACTCTCGGGATGAGTCAACCATTCCTGAGAAGAGGGATTCAAATAAAGAGAATGCTAAAGATAAAGTCGATGACTCTGTCTCTCTGAGTTAGCTTGCCAAAGAAAAGAGTTGGAAGGTTAAAAGATATAGAAAGTTTACTGTTCAACCACCTCCTAAATCCACTCTTGAACAAGCTGAAGAGCATTCTTAAGAGATAGACAGAAGAAATATTGATGTTACTGCGAAAGAAGGTCTAACCCTTACTGAATGAGATAGGCAACAGATTAGGAAATCAAGAACTGCTAAGATGGCTAAGTCTAGCAAGATCATTTCTATTGAGGATCCTATAATTGTTGAGCCAATCATAGAGCCTTCCAACTCTATGATCATAGAGCATGAAACAGCAGCTGATGTGATGGCTGGGAAGGTTCTGAGCCTGAGCCCACTACTAAAGAAATGATGGTTGGGAAGGGTTCTGAACCTGAGCCAATTCCAAAGAAGAGAAGATTAAAAAATATGACTAAGAAGAAGAAGGAAATGACTAAAAAGGCCTCTGAGCCTACAAAACAGGTGAATGCTACATCTAAGGGGGAGCAGAAAGCTACAAGCTCTTCTGATGATTCCTTAGAGCTTACCAGGATCATTCATTATGTGGTAGAGGACATCAGAAGTGACCCCAACAGATCTACTTCTACGCAAGAAGCTGCTCAATCTCAGGGGGAGGAAGTTGAAGCTGTATTTGAAGAAACTCCAATCCCAGAAGAGGCAGTAGCAAGGTCTAACAATCTAGAATTCTTGGGTGAAACGGTCTTTAACGAAGGTGAAGAAGTAGATAGAACCACTATTATCTTTGATAATAATAGTGACTTACTATTCTATTTCTTAGCTGTTATGCCCTGGTTGAAGGCTCTACATTACTTGAACCTTCAAGTCCTTTCCATGTGTAAAAGTGTAGTCTCAGCACTTCCCAAGAATCGTAAAGTTTGTAAGAAAGACCATCTCAGATGGAAGTTCTTCCTCTCACTCAGGTATATTTAATAAAGTCACAGTCATTCCCCCTTTTCTCTTCAATAAAATTGAATCACTCTCACGCTATAAAGCTTTTATAGAGCTCAACACTATGACTGTAGAGCGTATTTCAGTTCAAAGTTCTCAACCCACGATCGTAGAGTCTCAAAACTCTACGATCATTAACCAAAATAACCTAACCCATCCTGTATATAACATTCAATCCTCACCCGAAACAACTCCTGAACATAAATACTCTAGATCCCCATCTCCTCAAAACTCTCTGGTTGTAGAGTCTCCTACTTCTCCGATCGTAGAGTCACCTAACCCACCTATTACAGAACAACCATAATCTATACATGTTAATACACATACTCTTAACTATACAAATACTCCCCCAACCTTTCATATAAATATAGATATACTCTCTTTATCTCATAGTACAAATTTAGGTTTAATTCTTCCTCATTATTTATTGAAAACGTCAACTGGGGAAATAAGGAAGGAGTTGAAGCTATATCATGGAGTAGATTCTTAAAAACGTTTCAGTAGTACCATCCAAGATCCAGCTTGAGCGAATGTTGGATGCGATATCTGAAGAATTCAATGCGGGTATCAAGGACACTGCTACAGGAATTCAACGAAGTCTCCTCCATATTGCCCAGACTACTGCCAAAGTACTAAGGAGATGTCAAAAGAGTTTGGCACCAGAATAAATAAGCTTATTAATACTACTTAATAACCTCAAGAAGCGCAATGATCTTTACTTCCAACAAATTGTTGAGCATAAAGCGACAGTGATCTCTCTTCAGAACACAAATGCAAAATCTAACAAGTTTCTCTCCGACAAGTTTTCTCGATGACCTCCTCTTTGAATGAATTCAAGAATATGGTTATCCAGTCGATGAACCGTACTGATAATGCAATGGTTCTTGTTCATCATCATAGAGAATAGGCTGATACTAGACATCAAAAATCTAGAGATGACATCACACTTTCAAGGAGGCAGATGCAGGAACTTGTGTCCACAGTTAAACAGCTCTCCAAAAAAGTTAATGCTCTATGACACGATCAAGATGCTGATAAAAAGGGGGAGAGGAGACGACCTCAACAATCATCATTTCATCCTCCTCCTCCTCGAATCTCTGTGCCTCATGCCATTTCTTTGGGTCAAGGCTAGTCTCCATCCTCTTCTTCTAGGCCAAGATCGTCGAGTGTAGTAACACCTACTTGTTCACGACTCCCAACCAGTGATCCAGCCTTTATGAATAGAAATCTTCAAGGGGTTCACATAGAAGGAGAAGAAAGATTCAACATGTCAGACCTTAGACCCAGAGATTCCATAGAAGAAATTCAAAGAAGAACAGAGGAAGGAAGAAAAAACTACCTAAGGAGAAGAGAAGCTGAAAGAAGAGATCCTCGAAGAAGTAAAAGAGGTAGGAGGTAAAGAAATTATTTTTTCCTTGTAAAATATTTTTTCTCGCTTTGTAATGATTCTTTTATCAATAAATTCATTTTTTTCTCTAGAAATACAGTTGCTCACTGTATATAAGTCATGTTTAAATTTTGAATTATTTATATTGATGATCGTTTGAAACTACTAGTTTTGTTATCATAAAATAGGGAGAGATTGTTAGTACAATACATGTCTTTAGATTTGATGATGATATGTGAAATTAATGTATATTTGTAACCAGTAGCTTTTGTTTAGTCCTTAAAATAAAATTGATGTAAAAAGACTTTGTTTACAGATCAAACTTATTAGGTTGATCAATTTCGTAAAGTGAACCTAATGTATAGAAATTAAGTTTGAAGTCGATCGTAAAGCAAGCAATTAAAGATCATAGAACCTACTGATCATAGTTCTGAAGATCGTAGAGCTATAACTGCCAGTACTCTAAGTTTGCAGAATTGTCAAGACAAACCTCAGAGTTCGTAGAGTACAAGCAATGATTGAAGAATCAAAGCAAAGCTAGAGATCATCAAGCTAAGAAGAGATAAAAACTTAGTCTTTTAAGACTATGTAGATGGATCATAAAGTGCATTAAAGTTAAGTGTAAAATGTAGAGTCTTCCTAGCTAGATACTCTACGACTGGACACTCAACTCTACGATTATGAAAAATCATAAAGTGCATCAGCTCTGACATGGACCCCAATGTAGTTTGTTAAAACTCTTGAGGCTAAGGAAAAGGACATTTGAAAATGTGTCTAACAGTTATATTGGTGAAAAGACAACACCCACATGCTTATTTTTATAGCATTCAGTACAATGAAAGCGACGTGTCATGGTCGAAAGCTGACACACTTTTTCTCAAGTCAATAATCAGAGATCTACAAGTGTCTAAACATCAATGGAGCAACGGTAACTTTCCAACAGGAAGATTTCGAGGAAGGTCTATAAAAGGCGAGCAAAGTCAAACAAATAGTATGGTACGAACAATTAAAAAGTTAAATTACTGCCATTTCAAAAAGTCTCCTACTTTACGATTCTAAACTTTTTGTTCTGCTGCTAAGTTATTATGTGTCGAACTTAAAACAACTTAGCATTACTTCAAACACATTATTCTTTCAGTGATTATTCAGTCTTAGTGACCTTTGTAATCAAGTCTTAGTGACTTGTTCCAAGTCTTTGTGACTTGAAAGATCTTAGTGATTCAGTCATTGTAGCTATTTTTTGTGAACAGATCTTAGTGATCACCCATCCTTAGTGGATTATTCCTACCCAAGGAGTAGAAGAGTGGACTAAGAGATCTTTGTGCTCCGAACCACTTAAAATCTCTCATCTCATTTACTTTTAGCATTTACTTTCTTGTCGTATTATTTTAAGTGCTCTATGATTTAGTCTGTGACTTATTTCCATATTTGATCACTAAAGTTAGAGCTGTGATTTTCTTATAATCTTTGAAAGGGTTTTCTAAACTATCATTCCGCACATAACCATCTAATTAACCTGTTTAATTATAAGTTAGTAATAACTCTTTAAAAGCAAAAGTTTTTAAAGGATCTATTCAACCCCTCTTCTAGATCTCTTAGTACCTTGGGAATAACACAAGGCATAGTGAAAGATTGTTTATAGATCTTGCCATCTATAATTATAAATCTCATTGCCTTTTGGATAATGCTTCTTACTTGCCCTTTATCTTCTAGTAGCTTGTCATCCTTAAGGTAAGCAAGAATGGGATCCATCCAAGATGGTTCTTCTGTGATTTCCATGAGCTTTGTTTCTTCAAATCAGGAGTTTGGAGTATCTCAATATAAACCGTCCTGGTTGCCCCTATTAGGTCTGTTGATACTAAAAGAGAGAGAGAATGGACATTTAAATTTTCAACCCTAGGAATTTACAGAAAAGAGAATTTATAAAGTTCATTAATGAGGCTTTTAGTCTTCTTCAAGTACTTAACCATCTTGGGATCTTTGGCTTCGTACTCTTCTGTCACTTACTTGACTACTAGTTGAGAGTTACTGTGAGCCACCAAGTTATCAACATTCAAGGACTTGGCTAATTTTAGACCGAAGATCAAGGCCTCATACTCAACCTCATTGTTTGAGGCTTTGAAGCTAAAGCATAGTGCGTATTCCATAACGATTCCTTTTGGTCCTTATAGTATTAAACCTACTCCACTTCCAGTTTCATTAGAAGAGCCATCTACGAACAATGCCCATTCTTGATGATTCATTACTTTTGTTGGGGGAATTGGAATTTCTTGCTCTTTTGGGACTGTGCATTCAACAATAAAATCTAGGAGCACCTGGGCTTTGACGGTTGGTCGTGGCTAAAAGTGCAAATAAAATTCGCCTAACTCGACAGCCCAGTTAACTAACCTTCCTAAGCTATCTGTCTTTTGTAGTATCTTTCTCAATGGCTCATTGGTCAAGACAATAATGGAGTGTGCTTGAAAGTAAGGTCTAAGCATTCGAGATGTTATCAAAAGGGTGTATGCCATCTTTTCAACTCGGGTGTATTGTTCTTCTGCCCCATGAAGCACCTTACTGGCGTAATAGATTGGCTTTTGTACCCAACCTTCCTCTCTAATTAGCACGACACTAACTGCTACTAGGCTCACGGTCAGATATACAAATAGAGTTTCATCAGGTTGAGGCTTTGAAAGAAGAGGGGAATTAGCCAGATAGGCCTTCAAGTGGTCAAAAGAAACTTGGAACTCCTTGTTCCATAGAAATTTTTTGGAACTTCGAAGTGTCTTGAAGAATGGTAAACACCTCTCCGCTGATTTAGAGAATAACTGTACTGCCCGAGATCAATATACATCGTAGTGTATTTAATGAATTGAATTCTATGCGAATCTTTTGTATGTTTAAATAATTATATTTGTATATGTTATGTATATATATATATATGCATATATATATATATAAATAAGTAATTGGATTATGTGATGAGATGTATTTGAATAGTTGAGTTAGATTAATATAACTATTTGCTTATTGACTAGGTAGATAATAATTGTATTAAACACAAGAATGAAGCTAGAACTCAAATTATTTTCGGAGTGGAAATTGGTGAAACGGACAGCGGATTTGAGTTCAGAACGTCAATTTTATTAGGAATTGACTATAATATCAAAAATGTGGATTTCGGAGGGCAAAATGGTCAAATGGCTTATTAAATTGATTAATGGATTAAAATAATCTTTTATTAATTAAAATGCATCAGCTGAATTTGGAGGGACTTGTGTGACTAACAAATTGGGACTAAATGAGGGGTTATATGCTTGATTTATCAGGAAATCAAAAGGAGGGAGTTACACATTGCTTTAGTTCTAAAAACCATTTCAATTCCTAACCCCCATTCTCCTTTAATCCTTGCAATTGATGACTGAAGGTGGAGGGACAAGGAAATCAAATGTTACCATCATCTTTATATACTCTTCACCCAAGACAATTCTTCCATTTGTTAACATTTCACCCAAGAAAGAAGAAGATTGTGAGAAAATTGAGAGCAAGAGTGAGAGAGAGTGAGGATTTGAGTTGTTCTGGAGTTGCAGAGAATCAAGTGATCAAATCAGAAGGATTAAGAGGACTAAGTCAATAAGGAATTTCATCCAAGAGGTAATTCTTAAACCCATTTTATTTTCTTAGGAAAAATAGTGAGAAATGTATGAATAAGCATGCTATATGATTTGTTTGGGTTGTATTGCCATGTTGTTGATAATTGATGATGGTAGATTATTAAAGCATGTAATTCTAAGTCTAATCATGTCTTATTTGCTCTGAATTCAGTCAAGAGGTGCTAATCATGTTGGTTAATTTGCTAAAACGAGTTTAATTTGTAAGAAAATCGAGTTTAGAGGCTCTAAATTTGCTAATGAAATTGTTGGTGTTATTAAGATAGTCTAGTACTCAAATTATGTTGCTTTGGGTAAGTTTACAATGTTTGGGTGTGTTCAAATTGGGATTGCATGGGTTGCTAAAAGTTTGGTTCGCAGCAGACTTCAGTACCTGTGTCTGAGTACCAGCGCGACCGCACTGGTACCAAGGTCAAATAGGGCGCGGCCGCGCCGCACCCGTGTCAGACCTGGAAATTTCCTTTTAATTGCTTAGCTTCTCTAACTCAACTAATCTTGTGTAATGGACATGAATAAGCCTTGACTGTGTTTTAAGATGTATTACCAGCGTGTTATCACAAAATTTAACCGTGAGCCATGATTTGGAAATTTTTAAGAAACATTATCTTGAATTTAAGTAGTGATTTGTTAAATGTCGAATGCATGGATTTAGATTAGTTTAAGCCTTCATATCAGTATGTATAATTGCTAATTGTGGTGTGCCAAGACCCTAGTATGCTAGAATGTGAACCGAGCATTGAAAAGCTTAGTTCTGAGCCTGGAAGGGAGTAGCGCGGCCGCGCCACTCCCAAGCATAAAGGCAGTGCGGCCGCGCCGTGCTGCAGAGAGACCAAGATGTTTTGTTTGTGATGTAGAGCATGATACAAGTGTGTTACCTTCTTATCAGCTTTATTAAATGACAAGTGGTATGTTGGTATCGTCTAAGTACGTTACGAATATGTTGAATCAAGGTTTAAACAGATTTTTTTTGCAAATGGAACCTTTGAAATCAAAACAAAAACAACTATTTTTGATATATAATGAATTGTTTGCATGGTATATATGGTTTAATGAATGTTGGTAAAACACATCCTTTATCATGAAGCAGTTGAATTAGTTAAGTATTGAATGAGTAGAGTATGAAAACCGGTTATTGTGAATGAGTGACTAATGAATATTTGTATATGAATGTATATAGGATACTTGCAGTAAAGTTAAACGCTAATCGTAAACTACGTGAAAGGCAAGTATCTTAACCTTTATCCACTTTATTGCAGCGATCGTAAGTACCTAACTTGCGCTACCTATTATTGTGTGCAAGTTCCTTATAATGCAAGCTATATTTCATACAAACTTACAAATTGTGCAAGCTATATTGATGACAACTCCATTGAAATTTCAGTTGTTTATAAATTCTTAAATATTTGTGAACTGCTTTTGAGAATGCGTTCTAGTCACTTGTTTCGGCTAGATACTATTGATGCATAATGATAATTTATTGAATGATTCAATTTCATTGTAGCTACTTAAGGTTTACCAATCCAAATTGTTTTGGTGCGGTTCTACATGAATACTAAGATGAACAACCCGAATAACGGGGTAAAACTGATGCCGGGCATATAGTCCCATTTACGCTTACGCGTCTAAATTTCATACTTGTGCACAATGTAGGGTACGAAAGGCTGATCACCTGGAGTACTTGCAGAGAAGGTTTTACAATCTATCTGATTGATATAAACTTCTAATGGTTTTGATGAAATAAAATTATGTTCTGGGTATTTAACACCCCTTAGTATGCTATTGAAATCTAAACCTCTTATCTTGAATGTTCATACTTATCTCTTGTTGACTCTTTACATTATTGAGCATCTACAAATCAGTTATCTTTATTCCTGATGAATTTGTCGAGTTACCCGTTATACTTGCTGGGAAATTTGTGCTCATTCTTATTTAACTTTCTCAGTTAAGGGTGAGAAGGCTGAGGGCTCGGGCAAGGACAAGGGAAAGACCAAGATGAAGTGATGAAAGTTATTTCTTGTATAAGTTTATTTTATTTTTTTCCGCATTGATGTAACATAGCGAGGAACGCTAAGTTTAAGGTTTTGTAACCTGGGATTATGGATAGATTTATATTGAGGTTTATTACCGATTACTTCTATATCTTTGGTTTTTATTTAGAAAGTTTAATTAGCTAGATGTTATGTTTGCTGTTTCGTGAGCACCGAATCCTGTGTTTGATGTTACACGGATTTGGGGGCGTCACAATAACCTCCCTAAAGCTGCTAGCTTCCCTATGAGACTTTGCACTTAATTTATGTTCCTCGGTGGTACCATCTCTTGGATTGCTTTAATTTTCTTAGGGTTAGCCTCAATGCCCCTTTGTGAGGCCATAAAACCCAAAAACTTTCCAAAGCTAACTCCAAAGGCACATTTACTAAGATTGTACAGTCTAGAATTGTGGGTCAACTCAGATATTAATCACATTATCTTTACAGGTCAACTTAAATATTGATCACATTATGTTTGATGACCAATTGAGTTAACTCACTGATTTTTTTGATTAATCACCAATTTATCTCTTTACGAACTTTTATATATAAGCTATAGATTTATCTTTGATCTTTTTAACTCTCTTTTAGTAGTGTTATATGCTTAACTTTGAAGAAAAAGAATTAAATTATAAATCTAGCACTCTTATTTGTCATTGTTTGCCTAATTCTATACTTAGCAAATACACGCAAGTATACGTGATCAACTATGCAATATAATGGCAAATAGAGTATCGTTCCCATGAGGAAAATCAACAATCTATTATACCAATTACTAACCATGCAACAATTCGATTTTATTTAAACGAATGATTTCAAGTTTATGCAAGTAATAAAATAAACTAAATTACTAATAAGGATTACTACTGGATTAAAAGCTTAAGATTACAAGTTTTCCCTAATAACTCATTTAGCTCCTTTTATTCTCTTTTCAATTAATCGACCATGCTGAATTGTCAACCGAGAATTAATAAGTTGTCACACAAAGCCTTTTTCAAGTAGTTGAATAAAAATATCGAATCTAATTACTTCACTATATTCCTATGTGAAATAATTAAAGATTAAATTCATTAAGCATCAATGCTCAACAAGGTCACATGCGGTATATAGGTATATTCTTATTCTATACACAAATCTAATTATTCATTTCCTTAAATAATTAAGATCACACGTTATTATATTCAAATCTAATCCTAGAATCTATTTTCCAACTTCATCTAGAAATTATCAGATAATTGTTGATCAGACAATTATAAATTAACCACACAATATGATAAATAATACATTCACAAATAATTAACTGGAATAGAATTAATTAAACTAAACTACCCATTAAGTTCCATTGCAATCTTAATAAAAGAATTAGTTCATATTAACAAAATAAATCATCATCAATAATTCAATAAGCATCCTCATATTACAAAAATAAAAGATAAAAAGTAGAGAAGAAAACTCTGTCACAGTGATCTTCACACCCCGCCTTGAACTCTTGCAAGCCTTCACGTACTTTTTCCTCCAGAATTCTGATAAAAAAAACCCTAATTTCTATGAAATACGATGTATATAGTATCTGATATCTAATAATCTCCTATATCATCAGCCTTCTTTTCTATATATAAGTCCCCTAGCAACTTTAGAGATAACCCTAATTAGTCTCCAACTTAACAAGTGTCCTCATTAACTTAGAAGTGCAAATCAACTGAGAAACAAATCCACACGCCCAAATCAGCAATACCAGCGTCACTGCGCTCTAATCTATGCGACGTTCTCCTCTGTCCCTCTAGCGCTGCAGTGCTCTAATCTAGCATCGCGGCGCTGGGCCTTTGTTTGCCTAGACGTGCCCATTTTGCTCACATGTTGATTCGTCGTGCCTAAATCATGTCTTGTCTTGCCAAATTACTTCGCCGACCCAATGCCGATGACGTTTGCACATGCTTTCTTCTAATTACTACATTTGGCCACATATTTTGACTGATTTTTTTCAATCTATTGCTGCTCTATACACCATTCCTCCATAAAATGCAATTCCTATATAAAAACACTAAAATGCATCAAAATGAACTAAAAATACTCAAGAACTCCCAAGATTATCAAGTCAAAAGTACCCAAATTATAGGTATAAAACCTACTCATCAAATACCCCCCCCCCCCCAAACTTGAATATTTGCTTGCCCTTAAGTAAAATCCTAGAACTAATTTATATACACTCAACCTTAAGCAACAACATAATACGAATCTGCAATATGACCTCAAAGAATTTCCATCATCAACAACTCCCATCAAAATTTCAAAAATCATGCAAAGTTTTGAAAGCTCAATCTGGTCATTAATTCCATAATAAAGCATAAACCTCAAAGTGAATACATACATCCACACTGTTTCAAGTTAACCATCACTTAAATAAGACTATAATCAAATCTCAGCAAGAATAAACTTTACATACAACAATGGGATCAAAACGGTATTTCTTTCTTTTTACAATGAATGCATTTTATGCTCCGTCTCACTTCCTATTGAACGAGTGCATTTTATGTTCCATTTCGTACCTGTGTTTACAGGTGAGTGTGTTTTACGCTCTTTCTCAGATGCCCATTGAATTTAATTATTTTCAAATCATGAAGTTTTACAAAAGTTTTCAAAGTTTTCCCAATTTCTCCCCTAAACTTAAGCGAATGCCTATCCCTGCTAAAACTGATGCTCAGATAATTGCCTAAGGTTTCAACATAATCCTTCATAAACAGACAACTATATAACTTCTCTAAGGAACAATTAACTAAACAATTGGATGTACGTAACTTTAAGTGCACAGGATCATAACTACTACCGAACCAACTACTACGTTGAAATTTAAACCAAGCATAATTCAAGAAATTTACCAGAGAGTTACCCAAACTTCACCTTTTTCTTATCACAAGCCTCCCACAGATTCAATTAACGTTGCTCAAGATTTAACAAAAAAAAATTCTAACTCAAATTTTAAAATGCATAAACAAAATAAATAAAAGTATCTCAAAAGTATTAAATACAGACCAGTACCCCCAAACTTAAAATTTAAATTGTCCTCAATGTCAAAATAACTAGGAAAAAAATTAAAACAAAAGGACTTCCCTAGGGTAATCAAGCATCAGCATCCTTAGCATCATCCTCGTCGGAGTCGTACTGAGGGATCATGGGTGGAGGTGGAAATTGGACCGGAGATGGACCAGCATTAAGACTATAATTTCCCATAATTTGTCCTAGCAAAGCATTGAACGCTGTAGAATACTCAATAAAAAATGCCATCTTCCTCGACCGGTGTCGAGAATCCCGACACAGCATATCTTGTCCCCGCTGAAGTGTAGTAGTATCCCGGAGAAGCTCCCTCACCTCCTGTATCAAAAAGTCCATAAGAGATTACCCGAAAGCCGACTGCTGAGGTGGAACCGAAGGTCTCGCCTCATGAGTAGGATCCATCTATGTAGACCCAGTACCACCATGATGCGCAACATCACCTTCCCATTCTTAGAACCGATCGATGATTCGGTAATCTATTAAGCCCTTAGTCTACTGTAGGATCTCATATGTGCCCCGTCGAACTCGCGCCTTTGCACATAAGCCACAAATCAATGAAGGGTGAGGTAATCCACCCATAGAACTCCCCTTGATAGTAAAAGTAATCGAGTCCTGAATGACTTTCCCCACGTTGATTAACTTGCCCGTGATAATCCCATACAAAACTAAGGCGCGATCCTTGATGACATCGCTCAAATGTGTAGTTGGTAAAAGCTTGGCATATAAGAAATAGTACCAAGCCTTACCATTGTGGCTCAGCTCCTTGTGAGAAAATGGAAGGCCACGCCCTGTTTTAGCTTCCACTCGGCACCCGACCTACCGAGAGTAATGATGATTTGGTCCCAATCTAAGCTTCCCAACTTATATTCCATAAGCTCGTCATCATTCTCCATCTGAGGTGTGTAGTACTAGGCATTGATACTTTTCTCGTCATACGCAACTGATTTACCACGCACTTGCACCACTCACCCTTCGGTCTCTTTTGCGTTGGCATAAAATTTCTTTATAATTGAGATCGTGACTGGCTGTGGCTGGGTCGTGAATTCCATCCACCCCCTCTAGGCAATCATCGCCAATATCGCTTTGGAATCCACCCGTGTCTCATCAGGCCGAAGTCCATGCTCAGGAAATACTGTCTTGTCTGCCAAAATGGGCCTTATTAATGAACCTCGATGCATCGAATTGGTTGAAGGCCTGTAAACTTAATCTAACTCCCCGTTGATGCTTGGGTGCCATGTGTGTTGAGTATGTATGCTCGAACAAGTGAAAAACTCCTCTTAAATCGCCAAAAACCACCATAATTCTCTCTCGAACAATTGATCGAACACCTTATGGGCGACGTTAATTTCTCCTTCAAATAACAATCACTCTCTAGTAAATCTCCTCAAAATCATAAACACAAAAATCCTCCAAGATACTCTCCAATGCAATGTCGAGTTGGTGTGCGTTGAAGTTTGATTAGGGTAGGTGGATTTATAGCACTTAGAGAGAAAAGTTGAAGTTGAATTGGAATAGGAATGGAAGTGCTCAAAAGGATTGCCCAAGTTGCTGCCTTATACTTGCTGGATCCACAAGCAGCGCCGTGGCACTAGGTTTAGAGCGTTGCGGCACTAAGTCTCTGTTGGGCAGCGCTGCAACGCTTCTTTCTGGCGTCACGACGCTAGCTCTTTATCTGGCATTTGAGCACGCGTTGCACGCCCGTGGCCGCACGCCGTGCACATTATCGCTCATGACTAGTCTCGCGGTGCTCGATTGCTTCTTTTCCACGACGTGATACCTAAGATGAATAAAGCTAATTAAAACGTAACTATGAACATCAAACTAACATACAATTATTTATTAAATAAACGAGAAATAAACTACACCAAACTTAACATATCATTAAAACTACCATACAATTGAAATTCAACTTTGAATCTAATATTTATTAAAAATTGTCTAAACAACTTGTAAGAAATAAAATGACTAATAACTAATTAACATGCAATCTAGTCTTTAAAATCTAAAAAACTTTTGGGTTACCTCCCAATGGCGCTTGTGTTTAGAGTCGTCAGTCTGACTTCTTCAATTCTTTATTTGGGCTTGGCTGAAGTGTTCGGGATGTCAATAGCTTCATAACCTCAGCAATGCTTCAAAGATTTCTCATTTCCTTCACTTGTTTCCTTTCCTCCCTTCCAATTAATGACAACAGAAATGGTAGAACCATAGTTACTCAAAGATTCATCATGACTTATATCATTGACCTCCTTGACCAGATAACATACTTCTGATGGCACTTTTGGACTTAGTATTTTGCTATCTTTTAAGTAATTTTAGTGCATCTTATTTGTTTTTGCGTTATTTTGTAGGAAAATGCAAAAAATGGGCGAATTTGAAATTTTTAATGAAGTAGTGGCATTTTCGTAATTTTTATGAAATTCAGCGCCAGGGCGCCCAAACCAATACTAAATCCAGCGTCGGGGCGCTGGGTCACAGAAAATTTTTCGGGTTCTGTTTCAGTTGTTGGTCAAATTTTGGTGATTCCTAGTAGGTTTTGGATGCTAAATGACCAAATTTTTGCATGGGAATTAATAGTAGATTTGGAAAAAGAATTATATTATAGTAGTTTATTAAAAATTAGGATACTATGTATGTAATTTTAATTAGGATTGTAATTCTATTTGGGTTAGGAAAAATAAACTCCTATAAATATTCTTATTTTGGGATTGTAAGGGTGTGGAGGAAGAAAAGCCAATGAACACCATGTGAGGCTAATTCTCTACCAAGTTCAAGAGCAAGCAAAATCATCAATAATGGAGGCCATGGATCGATGAAGCTTGGAGATAGAAGACTTGCGGGAGACGGTTTTTCTTTCTAAACTTTTATTTATTTTTATCTTTCATTGATGTTGAATATTTTGTGGATTATAATTTTATATGCTATGAACATGTTTTTAATTTAAGTTTTTAATGGAATCCCATGTGTAGTTTAAATTGAATTTATTTCTATTTGATTGGCACCATATGAATTGGTTCATTATATTTTATGCGTTCATGTGTAATTATCTGATCAGTAATTAATTGGGATAATTTATATGAATTGAAAGATGGATTATAGGTTTAGATCTGAATATTTTGACATGTGATTATGTTTATTCTTCTTAGGATTGAATACATAATTTGTGTATAGGATAGGAATATATCTATATGTCATGTGTAACCAATTGGGGAATTTAATTGTAATGAATCCGTTCTAAATTAATTTGCATAGGAATATAGTAAGTTGATTAGAATGAGTATTTTTATCTACTAATCAGAAGAGGTTGATAAAGAAAATTAGGAATTCCTGGTTAACAATTCATCGTGATCATATAATTAAAAGAAGAGTTATGAGACTTGAATGCAGCATGGGGTGAAATTGAATTCTTAGATTTATTTATTTATTTAGATATTTATTTTTAGTATTTAGTTTAATTGTTAATTTTAATTTAATTCATTTGTTTAAATAAGATTAAGTTGATATTAAATTAGTACTTGGAAAACGTCAGAGTTAATTCCTCGTGGGAACGATACTCTTCTTGTCACTATATTACTAGTCGATCGTGTATACTTGTATGTTTTTGCTAGTACGATTTTTGGCAAACAACTTCCACGTCATTCAGAAACTTAATTGTGTTGAACACATTGAACTTCACCTCTTGATCATTAACCCTCATGGTGAGCTCTCCATTTTGTATGTCAATAAGTGTTCTTCTCGTAGCTAAAAATGGTCGTCCCAAAATAAGTGAAATTTCTCGATCCTCCTCACAGTCAAGTACAACGAAATCAGTCAGAAAAAATGAACTTATACACCTTAACTAAAACATCCTCTATTATTCCCCTTGGATAAGTGACCTATCAGCCAACTGTAAAGTGACGTTTGTCGGCTTCGCCCCTTTCAAGCCCAACTTCTCGTAAATAGACAATGGCATAAGATTAATGCTTGCACCGAAATCACAAAATTCTTTGCCCACAAACTGTTCCCCTATAGTGCATGGAATCATGAAACTCCCAGGATCCTTCAACTTTGTTGCCAACTTTTTCTGAAGAATTGCACTGCATTCCTCTGTCAAATCAACCGTCTCGTAATCGCCTAGCCTTCGTTTCTTTGATAAAATTTCCTTCATGAACTTAACGTAGCTCAGCATTTGCTCCAATGCTTCGGTAAAAGGGATGTTAATGTGAAACTTTTTGAAAACTTCCAAGAACTTCGCGAATTATAATTTCCAACTTTTGACTTTTAAGACGTTCTGGGAACGGTACGGGGGGTACTAACTGACTTTTCTTGCCTCCATTAAAGTTCTCAATTAGGCTTTCTTCCTTTTTCTTCTCTCCTTTCTTGTTCTCTTATTCAACCTCATTTTCTCCATCACTGTGCGGCTTAGATGTAGGAACATTAGCATTCACCTGCAGCTCCTTACCACTCCGAAGCATGAAAGCCTTACACTGCTCTTGACCCTCTCTCCTAGGTTTGACCTCGGTATTGCTTGGAAGGGCCCCTTGAGGACGGTTGTTAATCGCAGTTGTTAATTGCCCCACTTAGTTCTCCAAATTTCGCATTGAACCTTCCAAGCTATTCATTCTCGTGTCATTGTGAGCAATGTATTTAGTAATCAATTCCTCCAAGTTCGGCTTTCTCTCCTGCTGGTGTTTAGTTTGATTCTGATTTTGAAAACCTGGTGGATGAAACTGTCATGGAGCTAAAGATTGGCTTTGGTTGTTGCTCTATGAAAAGTTGGGGTGGTTTCTCCAACCAGGGTTGTATGTATTTGAATTCATTCCTTGCCTATTGTTGTTACCAATGTAGTTTACTGACTCAAAACTAATGACACACTGGCTACTCGAATGGTTGCCTGCACACAATTCGATAGGCTGCGTCCTATAGAATCTATCTATTTCATCAAAGTTGCAACCTGTGCAGCCAGAGCAGTCATCGCATGTATTTTAAATTTTCTTATTGCTTTCAGCTGATTCATTCTCGTTGTGGGCCACTAATAGTTATTTGCAGCCATTGTCTCTAAAAGCTCATAAGCATCATCAAAGTTCTTTTCCATCAATGCTCCTCCAGCAGCTACGTCTATACTTGTACGAGTTGTGCTGAACAACCTATTATAAAAAGTCTGCACTTGCAACCACTTCGGAATGCCGTGATGAGGACACCACCGCAATAAATCTTTAAACCTCTCCCAAGCCTCGTAGAGCGACTCAGAATCCTGCTGTGTATACGACGTAATCTCATTCCTCATTGTTGGTCGATTTCGCAATCGATAACACACACGTGCAAGTATACACGACCCACAAGTAATATATGATAAGATAAGAGTCGAACCCACAGGGAATTGTGACGAATAATAACCAAGTACCAATCGTATATCAATTTGATCTAATTTAAACGATGAAGGTTTGATTGATTGTTGATTGGTTGAGTTCACAAGTTAAGCAATGAGTAAAATGCGATGAAATATCAAAATAGAAAGGTCTAAGATTACAATTTCCCCCAACACGTCATTTGAATCTCCTAACTCTCTCTTTTCAGTCAATTATAGCATACGAATTGACAACCGAGAAATCAAAACTACATAAGAGCCTCTGTCGATGGTCAATCACGAATCTTCCTAAGCGGTGTATAGGTATATGTCTATCCTATACACTATCAAGAGACTAATTTCAGGAATGATTTATAGACACGTGTCACCAAATCTAATTAATCCTCCCTTCCATTACCAACTTTCACCTCGGAAGTCATTAAGACTAGATTCTCAATAGGTTGCATGCGGTAATTAGGTATATATCTATCCCAACTACTATCAAGATACCTATTATTGCAGATAATTAATAAGACACATGTCACTTAATCCAATTAATAACCCACAACAATCTATACTTTCGCATGTTATCATAACTAGGTCTTAACCTATAATCCATTCGTCAAGTTCATATAGGTTCCCACGGTAATTACGGGCCAAGCAATTAATCTAGAAGCAAAGGTTATGACAATCAATTCACAAATGCATAACTAAAATCAATAGAGAGAGAATTCAATTCAAATTAAGTGTTGGGTTCCATTGCAATCTTAGAATAGAAGGTTAGTTCATGATAGCTACAATAAACATCATTTTCAATTGATACATTGTCAAATTCAAATTACAAAGGAGATAGAAATCTAGAAATGAAACCACTTTTGAAGCTATTCAGCTGGTGTTCCTTTGGTTGCTGATGGTTTCTAGCTCTCCACCTTGGCCTTGCAATTCTTCTTGACTGAGTTCCTTGGCTTTTGGCTTGATTCAGCTTGATTTGCAGCCTTGAGCTCTGTTGGTTGATGTATTTTGTAGCCTCCCTCTCTCTAGATATCTGATATGTAGCTTATAAGAGAAAATATATAGTCTTCATCAAGAAACCCTAGCCAAAATCGGACAAAATGGAGCTCAGATCGCACTATGGCTGTGTCAGATCGCACTCAGCACGGCGGCGTGCGCCCGCACGCCAAGGCGTGCGCCCGTGCCCAAGCGCCTGCATGCCGCCCATTGCGCTGCCGAGGCCGCGCGCCCCAGGCGTGCGTCGCGCGCCCCAGGCGTGCGACCGCACGCTAGCGCCTGCATGCCGCCCCTATGCGCTGCCGAGGCTGCCGAGCCATGCGCGCGCGCCTGCGCGCCCCAGGCGTGCGCCCGCACGCTGGCGCCTGCATGCCGCCCCACCTACCTGCCGAGCTATGTGCTGCCGAGGCTGCCGAGCCATGCGCGCGCGCCCGCGCGCCCCAGGCGTGCGCCCGCGCGCCGGCGCCTGCCGAGTGTCAGCGCCCAGTGCCAATGCCGTGCGCCACGCCGCCCGACATCGTGCACGCGATCCAACGCCGTGCACGCCCAACTTCCATATGTCATCAAATTAAGCCCCAAGCGTCGCCAAACATAAATTTTCATCGTCACAACCTCCGGGCACGGAAATCCAAGCACGGGCTTGCCCCAGTGGCTTGGCCAAATGCCGCACGCCGGGCACGCCATCCGACGCCGTGCACGCCCAACTACCAAATATTGTCAAATTAAGCACCGGGCGTCGCCAATCACCACAATCCATCATATTACCATTCGGGCACAGACGTCCAGGCACGGACAATGAGTCAATCCAAACAACGATCCGAGCGGTCTTTATTTCAATTCCTACAATCATAATAAAAAAATGCATCAAAGCAACATAAAACATGTAAAAGTAACTAAAAACTAATTTATGTAGAAATAAGATAAAAATACATAAAAACTATATAAAATACCTAAAGACTTGCAAATTATCAAGGCGAAAAGTACCCAAATTGTGTGTATAAAACACACTCATCAAATACCCCCAAACTTAAATCTTTGCTTGTCCTCAAGTAAACAGAGATTTACTAATTTATATAAAAACAACTGAATTTAGATGAAAGTGACTCCAAGAATTGGCCTCAAAGGAAAAAGATCAAAAAGGGGCCCAAGCAGACTGAAAAGTTACAATTTAACAAGAGTTCTAAGCACACGGCTACTCAAGATCCCAGTAGTGTGTGTGTGAGTGCATGATATCTATTTATGTAAGTTAGGAAAGAGCTAACACATGAACTCAACTTCCGAGGGATTATACTATAAATCTACAAACTCATCGTTACCTAGAGAAAATCAAACAAGACGACCACATAAGAAAAGGGGGGGTTCCAAGTACATTGATGCATTAATGAGTAATCACATTGGTGAGTGCGTTTTACGCTCCATCTCACCTTACTAATCGCATGACCGTGCAATGTCTAATCACATTAGGCTATTCAGAGCTACCCATGTAACGAGTGTTTGATCAATGACTCCCAAACCAGATGGCTTTAGGGAATTAGGTGTAAAACACCCCAAAGGGTCTATTAACTCGAGTAGCAAAGGCCACGTAATTAAACTTGGTCAGTCTTTTTTTTTTTTCGAATTCATATCTTCCCCCAAACTTATATGGAAGCCTAAAATGACAAAACAAGTCGCAGACATGAGTTCAGTACATTTCAAGTATAATCGCCCAAACATAACAGTAAATGAGATTTCTCAATACTAACTAACTAACAGGCATGCTGAAAACGTAAGGAGTTAACGTAACCAAGAGTAGGGGAGTTAGCCATAATGTTAAGAAGTAACTAAGTCTGCTCGAGCCTTACTTTAGAAAGAAACACCATACCCAGCAGAATATCATTGGCCATTCTTGAAACACACACAACTAGGACAAAATAAAGTGACTAAATTAAACTAACACGCACCCCCAAACTTAAAGGAAACATAGTCCTCGATGTTTTTTTAAAAAAAACAAAACCGAATTTAAATAGAGAACATCACCGGGGAACTCAAGCAGCGTCATCATCCGAGTCAAAGCCATACTCCGGGAACATAGGTGTCATGGGAAATTGGACTGCATTGGGGCCGGTATTGGCCCCGCTGTTGTTGATCACCTGTGCAGCCGCGTTACAAAAATCGATAGTGTAAATGCATAAGGAATTGACTTGCTGAATGGAGTGATCAAGGCGGCGGGACATGCGCCTATGCTCACGCTCCCTCTCCTGCTCTTCCCACAGTCTTGCCTGCTCGTTCTGTTGCATTTCGGCCCTCATCGCCTGATTTTCACGACGAAGCTCCCGCATCTCAGCAATAAGTAGGTCCATAGAAGAGCTAAATGCCTCGGTGTGCGCAGTGCTTGGTGGTGGAGTTTCGACACTTGCCTCGGGCTCGTGAGGCTGAACTAACGGTAAGAACCCAGCTCCATGTGGCTCCGGTGCCGCCCCATTCCAGACCTTGTAAAGGCCAATAGCTAGGCTGTCAATGGGTGTGAGTGGTTGTTGAAGTAACTCGTGGGCATGCACCTTAACTTTGGCCCTCTTGCATAACCCGCAGATCAGGGATGGGTGTGGCAACCCGCCTAAAGACTTCCCATTAACAAACTGAAGAATTGAGTTTCGAATCAACCGACCCACGCTAATGCTCCGCCCAGTCACCAAACAAAACAGGATAAGAGCCCGCATTAGAATTACTTGAGTTGCGTGTGTGGTCGGCCATAGCTTTGCATTGATGAAGTATAACCATGCTTTCCCATATTTGCTTAAGTCGCCTTGGCGAAAATGCACCGGCTCTCCCCTTGTCGTAGCCCAACGAGCACCGGGTTTGCATAATGTTGTAATGACTGCATCCCAGTCGGGCTTGTTGGCCCCATAATTAGTGAGGTCATCCTCACCATGGCTTTTAGGTAGGTTATAGTATTCTTCAATGCACCTTTTTCCAAATGAAACTTTCTTGCCCCTAACCGTTACCACAAAATTTTCAGCTTCTAATGCATTAGCGTAGAATTCCCTGACAAGAGGAATGCATGCAGGCTCGGGCTGAGCGGCAAAAGTTTCCCAACTTCTTTCCCTAATTATTTCTGCCAACCCCCAGTTGTTTGTTGCGTCAGGAAGAATACCCCGTTCCGGAATCAAAGATTTTGTGACCATGGTGGTATGGTATCGCTCGGAGGCTTCCGCACTGACAAACCTTTTCTTATCATATGCCCTGGATGAGGAAGGTTCACCCCTATGACGTTTGGTAGCCATCTAGATCAGAGATGCAAGCAAAACACTCAAAATAGCCACGAAATCCCTCTCAGGCAATTTGTCGAACAGTTGGTGTGCACTCTTTAAAATCACAAGTGTAAGTGCAATGGGGACTAGGCCAAACCCTCCACAAAGCCTTGCAATGGGAGCTAGATATGTACCTGCTAATCAAAATCACCAAAACACAGCACCCAAGCAAGAAAAATTAGAAATTTATAGCCCTTATTACCTTATCTTGGAGAACTTGTGAAAAACCAAAGAAATTCTTCAAAAACCTTCAAAATGTTGTTCAAATCCAAGATGGAAGGTGAGAATGATGATGGGTTACCGCAATTGGGTGCCAATATGTTGCAATGGGGCACAAAATTAAGCTTGGGTAAGTTGTAAGCAAGTTGGCTATGGAGTGGGAGGAAAGAGATATAAGAATGGGATGACAAAAAAAATGAGCCAAAGTGGTAATTAAAGGAACCAAGCCAGCAGCCCAGGTGCGGCCGCACGGCCTGCTGTGAGCCCGCGCGCGCCTGGTGCCGCCCAGCGCTCCCGCATGCGCCCGCCTGCTGCGCCCCGCCTGCTGCCGAGCGTTGCGCCTGGTGCGCGCACGCTCGCGCGGCGCCTGGTGCGCCCGCACGCTGGCGCCTACCTGATGCTGCTGGCGTGCCATCGGCGTTTCGCTGACACGCATCGCTCAATTGCCAAAATTGGATACAAATACCTACATGTAGCAACAAAATTAACAACATTAGAAACAATTAACACTAAAAATCATCTTTTTGAAATTTTTTTTTTTTAAAATTTGACTTAAACATTAAAATGAAACATTGGGTTGCCTCTCAATTAGCGCTTGGGTTAAAGTCCTCAGCCTGACTATACCCCCTTCATATCGGATCAATGAGATTAATTGAGGTCTTTTGGCGCTCGATGTCGCCACCCCAATAGTGCTTAATTCTTTGCCCGTTCACCTTAAATAATTGGTTTGTCTTCTCATCTCGCAGTTCAATTGCACCATGCGGGAATACATGATTGATATAGAATGGCCCTGACCATCGTGATTTGAGCTTACCGGGAAATAGCTTCAACCGAGAATTATAGAGGAGGACGGGTTGTCCAACCTCAAACGTTCGATCGATAATCTTCTTGTCGTGCCACCTCTTGACTTTTTCCTTGTAGAGCTTTGCATTCTCATAAGACTGGAGACGGAACTCGTCCATCTCATTGAGTTGCAAGAGGCGTTTCTCTCCTGCAGCATTTAAATCAAAGTTTAGCTTCCGGATGGCCCAATAAGCACTATGTTCAAGTTCCACCGGCAAGTGACATACTTTCCCATACACAAGCTGATATGGTGACATCCCGATAGGAGTTTTGTATGTCGTCCTATACGCCCATAAGGCGTCATCAAGCTTCAAAGACCAGTCCTTTCTATTCGGGTTTACAACCTTCTCCAAAATCCTTTTCACCTCTCTATTGGATACCTCCACCTGACCACTTGTTTGAGGATGATAGGTCGTGGCAATTTTATGGGTTACCCCATATTTAGCAAGAAGGGCATTAAAGTTCTTGTTACAAAAGTGCGACCCTTCATCGCTAATTATTGCACGCGGAGTTCCGAATCTTGTGAAAACATTTTTTCGAAGGAACTTTAGCACCACTTTGGCATCATTGGTGGGTGTCGCTGCTGCTTCAACCCATTTTGACACGTAATCTACAGCCACAATGATATACAAATTGTTGAACGAAGAGGGAAACGGACCCATAAAGTCTATACCCCAGACGTAAAATATTTCAACCTCCAAGATTGTGGTTAGTGGCATCTCATGACGCCTGGAAATGTTCCCTACTCTTTGACATCAATCGCATTTCAACACAAACACATGGGCGTCCTTGAATAGTGTTGGCCAATAAAAACCCGACTGAAGCACCTTCGCCGTTGTTCTCTCTCTGCCATAGTGTCCACCAAAAGCTGAGGCATGACATTGTTGCAAAATACTTTCCATCTCATATTGAGGGACGCACTTCCGGATCAGTTGGTCAGCACATTGCTTAAACAGAAAAGGTTTGTCCCAAAAATAATGCTTCACATTGTGCAGGAATTTCTTTTTTTGTTGATAGCTCAGCTCGGGTGGTAGGACATGGCTCACCACATAATTGACATAGTCAGCATACCAAGGCACCTCATGTGTGATGGCGAAAAGCTGCTCATCCGGAAAAAATTCATTAATTATGACATCATCTCCCACCTCACGGTCTGCACTTTCCAGCCTAGACAAGTGATCCGCCACTTGATTCTCGGTTCCCTTCTTATCTCTAATCTCAAGATCGAACTCTTGAAGCAATAAAACCCATCGAATCAAGCGTGGCTTTGCGTCCTTCTTTGCTATTAAGTACTTTATGGCAGAATGGTCCGTGTACACAATGACCTTGGTGCCAATGAGATAGGCACGAAATTTGTCAAATGCATACACGATAGCAAGCAATTCCTTCTCCGTTGTTGTGTAATTAAGTTGAGCTCCAGTTAGTGTCTTGCTAGCATAATAAATCACATGAAATACCTTGTCCTTGCGATGGCCCAATACAGCACCAATTGCAAAGTCGCTAGCGTCGCACATCAATTCAAATGGAAGATTCCAATCCGGGGCCATGATAATAGGTGCACTTACAAGCTTCTTCCTTAGTAACTCAAAAGCCTCTAAACATGCATGATCGAAGACAAACGGGGTGTCTTTCTCAAGGAGACTACACAGCGGTTTTGCAATTTTTGAGAAATCCTTGATAAACCGCCTATAAAATCCAGCGTGACCAAGGAAGCTGCGAATGCCCTTGACGTTTGTTGGTGGAGGAAGTTTCTCAATGGTCTCAATCTTGGCCTTATCAACCTCCAGCCCTTTTGAAGATACTCTATGTCCCAAAATAATGCCTTCTTGCACCATGAAGTGGCATTTTTCCCAATTTAGCACCAAATTTGTTTCAACACATCGTTTCAGCACTTTCACAAGGTTTTCAAGGCATAAGTCGAATGAATCTCCAAAAACCGAAAAATCGTCCATGAAAACCTCCAATCCTTGCTCAACCATATCGGAGAATATAGCCATCATACATCTTTGGAAGGTGGCGGGTGCGTTGCATAGCCCAAACGACATTCTTCTGAAGGCAAATGTCCCATATGGGCAAGTGAACGTCGTTTTCTCTTGATCTTCGGGGGCAATGGCAATTTGGTTGTAGCCCGAATATCCATCCAAGAGATAATAGAATTCATGTCCCGCCAACCTGTCTAGCATTTGATCAATGAATGGAAGCGGGAAATGGTCCTTGCATGTAGTCTTGTTCAATCTTCTATAGTCCATGCAAACTCTCCATCCGGTGACAGTTCTAGTTGGGATCAATTCGTTGTTTTCATTAGACACCACTGTCATGCCTCCCTTCTTTGGAACACATTGCACTGGACTGACCCATGGACTGTCTGAAATGGGATAGATGATGTCGGCATCGAGCAATTTGATAATTTCCTTCTTGACCACCTCCTTCATGACGGGGTTCAATCTACGCTGATGCTCAACCACGGGTTTGGCCTCATCTTCCAATATGATCTTGTGCATACAAAAAGCGGGGCTAATTCCCTTTATGTCGGCAATGGACCAACCTAGGGCTGTTTTGTACTCTCGTAGCACTCTTAGCAATTTGTTTTCCTGCACATCATCAAGTGAAGCAGACACAATAACAGGCAAAGTACTAGCATTACCCAAATAAGCATACCTCAAGTGGATTGGCAATGGTTTGAGCTCCAAAGTAGGTGGCTCCTCCCATGAGGATTTTGCAATGGTACTAGAGCTGCTTGGTCTATCTAATGGTTCAAATTGTTGTTTAAACTTGATAAAACGTGGGGGAACATTCAGCACATTTACCATCTCATTAGGAAAAAGAGGTTCACTCTCAAGTGATTCTCCTAGCAATTCTTCAAAAGGGTCAACTTCATAAGTTGCTGTAAACACCTCTTCCACCGCATCGTCAATCAAGTCTATCCTGAAGCATTCATCCTGCACATTAGGAAATTTCATTGCTTTAAAAACGTTAAAAGTTACCTCTTGGTCTTGGACACGCATGGTTAGCTCTCCTTTTTGCACATCAATCAAAGTTCTGCCTGTGGCTAAGAATGGTCGCCCAAGGATGATAGGTATCTCCCTGTCTTCTTCAAAATCAAGGACAATGAAATCTGCTGGAAAAATAAACTTGTCCACCTTGACAAGCACATCTTCTACTATGCCTCTTGGGTATGTGAGAGACCTATCCGCAAGTTGCAATGTAACATTTATAGGTTTTGCCTCACTTAATCCCAGCTGTTGATAAATTAAGAGTGGCATTAGATTGATGCTTGCCCCCAAATCACATAAGGCCTTGCCAAAGAATTGGTTACCAATTGTGCAAGGAATTGTGAAACTCCCCGGATCTTTCAACTTTGGTGGTAACTTCCTTTGCAACACAGCACTACATTCTTCGGTTAGTGCCACCGTTTCAAACTCCTCAAGCCTTCTCTTTCTTGACAAGATTTCTTTCATGAACTTCACATAACTAGGCATTTGTTCCAATGCCTCAGCGAATGGGATATTTATGTGCAATTTCTTGAAAACTTCCAAGAACTTAGAGAATTGCTTATCCAACTTTATCTTCTGCTGACGTTGTGGAAATGGGCATGGTGGATACATAGGGCCTTGCTTGCTCCCCACTGGTGTTGGCACTGGCTCCTTTTCCTTTTCTACTTCTTTTCTCTTTTCTTCCTCTTTCTCCCCATTCACATCCTCAACCATTGCTTCAGCTGGAACCTCATTCACAACTTCCGGTAGCTCCTTCCCACTTCTCAAAGTCACAGCCTTGCAATGCTCCTTACCATCTCTTTTTAGATTAACTTCAGTGTCACTAGGTAAGGCACCAGGGGGACAGATATTCATGGCACTAGCTATTTGCCCAAGCTGAAGCTCTATATTCCGTATCGAAGCGCTATGCTGTGCAACCAATTGAGCCAATAGGTCATCCCCACTAGGCTTTTTCTCCTGTTGTGGCAAAGGTGGGTTTGAGGCTTGTTGGTGTGATTGGGGTTGATGGTGTGATTGAGTTTGATTTTGGAATCCTGGGGGATATTGATGCCTAGGAGCTGAATATTGGGTTTGGGTATTATTGTTGTTGCTCCATGAGAAATTTGGGTGATTTTTCCATCCAGGATTGTAGTGATTTGAGTGGGGGTTGTTTTGCTGTCTATTGTAATTACCAACAAACTGTACGGATTCTGCATTGATGGGACATTACTCGGTAGGGTGATTTCCAACACACAACTCGCAGGTCTCAGAAATGCTTTGCACAGATTGAACTCCTAAATTTTTCACTTCCTTTGTGAGCGCGGCTAGCTGTGCGGTAATTGAAGTGAGATGATCCACCTCAAATTTTCCTGCTGCCTTTTGTGGCATTTTCCTCTCCGAAGGCCATTGATAGATATTTGCAGCCATGGTTTCCAATAGTTTGTAGGCTTCCGCAAAATTCTTTCCCATTAAACTACCACCTGCAGCTGCGTCGACACTTGATCGAGTGGCATTGGTCAACCCATTATAGAAAATCTCAACTTGCAATCATTGAGGCAAACCATGGTGTGGACATCTCCTAATTAGATCCTTGAACCTTTCCCAAGCCTCATACAAGGACTCGGAATCATATTGAACAAACGACGTGATGTCATTCCTCAATCTTGAAGTTTTTGCCGGTGGGAAGAATTTTGCCAAAAATTTCTGGGCTAAGTCATCCCATTTGGTAATCGAGCCCGAAGGAAGCGAATGCAACCAACTCTTTGCCTTATCACGAAGTGTGAAAGGAAATAGTCGGAGTCTAATTGCATCATCAGTCACTTGAGTGTACTTGAATGTGTCACAAATTTCCAGAAAACTCACCAAATGAGCATTTGGGTCGTCATTGGGCAACCCACCAAACTGCAAACAGTTTTGAACCATTTGGATCGTTCCAGGCTTAATTTTAAAGTGATTGGCCTCAATGGCTGGCCTGGAAATGCTTGAGTGCAAATCTGTGACAAGAGGCATGGCGTACTCCCTCAAGGTTTTAGGCTCCTCCTCAGCCATGGTATTTTGATTGGGTATACCCCGAACTCGTTCTCTACGTAGTCGTCGAATATTTCTCTCGATCTCGGGATCGTAAGGAATTAACTCAAGATCACGTGAGCGTGGCATACAAATCAAGAATACCTACAAAACAAAATGAAAATTATATACAAGTCTAAAAAGAGACCAAGTCGATTAGAATTGATATTGGTATAATTATTAGAAAACAATTCCCCGGCAACGGCGCCAAAAACTTGTTGGTCGATTTCGCAATCGATAACACACACGTGCAAGTATACACGGCCCACAAGTAATATATGATAAGATAAGAGTCGAACCCACAGGGAATTGTGACGAATAATAACCAAGTACCAATCGTATATCAATTTGATCTAATTTAAACGATGAAGGTTTGATTGATTGTTGATTGGTTGAGTTCACAAGTTAAGCAATGAGTAAAATGCGATGAAATATCAAAATAGAAAGGTCTAAGATTACAATTTCCCCCAACACATCATTTGAATCTCCTAACTCTCTCTTTTCAGTCAATTAAAGCATACGAATTGACAACCGAGAAATCAAAACTACATAAGAGCCTCTGTCGATGGTCAATCACGAATCTTCCTAAGCGGTGTATAGGTATATGTCTATCCTATACACTATTAAGAGACTAATTTCAGGAATGATTTATAGACACGTGTCACCAAATCTAATTAATCCTCCCTTCCATTACCAACTTTCACCTTGGAAGTCATTAAGACTAGATTCTCAATAGGTTGCATGCGGTAATTAGGTATATATCTATCCCAACTACTATCAAGATACCTATTATTGCAGATAATTAATAAGACACATGTCACTTAATCCAATTAATAACCCACAACAATCTATACTTTCGCATGTTATCATAACTAGGTCTTAACCTATAATCCATTCGTCAAGTTCATATAGGTTCCCACGGTAATTACGGGCCAAGCAATTAATCTAGAAGCAAAGGTTATGACAATCAATTCACAAATGCATAACTAAAATCAATAGAGAGAGAATTCAATTCAAATTAAGTGTTGGGTTCCATTGCAATCTTAGAATAGAAGGTTAGTTCATGATAGCTACAATAAACATCATTTTCAATTGATACATTGTCAAATTCAAATTACAAAGGAGATAGAAATCTAGAAATGAAACCACTTTTGAAGCTATTCAGCTGGTGTTCCTTTGGTTGCTGATGGTTTCTAGCTCTCCACCTTGGCCTTGCAATTCTTCTTGACTGAGTTCCTTGGCTTTTGGCTTGATTCAGCTTGATTTGCAGCCTTGAGCTCTGTTGGTTGATGTATTTTGTAGCCTCCCTCTCTCTAGATATCTGATATGTAGCTTATAAGAGAAAATATATAGTCTTCATCAAGAAACCCTAGCCAAAATCGGACAAAATGGAGCTCAGATCGCACTATGGCTGTGTCAGATCGCACCCAGCACGGCGGCGTGCGCCCGCACGCCAAGGCGTGCGCCCGTGCCCAAGCCCCTGCATGCCGCCCATTGCGCTGCCGAGGCTGCCGAGCCATGCGCGCGCGCCCGCGCGCCCCAGGTGTGCGCCCGCGCGCTGGCGCCTGCATGCCGCCCCTATGCGCTGCCGAGGCTGCCGAGCCATGCGCGCGCGCCTGCGCGCCCCAGGCGTGCGCCCGCACGCTGGCGCCTGCATGCCGCCCCACCTGCCTGCCGAGCCATGTGCTGCTGAGGCTGCCGAGCCATGCGCGCGTGCCCGCACACCGGCGCCTGCCGAGTGTCAGCGCCCAGTGCCAATGTCGTGCGCCACGCCGCCCGACACCGTGCACGCGATTCAACGTCGTGCACACCCAACTTCCATATGTCATCAAATTAAGCCCCAAGCGTCGCCAAACATAAATTTTCATCGTCACAACCTCCGGGCACGGAAATCCAAGCACGGGCTTGCCCCAGTGGCTTGGCCAATGCCGCACGCCGGGCACGCCATCCGACGCCGTGCACGCCCAACTACCAAATATTATCAAATTAAGCACCGGGCGTCGCCAATCACCACAATCCATCATATTACCATTCGGGCATAGACGTCCAGGCACGGACAATGAGTCAATCCAAACAACGATCCGAGCGGTCTTTATTTCAATTCCTACAATCATAATAAAAAAATGCATCAAAGCAACATAAAACATGTAAAAGTAACTAAAAACTAATTTATGTAGAAATAAGATAAAAATACATAAAAACTATATAAAATACCTAAAGACTTGCAAATTATCAAGGCGAAAAGTACCCAAATTGTGTGTATAAAACACACTCATCACTCATCTTTGTTGTCTTCCCTGGAAGGAAAAACTTTGCTAGAAACTTTTGTGCCAAGTCATTCCAAGTAGTGATTGATCCTGCTGGCAATGAGTACAACTAGCTCTTCACCTTATCACGAAGCGTGAAAGGAAAGAGTCTCAACCTTACTGCATCATCTATCACTCCATTGTACTTGAATGTATCAAATCTCTAAGAAACTAATCAGGTGATCATTCGGATCATCGTTTGGCAAACTCCCAAACTGAACTAAGTTTTGAATCATTTAAATTGTTCTCGGCTTAATCTCGAAGGTATTTACCTGGATAGCTGGCCTCCGTATGCTTGAATGAATCTCTGTAACCTGTGGCATTGCATAGTCCTTGAGGGATTTCTGTTTTTCTTCGATAGCCATTGCTTTTGATCCTTGCTTTTCTTGTTGAACCCGCTTTCTCCTAGGCATTCGAAACCTTTTCTCGATTTCGTCTAAACGGTAATGGTTTCTTCCCTTTAGATTGTGTTTGCATAAACAATCAAGAGAGCCTTAAAAATAAAAAAAATAAATGAAAACAATAAAAAGAGTGTTTAAACTAAAACCAAATCGATGGAAATTAATATTGGACAATGATTATTAAACTATCCACGACAACGGCACCAAAAACTTGTTTGCCTAATTTTATACTTAGCAAATACACGCAAGCATACATGATCAACTATGCAATATAATGGCAAATAGAGTATCGTTCCCATGAGGATAATCAACAATCTATCGTACCAATTACTAACCATGCAACAATTCAATTTTATTTAAACGAATGATTTCAATTTTATGCAAGTAATAAAGTAAACTAAATTACTAATAAGGATTATTACCGGATTAAAAGCTTAAGATTATAATTTTTCTTAATGACTCATTTAGCTCCTTTTATTCTCTTTTCAATTAATCGATCATGCTGAATTGTCAACCGAGAATTAATAAGTTGTCACACAACCCTTTTTCAAGTAGTTGAATAAAAATATCTAATCTAATTACTCTATTATATTCTTATGTTAAATAATTAAAGATTAAATTCATTAAGCATCAATTCTCAACAAGGTCACATGCGGTATATAGGTATATTCCTATCCTATACACAAATTTAATTATTCAATTCCTTAAATAATTAAGATCACACGTTATCATATTCAAATCTAATTCTAGAATCTGTTTTCTAACTTCATCTAGAAATTATCAGATAATTGTTGATCAGACAATTATAAATTAAGCACACAATATGACAAACAATCCATTCACAAATAATTAACCAGAAGAGAATAAATTAAACTAAACTACCCATTAGATTCCATTGTAATCTTAATAAAAGAATTATTTCATATTAACAAAATAAATCATCATCAATAATTTAATAAGTATCCTCAGATTACAAGAATAAAAGATAAAAAGTAGAGAAGAAAACTCTGTCACAGTGATCTTCACACCCCGCATTGAACTCTTGCAAGCCTTCGCATACTTTTTCCTCCAGAATTCTGATAAAAAATCCTAATTTCTATGAAATACGATGTATATGGTATTTGATATCTAATAATCTCTTGTATCATTTGCCTCCTTTCCTATTTATAAGTCCCCTAGCAGCTTTAAAAGATAACCCTAATTAGTCTCCAACTTAACAAGTGTCCTCATTGACTTAGAAGTGTAAATCAGCTGAGAAAAAAATCCACACGCCTAAATCAGCAACACTAGCGTCGTTGCGCTTTAATCTAGCGTCGTGGCGCTCTCTCTTTGTCCCTCCAGCGCTGCAGCACTCTAATCTAGTGTCGCGGCATTGGGCCTCTGTTCGCCCAGACGCGCCCATTTTGCTCACATGTTGATTCGTCGTGCCTAAATCATGCATTGTCTTGCCAAATTGCTTCACCGAGCCAACGCCGATGACAGTTGCACATGCTTTCTTCTAATTGCTGCATTTTGCTATATATTTTAACTGATTTTCAATCTGTTGCTGCTTTATACACCATTCCTCCTTAAAATGCAATTCCTACATCAAAACACTAAAATGCATCAAAACGAACTAAAAATACTCAAGAACTCCCAAAATTATCAAAGTCAAAAGTACCCAAATTATAGGTATAAAACTTACTCATCAATCATATTTTTATAAAGTGTTCCTTAAACTTTTTTAGCATAAGCATCCCTTATAGATACATTTGTTGTGAAAAACTTTTCCTTCATCCCTTTTTTTCAATTACAAAAAAAATTATGTTAGTTAAACTTAACAAAATATACAAATGTATTATTCTAATGTCTAAAGTAAGGTTATTGTAGTGCTAACGGGTGTGCTCTCAGGTTCCGAAGACAATTGAATTATCAGCTTCATCTGCAACACTAATTTAAACCCTAATGATTACTTGCAACTTCAATTTCTCAAAATACAATTTTAATGAGATGAATTTTAGTCCTAATTTGAAACACACAATCTGATTGAAATGGATTGTAACCCTAATTTGAAACCTCTTGACTTGCCTATGCTCTTTCTTCGATCATAAATGTGAAATATTGTTATTCTAAAATACACTTCAAATAAAGTTAACTACTAAAATGACTATGATAACCTTACTTTAAACAGAGAAATAATACGTTAGCACTTTTTATCAAATTTGACTAACAAAATTTACTTTTTATTAACGAAAAAAGGTTGAAGGAACAGTTTTGCATAAGTAATATATTTATGAGGGAGATTTATGCTAAAAAAATGTTTAAGAATTCTTTTGCCAAACACATGTCAAATAGGAGGGTCTGATTTGCAATTTAGTCATAATATAAAACCTTTTGACACATTTGATACTCTACGGCCCTGTTCGATAATGACTTATAAGTTCGTCAAAGTTGACAAACTTATAAGTTATTTGCTACTGTCAAGGTGTTTGGTAATGACTTATTTTTTAACTTATAAGTTGACTTATAAGTTAAAATAAATAAGTAACAATTTGGTACTTATTTAAAAATGACTTATAAGTCATTCCTAATAAGTTGGTTTGACTAAATGTAATATCCATTTTACCCCTCTTCTATTTTGCTAAATTACATCTCTATCCTTCCAACTTAATATCTATTTCTTCTCCAACGTAAACAAACATGTAATAAAAAATGTTAAGACAAAAATATCGTCACCCATATAAATAAATAAATATATATAATTGATACAATATAATATATATATATATATATTAGTAGGTATGATATTTATTTTGTATTATATTATAATATATATATATATATATATATATATATATATATATAATATAACATTAAATACATAATATTATAACATATAATATAATATATACATATATAATATAATATATTATTAATATGTATTATATTTATTGTATATTATATTTATAATACAATATAATATTTATTTGTTTAGTGTTTTATTTAATGAAAAAAATAGTGATTCTTATGATATGATATTGAATCAATGAATCTTTTTATTAATGTTCTTTTTAATAATTTTTGCATTTTATTTTAACTTGTCATTATCAACTGAACATCTTTACAACTTGTTTTAACTTAATTATATAAGTCAATCTAGTATCAAATACTTTTATTTATAAATTACAGCTTAAAATAATTTATAATTCAAGTTAAATTTTAATTTTAAATTATTTTAAAATAAGTAGTCGCCCCTACATTCGATCACCCAAATCGATCATCAGTATAGCGAACAGAGGCAGCAAAGGCAGCAATCAGACAAGTGAAACAAATGGTACCCAATCAACCCAATACGTTCGTTTGATCTAGGGTTAGGAACTGTAGTTACCCGCGTCAGTTTGTTTTAGGCAAGCCAAGTCAATACGAGCATCTATGGCGGAACCACTGCTGGTCTAGCGAATTCATTTTTTCCATTCGGAGTTGCAACATAATCATAATATCAGGTACGAGAGTTTCAGCCATTTGTTTTCTGGGAAGTGTTAATTTTACCATATTATCAAACACATTGTGTGCATTTTAAAGAAATGTCGAAATACGCAAGTTTGAGAACACCTGAAGAGATTATAGCCGAGAATGAAGATCTCCTATCTGAGATTCTAATACGCCTACCTGCAAAACCACTTGGTAGATTTGAATCTGTGTCAAAATATTGGCTTTCCCTCATATCAAATCCCCAATTTTGTAACAAACAATCTATCCATCAGCTTAAGCGCCGACCCATAGGTTTATTTATATGTTCAACTAGTTATACACATCAAATCATTTCATTCCCCCTGGATGATTTTCCCGAAAACAACATCGGAGTTATGTTTCCATTTCTAGGGTTTATTGGTGGATACAACAGAGGCAGAATTGAATCGACCTGTGACAGTTTGTCGCTATGTAGAGCTGGCAATGGCCATACTGTTGGTTCGTATTATGTTTGTAATTTGACTACCAAACAATTTAGAAAACTCCCCGAGCCTATTGAACCTCAGCCTTTTTTGAATTTTAAAGCTGCTTTGGCCTTTAATCCTCTAAAACCAACTCACTACAAAGTAGTTTGCGTGCTCGCAACTCCTGGTTACAAAAAAATTCAAATACAAATTTATTCATCCAAAACTGACACTTGGAAAGTTGTTACTGGCATCGAGAGTAACCGAGATTTATGGCCTTATGGGGTGCGAAGGTTCTTTTGGAACGACGGAATTTACTGGTTTGGTGATCATAACTTCTCATAGTTTGATATGAATGAAGAGTGCATGAGGAGTTTTTCACTAAAAACACCTGGTAATTGGGTTGGACTCTCTAGCGGTCATCTTCATCTTATTACGGAGCAAAGTCCTCAACTAATTGATGTATTTGAGATGCAAAAGGGACGTCCAATGTGGTGTCATAAGTACTCAGTCAGCCTTAGTGCTGTAGGACATACATTCCCTGAAATAAATGATGGTTATGAAAATTTAAGTATTGTATGGGAAGAAGAAAGAGAAGGGTTGACGTTTATTCTGAAAGTGAGCGGAAAGATTATCCACTTTAATCAGAAGGATGAGATGTCAAATCTGTTGCTTCATTTGCCGATTGGTGAAGCCTCTGATACCTACTGTATGGATAATACTCATCAGCAATTTGAGACCCTTTTTTCTGTCTAAGCTCCGGGTGCCCATTTTAAATCTCTTCCTCGCCTTGTGATTTCAGGTATTGATATAGTTGGATCTTAATGACTTAATGTGTTTTAATTATCCTGTTCGATGCATATTATTTTCCCATTTCTTGTGCTGCTTCTACTGTTCCATATGCGCCTTATCTCTTATGATTATAAAGTTTAATAAAGGGAAAAAATGTTATGTTCTTGACTATTAACTTTGTAGAAATGTAAAACAATGGTAGTCTATCTCCGAAGCCAATTAACACGGCTAAAGCTCTCCAGTCTCCACAACCAATTTGCCACAACTGTTATGCTCTTTGTTATTATCTCTTGCAGTTTAGTTTTACTGTTTGGTCTTGTGCCAAGAAGAAAGAATCTTGGCATTGACAAGTTTGTCATGACAATCTGGCGGTGCACATAATAGCTAATCCAACATTCTATATCATCAATATAGTAAGAGCTATTGAAAAAGGCAATCCATTTGTTTGCAGCCAGCAACAAATTTGAATGCAGATGAGTTGTTAAGTAGAGTTTTCTGATGTTGGATTATATTGATTGTTGTGTGTTGTCTGTAACTTGCTCATTAAATTTCTGCTATCATGTTTGTAGCGTCCAGATCTCTTGTGTGTGATCTTCATCATCTCCTGCGCTAGCCAACACCATTGTGGGGTGCATCCCTTGTACATTGCGGAAATTAGAAAACCAAGTCCCAAAGATGATTATGTTTTTCATGCAGGGGGTCAGTTCTGCCCATTACGTACATTTAAGTATCAAACTGCAAGTGGAGAAGGTATTTACCAATTTACTTTTGCAATACATCAGACATGTTTTATTGATTTTAAGATCACAAACAATCAAACTTGCTACTCAAATCTATTTTTCTTCATGTTTTATTGATTACCAAGAAAAAGATGTAGGTTCTAATGAGGGTATTATGAAATATTTATTCATGGACGTGGCAAGTTTTTCTATTCTGGTTCATAGTTTCTCTTGACTATATAGTGTAAGAAACAGTGTACGGTGCTATCAACACAAATGCATATATCTCATAGAATTTCAACTATGCTTGTATTTATTACCATAAGAATTGGGTTCAAGCTTTTCCTTACCCCGCTTATCATCATTGGAGTCTTGATCCATGATTTTATCCATTTAAAATTTTGATCCAACACATTAAGATTGCGAATTGGTTGATCAAATAAGGTGAAGATTTGATCCAATAAAAAGGGGTGGGGCAGACCAAATCAAGATCATGATTTGTCATTTTGACAGGCTTACCTATTAGTATTGATAATTTTTTATTATGGTGTTTTGACATGTTTAGGAATTTGAGTCGAGTGTTTTTTATAAATTCAAAGTCTTATTGTAATCATATGACAAAGATTCTTTTAATTTACAAAAGAAATAAAATAAAATTGATACTATTTTTGTTATAAAATATAAGATTATTTGTCTTTGTTAAATAATAGATAAATTGTTATAGTAAATTAGTAATTTAAGTTTGTAAATGATTTTATATTTTATTTTTTTTGAAATAAACAAAGGTGATTTGGGAGATGTGGTGTTCGCATTTAGTCGTTTGTGTTGGCCTTTCAAAACGGCTTAGTTTTGTAAGGTTTATTTATACATAAAAAAAAGTCGGATTCATGGGTCTCGCTTTTTCTCCTCTCTCCCTCTTCGTCTTCTCTCTCTCCCCTCTCTTCGTTTGCCCTCTATTTTCTCCTCGATTGGTCTGCTGCGGTGGGTCTCATGATGGTGGATGGGGTGGTGAAAAGGCGGCGGTTGCCATGATGGTGGATTTGGGGGTGGTTGGCCTAAATTTGACAAAGAAAATTATAATGGAAAACAACAGAAAATTATAATGGAAAACAACAAATGAGGTGTTTCTGATCTCCGTAAGCTCATAAACAAATGCTATTTTCAATTACAGCAAGCACAAATTCTATGCGACATCAAATACATTATGAACATTTGTGTACATTTAACCAACTATTATTGCACACATCATTTTTATATCCGATCTTTAGTCAACAAAGCACTATTGTATAATAGTTTATTCTCGTAACAAGCTGTTTGAAAATATTCTACGCTAAGCACAATAGAACTCCAACTTATTTTAAAATAAACTATGACAAACGGGTCCTATAGGCAACTACAAAATCAATCAATAAATAGTATCTAAAAATAAATTACTTGATTAACATAACTACAAATTATTTTTTCCCCTTAAACAATAATAGTAAACACTCATTTTCAGGTTTGTCAAACTGCCGTCCATTCTCAAAAAACAAAAAAAACAAAAAAACAAAAAAACAAAAAAAAAAGAAAGAAAGAAAGAAAAAGGTATAATTTTTGAATCCGAAACACTGCAAGTCCTCCCAGCAGCATTGGTCGGTGGTAAAAGTGATTAAGATAAATTCTAATCATGCAGACATAATTTTCAATTAGATTCTTAAATATAAGAGCATTAAAAATTGTCCTTCATATTTTGCTGTTTGTTCCTTCTAAATCTTCATTTCTTTATCATCTCATCGGGTTTATTCTGAAAAGTAGATTCACAATAAAGAATAGACTATGAGCAAACATATTACGGCATTAGTCAAAGAGTCGTGCTATGCATTGTAAAAGTTTTCTATCAACTTACAATTACAACATACATCAATATATAAGATTGGAAAACATTATAAAGTTAGTCCACCATATTACATATATGAATAAAAGAGTTACCACTAACAGTTATCCACACGATTGGCAACAAAAAAAATCGATAAATGAAATTGCAAAATATATCATTTCCCTTAATCAAAACGGCTTTACTTTTTGAAGCCCATTCTTTAAAAATTTAAAAACCACTCTATATGATTCAGGTAGTGTACTTAAACATGATCTTCTGTTGAGACAAAAATAACACAAAAAATAAAATAAAATAAAATAAAAATCATTGAAATGATCTGACTTGGCTACTTTGATTTGGGGGCATTGCTAACACTATAGTAGAGCACAATATACACCATTTTAACACAACTTTGTAGCAACATTACCCTAAATCTGTTACAACATTTCAAAACTCCTCCAAGTACATTTCAAAACTCCTCCAAGTTTGAATAATATTGCCCCATTTGAAAAAAACTGAAGGCCAGCTTCAATTAGGTCGCTTTGTGATATGACCCATCGTGGGTTTTTTTTTTTTTTTTTTTTTTTTGTGTGTGTGGGGGGAAATTTCAAGGGCAATACAGAATTTAAAAGCATCTGATCCTTGTAGCTTCATTCTCAGGTTGTAGAAACCAAAAACTCAGAGAGACGAAGCATCAGTCGTATCGTAGAGGAGGCAATGGCAGTAAATTGTTGCATTTGGGAGACAGCATTCTCTTACTATAACTTCAACTGTTTTTGTAGAACAATTTATCACCTCTATTAAAGATGTCACTAAGTACTCAATCTTTTGCCCTGCTTTAGTCTAACGAAATGGCTCCAAACCCAAAAGTCTACATTTTAGCAACCTAGCCTCGACACCAAGCACATGGCATGAGAAGCACCAAGCGCTACCGAGAGCACCTTATGAATTCCTAATCCGTCTTCCTCTATAAGAAACTTGACTTCAACAGGAGATGTTTGTACCTCTGGCAGTCCAGGAACCCCTAATTGATGATCTTTGGAATTTCCCCACATGTATAACTTCCCTGTATCTGTCCATTACCAGGAAGATCTTTTCAGTTATTTTTTACGAGATTAATGAAGATTGTTGTATAGACAGCAGAGAACAGAAAATATAAAGAAATACTTTCAAACTCAAAATTGATAAGATTCATTAAAAATTACGAAACAATAATATTATAAATAAATATTATAATTAGTAATACTTTTTAGATAGTTTATAATATTCATCATTATATTTACTAAAATTAAATGAATGTATGTCAATTTTGAGTTTGAGAATGTCTCTAGTTGACTTCAAAAAGTTAAAAATGATCTATACTTTGGAACGGAAGAAGTATAAATTTATATATACTCAAAACAACATATACATGTTATAATAGGGACAGATTTTGAACTCCCAACACCCAAACATAGTTGTTAAATCATAAAATTGTATCGCAAATTGGAAACCCCCACTCATGAACCGTATCATCAATCGAATCAAAATATTCAATACAAATTGCAAAATTTGATAAAGTATTTGAACAAGTAGAAAGATCAGTTACTGGAACCATAGAGTATAGCAAAAACTACTGGGATAACATGAGCGTGCAATTTTATATAAGGTAGCTGCAGTTTTGTTTATTCACTGGTTCTCTATTCTTAATCATCCCATTTAGAGTATTGTTGACCTCCAGTTTTTCCCTTCATAGCAAATGCATTAACAGTCTTCTGTTTTGATTTGCCTACACCTTGAATAAATTTTGCTTATTCAAAGAATTCATTCTAAATAGATTCATTCTTCTTGTTCCATCCTAAGGTATCATCCTTGATAGGGCTCTTTCATGTCATGATCACAAGTGGATCACTATTATTTTTTTATTACCATTTTAACTTAAATGACTAATAAACACGCTAACCAAGAGAATAATGCAAAATAGGAAGGGGAAAAAAAAAACCAGAAGAAAAAGAAAAAAAAAAAGTTACCAACAAAAGGAATTGTTTTAACCTTCAATTTTGAATTGTAAGGGAGTTGAATTGTATCAAAGTGTAAGATTTGTAATGCGAATCGAAAGATTCATGTATCTTTTGTATAAAATCTACTCACCATCTGTTTCATAACACTAGAGGCCAGATTCGTGTCGATTTGTAATGTATGTATCATGAATCATGAGATTATGATAACTATGCACCCCAAGTAGCCTTGGCATATACATATACAATCTCCCTAGCAATGCATTGGGTTATCAGTCAAAGAACTATAGGGGATCACCTGGAGGGGACCAGGTTTTGGGACTAAGAATTGGGGATGAATTAAAGAAGACAACAGGAGAAACACATAATCAATTGCTCTCAAAAATCCTATATAAATTGTATAATTATTTTGTCTGTCACATAAAAAGTACATCCCCGTTTATAATAACCTAACTTCCTTCTCCAAACCAATTAGGATTTTAAAATAATAAATTTGTTCCATAAACTAGGATTCTAATAAATTATATAAAGTACAAATCAGAAATGTATATATATACACTAGCGGGTCTTATTATAGAGTTGTGATAATGTAAATATTTTGTTAAAAAAAAATTTACAAATTTATTTGGACTTATTAGGTAAAATGATTCTCATAAGAAAATACTTTCCTTCTAAAATTATATTATCTAAGTAATAATAAGATTTTACTTATTCTTGAAATATAATTACACTTATATTTAATTAATAGTGACAAATTCAAGTTAGGCAAGACAATCTATGTGAAAAAATTATTTTGTTTTCAAACTACATTATCTAAGTTGCAATAAAATTTTATTTAATAATGGTAATAAATTAATATTATGTAACATGTCTTATGATTGTTTTCTTGTAAACTATATTACTAATTCTTATTATTGACTTGGTCGAACTAAACGAAGGGTCTTGGTGTAGAATTATAATGTTATTGATGTTTCTAATTTTATTTTTATAAATTCTTATTGGATAGAGTGATTCATTTTTATTTTATATTTTATAATTGAATCATATAGTCGATTAGCACATTATATTTATATTTAATAATAGTAACACGTTAATATTAAGTAAGATAATTTTCATATGAAAATTGTTTCCTTCGAAAATCATATTATCTAACTAATAATTAAATCAATATTATACTTGAAATTATAATTATACTTATATTTTACTAATTTTCATAATAATAATAATAATAATAACTGTTAGAAGATTATTCTAGAATCATGATTCTATTAGAGTATATTATTATTAGAACTTGGTCACCAATTATGCTTAGTGCCCACACATACTTAGTTCTCACACATACTTGGTCACTACTCAATTTGTAGTCTATATATAAGGCTTTAGTACTTTTTGTAATAACATAACAACAATATTCAATACATCTATTATCTCTAAAATGATATCAGAGCTAATTTGATATTAGGAGGCCAACTAGAAGTCTTGCTTCTGCCGCCGGCAGCATATAGTCAGTGACGCGTATCTTTTCTTCTTGCAGTTCTTTTTCTGTTTTTTTTTAGAAAAACTAAAATAAAAGTCCATGTTCGTTGTTTGTTTTTGCGGTAAAACAAAAATGGTTTGTCCTTAGTAGTTATTTTTCTGGTTAACTATGTAAATGGATGGTTGATTGGAAAGTAAGAATTGCATGGGACCGAGATTTTAGGAAAGAGTGTCTTTCAATTTTTTGGGAGGCTAGAGAGTCCTCTGTTATTGAGAAAGGCAAGCAGTCCTTCGTAATTCAGAGAGTCCGATTAAGGCAACCGCAAGCACAGACGTTCGTCAATGTTGGTATCTTCGTAAGTTTAACCAATTCCCATTTCTCACTCGCTTGAAAGATAGCATGGGGTCTTCTCCCAAGACTGTAACTGGTTATGTTGAACCGGCTGGAAAGATAGCTCTCGGGCAAGGATAGAGAGTCTTTCACATTTGTTGTGGGTTATTGTCGGCATATGATATCCTCAAAAAGTGGATGTGTGAAGTTATATACCGAAGATGAGAAATCTAACTTTGGACACAAAAAAAAAAAAGTAGTTAAAAAAAAAGTAGTTAAAAAAAAAGTAGGAAAAAAAAAACTTCTTCCCAAACAAATTCAAGAGGACCTCAATTTGAGGGGGAGTGTTGAAGATAAAATAATTCCGCGCTATGGTTGGTTTGAGTATTTTATTTTTAAGATTATGTTATGTAACAAGTTGTAAGTCGTGATATAAGTAAGACTTTCAACTTGAGGGGGAGTGTTAGAAAATTATTCTAGAATCATGATTCTATTAGAGTATACTATTATTAGAACTTGGTCACCAAGTATGCTTGGTGCCCACACATACTTTGTCACTACTCAACTTGCAGCCTATATATAAGGCTTTAGTACTCTTTGTAATAACAGAACAATAATAGTCAATACATCTATTTTATCTCTAACAATAACAAATTTAAGTTGGATAAAAATAATTTTCTTTTCTTCTCAAACTATATTATAGTAGTAACATAATTGTACTTAAACTTACATTATTATATGTATATATTTAAATAACAGTAACAAATTAATATTAGGTAAGATAATCTTATTTTGATTATTTCCCTATAAAACTACAATATTAATTCTTGTTTCTTTATAAAACTATGTTACTAATTCTAGTTTCTAATTTGAATTGATAAATAATAAAAGTTGACTTAATGTAGGAAAAGTCAAAGGTTGAACAAAAAAATATTTTACCCCTTAGAGTTGAGTTTTCCATTTTAGTCACTTATATTGGTCCAACCATGACTCAAGGTTCGTTATATTTCACTCCTTCAGTGAGAAGAACTTGACTCCGTCATATCTGGGGAATGACAAGAATACAATAGGAGGAAACAAGTTGGTCCACTTATGCTTGAAATTTGGCATGTCACTAACACAACAGTGTGCTTGATAAAAATGTTGGTGGTGTTGTCCAACAAATGAATAACTATTAGCACACGCAACAATTTGTGCATCAAGATCCCAAAGTCATTTAAGCCCTAAGATTTGCCAAAGTTTAACACTGCGTCTGCGAGCTTTTAATTAGAAGAAAAGAAAAGAAAGTTAAGAAAAGAGAAGAAAAGAAAGTCAAGGAAAGTGAGATAATTCTCTTTAGTCTTGTCTGAGAGTTTATGAAGAGAAAAGAAATTGAATTGATGTATTTTTTTTTGTCTTGTCTGAGAGTTGGGCAGAAAAGAAAAGAAAATTTACAGTTTTACTAATATACCCACTCTTCATCTCCTCCATATTTTTCTTCTGCTCTTCTGTCTCCTTTTTCTCTCTCCTCAACATCATTTTCTTCCTCTTTTTCTCTTCAATTCATCTTCTTCATTCTCATTCACTCCAATTTTTTCTTCCAATTGAAGTTTCTCTGTTCTAGCCCTTCAATCCTTCGTGCTCCTATCTTTCTCTTCCGTTTCTTCTTCATAGGTTCGTCGTCCAATTTATATATATATATATATATATATATATCACTAAAAAAAAGATGAAGCTTTATTAATTGAATCAATGGAGAAAACGAAGTTGTTGAGTGGAAGAGATGCTACTGCTAGTGAAGAGAAGTGGCTGTCAGGCAGGATTGAGCAACAGGAGGATAGAGAGCTGCTGTGAGATTTAGGAGAAGGCAAACCTAGGATATGAATGGAAATAAATTATGTTTAGTTAAAATTTTAAGGGCAAAGTTAGTATTATGAAATTATTACTAACTCAAGTTTTCTTTTCTCTCACAATCTTCTCAAGTTTGAGAAGAAAATGTTTGGAGGAAAGTGATGCATATTTTCTTTAGCTTTCCTTTCTTTTCTCTCATGAAAAAACTCCAAGACACCCAACAAATTTTACTTCCTTAACTTTCCCTTCTTTTCTCTCCAATTTTAAACTACAAGACGGGGTGTTAAATGGCAAAACCTCACACATGACAGTCCCTATAAACTTGCCAATAGAAAAAGTGATCAAAAACAACTCTTAATAACCCGCATCATCGTGGTAGCAATCCATGCTACATCATATGGCTCCAGGTGAGATTCAAGCTTTATCCAAGTTTCTTAACAGCATCCTCAGAAATAACATCAGTACAATTTCTAGTATCAACTATTAGAGAACACACTTGTCCTGTACACTTTATCCTTATTTAAAATATTTCCCATGATGAATCTGTGAAGTATTATCAACTTCATCAGCAAGAGCATGGGTTCGTGCCACTCATCATTAGGAAAAACAATTGTAGGCTCACAAAATTCCTCTTCCACATCTGTGTTACAAAGTTCCTTTCCAACCACAGTTACCTGTTTTAGAATGAGTAATATATTCATACATGGGGAAGGATAACAAAAAAGCTATATGTCCAAAGCCATTACAACTGTAACACCTGGACGAAGGATTGCAGATTGCTACTAGCTTGAGAAGAAGTTGGGGAACAATCAGGCATGCTAATAACTGGATAGCTCATCGATGATTTTTAATTGACCTACTATTAACTGGAGAGCTTGTCAACAATTTTTCAACTGGGCTACTTCTTATAGGCTCCAAGGAAGTACACTCGGTCCTAGTCGTGGCCATCATTGGGTTTATAACAGGATCTTTCCTCTTTAAAACTTAATTGACCACTTGAATAGCTGCACCCAAGTGCAAGCATTTGCCTACCTCATTTGAAAGTTCAGGATTCAGTCCTCAACCACTTGAATAGCTGCACCCAAGTGCAAGCATTTGCAAGAGGCTACCTCGTTTGAAAGCTCAGGATTCAGTCCTCAATGGTACATACTTCATAGATATCCACACATCTTGAACCTCAAGGGAACGATTGTACAAGGAAGACTAAGGTAGGTTAGTAGCTCCGTCGTTGATCTCTCTTCGAACTCGCACCTACATCTAGACTGTAGAATCATGCAATACACTTAGCCACAAACTTACTTCCTTGCACCAACTCAGTTATTGGAGAGACGCACGAAGTCATAATTCATGGAAGCTTCATACCTTCCGGTCTCCTTACGAGTTCATATAAACTTTTCAGAAACTGAGTCCACCAAATAAGAGTTATCATCACTAATTTTGCTTCAGCAAAGAGCTTCCTCCTCTCATCATTTAGATCATACAAAAGAAATTCTTCAAGTTGTGCATTCAATCTAAAAATATCTCAAAGTCATGCCTAGGGCTGAGCATTCGGTTAATAACCGAACCGAACTACAAATTCGGTTATAACCGATATCCGAACAAACACTGTTTTTGGTATCCGAATAACTAACCGAATTTGACACTAACCGAATAACCGAATAACCAAATAGGTTATTCGGTTATTCGGTTAAAAACCGAATTAAAAAACTATATGGTAGGCCAAGCGCTTTCCCTGATACCATGTCACCTCTTCCTTGGTGTTCACCCCTTCAATTTGAATCAATGAGGTGCTTGGATACTGGTTCGATTTTGACCTCTTGTAACCTAGAATCGTTCCTCTGACATAGAGCCTGAATGCAATAAAGGATGAAATTAGAATGAAATTTCATTTTGGTGCGTAAATTTTGATGGATATAGATAGGAGTGAGAAGGCTAGGGTTTGCATAAATCTAACCTGACTCGCTCGCCTTGACGACCTTTCACCATTTTTGCTTGCTGGAGGATATGGAACTGACTTACCAGAGACGGACGCCTGCGGAGAAAGCTAAAACCCTAATGCCCAAATGTAGAGATTAAGATGTGTATATAATTATATATATGTAGGGTTGTCGTGTTACAAATGGACCTGTTGAAGATATCTGGGCCAATTGGTCCATTTAGTTTTATATGTGTGACTCATAGACTCATGGCCCATTTAACTCAAAAGCCATATTTTTATTTTCATATCCATACCGAATAAACAGTTTTATTCGGTTCCAAAAATGATACCCGTACAAACTAACCGAAAACCGTAAAATAATTCGGATATAACCGAAATAGTAAAAATAACCGAAATTTCAGAAATTATTTCGGTTCGGTTCGGTAATTCGGTTATACCCGTTTTTTGCTCATTCCTAGTCATGCCTACTAACCTATGTTACACGAACTCGGATGGAGTTTTCGTTGGACACGGTTTTTGATGAGCCCAACACAGGTACTCCTCAAATTTGCCATTTTTACGCTAACATGGAGTGTCCATAATCCATACCCTTGTCCAAGTGTCGGACAAGGTTACTTTAGGGAGAAGTGATAAGAAAGAAAGATTACATAGCTACCAACATCTAATTTTTCTCTTCTATCCATTGAGTTTAGTCTAGCATCATAACCCCATGGATTAACCCTAAGATTAGGACCTTGTAGCAGATGCTCAAGATTAAGATTAGGACCCTGTAGCAGATGCTCAGGATCCCTAGGAGAACTTGAACATTTGCATTGGTCTCTTGAATATTGTAAGGGCAGCAATGGACTCTGACAACTAAAGATCTCTTCTCGTTCTTCTTTTCTTTTATTTTTCGTATTTTAGTTTTTTTCTCTACTTGTTGCTTTGGCTTTTTGCTGTTGCGGAGACTGGGGTCAACGAAGGTGATATGGACTGATCAACGACGAAGTGCTTGGCTTGAGCGGCATTGATTGGGGGTTCGTGTGTTGCAGATCTAGTTTCGTGGGTGGTGCTTTAGTGGCCAGGGTTTGACAAATGAAGTGGATAACAATGAAGGAGAAAGGCTTCAGCGTAGGGTGGTGCTAGGTGTTGGATGTTTCTGGTGATGGCTAGGTTTCGTACATTTACAAAGATGCTTGAATTGTCTTTTTTTTCCCCTCTAGTTTGTGTGGTGGGTTTGACAGATAGGTTGCAAGGGTTGGGGCTTGAAGATGATGTAAATGGTGATGGAGTCCGGCTAAACAGGTGGGGAGTTAAGGCTGCGGTTGGCTAGAGTTTAAAGTTCTTAGCATACTATGGTGGAGTGTGATAGCTGATTCCAGAAAAGGATTTTGGGACAGTGGTGACTGTAGGGTTAGGTTTAGACCGGATCTTTGATACTACTATAGTGGAGAGTAGATTTTGTGACTAATAATTAGGAAGAATTATAAGTCAATTGCTCTCAAATAAGTTATATGTCTGTAGAAACTGTATAATAATTTTGTCAACTTTAAAAAGGCTTAAATATAACTTACTACCATGAACTATTGGTATTTTTTCACTTCGGTGATCGACCTTTCAATTTTTGCAATCAGGATTAAACTATTAATTCTTTTTCACTTTCGTTCAATTGAACTAGCCACCACATAAATTGATGACGTGTCATAGACATGTCGCATTTCGGTGCAAATGAGTCAAAAAAGAATAATTTTTTATTTAATTATTATCATTTAAGTAAATAAAAGGGTAAAAACATTATAAAACATAACATATATTAATTACTAAAAAGTAAAATCAAAATACATATAATAAAAACTAAAAGTATCTAATTTCCTCCCTCTTGTACATCAATGGGTTGAGACTCAATTCAGCCATTACTGATCATCATCAAAAAAAACCCGTTGGCTCCTCCTCTATGCCACAACACCCGCCGCCACCATGTATCCCCCACTATACCACCATCATCTTCGACCAAAAAACGAATGATTGAAACAACGAATAAAGAGAAATTTTTTCTCCACTTGTTTTTTTCTTTTTTCTGACCGACATCGTCATTGGCGACCTTAAAAAAGAATTTATTTTCTTTTAAATCTGAGTTTGTATCATTATCTAGGTTTGCAATTGAAATGCACTACACCATGCCTCCGATTTGCCTCTTCATCGAAGTTAAAAAAAAAAAAGGAAAGGAAAGGAGAATAAGAAAATGGATCACCATCAACCAACGTTTAGATCTCTCCCTTGTTTTTCTTTTTTTCCTTTTGTTTACCATCTCTGTTAAAAAAATTAAAAAACAAAAAAAAATCGAAAGAGATGAAGAAGACGGGAACCCAGGGGCGGGATGGACACAAGCAATGAGAACGGGGGATGGGGCCTTGGATGTGAACAAAGGGATAACGGAAAGGAAAAACTTGGAAAGGGCGGAGAATATTAGGAGAGAGAGAGAGGGAAAGTCTTAATTTTTGTTATGTTTATTTGTTTATTATTATGTATCTATAATTATATGTTAAACATTTTGTATTATATATTTTGATTTTGCTTTTTAATAATTAATATATGTTATGTTTATTACATTTTTACCTTTTTATTTACTTAAAATGAAATAATTAAATAAAAAAATTATTATTTTTTGACACATCAGCACTCAAATGCCGCATGAAAGTGGAAAAAATTAATAATTTAATCACCTGATTGCAAAAATTGAAAGGTTGATTATCAAAGTCTAAAGGGTCAATAGTTCAGGGTAATAATTTATATTTAAGCAGTTTAAAAAAGTAAAGTACATCCCTATTTTTAAAAACCTAACTAACTTACAAAACCAATTAGGATTCTAATAAATTAAATAAATTATAAATTAAAATAAAATAAATAAATATAAATTATATAATTCTTCTACTTTTTGGACTCTTTGGCATTTGCTTGTAGTCTCTTATACCGGTCCAACTATTTCTCGTGGGCTTGTTTTACATCATCACCCTATGAAATAATTCAAGGGCATGACATTCCCTGCAAGGCCAAGGGCCATGGTAGAAATAAAATAAGTCTAGGGACTTATTAGTTACTTGCTAATACTATTATCTTTGTCCCCAAGTTGTGGGATTGTTAGCTAGCAGATGGTTATTTTTATTTATCCCCTAGTCATCTTGGTCCCAAATTAGGTAGTGGTCCTTTTATTAGTATAAATATAAGAGCATGTAATATAAAAGGTATGGCTTGAATATGAATTGATTGAACAAAGAAATGGCTTAGTCATTCTCTCCATCTACCTTTCTCTATTTTCAATCTCCCTATATAAAGATATTCTCTCTACGTCTCTCTATATGTATCTCTCTCCTTCATAAAATTCTTACCCTTTGTCTCTATTTTCTAAGTAATCTCCTCTAATATCTCACTGTTCGATTAGTTATTGAATTGATTCAAGTTCATCAAGCTTGATCCAGACATTCACCTTCTAAAGTGTGGATTTTTCCATCTCAATTACCCCAAAGTTAGACGAGTGATGGGGAGTGATATATGCAACGCGGTCGGTTAGTTTGTTGGCACCCCTCCCGGTCGGCCACGGTTTCTGGAGATAGCAGGTTCTAAACAGCTTCTTTCCCACAGTCAGCAAGAAGTGTCCACCTGACTTCTTTATTTTGAAACTGGAAAGAAACACATGTCAACCTTTAACTCCAACCCAAAGCATTCTCCTCGAGCCAAACCTTTGGATGAGTGGCAGAGACATATCAAGCACACATAAATTAAGTCTATAGCCGCGGGAAAATGTATTTGCTTGGTTATAAGTTTAAGAAGAACCACAACCACCTAGAGTCCAACCTGCACACAATCTCCACGAGAGTATGAATATGTTCAACCATCTCTTTCACATCATTTAGACTCTTTTTGTTTGTTTCTGCTTGCATATAATTTTGTACAGACTGGTTTATCTAGTTCTCTGACTTAAGATTTAATAGTATGGAAATGCATTCATTTCCTCTGCATTGACACGATCTATGATACTATTGAAGTGAAACAAGGGATCGAAAGAAGAATGAGGCTAGGCCATATCAGTAACAAGTAATGATACAGATTGTGACTATATATTAATTATTGTTCTTAAATATTGTATAAGTCTATAGGTAAATCAATTGTAATTAATACTTAAGTTTAATTAAATTAGGCAGATTATTCAAAAGTTTGATTATAGTAGAAGATTAGAAATAGGAGTTCTTTCCTTTCTAAATTAGGGTTTTTACCTGTTCGCCAAGTCTTATATTTTCTATATAGGCATTGTAATCCTACAAGTTTATACAGATTACAGATTTGAATTTTGATTGGAGATGACAGCTGTGTACTTTATATGTGTCATGTTTTTCTACCGATTCTTTGTGAGGATAGGTACTCTTAACCCATTCTTTCTTCATCCAAACTTTGTTTTATAAGCTTTTCTAAACCTGTCTTGCCTCAAGTAAACCCTTTCCGTGTGTCCAATCAGTGCTCAGTGCTCTATAGTAGTCTCTTGACATACATTTCTCTTTGGAATTGATTCATTTCTATGGTAAAGCTAGTCCCATGATTGCAGTCTGTGGTTTCTAAAATGTTTTCTGAATGTTTAATCCATGTCAGACACACAAGGGTGACAAGAAAATGGAATAGATAGACTAATAACACTGATCAGCTTAAATAATTATAAATTTGAAATAATACGTATAATTATTTTTTCCCCTTGACACTGTTTAAATCATGCTATTACTACTACATATACAAGGATTCATCTTACCAGTTACAGCTGCTGATGATGAACCTCCACAAGAAATATAGACGACCTTCTCATGAGCTATAGACTCAATGGCTAGAGGAGTTTTCTGATTCTGAATAGAAGAATGTCCCAGTTGACCATGTCCACCATGACCCCACGAAAAAACTTTACCTTCATCTGAATCTCACAAGAAGAATAAGATTCTTATTCAAGTACTCTAAAAGAAACATGAAATGTAGTTGCTACTGAAAATGCAGTCTTCATACCATTTAAAGCAAGAGAGTGATATCCACCACTTGCTATCTGAATGATACGAACATATTTAAGGCTAGCTACTGGTTGTGGTTTCCAGCCACCAATTTTATCACCTCGTCCAAGCTCATAGTTGGAGTTTGCTGGGCCACAAGCAGAGGATTTTGTCCATAAGATGTCATGTTAAATTCACAAAGCCAAAGATGATTAAATAAGCAACCAACCAAATGCACAGGCATGCCTCTCTTTTATTCCATTTTTCTTTTCTTTTTTTCTTTTCTTTTTTTTGTTTAATAAGTTACGCATGTCATCACATAAGAAAGTGCAAAAAAAATCTAATTAAACATGAATCGAGAATAACTGCTCTTGGATCCAATTTCATGAGTGATTCATTTAAAATGATCACCCAAGGCAAAGATGCTTCAGGAGTGTCGTTGAGTCACATCACTACCACGTATATCATAAATTCATTAATGTTTGATACCAGAATACCTCAATACCACTTGACCACACGGGATCTTAATGAACTGAGATCCAAACAATTAACAACCAATAAAGTGATCATAAATAAAACCACAATTCAGAATGTGGCTCAACTATAAAGCGGAATTCTCGCTGAAAGATGACTTGTAACATTAGAATCTAGTCGCACGAATTTACAACTCAAAGTTGCAGTAAAAGATTTCCTTGACGCAGTGCGTAAGTGGCTTAAGAAAAAGCATGTTCAAATGAGGGAAAGTTTATGTGGTTCATGGAACGCTGTAAATTAGGGATTGGAGCCACATTCTATGTTTTTTTAGGTTCATATGCTACTAGTTGTTTTCTAAGTACACTTGCATTATGTTTTAGCTGTCACAAATTATTTGATAAGTTGCTTTTCAGGATGTAAAACTAGGTTTTCAGGCTAGGTTTCAAGGTTTGGGCTCTTAGATGATGTTTTAGGTTTTGTAAGCGCAAAACAAGTCCTAAATAAGTTCAGTTTGTTAGTCAAACTTGGGCCCCAAGGCTACTTGGTCCCCAACATTGCCTGGTCTCCTAGTACTACTTGGTCCCGTAGTCTTCCAATTTCTTTATACATGATGTAATAGATTTGTTTTTGGGAGGGAATGAAGAAATATTTTATATTTTCAGCATGGTGCATCTTTTCCTTGGATGTGATGCAAAAGAACCCCATTTATTTTCAGCAGGTTTTAGCTGTCACAAATATTTTAATATTTATAAAAAAAAATGTTTTTAATACGTATTTATAAATTGTAATGGTTAGTCACGGTTTTGCCCTATGCATTTACCGTAAAGATCTTCTTAATCCACATAAGCAATCATTTGACACATGTACAGTCCATGTCATTAATTTTTGACGTGGCAGGTTCAATAAGACCAAATTGAAATAAATTGGGAGTAGAATCCCTTAATTGAAAAAATTGAAATGAAACGTACTAAAGTGCAATGAGTGGCCTAATTCAGGGTACCGATATTTATTTAAGCCACAAAAAGAAAAATAACAATAATAGTTCCCAAACTCAGTGCCATCAAAAAGTGGTGTTATTCTTTAGCCTTTAAAGTATAATATTGAAATACAAAATAAAATATGACATCTAATAATGGCATGTATTAAAATCTACGCCATACATGTTTTAAAAGATGGCCCTCAATTCGGAGAGGGAGTAACACATTAAACCAGTAAATAACACCTATATCTCTGAGATTCGGGATTCAGTTACTAGACATTCATCTCAACTTCCTAAAACACCATATTTTAAGACACCATATTGCTTCATGTTGGAGCAGCCAAATGTAAAGATCTGCTACTCAAACCCAATAAACTAGGTAAAGCATGAGAATACTCTTCCTATAATCCACACTACTGAATACCACATGAAAGGATAAGAAAATATTAAAAAGAAATGACATAATTTTACCTCCCTTAGCCAAAAAAAATACACATAATAATTTACCTCCCCAGTTCCAAAGATGCCCATCCTCCGTCAATGCCATTGTGAAAAATCCACCACACGAAACAGCAGCCACAGGCACAGGCAAAGCTTTTACTTTGGAAGGGATGCTAAGTCCACCTGCCTGATCTGGGCCTCGACCAGGACCAAGGCCCAGTCTACCTTCTCCTTCATCTCGACCCCAAGTATAAAGATCACCTAAATCAAATATTCAAATCAATGAAAGGGCCAAATTTAAAAAATAATAATAACTAACTTATTAATTCAATGCCTTCACATTTCCCAGCATGCAAGAGACTCGCAGACACATAAAGCAGGAAACTAATATCAAACCACATAACATCATTGATAACATAATTACCAAATACCAACAAACAATTATGATTCTTCATGCCTCATGTTGATATTGTCTTCTTTCCCCCTTTTTTTTCAGGATGTCATAATATTCTATAAGAAGCCTTCCCAACATGTTTATATATAGTAAGGCATGTCATATGGAAATAATAATGCACTTTCTAAATGTCATTTGCAACTGAAGGGGAGTTATAACCTAAATCTAAATCAAATTAGGCAACTTGTCAAATTAAAACCCAAGAACAGGAGACCACTTAAATTTCAAAAATACACTGCTTTCTTATAGTAGAAGAGGAGAAAAAACAAAAATAGGAGAAAGAAAAAGAAGGGGGAACAAGCTAACAGTTTCCCTCTACTAATTGTTGGCCGACAAACTCCACATAAAAAAAATAAATAAATAAATAAAAATCTTATAATTATATATTCTCTAAGCCCAAATCTGTTGGTCCACATTGGAACACTCAAAAAATAGAATAGCTTTGGGCAGCATATAAATCATTAAGAATGCTACAAACAAGAAAGAAGCTGTCTCTAACCTGATTCAGTGATGGAAGCAGTATGTGTTCCACTGGTCGCAATATGACGTATATCTGAATCCCAACAACCTTCCACCAATCTAGGGAACAGTTCTCTATGATAAACCGAGTGCCCAAGAGCGCCAAAACCACCATACCCCCTGAAAATTTAATGATACGATATCAATTAGTTGAAACCATATCCACAGCACACAGCATCGCCACTACATACGCAAGCCTAACATGCAATAACAATATTATAACTATGATATAACTGCGATTATAAGGGGATGACATTGGTATATAATTTGGAAGTGAATTAATGGTTTAACCATTTGATGTTTTCTTTTTTACTTTAGATAAAACATTTTGATGATTTATGGCACAAATTGGTCGACTATAATTGTAAGGAAGAAATTCAGAAACTGGCAAGAATCGTAATAAATAATTCTTTTTGAGACATGAAGTTAAGAATGATCACTCCTCTAACACGATCTGCAACAATTCTTTATTCTTTAAGGGAACCAAACCCCTAAGATAATCTAACAGCCTTGTCTTAATTTTCGGTTTCATCATACAAACTGTTGTCATGGTCCTCATGGATAGATACCAAAGTACGTTTTATAGCTTAAAATTACATAGCCACACTAGATAAAGAAATAAGATACATTATCAAGGTACATTTGTCTAAGAAGAATATGTGGCCTTGAAGCCCCATTTACATCTGTATTCTACACACCATTATATGACAAACGGTATTATTTTTTATAGCTGTAAATGAATGATAAACATTTTTGTTCATGCAAAAAGATGCTCAAAGCCAATAACGATGCATACAGTAGTTGACTCATCTACAGTATCACCAAACCAGTTAGAATCATGCACTTTATCTCCATATCTTACCCAATTCAAGAAAAGAGTAAAAATAGTTTTATACCTGTTGTAAGAAACGAATTACTTGTAATATTGAAAGCAGCATAAACTATTCTATATGATTGCTAATAAAATTATTTTGAAACTACTGCATTCAATATTTTCTAATAAAAACTTAGAAGCATGCAATTCACAGTAGGGAACAAAAGGATCACATATTTTTCAAATTTTCCCTAAATCCAAATTAATAACCATAACATTTTTAATGTCTGCTCAAAGGCATGGAATAACTTGTTATACCTTTTAAAGTAGAAATTAGTGAATTATAGGCCATAATTATGTCATTTTACCTATTTCTGTGATATGCCTCCACTTAAAAGAGAATTGGTGGCATGTCATTTACGAGCATAATAAATCTTTTAAACGCGTCAACCTTGAGTTTATTCTTCTTAAAAAACTGGAAAAAGCCTCCTTCGACTTGTTCTGCTTTCTAAATGAACGAGCATTTCTTAACACAACACTATTACTTCATAGCATTTTAAGAAACCAAGGGAAGATTAGATAGAACACTCGGGACAACTTAATGTCGAGCATCAGAGTCATCTGTGGTTTCTGCTGTTTGAGATTCAAGAATTCCTTTTTCATTCATTATTATTCTTTTTATGGGATGAGTTGAGATTCTGAAATTCCTGTTTACTAGAAAATGATATATATTTATAATTTTATATCTAAAGAGCTTCCTATTTTCAGATCTTCTGTTCATTCTGGAGTTCAGTTAGTAGTGTGTTTAAAGGCTGCCATACAATAATGTAGTGGAATGAATTATTGTCACTTAATTCAATAAGTAAGCATTCAAAATCCATTTCTAAATCACAGATTAGCTAAATGCCTAAATCTTTTTGTTTAGATAAACTCAAGGACCCATCTGTGGATTTCTATTTCTATTTTGATAAAATGAATAATTTTACAGCCTTCTGATTGCTGACCAGGGTTTCAACTAACAATCACTCTACATACTTTACGATGTCCACTACTATGTGGTTGTTCGTTTACCAGCTTATGAGGTATTCGGGCCTTTGGTCTGTTTGGATGTCTTAACCCATCTTGTTCATCTAAAAGTAGATTATTCCAAACGCAACCTATTTAACTCACAAACGCAATGTTTGGAGTTCAACCGCAAAACACTAAAATTAGTGTGGCGCATTTCAGTCCAAATGCATGAAAGGCTACCACTGCAAACGCCAATAACCGAACATACCCTATATCCTCAGTTACCTATGTCTTTAGCTAGGAGAGGGGGGTTATGCAGAAAGTGGAGTAGCATAAGAGCACATATAGATTGTCACTTTTAGTGAGGATGATGTGATTTGGATCCCAACTGGATACAACAGGGCTTTTCAAGGAGTTGCACTTTCTCATTAGCCGCTATAGAGGGTGGAAGGCACAAAACTTTTGATTTTTCAATATTTCTTCCTAGTTCTACTTGTGTTTTCTTCTAAGACAATGCTTTATTATGTCATCTGTACCTTCTTTACTTTTCTTTTTTTAAATTTCTTGTACCAACTTTTTCATCTGCCAAAAAATCAAATTTTTTTCAATCTAGAAAAAGAAAATCTGAACAAATTCAATCCTAACCTTTGAAGAATAGAAATTTCACTTATGTACCTTGGCAAACAAGAAAAACTTGACAGCATGCCCAAAAATAGATAGTTATATTAAGAAAGAAGTGCTATATTTTCCTGCATGGTACAGTTCGTACTTATAGAGGAATTTCTCAAAAGGAATTGAACTCTGTAGGATAGCTTTCTCGAAGGCTTTACTCATTGGATGTGAATGGTAGAGATGATAAGCTGTTTTAAAATGAACGAGGAGACAGCTGTTTTTCTGTTTAATTATTTTACATTAATTTTTCTAGGGAACAGGATTGTTAGCAAATAACAACGGTACTTTATAGGAAAACTACCATTTTGGATTCCTCTTCAATGATCTGGAATTGCTGCGAGGAGCTTTGTTCGACGGTAGCCTTGAACAGTTAAAAGAATACGTGTAAGAGAGTCGCCGGGAATATGTAAAAGCCTATCTTCATTCCCGTAGTAAAAAGTTTTATATAGAAAGGCGGATAGGAGAGGTAGCCTTTCCAGCCACCGGAATAAGGATTTTAGCATGTTATCAAGTTCTTCAGTAAACGGAAAGGGAAAGAGAGATGAAAAGCAGCTTTATAGCCCAAAAAGGGAAACAATAACAAAGAAAAAACAAAAGACAACAATCACAAACAACACAACATTTCATGGTTAACCCAAAGGCTGGGTTACATCCATAGTCGGTGGCAAATCAACCTTAGTATCTCAGAAAAGAGGACATCGATCCCTCCTTATATAATGCAACACAAGAAACCCTAATTACTCTGAAAATACAAAACTACCCCCCAAAAATCCTTCAACTCCGTAATTGCCAAGTACTGACCCTGCGCTCCAAAAGACTCAACTGCCTTTTGGTATCTCTATGACTAATTTGTATGGAGATTAGAGAGCTGCACTTTTTTAAGTGCCCTTTTTTTTCCTTTTGTTTTCTTTAATCCATTGAGGGTGGACCTTTTGTTCCTCTTCTTATTATATCATTTCTTTTCTATCAATATAATATCTTCTTTTATCAAAAATTATAAAAATAAAAAAAATAAAAAAAATCCTCCCTGAATCAAGGACAATAAGGACATTATAAAATGCTAATTCCCTACCTGGGAAGTGACAAAGGCAGCCAATTTGAATGCGAAGACCTAAGGAGGTGACTGAGACTCTACATCAGTTGGTGGGACAGAGCAATTCAAGTTTATGATGTCCATCATCCTATTAATCATCCAAATTATGATTTAAATAATAGTGTCCCAGTCCATTTTATCATTTTACGAAATCAAAACAAGCAAATTCGATAAATGAATCAATTTACAACATCTAAAATGTTATCGTTTGATTGTCCCTCAAAGTGCAATCACTATATCTCTCCAATTTTGTAATTGAACTTAAACAGTGTATCAAACACATTTCACATGATTTATATATCCAACAGCATCCATTACTCTTTACAAAAAAACAGAACATTCTAATAATTCTAATAAGTAATAAATGAATAGTTTAAGCTCAACTTATTACATATACATACATATATATTAATAATGCAATGATTTTATTTGAAAGGAAAAAAAAAAGCTACATCAATTAATTGAATATAATACTGACCAAGTGAAGACCTGGCCAACAGAATTGAGACCCACTGAATGAAGTCCACCAAGAGCAATGCTTTTCACATTATCCAAATTGGGGTTCAAAGTAGGCACAAAAACCGGGTTCTCATGACCAAACCCAAGGCGGCCGCCATCACCTTTCCCCCAAATCCAACACTTACCCTCCACCACCAATGCCGAATGGAACAACCCACAAGAAATACCCACCTCCACCGTGGCCCCGCCGCCCGGCTTAGATAGACGGCCGGGAATCGGGGAAGAAAGACGGAAAGAAGGAGGGAGAAAAAGGGAGGCTACAGGACATGGGTATATCTTAATTTCCTCGATTCCGCCGCCGAGTTGGCCTGAGTTGCCTCGGCCCCATGAGAATAGTTGGAGTGTGGCGGTTTCTTTGCCGGTGTTTGAGGTATGAAGAATAGGGATTTTGGTTTTGTTGGGTGTATGTGAAATGGAACGGTAGAACTGAGAAAGAGAGGAGAAATGGGAGCGAAGGCGAATTGGGATTAAGGAATAATGGGGCATTTGTGAGGATGACGAATGAAAGTTAATTAGTACAAAGGATTTGAGTTTATAGAGTTGAATGATCAAGTTCAGTTTAGTTTGTTGAAAGAAAAATGTGAACTGTGACAATTTTTGCTGAGAGCCACCGAAAAAGTAACAATCTTTGTAACCCAGTGGTTTTAAGTTTGGAAAGAAAAAGAAAACAAAATAATTTAAAAATTACTACCTCTGTCCCATAAAAATACTTAAAATATAAAAGATTGTCTTTTCAAATATATTTAAACTACGCAATTTAAATTTTAAATATTATACAATGAATATTTAAGTCTTAAAAATAGTTTTTAGAAAAAGAAAGAATCATATTGTACTACCTGGATCCATCTATATCTATATAAATATATAATATGATAAGATTTGGTTTTATAATTTTTGTCTATCTTTTTAGTTTTAATATAGGCTTAGAATTTAACTACAACTGAACGCTTTCTAAAATCTCCCTAATTTTATTTTAATTATTTTAAAACAATCCAAATAGTTATTAATAAAACTCAAATTTTAATAGGGCACTTTTTCCATGACAATTTTAGTTGATTCCTATAATTGTTTTTGTCGACGCCGGAAATTTTTCCTGATTTTGGTTTCTTTTTTATTATTCATTTTTTTTAAGGGTGATTTTTAGGTAAAAGCCGATATAAATATCAACGGGGTTTTGAAAGATTAATTTTAATGATGGGCCAATTAACCAGAGTCGCCAGTTGGTAAAAGTTTGAATGGATATACCAACTCATCCGAATTTTAGGATTTTTTGCAATCGAGATGGCCCATATGTGACTCCGAAGAATTGGTCTGCAACCGAAATTCATAGAGTTCTAGGGCTTTCTTAAACGAGGAAAGGTGTTAGACATCCCCCGACTTCCGTGAAAATACGGTTACCGCTTTCTTAATGTTTTCATTGATATGCATTATGAAGTGTGTGTGTGTGTGAGTGAGTGAGTGAGTGAGTGAGTGTGTGAGTGAGTGAGTGAGTGAGTGTGTGTGTGCGCGCGCGCGCACTATGCCCATATAGATTTAGAGGAAAATCTAAGATATCGCCTCCTAGTTTTGAAATTTGTAAATAACTTAGGAGTCGTCTCTTAAGGTTAAATCCTACTATGTGCATTATTTTGGAAGCAATTTTGAACCCCTTTGAACCTATGCACAAATGATTTGATTTAGAGAAAATATTTTATTTTAGCTTTCATTTGATAAAAAATGTCTTTTTGGGGTGACATTTTTAGAGAAAACATTGTTTTCAAACCCCTCGTCAAATAGGAATCGAGGTTCTCTATTGCTTTCAATTTTACCTTAATTAGTCTAATAACCTAACTTGATTCAATTTTACAAGATCTTTGACATTTTGTTCGAAACCCACTTTTTGTTTCAAAAGATAAAACCAAGCATCAATATGGGGTTGGGGCCACCCGTGGACATGTAAGTCATCTCAATAGCCCCAAGCACCCGCAACAATAATATTCACTATCACGAGGCCTTCAATCCAATTTTCGCAGAACGGATCCCTCAATATCGTTTTAAGGTCCGAATTTACATGTACAATGGTCGAATATCAAATATTACAATCGTAAACTATGTCCATCGTGAAAATTACGTCAAGGCCTGATTTAAAGGCCTCGACTCCATTCCTAGACTCACATGATTTGAAATTACAACAAACAATACATCGAGAACGAAAGCTAAGATCTAGGAAAAGGGCTCCCGAAGACCCTAATCCATAGATCGCATAACGAATCCGACATTCCGAGGGACTATTACGTATCTGTAATGACACGAAAAACTTGTGTAATATTTATTGGAATTAAATGGAATTCTATGAATAAATTTTTTTTATTTAATTATTCTATTTTAATTATTACGTGATGAGATAAAAAGAGTATGCAGTATTTTAATTTTATATTTAAATTAAGAATGAAAAGAAAAACCAACATGGCTTAAATTAAAAATATTGTGAGATGAGCTTATGTGTATGTACGTACAAAGAAATAATTAATTTGTGAATTATTTAAATTTATTAATTGATTTACATAGGTATCAAAAGCAATGATATGGGATTTAATTAATTAATTTAATTTAATTACATATAGCATCAACTTAATTGATATTAATTAATAATTTGAATATAGGCCAAGATGGTTAGCTGATGAAGGTGATTGTTAAATGATTATCAAACTAATTAAACATGAAGCTAGGTTCTATAATTATTTTTAATAGGGAACTAAATTAATATGTTACATTGTAACACATAAGCCATATGTGAAATGCAAGTCCATGTTTAATTAAACTAAATGCCATGTATGTTTATAAACCCAAGTTATGCATAAGACCCAAACAAAAGCTGTTTCCCAACCTTGTTTATAAGCCCAATCCGGCAACCCAAATGGGAAGGAGAGGGAGCTAAATTAGTTTCAAGTTAGAGTAGTCAATTAGTTTATTTAGTTACCAATATAGTTAAGGAGCTAGGAGGCTGCAGTAGGGGGCAGGGAAAATAGGAAGGGACAACTCAATAGGGGTTGTTCAACAGCTGGACTGACTAGACTTTTATCTCTAGCTAGGGGATCATGTAGGGGCAATGTAAAGGCCATTTAGGGCCATAGAACTGACCAGCAGGGGGGGCTCAGTCAGTTAAGACTAACTCTTCTACCCCCCAAAGTTGTTAGCTTCTTTCCATTCCATTTCAGCACTAAGAGATAAGTAACAGCTATATATATATATATATATATATATATATATATATATATATATATAGATAGAGAGAGAGAGAGAGAGGGGGGGGGGAGCTTCGACTGAGATAGAGTAGCAAGTTAAAGCTATCATTCCTCTTGTCAATTAAGATTATCATCTAGAAGCTTAAGTAAGGTAAACAAATTGCAGCCCATTGTAAAGATGCAAAATGTTTCAATTTTTTATCTTATATGACCATGTTTGTGGATGGTGGTTGTTGTTCTTACTATGATTGGGGACCATGAAGGGTCCGAGAGGCATAAGGTTGAGATATAGAAGGAGTTTATGTGCTCTATGTGTGTGTGTGTGTGTGTGTGCATATATATATATATATATATATATATATAGCCATGTAAAGTGATTATATGAAGTGCACACAATTTGTTTGCCAAAATGTTTGATAGAGCAGTTATGTGCTAAGTGTTATGTTAAGTGTACAGTCCAGTCCAAGACCATGTCCATATGCTATAGCAGTAAATAAATGCCTGCATAGATGCTTATATGCTAATGTAACATGGGTTATGAATAACTATAGTGGACATGTTAGTTTCATCTATAAAAAAAACCCACAAGTAATGATGTTATGAGTAATGAACTTAGAAGTATGGTAGTTCTATACTTCAGTAAACTAAAGTTTTGAAAGAAGATTCGCTAAAAGGTTTGATTACATAAGAATTTGCAGAATATGTTAGTGTTTAGCAAATATGTGATTTGCACAGACTATATGTTTTTGTGAATCCATGAGTCAAAAAGTGAAAACTGCTATGTGAGGTGGTTGCAAGTTGATAAAGGGTTCTATATGATCTATATTCAGATGTTAAAATGAACCAAATGGCGAAAAAAATGAAATCTGCAGAGGTGGAGCCAAACAAGGCCAATCCGGGCCTGTGATGAATAGGCCAGATTGAGCCCATGTTTTCGGTAGGCTTAAGTTATTTGTTCAGTCAACTAACTATAGAATAAAAATATTATGTCATATGGTCTAAATGCTTGTTCAAACTTGGAAACAAATGGGGTAACACAAAAATCACCAAAGTGGCTCAAAAAATCACATTTGTTGCAGATTCTACAGTAGTGTGATTGTTTTGAACTCACTTTTTTAGCCACAGATTTGAAGGTCTTAAGCATTCAGTCAACCAATTGTGGAATAAAATACTATGTTATGTGGTCTAAATGCTTGTTCAAACTTGAAAGCAAATGGGTTAATACAAAAATTCATAAAAATCCCCAAAGTAGCCTAGAAAATAGCTAAAACTGCTGAACTACAACAGTTGCAACAAATATGATAATGCATTTTGAGCCTATGGTTTGAAAGCTTTAACTTAATATTTTCAAACAACTAAATGATGGATTAAACACTCTGTAGTATGGTTTATATCCCTGTCCAAATTTGAAAGCTATTGGATTAATATGGAAAATTATAAAAATCTCCAAAGTACCCTAAAAAAATCATGTTTTCTGTTAATTTGGGGTTGAGCTGGGGAATGAGTTTATGTCCATGTATAAGGCATGACTTGACTTGTGTTGCTATTTTTGGTGTAAAGTATTCAAGAAATCATGTCATGCTATGCCTAGAATAAAATATGTAAATTTGAGAAATTGTATGAACTAAGTAATGTATGCTCATACATGATTCTATGTATTCGAATATTAAAACTATTACATAAAATGAATAAGGAAAAAGTATGTATTAAATGTAAGTTGGTAGCCTAGATAATAAGTATTTAACCAATTCAAATAGCAAACAAGAGTATTTTACTCCTTTCTTAGTAAATGTATAGAAATTGAATGAAAAATAGTTATTATTGTTATGTTATTGTTGTGGAAGGTTGGTTGTGATGGGGAATCATGAAGGATTCTGGAGTATAAGGATGGAATTAAAGTATGAAGTATGTATCTTTGTACTAGAAGATATAAAGAAACATGAATTTTATATCATGCATATAAGATGTTTGATAAAATACCTCAATGAGGTTATTTTGCTAAAACATGAGAATTAGTTGATATTATTTGTGAATTGTTGTACATACATGAGTTATAGGTTAACTCTAGTTGTATGGATGTTTTAAAACAAGTCCAAAAGGATTTTTAAGATTTTTTAGCAAACTAGCATGAAACCGAAAATCATGTTAAATACTGATTTTTGAGGCTTTGAATTCATATCTTAAAGAAACCATTTGAAGCCAAACATATTTTTATAAAATACTTTGTAGTATGATCTTGATTGTGTCCAAAAATGGAAGCAATCAGATGAATATTGTACAAGTTAAAATTCCTTAAAGGAGGCTGAAAAATCAAGAAATTGCAATTCTGCAGAAATAGAGAAATAGTCTAAGTATGAACTGTTTTGAGTAGGCTGTTTAACCCCACTGTTTTCGGGTCTTTCCAAACTCTTGTCATACATGCTATATTTTTAAAAAATATTTAGTATGAAGTAGAACATATCCAAAAATGGATTTAATCCGATATGTAACGAGTGAGATAAAAATTCACAAAACTAGCACGGAAATCACAAAATTCAAAATTTTCAGAATTTTTTTCTACAAAATCTGGGCAGGCTGCCTGGCAGTGTTGTGTTGTTTTAGGCATGTCGAGTCATTTTGGTTCATCGGGTTGATTTTTAGACGTTACGTAATTTTTTGATATGTTGTTTAGTTTTTCATGTAGAGTCCAAATATGTAATCATTGTGTAGCACTATTTGAACAACCAAAAAAGTATAAAATTGAACTTAGAAGAAAAATGTGGAGATAAGTTAAAAAGTCTGGTATTATAAACCAGTACATAAAATAGGTAAAACCAAGATGGTTAAGAGTCAAATAAATAACTATTTGACATGCCGATATATTTAATATAAAGGCAATACAGAGGAAGATGAATTAAGGTTAGGGTCTTATATAAGATCAAGCTAATAGTCAAGCTTTGACTTATATTGTGTTTTATTATCAATCATGCATACAATGTAGGCTGTGCAAAGAACGCAGAAGTTGGTGTAATGATAAAACGCCGGTAAAGGCAAGTTTTTCAGAACTTGCTCCCATCTGTGAAATATTTTTATGGGCAAACATGCGTAATGTGTTTTTATGTAATAAATTGTTAGGAACTGTTGTTATTTAACTGTTAATGGAAATTTAATTGCTTTTGTTGATCTATATACTTGTGAGGATGAAAAACATGATAATATGAATCATGGATTACGTTTTAATATGTCCACATGTATAAATGCAATACATGGATTTATTGCTAAGCATTCATGATACATGAATTATGTGTTATGTGATAACTGTTAAACTTGATGAGCCGTCGTGCTCACTTTTGCTTTAAAACAAACCTTTTCAGAAAAGTTGAGAATTTCGATATTCTGGCAAGACGAAGGAAAGGAAAAAGGTTATGACTTAAAGTCACGTAGAGTTCAGTTTTGGTAGTAAACTTTTACTGACCAATTATATGTTATTTTCTGAAAAACCCCTTTTTGGGGGTAAATGGTGTTGTCAAAGGGTACATATTAGATTGTAATGTTAGGATAACATTTAATACTGTTATATACCACTGTGAGGTGTTGTTTATTTATGGATATGAGTGACAGGTTGGTACAAGTCTTGGATTATATATAAATTAAAAGGATAAGTGTAAAGATTTTAGCAGTAAATCTGCATAATTAACATAATAGTATAGATCACTATATACATGATCTTGAGTTAAAATAGGGCTATGTAAAGATTGCGATTCTGGAATAAAAATGAAATCATAAGTTTTAATCAAACGTGTTGTTTGTATTTATCCAAAGGTCAAATACATGAAATAATGTACATAATTTATGAAATAATTGTATTTACATAATATCATTAAGTTGTATTATGGAGATAGATGTCATGGATGTGTAGTACCGTGATGCACCAGACCCGAGATTCGAGGGACCAAGATCTGGGGGTGTTATAGTATCGACTAGATCTACCGAAGGGATCCAAAATCTAAGAAATGAGATCCATATATCTAAAATACTGTAGATTTGGCGATAGCGTAATCGAGATCTAATAGATAATATATCCTAGATTGGCTATCAGTATATTCTATTCATGAGAATTCCTGGCTAGCTAAAAGGTGGGATCCCCTCACCACTAGATATGAATCTAGGATATGCGGGTGACCTATAAATCAGTATGAAACCACTCCCAAGCAAAACAATCAATAAAAAGGAGCTGATTCCGTGATAAAATTAATAAATTAACAAACGAATATCATCGATTGGTTAGGAGGAGATTGCATTCATGAGAAATCCTCTTTAACCATCCATAATCCCAACATACACACACCCTAGATTTAGGATGCTAGGAGAGCCTCAGAAAACAAGTAAATCCCAAACACAACAATTGATAAAATACACCAGATTTAGGTTAGATCTATACAAAAATTATATAAAGATTAAATCTTTCACCTTGGGGATGGTGAATTATGCTTTCTTGAGCTAGGATCTAGAAGGAATCACTCTAATCTAACAAAAGATTTGATACAACGGACTAGATCTAGATTGAATCTATAGAGAATTCTCCTACTTTGCTCCTTAGAAAACAAGTTTTCTCTTTCTAAAATTCCTCTTCCTTTTACAAAAAATGTTGAAAACTGCCTTATATAGTGACCCAGCTTGGCCACAGGTCTACTTGCGGCTGGCCGCAGGTCCACCTGGGGCTGCCCGCAAGTACTCCTGCGGCTGGCTGGGGTGGGGCCCACCCGGTCGGGTTTTGTTATTGCAAAGTCAATTTTTCGTGTTGTGCGTTGAAACGTTCATAACTATCAAACCTGGAAGAATTAGCAGACGTGCCATACCATTCCAAAAAGCTCTTTCCGAGAGCTACACAATGACATCAAGTTTGACCAATTTCGGATCTGGGAAGGTAGAGAAAAGGGGGAAAACCTTCCATTGGTAGATGTTAGCTAGTCATTCGTCTTGCCTTGCGTAGTCTATTGCTCGGAGGCCGTCGTGATAGCTTTATATATTCGTCCTGAGCCTTGCAATCTTTGCTCAGATATCTTGGCATTGGGGTGAAATAACACTTTTGTCCTCCTGCCATGGTTAGAGAAAAAATATAAAATTTTGGGTGTCTACAGATGCCCCTCTTTGTCATGTTTATATAATGCAATGAAATGAACATGGCAAAGATATAGACACCCGATGTATGACAAGATATATCAATAATGCAAGATAATATGGAATGATGCAATTATGCAAGTCAATTATAAAAGGATACAAATTTCGAACCTCGCGATGATATCATCGCATGTGTCACTTTCCTAGGGATAATCGGAGGACTTGTATCGTTAATCGTGTCATCATCGGTTATCGCCACTGATGGAACCGTACTGTCATTATTGATTATCGTCGCCAATGGAATCGTATCGTCCTCATCAGTTATCGTCACCGATGGAATCTTATCGTCATCGCTGGGTATCATTGCCAACAGAATTGTATCGTCGCCACCGGGTATCGTTGCCGATGAAAACTACTTTAGATGTTTATTTCCAATTTTTCTAATATTTTTGCAACTCTTGCATGCGTTGGGTTGATTATTTAGTGGTTGAATTCTATTGAGCTATAAACTGTGCAATTACTAATTATTTGTGGCTTGGGTATTTGAAAATTAGTGTAAATGCATGATGACGTGCATGAGAAAAGTTCATTTTATTGGGGAGACTATAGCAAAAAAAAATTTCGTGGGCCCAACCATTGAATGCACGTATATGCACATATTATACATAAGTAATGGCTTGAAACACCTGATGCGTATGTCTGCAATGCATGATATCTAAATAAATATAATGACCTATACTTCTACATGCCATGACTCATATTTATTGATGATGCACTTACGCTTTTGAAATAACTTATTCTTTGGTTTTTTACATATTTTTATCGTCTCTCGTACTTATTTCCCTTTCATTAAAAGACTATGCAATAGATATTTAAAGAATAGTTAGGATTAAAACAGAAGCGTACCTTATTCGAATCGTCTTTTCGCGAGTTAGATATGGATCCCGACGCGCCGAGTAGTTCCACGGCTCATCAAGCTTCTTCCGGGGTTCGACCTCGCATGTCAGCTTCGTCAACTCTGTCTCCTCAGTTGACGTGACATCCTCACCGTTTAGTTGAGACCTGCATTCGCCCGATTCGTATGGATCCAGATGAGGCCGCTGATGTAGCTGCGAGAGTTTTTAACCCTGATGAATCCGCTCCCCCTACTCAAGGCCGCACATTGCCTAACATTCTAGTAGTGATGCCAGATTTGTTGGGCTCAGACTTGAGTCATCATCCATCCATGTATCTGTGTGCTAATGAGGTATAGGGAACCTTAGCTTGATTTTTAGGCCGTTCTTGGTAATAACTAACTTATCCCCTTTACATGTCGCAGGTTCCAAAGTTTACCCAGCCTCGGGGTAAATGGTTTAGCGTTTACGGTCTTTACCACTCCCTCCATTCTGATTATCGCGAGAGGGTAGATTCCTGGGGCTCCCAACAGTTCTTCATTATTGCCCCTCGTCGATCCCTGTGGGGCTATCTCAGGGCTTTATTCGAGAAATGGTTCCACCAGAGTCAGTCTTTACATCTTTTAGACTGTGAAATGATGATGATGCCGATGGACTGGCATTATATTACTGGTATCGAGTTCGCTGGTCATCGCGTGGTCATGGAGTCTGATATATCTCCCACCACTGTTCGGTCCTTATTGGGATTTACCTCTCGGGACAAAGTCTTTAAGAGTCGGAGCATTTGTTCGGGCGCATTGGCCGTTAATGCTATAGGAGGGGCTTTATCTGAAGCGCCTGAATTGACTGAACTTTCTGCTGGGCATGCGCCAAAGCGCAGGAATGGCGCGTCGCAGTGCAAGCTCCAGCTTAGATACTGCGTGTCAAGTGGCGCCTTTCACCAACCCAAAAAGCCATTAGGCAGATATTACGAGCCAATTCCTTGCACAGATCAACTTCGGGCAGATCAAATCACACTCCTATTCTTCTTATGCTTCAACTTTTCGACTTCTACTATAACTCTCCAAATCCAATTTTATGAGCTCTGATTCAATTATAAAAAGAGTTGTAAGACATCATTCATACCTACAATTTCACGTTCAGTTTTCATCAACCATCGTCAGTACATCACAAAGGGAACTAGGATTGGTATCAATGTTTGGGCTTTATATGAAAGTAGTATGCACACAAGCCAATCATATTTGATATGATGTAGCATATACTTTGTAATCTTATTCATTTATTAATAAAAGAATTGATTTTCTTAAAAGGCATTTTATATTATCTACATAGTGCTGTTTTATTAAATGTGATAAACCCATAGTTTTGAGCAATGCTTTTAGAATCATGATGGTGATCATGCTAATGAGATCTAAATTCTAGATAACTCACAAACTAAAATTGTTTCTAATCGTTGGATTACTAAAAAGGGGATTAGTGAATCCGGATAGATTAGCACATACGTTGCTTGCTCTTAATAAGAGGATGATTGATCTCATAATCATTTGTGTGGAGACACTAAAGTAAGTATGTAGGTGCTTATTGGAGAATAAGTTCACTGAACGTGGCTCGCTAAGGAATACCTAATGGAGTTTTACTCGCCTGTCAATAGGAATTCCTCTAGTGATAATAGTACAAGTGATCCTTGGACTTGAGATCATCATAGTATCTTGTGTATGATGAGTTATACTTTGACATGTCCCTTAAGACCTTTAGGGTATATCAAAGGGTATGATTAGGTATAATAAGTTGTACATGGAGATAGGTGAATGATCAACAAAGAATCTACCTCGTCTAGTAAAAGATGTGAATGTCCTATGTGATTCGATAAATGACAACTCAGTAGTCCTTGGCCAAGGCAGAATGAAATTAGAAAGGAGTTTCTAATTTGCATTATTTAGAGTTGTGCATTTGGGAATCGAAATACATATAATTAAATAAAATAAGACTTGACAATAAATCCATGTCTTATATTTAATTGGGACATTGTATGGTAGAAGGATTGAATTGTACGGTAACTATTCACTGTGTTGACTTGATCATATTCCACCCTTAGCTTTTGATGATGACGTGCATAATCTACTAAATCCTTTATTGTGTAATTTCAGGAACTCAATGGAATAAAAGAACTCTTAGTTGCTGTCCATATGGAATCAAAGAACTGAAGACATTTGAGTCTCTAGGAATTAAATTGTAAGATCTTTGCATTAATCATTTTCCAATCAAGGCTCTAGGGCATACTCATTTGCATTAAATATTTAATATGGAATGGCATTTAATATGGAATTGAATTTAATGAGGAATTGCATTTAATATGGAATTGAATTTAATGAGGAATTGCATTTAATATGGAATTGAAATTGAAAAGGCACTGCATTAAATATGGAATATAGAAGAAGTCTAAAAATAATATGTAAAAGAATTATTTTATGAAACTCGGTTGTTTACAATAAACAACACTTATTTTTACAATCTTGTTTTAAATCCGTTGGTATTGATTAGATTGATAGAAATTGATACTTCACATAATTAAATCATTTCCATGTTCCTGCCGCAAATCAAATCTATATATATATATATATATATATATATATATTTACAGTGGGTAATGACCAACAGATTTGTTTAATATACTAAGTGACTAACTAGTACTTCACAAGTAAATGATGGTCTTCGAAAAGTGATATACTAAGTAATGATGACATTGGGAAAAGGTATTAGTCATCTCTTTTCTAAGTGGACAAAAATAATGATGATAGTACTTGCTTCATTAAATGGAGAAGTCTTCCTTTCAAAGAAAAGTCACTTTCATTAAATGCTCTGATGAGTTGGTATAAAGGAAATGTCCTTTCTTCTCTCCCCTCCTGACTTGTGCGTGTAAAGTGAAAAATCATATATTTGATAAAAGCTATCTGCATCTCCTTACTTCATCCGTATGCTTGCATCTATATATGGAAGAGGTGATAATCCTTCATCCGTTGGGTTAGAAAATAAACTCTCTGCAACGGTCACATGTTGGGCAATTAAATAAACTATCTTTCCAACGGTCAAAAATTTTCTAAGTCTATAAAAAGGACTTCGGTCCAGGAAGAAAGGTAACACTGTGTAAACTCTTAAAAAGAATATCTTGCAAACTACTGTGTTCAAGAATCAAAAAGTTGTGCACTAAAATTATTGAATATATTCTACAGTGTTTTATTTCGTGGAGCATGAACTGGTAATATCCTTCTATGTCTTGATCATTGCATTTCTAGTGAGCCTTGAATTGTGAATTGATTAATTGCTTTGATCCTAGATGTTCTAAACTGTAATCTTCATTTTTTTATATAGACTAAGTGTTAGTCTAAAAAGTTTTAATCCGAGGTGGATTGGAGTTTTACAAACAGGTTTGAGGAAGCAAAAGTGCTTTGGTGTGCATAGGTGCACAAGGAGCAAAGGTGCTCAGGAGCAAAAGTGCTAAAGGAATTAATATTTTGATAAACTTGGTTTGTAAAAGCTTAGAGTTGTAATTCAAGTGAATTAATAAAGAGTCTCCAATACTAGTTGGTATTGGACGTGGAGTAGGCTAATAGACTAGAGGTTAGGAGCCGAACCACGTAAAAAATTCTTTGTGTTATTGTGCTTGATTTTGCTTATTTCACTTACTCACTAGAAACTATATTTCTACATTAAAAACATAGTAAATAAAGATTCAAATTGATTATATAAGTAAAATGTTATAAGTGTAATATTTCAGACTTATCAATACGATTAGCTAAAACACAATATAACATTTGACGCAGGCAATTCAATAAACTGAATTATTAAATATAGCATACTGTATTGAATAATCCAGTACACTGAATTCTTAAATCCAGCATACTGCATTGTCTAATCCGGTAAACTGAATTCATAAATACAGCATACTGTATTGACAAAAAGAAAAATAAAAATTGGACATCGTTGGTTCCCACACTTATTCAACCCCCCTTCTAAGTGTGTCTATCTGAATTTCATTTGGTATTAGAGCTTGGCTCTACTTATCTTGGTCTTAAAGGTGACTTGTAGGGAAAGATTCTAGCATTGCACAGTTTGGGAACAACTTTCAAGAAGGTCAATCAACTAATAGGCCTCCTCTTCTGCATGGAGCTGAAAATTACAACTACTGGAAATTCCGAATGAGGATCTACCTTAAAAGAGATCTTTGGGAATGGTGGGTTGTGAAGAATGGTCCTGTTATTCCAAGAAAAGAGGATGGCACTCCAAAGACTCTATTGGAGATGGATTCAACCGAAGCCTACATGGTTTCATATGATTCAAAAGTTATGAACACATTACTCAGCGGCATGGTGAAATCCGAGATAGATAAAGTAACATCATGCAATACGGCTAAAGAGATGTGGGACACTCTGATAGGAAGCCATGAAGGGACTTCGAAAGTGAGAGAAGTCAAATTAAGTATGCTCATGCATGACTATGAAATGTTCAAACTCAAAAAAGATGAAACCATCAAAATGGCTCAAGCCCGTTTTCTAGTTCTTATGAATTCCTTAAAATTACTTGACAAGTCAATTCCACAAAGTGAAGTCAATCGTAAGTTACTTCGGGCTATGCCTAAAAGGTTTGCTTCTAAGGTTACTACTCTTCAAGATTCTCTTAACATTTCTATTATGGATACTTTAACATTATTTGGAGAATTAGAAGAATATGAACATCAATTAAAAAGATATGATGATGAGGAGGAAACCCCTCGAAGAAAAGTCTTAGCTCTTAGTGCAGGAAATGAAGAAGAGCTGAATGATGATTCCGATGAGGAAATAGCCATGATTTCAAGAAGACTCAAAGAACTATTATAAAGGAAGAATAAAAGAAAGAATGACTTCACTCCAAATAAGTCCAAGGGAAAGCAAAATGAAGAAACATGTTATGAATGCGGACGTCCAGGCACTTCAAAAAGGATTGCTTTCAACTAAAGAACAAAGGCAAAACAAGCTACAAAGACAATAGAAAGAATAAAGCTCTAGTCACATGGAGTGATGATGTGTCCGAAGTGGAAATTGATGCAAATGACGAAGTAGCACAAATATGCTTCATGGGACTTGAAGGTGAATCAAGTGAGGTATCAATTTCTGACTATAATATTTTAAAACAAGAAAATGAAAAATTTAAAGAAAAGAATGCCTATCTAAAAGACTTGGTAGTTTCTTTAATGAGTGAAGTTGATTCATTAATAGATGAAAAGAAAGAAAGTGATAAAGAGGCATCATCTAAAGAAGAAAGGATTTTAATTGCTAAAAATGATTACTTAGAAAATTATAACAAAATACTTCTCAATAGGGTAGATCATTTGACTAAAGAAGTGGAGAAGTTAACTAATGAAGTAAAAATGAAAGATGTATGTATTGATGCATTTAGTGGAGAAACTCACTTTGAAAATACTTCATCTAATAAATTACAAGAAGAAATAGATGCATTGAAACTATCTTTAGCTAGATTTGTTCAAGGAGAAGAAAACTTAACCGTTATGCTAGGCAAACAAAGATCTAGTCTTGATAGACAGGGAATTGGCTATAATTCAATACACAAAAAGAGTAATGTAAAAATGTTGAAATCCAAATCCTTGTTTAAATTGAATTATTGCTCACCTTTCACTACATGTAAAAATTGTGGCACAAAAGGGCACTTAGATGTTAATTGTAGAAAGAGTAACAAAATCAAAATGGTATGGATTAGAAAAGGTGATTTACCTGTAACTAACTCTAGTGGACCCCCAAAAAGATATGGGTACCAAAAATATGAAATACATTTCTTTTGCTAGGTGTGTTTAAAGGCAAAGGTTCCTTCTCAGAAATGGATTCTTGATAGCGGATGCTCTCATCACATGACGAGTGACAAATCGAAGTTCTTGAAACTATCTCTCAAAAGGAAGAATGGAACAGTCACATTTGGAGACAACAAAACTTGCAAGATAGTGGGAAAAGGTAAAATAGGTAATGGTAAAGTTAACATTAATAATGTTTATCTAGTTAGTGGACTTGAATTTAATCTTATAAGTATCAGTCAATTAATGGATAATGGTCATCAAGTGAATTTTGAGAAAGATAAATGTACAATATTTCATGGTACTAACAATGTTACTTTAGTTGCACAAAGAGAAGGAAATATATATACTCTTGACTTCGAGCAACAGGATGAAGAATTATGTCTTTCTACAATACAAGATGAAGCTAATCTGTGGCACAAAAGAATGGGACATGTTCACATGGATTTGATTAAGAAATTGTCCTCGAAAGATTTCGTGAGAGGATTGCCTAAAATAAACTTTGAAAAGAACGGGATATGTGTCCCCTGTGAACTCGGAAAGCAAGTAAGAACATCATTTACTGCTAAGAAAATGGTATCAACTTCTTCTCCCTTGCAATTACTTCATCTCGATTTATTCGGACCAGAAAGGCATGCTAGCTTAAATGGTAAATTTTATGCGTTTGTCATAGTTGATGATTTCTCTAGATACACTTGGGTAATCTTTCTTAGGACTAAAGTTGAAGCATTTAGAGAATTTGAAAAACTTACAAGAAATTTGGAAACGAAATATAATCTTAAACTCATAAGAATTCGAAGTGATCATGGTGGAGAATTTTAAAAAGATTTCATTTCTTTCTGTGATCAAAAAGGGATTAGTCACGAATTTTCAGCACCAAGGACACCTCAACAAAATGGGGTGGTGGAAAGAAAGAATAGAACGTTGCAAGAAACAGCTAGAACTTTGTTACATGAAAGTAAACTTCCAAAGAAATTTTGGGCTGAGGCTGTAAACACATCTTGCTATGTTTTAAATAGAATACTCATTCGTCCAATTATTTTGAAAACGCCTTATGAGTTATTAAATAATAAAATTCCTAATATAAGCTATTTCAAAGTATTTGGGTCAAAATGTTTTGTTTTAAATACTAGCGATAATTTAGGAAAATTTGATGCTAGATCTTATGAAGGAATTTTCATTGGTTATTCTCAAAATAGTAAAGCTTATCGTGTATTCAATGTTAAAAAATCTTGCATCGAAGAATCTATTCATGTCACATTTAATGAAACTAACAATGATCTTCCGAAAGAAAGAGAAGAAGATGCAGGAAATTTGGAGACTACTGTGAATCCAGCAAACCAAAAAGACCAATTCAGCAAAACGAATGATCAGATTCAGCAAACTGAATTGGACAACCAGCAGGAACAAGAATCAGACTTATCTCAAGACATTGAAGAACATACTCAAGATGATGATCAACAAGAAGAGATCATGCATAATATCCAGATGCCAAAGACTGCAAAACACCTCAAAAATCACCCCCCGGAAAATATTATTGGAGATATAAACAAAGGAATAATCACAAGAAGAAGGGCATAAAATTTATGCGCATTTTCAGCATTCTTGTCACAAATTGAGCCAAAGAATGCTAAGGAAGCCATCTTAGATGAAAATTGGTTATTGGCAATGCAAGAGGAACTACAACAATTTGAAAGATGCCAAGTATGGGAATTAATGCCTCCTCTAAAAGATATCACCATTATTGGAACAAAATGGGTATTTAAAAACAAGCTAGACGAGTATGGGACAATTACACGCAACAAAGCAAGGCTAGTAGCTCAAAGATATAACCAACAAGAAGGAATTGACTACGAAGAGACATATGCCCCAGTCGCAAGGTTGGAATCTATTCGAATATTGTTAGCCTTTGCTTGTTATAAAAAGTTCAAGCTTCACCAAATGGATGTGAAAAGCGTATTTCTCAACGGGTACATAAATGAAGAGGTGTACGTAAAACAACCTCCTGGATTTGAGCATGAGAAGTATCCGAATCATGTCTACAAATTAAAGAAAGCTCTCTATGGACTCAAACAAGCTCCAAGGGCTTGGTACGAGAGATTGAGTAAGTATCTTCTATCAAATGGCTTCACGAGAGGTAAAATCGATTCTACTCTATTTATCAAGCATGAAAAGAAAGAGATTATCATTGTGCAAATATATGTAGATGATATAATATTTGGTGCTTCTAACGAATCTTTATGTGAGTGGTTTTCCAAGTGCATGCACAAGGAATTCGACATGAGTCTAATGGGTGAACTTAATTATTTCTTGGGACTCCAAATCAAGCAAACAAAGGATGGGATCTATATACATCAAACCAAATACACAAAAGAATTACTTAAAAGATTTGGGTTTGAAAAATCTAACTCAAAAGCTACACCCATGAGCACTTCAATAAAACTCACATCAGATGATCAAGGTACAAATGTAGAAATTTCAAAATATCGAGGTATGATTGGTTGTCTATTATATTTAACTGCATCTAGACCCGATATAATGTATAGTGTATGTCTTTGTGCTCGGTTTCAAGCAAAACCAAAAGAGTCACATTTGCAAGCAGTTAAAAGAATCTTTAAGTATTTAAGTGGCATTACCAATTTAGGTTTATTTTATCCAAATTGCGATAATTTTGAACTAATGGGTTACTCAGATGCTGACTATGCAGGATGTCAAATAGATAGAAAAAGCAGCAGTGGTGCTTGCACATTTTTAGGACAAAGTCTAGTGTCCTGGCATAGTAAAAAGCAAACTTCAGTCGCACTATCCACTACTGAGGGTGAATATCTAGCCGCAGGGAGTTGTTGTTCACAGATTTTATGGATGCGTCAAACCCTATGTGATTTTGATATTTTATGTGATTGTGTGCCGATATATTGTGATAATCCTAGCACTATAGACATATCAAAAAATCCTATTTTACATTCACGAACAAAACACATTGAGGTAAGCCACCACTTTCTAAGGGATAATGTGTCAAAGGGTTTAATTAAATTAATTTTCATCCCTACAGAACATCAACTGGCAGATATTTTTACAAAACCATTAAGTGAAGAAAGATTTTGTAAACTTAGAAGAGAACTCGGTATGTGCATGGTATAACTTGTCTGTATAAGTGACATATCTATCTGATAAAGGGATAATTTTACATATTACTGTGACATGCATGATGTACGTACTGAATATATAACATCATATGCTTTTATGTGATACATTGACAGCATCATTATTCTCCTTAAATAACGCTGGAAGGTAAGATTTTCGAAAATTGAAAAAGGAAAAACTGAACCGCCGTCTATATTGGGAAGAAGCGCAACAATTAATTTCGTCAGACCCTTTCTCTCTCTCTCCTACTTTACCTTTTCGCTTTCGTGACTGATCAGTTATTTCCTTCAAACCCTGGTATCACCGTCTCGTTAAACCCACTTCATACCTCCATACCTGTGCAACAATGAGAACCCGTACCAACAAGCGCTCAATCATCGAGTCCGACGATGATCGGACCATACCTTCTAATCCACAAATCAGGGCAAAGAAAACATCAAAAAGGATGAAGAGACCGGCGTTGATGCACACGAGTTCCAGGCACTCATCTTCATCGGACGAATCAAACACCAACCCTCCTTCCATGCCGACAGTAGCCCCTCTCGCGGGAAGAAACTGAATCATTCAAGAGCCTCTGAAAATCCTCCTTCATCACCGCTGGGATCTTCAAAAAACCCTCCTCCACCCCCTCTGGTAAAATCTTCCACTCCTTTTGATGTTCCCAATAATTTCTTTAGAGGCAATAATTTCGAATCTCGTTTTAAAACTTCCATTGCTCACAAACAGTTTGTTTATGAAAAAATGATGGATATGTTTTATTATCAAAACTCTCCTCTGAAAAATCTACTCGAGTCTAGTGGCATATCCTCAATGATTTTTCCTCCTTCGATTGCATATCCAAGATTAGTCCAGCAATTTTATACTAATCTCGAGACCAATGGTGACTGTTATACATCCTTCGTTAAAGGGAAGTCTCTGTTTTTCACTGTTATTGATTTAGGAAGCATCTTGGGTATTTCCTCTTTTGGACCATGTCCATTTACTTTAAAAGGTGCTGCCCTCATTCCTCTTTCTCCTATAGAACAACTTCGTATTGTGATGGATGACTCTTCACTGTCTACTATTTACACTCCAAAGACTGTTGAAGTGTCTCCTATTGCATGTATTTTACACAAACTGGTAAGATACAATTTGTTGCCCCACGTAGGTGGTGGTGCAGATTTTACTTACCAAGATCTCGTTTTAATAGCCATGATTTTAAAAGGTATGCAGTTTAATTTCTCTCTAATGATGTTACACCACATGACGAGTTGTGTTCGTCAGAATAAAAAATGTCTGCCTTATGGTGGCTTTCTAACAAAACTGTTTCATCACTTTCAAATCTCTCTTGCCAATGAAGCTTCTGTGTCTCTAAATGAATCCATTGGTTCTGCCAGTCTTAAACTGTCTCGTATCTCTCTTATTGATGGCAAGTTTGTCCGTGCTCCTGCTGAGACTCCTCTTACTCTCACTTCCACAAACCCTCCGTTACCCACTCCACCTCCAATCTCTGCCTCTCCAGAAATCATAGGTCTTTTGAATAAGATCTTAGCCAATCAAGACACCATGAAACAGGACATTACTGATATTAGGATCCGACCCTCTATTTTAGAAAAGGGTAAGTTACCCATGGGGATGGATGATGTAAGCCATCTGTACCGCCGTGTTGAGGATGAATTCATAGATTTACAGGCAGGTTTTGAACTTCACACAATAACGATGGTTGAAGCTCTTCAAACAAAACTGAACCGCAATACTTGCCAGCTTAGTCAGGAAGTCAAATTTGTTAGCCATCAGATTGGGATGTTAGGGCGCTTTACCACTCGGCGTTTGAATGAGATTGGAGCGGAATTTCACCTCGACCACACGTCCTCCTCTGTCCCTGAATGGCCTCAATGCAACTGGATGGCCGAGTTTTCGAGTGATTTTCGGGATCTAGAGATACCCCCTGAGACCTATATTCCTCGCCCTCCTCGGTTTTCTCATGAAATGTCAATGGCAGAGAAGGTTCAACGCCTTGTTCATCGTCGCTATTTCACTCGTTGCAACCGAAAAAATGCCCAGGTTGTGGATCTTGATTGACTCCTCCCCCCCATTCTGTACTTCTTTTTGATGGATGACAAAGGGGGAGAAACATTCATGGGATTCATTGGATTATGGTATAACATTCATGGGATTATGGTATTACGTACAATTTTTAATTGGCTTATGATTTAAGTTTCTAGTTTAAATTATGTACTAGATAAATATTTGGTTTATGGTTTTTGATTTTGATTATGGAAGTTAATGCTGCATGCTCTATTTATCCACATGCTTAGAAAGCATCAATACTGTAACTGTGGATTATTTTTGATGTTTAGTTATTTGATGCTAACAGATTGGCAATGGTATCATATGCAGAAACTTAGAATGAATTCCTGAAATCTGATATCTGATACATTTATGTTATATGCATGAATTTAGGGGGAGCTAATATTTTGGTGTTGTCATCATCAAAAAGGGGGAGAATGTTGATTTGATCATATTCCACCCTTAGGTTTTGATGATGACGTGCATAATCTATTAAATCCTTTATTGTGTAATTTCAAGAACTCGATGGAATAAAAGAACTCTTAGTTGCTGTCCATATGGAATCAAAGAACTGAAGACATTTGAGTCTCTAGGAATTAAATTTTAAGATCTTTGCATTAATCATTTTCCAATCAAGGCTCTAGGGCATACTCATTTGCATTAAATATTTAATATGGAATTGAATTTAACGAGGAATTGCATTTAATATGGAATTGAATTTAATGAGAAATTGCATTTAATATGGAATTGAAATTGAAAAGGCACTGCATTAAATATGGAATATAGAAGAAGTCTAAAAATAATATGTAAAAGAATTATTTTATGAAACTCGGTTGTTTACAATAAACAGCCCTTATTTTTACAATCTTGTTTTAAATCCATTGGTATTGATTAGATTGATAGAAATTGATACTTCCCATAATTAAATCATTTCCATGTTCCTGCCGCAAATCAAATATATATATATATATATATATATATATATATATATTTACAGTGGGTAATGACCAACAGATTTGTTTAATATACTAAGTGACTAACTAGTACTTCACAAGTAAATGATGGTCTTGGAAAAGTGATATACTAAGTAATGATGACATTGGGAAAAGGTATTAGTCATCTCTTTTCTAAGTGGACAAAAATAATGATGATAGTACTTGCTTCATTAAATGGAGAAGTCTTCCTTTCAAAGAAAAGTCACTTTCATTAAATGCTCTGATGAGTTGGTATAAAGGAAATGTCCTTTCTTCTCTCCCCTCCTGACTTGTGCGTGTAAAGTGAAAAATCATATATTTGATAAAAGCTATCTGCATCTCCTTACTTCATCCGTTTGCTTGCATCTATATATGGAAGAGGTGATAATCCTTCATCCGTTGGGTTAGAAAATAAACTCTCTGCAACGGTCACATGTTGGGCAATTAAATAAAATATCTTTCCAACGGTCAAAAATTTTCTAAGTCTATAAAAAGGACTTCGGTCCAGGAAGAAAGGTAACACTGTGTAAACTCTTAAAAAGAATATCTTGCAAACTACTGTGTTCAAGAATCAAAAAGCTGTGCAATGAAATTATTGAATATATTCTACAACGTTTTATTTCGTGGAGCATGAACTGGTAATATCCTTCTATGTCTTGATCATTGCATTTCTAGTGAGCCTTGAATTGTGAATTGATTAATTGCTTTGATCCTAGATGTTCTAAACTGTAATCTTCATTTTTTTATATAGACTAAGTGTTAGTCTAAAAAGTTTTAATCCGAGGTGGATTGGAGTTTTACAAACAGGTTTGAGGAAGCAAAAGTGCTTTGGTGTGCATAGGTGCACAAGGAGCAAAGGTGCTCAGGAGCAAAAGTGCTAAAGGAATTAATATTTTGATAAACTTGGTTTGTAAAAGCTTAGAGTTGTAATTCAAGTGAATTAATAAAGAGTCTCCAATACTATTTGGTATTGGACGTGGAGTAGGCTACTAGACTAGAGGTTAGGAGCCGAACCACGTAAAAAATTCTTTGTGTTATTGTGCTTGATTTTGCTTATTTCACTTGCTCACTAGAAACTATATTTCTACATTGAAAACATAGTAAATAAAGATTCAAATTGATTATATAAGTAAAATGTTATAAGTGTAATATTTCAGACTTATCAATACGATTAGCTAAAACACAATATAACATTTGACGCAGGCAATTCAATAAACTGAATTATTAAATATAGCATACTGTATTGAATAATCCAGTACACTGAATTCTTAAATCCAGCATACTGCATTGTCTAATCCGGTAAACTGAATTCATAAATACAGCATACTGTATTAACAAAAATAAAAATAAAAATTGGACATCATTGGTTCCCACACTTATTCAACCCCCCCTTCTAAGTGTGTCTATCTGAATTTCACACTGAAAAGTTCTTTTGTGATTAATGTTGAAATCTATATTATCTGGAAAGTCGTTGATCGCTAAGGGGGCTTACCCTTATTGTAGAATAAATATTATTTATTTAAATAAATTAAATAGTTTAATTTATTTATTTAAATAAAATTAGAATTGTTCTAATTGATTTATTCACAACCGGTTTAATATGGAGAACCTAAAGGGTCACACCACAAAAGAAAAATATTTATTTAAGAAGTAAATGGTATAATTGTAATAATAAGTTAAGTGTATTTAATTTAATCTATGGAGATAGAATAAATTAAATAACTTAATATTTATTATTTAATATTTTGAAAATATTAAATATAAATTAATAAGAGGAGTCTTATTATTATTACTATTACTATTATTTAATTCCTAATAGGGATTAGGAATTAATTAATAGAAGTATTCTCCCATGAATTCCTAATTGGATTAAGAGCATAATTAATTAAAGAAGTTTAATTATAATAAAAAACCATAATCCTAAATAGTTTAGGGAAGGGTTATTCCTACATCTATAAATAAGAGGAGTCTTATCATAGATTAGGGTTACACACTCTTGCATTAGATTGTGGAGAGTACTTACAATTTCTATAGAGATAGAAACTAGGGTTTTGCCTATACCCAACTTCTTGAATACCTATTCTTCCTTGGTGGATCACCTCTAGAGGCCAAACACTTGGGTGGCTAACGTTGATCAAAGGAAGGAATCTCATCGGTGGAATTCGAGGAGAATACGAAGGAGTAGGAGTTGAACTTGTACCCGAGTAAGCTTTGATCTACGAGGGTATAATTCTTATTCTCTTTCTCTTTCGTTTAATTGATAATTGAACACAAGGATAGATCATGGTGATGGTTTGTATGAAAATTTTAAAATCCGTTTTATCACGCTTCTGCCCTATTTGTGTAATTTGATTGCATGCTTGCGTATACAAACCTAACATTATAGTGAAATATTCAAGCTTTCTTGGGCAACTATGGCATCCAAGCATTAACGGTGTGACGTTTCTCATTCTAAACACTCAAAAGCATATGACAAAAAAAGATTCGTCAGCGTTGCTGCTTCTGATCGTTATTATTTATTATTGGCTAACATGATATTGATTCTTGAATGGGGTATCACACCAAATGAGATCCACGATAGTGGGGTGGCTGACATGATAAAGGAACGAGGATGAGAGAACTTCACACAGTAGCCAGAGGACGCGGTAGTGGCTATTGTAAAGGAATTTTATGCGAATGCTATGGAGACTGAAGGCCATGTGGTACAAGTGTGAGACAAATTTGAGTTATTCGATAAATCAAGTATTAATGAATATTATCATATAAGAGACATGGAATACGAATATGAGTTCACTGAATACAGGGATAACGATTTCATTAGAACTAAGTACTCAAGTGCTTGTCTAGACCAGGGGCGATTTGGACGCTCAAAGGAAGTGATCCTTTACACTTTTCACCTAGTGAGCTGAGCTGGTATGGCAAGGCACAACATTATTTTATCTATGCCAACTTTTTGCCATCTATACAGGTTACAGAAGTCAACAAAGATAGAGCGGCTTTACTATATGCCATTGTTACGAGCAAAAGTATAGATGTGGGTTAAGTTATTCATGATTCTATCCGATATGCTATACGAGGGAGATTGACTATTGGATTGCCGCACCCATCCCTAATCTATGGATTGTATAAGGAAGCAAATGTTATAGGAGCCGAGAACAAGGTGCTTTAATCTCCGAAGGAGCCAATTGATAGTGATATAATGAGTCGATTTAGGATGTGGGCTGGTGGTGTTTCTCATCCCCGAGGGGTTGGATTCATTATTAGCGCTACTTTGCGAGATAATACCTCATCATAGCCTACAATAAACCTTTTGGTTACCGAGGTACGTGAGCTTCGCAAGGAGTTGGGACATCAGTCTAGGCAAATAGATCATATGGTATATCGGGTTGATGTTTTCCTTGAATACTCTATGGGATTTAATTCGGTACTTGCTAGAATGTTCGTCAATGATGGCTTCAGAGCTTCCGAACAGTTCCCAGTTGCTCTTGTGTTCTCTGAATTGCCTGATGATTCAGGTGATGCCATGGATACTAATGACCCCAAATAGACAATTTTAGGGAAGTCCTTTATATTTTAGTTCTTTCTATTTTCACATTTAGGGCAATGTTTGTCATAAGTTTGGGGGTATTGGTACTTGTCTTTAATTATTTTGTTTTGTTTTTAGTTGTTTAGTTTAGCATGTTATTTATATTGTGTTATTTTTGCATGTTAGTTATATCTTAAACAATGATTTAGTTGCATTTAATGATGGTCAATGATTAAATTTACTCTAAAAAAAACTCTTGAGAGTTGAGAAGTATGCGTGTAAGTTTATAGTATGATTTATTAGTTGGTTTGCAATATTTGTGATCCTATGCATTTTTTAAGCACTATTATCTATTGGTTTAGCTAATTGAGACCTAGAAAAAGTGCTAATGGTTAAAGGCTGGTGGAAGATTTGATTGAAATTCTAGAAATTTAGTTGAACATCATTGGAAACGAAGGGTAGACATTGATATAAGTTTAGGGGAATCTAGGATTTGATTATTGTTGATAAAAAAAGATAGCAGATATATATATATATATATATATATATATATATATATATATATATGTATATATACCTTCCTGGGTTGATAAAACTAGATAGAGCGTAAAATACACTCGTTCAAAAGATAGTAAGATGAAGCATAAAATGCAATCGCTACAATAGGGAAAAAGGATTAAAGGAAATACTTGGAAAGGGAGAATTGCTTATAAATAAGGTGCTTAACTGTTGAATAATCCTTCTAATTTCCCCGGGTTATATGTTGTCTTCCTTAGTGGAGAGTGGTGTAAAATATAAACGTATAGAGTGATATTGGTATTTGATGTGCTGCTTTTGACTAGTTACGCTTATCTAGGTTTTGATTAGTTTGAATGGGATGGATATACACACGCACGCATGGGATTATGAATATTTGTGAACTAATGGATAGGTTGAAATATTAATTTTTGTTCTCAAAATTCTCTTGAGTTATTGTTAAAAGGAAGGTTTGAGGCCAAAATTTAATGTATATTGGTTCATTGTGAGAGATAGTAGCAGTTAGAGTTATTTCTGTTTTTAATATTTTGCTTGAGGGCAAGCAAAGGTTTAAGTTTGAGGGTATTTGATGAGTGAATTTTATACCACAATTTTAGTGCTTCTAACTTGATGAATTTGCGTGTTTTTGAGTATTTTCTATTTCTTTTTATATGTTTTATTATGCTTTTGCAGAAAATAGAGTTTGGAAGAAGAATAGATGATAATGATGTCAATTTAGATGAATTGTGGTAGGTCATACATAAAAATGTAGCAAAAGAGGCTCGAACATGTGCGGCATGTGATTATGTGCAGTTGTAGTTAGCAACGTGGGGCATTCTGGCACACTTGGGGTTAAGGAATGGGGCTTGGCATGATTTCAGGCAAGCAAAAGCAGAAGTGGCATGCTGATATAAGCATTGTGGCGCTTTGCGCTGACATAAGCGCTGTATCGCATGGGATAAAGCATCGCAGCGCGTGAATGAAGGCATGCGCCGCAGCGTACGAAGCCATGAGTCGCAGCGCTTGGGCAGATTGGCGCGGGCTATGCGCGTGTACGTGCGGGTTGACTTGGCTTGGCTGCTGAAGGTCTCCTAAGGCAATTGAATTACTTACCATATGAAGTTTAAAGGAAATAAAAGTCTATAAGTGTGAAGATATCAATATATATCTACTTCTAGAATTATAAAAATGGAGGGTTTTTTTATCATCAAATTATTGTTATTCAGCAGAGGTTATTTCAAGATTTTTGAGGATCGTGGAAGAAGAACAGAGATTGAAAGCGGAGCGGGGATTAAAGCTGTTACACAAATTTCTTCTCTACTCTTTCTCTTTGATTTTTTTTTACTTTAGGGATGTTTATGAAATTTATGATGGTGTTTTATTTTGATGATACGAACTAAATTCTTTTTAAGATTACAATGGAACCCAATTATTAGAATAAATTCAATTACTCTCGATTTGATTATTGTTGATTATATACAAGTTATTTAACATATTTTGTGCTTCGTACTGTAATTGTTTGGCCAACAATTAAATTGATGTTCTGGATGATATTGGAAAATAGAATATAGGTTTTAGATCTGAATATGGTAACATGTGTTATGATTATTCTTCTAAGGAGTGAATAACATGATTTGTATGTAGGATAGAAATATACATATGTGTCACATGTAACTTGTATGAGAATTGGTGATTAATGAGTTTATTCTTAATTATTTCACATAGGGATATAGTGAACTAATTAGAATGAATATTTTTATCTAATCTTCGGAAGAGGTTAGGTAATTAATTCTAAATTCTCAGTTAGCAACTTGTTATGATTAATTAATTGGAGAGAGAGTAAGGAAATTTAGGCAAAGCATTGGGGGAAGTTGTAATCTTAGTATTTAAATTTGGTATTGACTTTTGTTATTTTCCTTTAAGTTGTTTAGATTAATTTAATTCAGTAGATTATTTCCTTAATTTCAATTGTTTAAATAAAATTAAGTTGGTATAAAATTAGTAGTTGGTTTTATTATTAGTTTTAGTCCTCGTGAGAACGATACTCTTCTTGCCACTATATTGCTAGTCGATCGCTTATATTTGCGTGTATTTCTTAAGTAGTAAATTAGGCAACCATGCGCCATTAGTTCGGAGTCAGTTCAGTATGTTAGTAATTATAATCGGCAGCAAAAAACAATCTCCCCAATCAGTAGCATCCTGGGTTGAGAAATCATCCAAAATTTTCATAGAGTAATAACAATCAAGCCCAAATCCTGCTCCAAGACAATAATACCCCCAACATTCTAGACCCAAGCTCCACTACAACAAGAAAAGAAGTCAAACTTAGATGAATTGCTTTCCAGATACATAGCTCAGAATGAGAAAATGATGAATAGCCAAGAAGTGCCAATTTGAAACCTAAAGAATCAAATGGGACAGCTTGCCAATGCCATCAATAATCGTCCGTAAGGTACTTTACCAAGCGATACCGAGATCAATCCTAAGAGGGAGGGGAAAGAGCATTACAAGGCTGTTACACTTCGCAGTGGTAAAGAGCTACACGAGGTTATTGATGGAACCCCAAATAGGTCACAAACTGTTATTGGAGGAGATAACAAGAGTGGGGAACAAGAAAAGAAGACGAAGGAAGATCTAGTTGTGAGTTCTAATGGATGTAAGTAAACTCCTATTGTACCTCCTGTGTCGTTTCCACAATGTTTTTAGAAACAGAAGCGGGACAAGCCATTATCTAAGTTCTTGGAGGTATTTAAAAAGCTTCAAATCAATATCCCGTTCGTTGACGCATTGGAGCAGATGCCTAGTTACATGAAATTTGTAAAGGATATCTTGTCCAAAAAAAGAAAGCTAGGAAAGTTTGAGACAGTGGCAATTACGGAAGAGTGCAGTGCAATATTCCAAAAGAAGCTACCACCAAAGCTTAAAGATTCGGGAAGCTTTACCGTTCCGTGCTCCATTGGTAGTCAGTTTTTTGATAGAGCCTTGTGTGATTTGGGAGCTAGCATTAATTTGATGCCACTAGTGTGCTATCGCAGGTAACCAAAAATAAAACCTTACTGCGAAAAATATTTATGTAGTAGTACAAGTAAGAGTCGATCCCACAGAGAGTGATTAGTCTAAATTTATTCTTTGTAAACCAAAATGGGGGGTTTTGAAAGTTTGTTAAGTAAAGTAAACTATTATGCTAATAATGCAAAATAAACTAACGAAATCAATCAGAGAGACGAGCCTTGAATTAATTCAACTTCCACTTTCAGAAACTTACACTATCATTGACTCAAGCATAAACAATTAGTATTTTGAATATTCACCATTGGAATTACTTCCGTGTCTTTTCTTAATTTTAGTTAGATAGAAACAAGCGATCTAAATAAACCTAACTACCAAACAACTTTAGACAAGCGCTGAAAGTTTAATCTAGTAGTAGCTTTAAGAATTAGAAAGACCGACGAAGCTAAACAATACAAGCACAAGTGGTTGCATTTAATTTAGTTGAGTATTCTTCCTAAGATATAATAATCTTCTGATCTGCAGTGAATTATTAACCTTAGTCGATTCACAAATTAGAATGATCAAACAATTACAGATTTGATTTCTAATTTAGCAGTAGATTTCAATGAATAATAAACTAGCGTGCACTTTAGTAATTAGACACATCAATCATAGAATTCAAGCATAGAAGAATAATCAATACTCAAAAAAATAATTGACAATTAAAATCAATTAGATTTCACAGTGTAATAATCTGAGGCTTCCGTCTCCTTAATCCAAAAATAGAAGTTTAGCTACACATGACCATTAAAATCATCAGAGAATAATAGAGAGAAAAGTTTCTAGCTAAAAGATCTCATCTCAAGTGTCTAATAACATGTATTTATAGTTTACATAGGAAAACCCTAACTTAGGAAGAATAAAAATCCTATTTGGAATCAAAAAGCATGACAAAACGCAAAACTCAGCTAAATCAGACGAACCAGCGTTGCAGCTGTCGACGCCGGTTTTTTGCTTCAAGATGCGATTGTTTGTCCTTTTCCGATTTTTAGCCTTTTGATTAGATGATTTTTTGGAAAAGGTCGGCTTGAATGTCGACGGGGTTTTGAAGTATCGTTTTTTTATGATGAGCCAATTAACCAGAGTCGCCAGTTGGTATATTTGAAATGGATGTACCAACTCATCCGAGTTTTCGTTTTTTATAAATCGCTGGCTCATATGTGACTCCGAATTAATTGGTTTGCGAATCGAGATTCATAGAGTTCGGGGGCTTGCTTAAGCGAGGGGAAGGTGTTAGGCACCCCTCGACTTCCGTGAAACACGGTTACCGCAATCTTGATGCTTTCCTATCCTTTAATTCATGAAACGTGTGCGTATGCGCGCATGTGTGTGTGTGTGTGTGCCTATGTGAATGTTGTGGTGAGTTTGTATGAAAGAATCATTTGGATTTTTTTTAGGGAAAGTCGTGCTTCAATTTGAGAACGCTTCAGAATGTCTTTTCGGTTTATACGAGAAAGCTTTATGAGAAAGGTTTGATTTTATTTGTCAAAAACTATGAGATTTTCATTAGGTGTCATTTTGGCAAATCAAGAGTTTTTAAACCTTCGTCAAAATAGGAATCGAGATCTATACGTTGCCTTCGTAACTCACATGATGGGCAATTTCTAGGATCTCTTTAACCCTATGCACAACGGTTTAATAAAACGTTACTTATTTATAAAATCATTTTGTGTGATGTTTGAAAACGATTTTCTTTAGCTTTTTACCTCGTTTACATAGAAATCGACATTCATTAGCACTTCTCAAATTTTAGCCTCGTGATTCTAATAATCTAGTTTGATTGATTTTATGAAAATCTTATCGTTTAGCTTTGAAATCAATTTCATCTCATAAATCAAATCAAGCATAAACACGCGTCGGGGCTATTCATGGGCATGTAAGCCATCAAAATAACCCCAAACGCCTACAATCACAAGTTTCACTATTTCGGGGCCTTAAACACGATTCTCGCCTTGGCGTCGTTTTAAGGCCCGACGATTTACATATTTACAATGAAGACCACATCGCTCCTACTACATATATCAAAAGATGTCCATCATCGGATTTGGACCACGGGGTCGCGCTCCTAGGCTCACATCCAAAATCGCTACACACCCACAAGATCCTAAGAATAGCAATTTAAACGATCTATGCACAATACATCATTACAACGAGCTAAAAATTCACCAAATGGATATCATCGGGCCATTAGGAGGAATTTCGTTCCATTTGGAACCCTCACTAATAGCCCTCAATCCAAGGATTCACAACAATATACAAGAACAACTACATTTAATATAATTCGAATGACAAAAAGCTTAACAAAAAATGGTAAAACAACATGCTATAACAAAGGGTTTTTTCACCTTGCAAATGATCCTCACAATATGTATGAATTTGTGTATTGAGTAGAGTAGAAAATATGAGATGTAATCTCACAACATTGGTACAATTCCTCACTCTTTTCACTCTTTTTCTTTCCTAATTGCTCTTGTTTTTGCTGCTGTTTTTTCCCATTTCCGAGCTGCTGGTTGCTGTTTTTCCTTCTTCTTCCCTCTCTTCTCAACCTTCTGCAGGAAATGAGCTGAAATAGCCTGGCCAAAGCCAGCCGCAGATTGATCTGCGGCTGGCTGGCCCACCTCCCATCGCACTCAGCTGGTTTCCTGGTTTCGAGTCCCGTGCGCACCACCATTATTTTAATCGTTTGGCCGCAGATCAATCCGCGGCTGGGTGGGCTGATTTTCTCATTTTCTGAACTGCACCTCGTTTCTCGTGTCGCGACGTCGGTTTTCGCCGACAGGCTTGTATTTTGCAGTCCGGGAATCACTAGGAGACGTGCCACATCATTCGGGCATGCCCATTTCGGACGGCCTTGCTGTCACGTCGATTTTGATTTGTAAATCGTTGCGGTGACGTCGAGTGTTCGTTCCGGTGCCCATCCCTTGCTCTCGCAGGCCGTCCCAATGGACGAATTTGCCCTCCTGCCATGGTCAGTATAGGAAGTGCAAAATTTGGGTGTCTACAGCTGTCCCTCTTTATCATGTTTATGAAATGTTAAATGAAATGAACATGATAAAGAAATAGACACCCGATGCATGAATGACAGTGCATAAGAATGACAGTGCATACATGATGCAACACATACAACTTATGATGTAACGCAAGATGTAAGGCATGCAACACATTTGCAAGGGTGTCAATGCATCAATCCCTGATCTGTCGCTCGTCTCGTAATCGCCGGGTCTCGTATCCGGTCACCCCTCTCGTAATCACCTTATTCCATCCCATTGTCATCAAAGGAAGTTATTCTCCTGACTAGCTTTGAAGGGCATCCTTGGAGTTCGTCCTCGTACATCGCTCTTGGCAGCCATAGCCTTTGACTCTGATAGGCTAGGACTTTGACACCTAACCTGCATGGATCACGTACAGAATTATCATTCTATTCAATGCATGTGACACAACATTAAAAATGTAAATTTGATGAAAAATGACCCCTGTACAGTCTTTTGATACGGTTCCACAGGTGTCACCGTTTGTCGGGGTTTGCTTGGATCTTAGCCCTTCCCAGGGGTCGTTGATTGTTTGGATACCAGCCCTTCCCAGGGATTCATTGATCGCCAGTTATCGTCGTCGGTCGATCGTCTCGTCGGGGCCGGGTATCGTCGCCAGTCACCCATTTCGTAACCGCCGGGTATCGTCGCCGGTCGATTGTCTTGTCGGGGCCGGTTTTCATCGCCGGACACCCATCTCGTAACCCCCGGTTATCGTCGCCGGTTGGTTATCTTGTCGGAGCCGGTTTTCGTCGCCGGACATCCATCTCGTAATCGCCGGTTATCGTCGCCGGTCGATTGTCTTGTCGGGGCCGGTTTTCGTCGCCGGACACCCATCTCGTAACCCCTGGTTATCGTCGCCGGTTGGTTATCTTGTCGGAGCCGGTTTTCGTCGCCGGACATCCATCTCGTAATCGCCGGTTATCGTCGCTGGTCGATCATCTTGTCGGGGCCGGTTTTCGTCGCCGGACACCCATCTCGTAAACCCCAGTTATCGTTGCCGGTTGATTATCTTGTCAGAGCCGGTTTTCGTCACCGGACATCCACCTCGTAATCGCCGGTTATCGTCGCCGGTCGATGGTCTTGTCGGGGCCGGTTATCGTCGCCGGTCACCCATCTCGTAACCCCCGGTTATCGTCGCCGGTTGGTTATCTTGTCGGAGCCGGTTTTCGTCGACGGACATCCATCTCGTAATCGCCGGTTATCGTCGCCGGTCGATTGTCTCGTCGGGGCCGGGTATCGTCGCCGGTCACCCATCTCGTAACCCCCGGTTATCGTCGCCGGTTGGTTATCTTGGATCTCAGCCCTTCCCAGGGTTTGTTGTTTTTTGTCTTTTTTCTTTTTGTGGATATCAGCCCTTCCCAGGGGTGCTCACCATCTTGTTGTGGTTCGCGTGGATCTCAGCCCTTCCCAGGGTTTGTTGTTTTTTGTCTTTTTTCTTTTTGTGGATATCAGCCCTTCCCAGGGGTGCTCACCATCTTGTTGTGGTTCGCGTGGATCTCAGCCCTTCCCAGGGTTTGTTGTTTTTTTGTCTTTTTTCTTTTTGTGGATATCAGCCCTTCCCAGGGGTGCTCACCATCTTGTTGTGGTTCGCGTGGATCTCAGCCCTTCCCAGGGTTTGTTGTTTTTTGTCTTTTTTCTTTTTGTGGATATCAGCCCTTCCCAGGGGTGCTCACCATCTTGTTGTGGTTCACGTGGATCTCAGCCCTTCCCAGGGTTTGTTGTTTTTTGTCTTTTTTCTTTTTGTGGATATCAGCCCTTCCCAGGGGTACTCACCATCTTGTTGTGGTTCGCGTGGATCTCAGCCCTTCCCAGGGTTTGTTTTTTTTTTTTTTTTGAGGGATTTCTTGAAGTGGGATGTGTGATCGGCCTCTGTCCCGGATCTCCCACCAACATCGTCCACGTACTATGCCGCAAAAGCCATCACGGTCTGATCATTTGTGAGGTTGAAAGCGACGTGTTTGTACTTTCCTGAAGATTTTCATTTTGATCGTACCTGCATGCATGAAAAAGATGTTATGCATGATCTGGCAGATATGTTATGGACAGATGCATGTGCACAACATATGTTTGGATAGAAATGACCCCTGTTCAGTCAAATGATACGATTCGACGGTCGTCGTTGCTTGCCAACATTTGATTGGATCACGCCTCGTCGTGAAGTGTAGTTTCTAGACTTCAACATTGGTTTGGTACTCTGCCTGTTTTTGGTCGTCTTCATTTCATCGAGTTGAGGCAGTCTGTTTCGCTCTCTGTGATGATCGACAGCTATGTTGGGCTCCTTGGCCTTTTGATCATTTCCCTGGCCGATATGCTGTTGTCTTGCATTATATCATCCTTGTATATGCTCATGCACGTGGATCATTTGGATGTCGAGGTAGTGATAGTCAGGATTGGGGAGAGGCTCAATGATGAGAAGTTCTGTGCAACCTCAGCTTCCTTTCATTTCACGATTCTTAACTGCCCCTGCCTTGGTGCGTGTCGCTACTAAGAATTTCTATCGAAAACTCGCGATGTCGACCGTGCTGAGCTATCCACAGCTCTGCCAGATCCTGCACATCAGATGACTAACAAATGCCGAAACTTGAAGGCTCGGGCCGTTAGTGTTAGTTCAACACAAAGATATTATAATCTCGACAAAATAGTAAATGCAGTTTAAAGCACATGAAATCGAATATCTGTTGATCGCACAATCTAGCAAGTTGTGAACCGTGAATGTATTAGATTGGAAGTTTTTCCGATCCTTCGTGAATTGATGGTTTTCTACTTAACGGGTTAGGAAATCGTAAGAACGCCTTCAAGCATTCATGGTCATTGTACGTGAGTAAGGTCGAATTCAAAAGAACTACCTTCCCTCGTCAAAGGTATTCTGTCTCCATTCTCGACAACGTCCTTAGCAGGATTGACGTCATATGACAAATGCACTGTGCGATGCAGCATTCAGTAGGGGTTTCTCTTCCATGACCTCTTGTTTAAGGCTGAGAGTTTTTTTTTTTTTTTTTTTTTTTTTGGTATTATATTTTCTCTTTATTAGCCCACTTCACTTGTCTCGTTTTCTTAGGCTATTCAAAGTTACCCATTTAACGAGTTTTGGACCAATGACTCCCAAACCAGACGGTTTTGGGGCATTAGGTGTACAGACACCCCTTCGAGTTTATTTACTCGAGTAACAAAGGCCACGGTTCGAGACAAGCTGGTGGTTTGCACCATTCATTCTTTGCTTGACCTTGCGCAAGATTCGTTTTCTTAGGCTTGAGTTACCCATGTAGCGAGTGTTAGGCCGGTGACTCCCAAACCAGACGGCTTTAGGGCACCAGATGTAGAGACACCCCTTAGGCTTAATTACTCGAGTAGCCCATGCCACGATTCGAATCTGCTCGGGCCTCCTCGACCGTAATGCTCGTTTTCTTAGGCTCTGAGTTACCCATGTAACGAGTGTTGGGCCAGCGACTCCCAAACCAGATGGCTTTAGGGCACCAGGTGTAGAGACACCCCTCGGGCTTAATTACTCGAATAACCCAGGCCACGATTCGAGACATTAGCTTGATGATCATTTATCGTCTGACTTCTTGATTTTAGCTTCATAATTATTGACTGTCTGACTACGTGTTAATTGCCATCAACATCGTCATAGTTTTATACCCCACAACTGAAAGTTTGTGCAAATGCAAAGTGAAGGCTGTCACATGAGGTCGATTCTGTCGCGAACGTTGCTTTTGAATTAAGGCTTTGTACCCGATCAAAAGGTTGAAAGCCTTCTTCATCTAATCATACTCACGATCGTGCTCCACGGTTGCTTGTCAGAATTAATCCGACTCCTATCAAGCCAAATAAAATCCCCTTTCATGCGGATCATCGTATCCCGGGAAAACTATGCTTGACAAATGCCAGATGATCGTACCGTTGAAGATTTAATTGCCATGAGGTAGCATTTGATGACGATGGTGCATGTCGATGGGATTGTTGCATGGGTGCCAATTTGCACGTCATCATTTCCTGGGTAGTGGCAAATGCCCCAGTGTTAAGTTGCTTTTCTTGTGATCTCCCTCGTACTGGTTGCATCGGTATCTTGCTGGGCTGACAAAAGATCCGGTCCTTTGACTTATTGAAAGGTTTGGGGGATTTTTGATTTTTTTGATTTTTTTTTATTATTATTATTATTTTTTTTTTCACAGGGTTGTTTCACAGAGTCAGAATTAACGGGCTGGGGAACGCCTTTCCGTCCATTCCTTGTAAGATGAGGGCTCCCCCAGAGAGGATTTTTTTTTTTTTTTGACGACTCCTTTTGATTTGGAGCGAAACCCCCATAGCTTCGTCTTGGCAGGGCGCGATCCTTTTGAGGACTAAATCGTTTATTTTGAATTTCCGGGATCGTACCCTCTTGTCGTATGCCCGGGAGATGCGTAAGGGGCTGCCCCTCCAAATGTGCGAACTGAGGTTCGATAGGCAAACAGGGGTGAGCGACAATAAATCCGGCCATCCCCGATGATTGGCGGACATTCTTCCCATGATCGTCTTTGTGTTTTATTTGCAGCCCCCACTGCCCCATTCATTTTGGGCCGGTAAATGACTGAATCAAAATGTTTGATCTTGAATTTGTCATATATCTCCTCCTTGAGGGAATCCTTCAGATTTCTATAGTCGATGCGGCCCCTCACTTCTCCTCCAGGCTGTGGTACTGGGATTCTGTCGGAAAGCCATTCAGGGTAAATAGACACCGTGATGATTCCTGCCTTAAACCGCTTGACAATCTCGTCCTTTATTTTCATCCTCCATTCAGGCTTCAATGTTCTCAACTTTTGCTTAATTGGTCGGAACCCTCCTTGATGGGCGGTTGATGTCCTATAACGCCTGTGGACAATCCACTCACGTCGCCACGGGACCAAGCGAACATATCTCCATACAGGATCAACAACTCGGCTATTTTTTTTCTTTTTTTTTTCTTTTTTTTTTTGTTTTTTTTTTGTTTTTTTTTGTTTTTTTTTTGTGTTCGAATTTGCCCCTACTCCGGGTTCTTTGTGATCGTTAGGGGCTCTGACGTTTGATGGGGATGGTTTGGTCTAAACTGGGTTTGGGTTTACCCCCGACCCATCCTTTGATCTCACCAGGCGTATTGTCGATATCTGTCTCGTCCTGCTCAATCCCCATTAGATCGAAATCTAGCTCTATACCAAAATTGTGATCCTCCTTCAAATTTGGCCTATCGCTTGTCAGGCTAGAATGCCTCAAATCGGGGTACCTGACATAAAACAAAAATGCTTGTCATATATATAAAACATTTCAGCACATGATCTCTTTTTTTTTTTTTTTTTTTTTGATAACATGACAAAATGATATGAGCGTGCAGGGATTTGAAATAAAATTCAGAATTTTAAAACCCATTGATCTTCTATTGGCCGGGATTCACTGCCACACTCCTGGATTTACCCCCTTCCTGGATATCACCTGCCGCACGGTCCAACTGGCCACGGTGAGGTCAAGCAATGGAGCTCATTAGGAGGTGCATGGATCGCATTGGCATGGATCTGGCATTGATGGCATTTCCTGACATGAGCATCGCAGTCAGTTTTCATGGTTAGCCAGTAGTGACCCGTTCACATGATTTTCTTTGTCAAAAATGTTCTGCGCATATGGGTTCCGCACACATCGCCATGTACTTCGTTCATTTGTCTGTGGGCTTCTTTGGCTTCCAAATATCTCAGCAGTCCCGTAGCTAGGTCCTATTCATGCAAATCGTCTCCGCTTAGGAAGAAATTCACTGCCCATCTTTGGATTCTCTTTCCTTGGTCAGATCTGCATTTTCGGGAGGGGAGCTGTCTCGAAGGAACTCCTTAATGTTTTGACCAAGCCCATTTAGGAGGGGCGTCACTATGGGAGATCTCTCCGATCTGATCCTCATAGGCCGGACAAGTCTGTACCGCAGTTTCCCCCTTAAAGCTCATCTCGTACCGTGATGTGTGAATCAGGGAAGCCAGTGTATTTCATGGCTACCAGCTCTGCCATTTGGACGGATGGAGTATGGACTTTACGGCCTCCTAGTTGGGTCTTAGGGACAGTCTCGCAAAACAAACCAGGGCCGTAATTTAGTACTGTGCCAGTTACAAGTTGGCAGCTGCATGTCAACACTGATGTATGATTATTATTTTTTCTTTTTCTCTTTTTTTTTGTGGTCGAATATGCCCCTACTCTGGGTTCTTTGTGATCGTTATGCCACGCTTTCACGGTTCTCTTAATCTTATCCTGCAAAACAAGGTCAGTGTTTGATGACAGGATAGTATTTAGAAGTTTTTAGAAAACCCTGGTACGTGGCACGGATTGTCTTCCTGCAAAACCATGTCAGTATTCTCTTTATATGTGCAGGTGATGTAATCACATGATACTGGACATATTTATTACGATGATGCCGGTATGACAGTTATATGCCATTTACATGACATTTATTTATTTGACTGAACGATAAAAGGGCATGAAAAAGCTTCCCTTTCGTTAGGTTTATCAGAGGCTGACCTACCCTAGGGTTACTCTCGCGGGCTTTTCGGCATGAAGGTCCCCAAATCTTCGCAATCTACTCGTCTGAGTCCTTTCGATTGGAGCGGATTTGGGTGGTGCGTTTCCTGAGCCATCTCCGGGGAGCAGCCCCTTCGAGTCCAGTAATAAGCAACCGACAGGTTCGCCTCAGGAGGAGGTACTCTCTCAACATACATTCACATTCATCGTCCTCACCGTATGCAAATGATTATTTTAAAGTAAAGTAATTCCATTCAATCATTCATTCACAAAACACACATTCACACGACAACAAGCAAAACAGATCACAATATCGCACGCAAATACACATTCATGACTTTTTTAAAGGATAGGATAGCATCAAGATTTGAACGCGGCTTAAGCCCTCTAATGTTCCCCAGCAGAGTCGCCAGCTGTCGACGCCGGTTTTTCGCTTCAAGATGCGATTGTTTGTCCTTTTCCGATTTTTAGCCTTTTGATTAGATGATTTTTTGGAAAAGGTCGGCTTGAATGTCGACGGGGTTTTGAAGTATCGTTTTTTATGATGAGCCAATTAACCAGAGTCGCCAGTTGGTATATTTGAAATGGATGTACCAACTCATCCGAGTTTTCGTTTTTTATAAATCGCTGGCTCATATGTGACTCCGAATTAATTGGTCCGCGAATCGAGATTCATAGAGTTCGGGGGCTTGCTTAAGCGAGGGGAAGGTGTTAGGCACCCCCCGACTTCCGTGAAACACGGTTACCGCAATCTTGATGCTTTCCTATCCTTTAATTCATGAAACGTGTGCGTATGCGCGCATGTGTGTGTGTGCCTATGTGAATGTTGTGGTGAGTTTGTATGAAAGAATCATTTGGATTTTTTTTAGGGAAAGTCGTGCTTCAATTTGAGAACGCTTCAGAATGTCTTTTCGGTTTATACGAGAAAGCTTTATGAGAAAGGTTTGATTTTATTTGTCAAAAACTATGAGATTTTCATTAGGTGTCATTTTGGCAAATCAAGAGTTTTTAAACCTTCGTCAAAATAGGAATCGAGATCTATACGTTGCCTTCGTAACTCACATGATGGGCAATTTCTAGGATCTCTTTAACCCTATGCACAACGGTTTAATAAAACGTTACTTATTTATAAAATCATTTTGTGTGATGTTTGAAAACGATTTTCTTTAGCTTTCTCGTTTACATAGAAATCGACATTCATTAGCACTTCTCAAATTTTAGCCTCGTGATTCTAATAATCTAGTTTGATTGATTTTATGAAAATCTTATCGTTTAGCTTTGAAATCAATTTCATCTCATAAATCAAATCAAGCATAAACACGCGTCGGGGCTATTCATGGGCATGTAAGCCATCAAAATAACCCCAAACGCCTACAATCACAAGTTTCACTATTTCGGGGCCTTAAACACGATTCTCGCCTTGGCGTCGTTTTAAGGCCCGACGATTTACATATTTACAATGAAGACCACATCGCTCCTACTACATATATCAAAAGATGTCCATCATCGGATTTGGACCACGGGGTCGCGCTCCTAGGCTCACATCCAAAATCGCTACACACCCACAAGATCCTAAGAATAGCAATTTAAACGATCTATGCACAATACATCATTACAACGAGCTAAAAATTCACCAAATGGATATCATCGGGCCATTAGGAGGAATTTCGTTCCATTTGGAACCCTCACTAATAGCCCTCAATCCAAGGATTCACAACAATATACAAGAACAACTACATTTAATATAATTCGAATGACAAAAAGCTTAACAAAAAATGGTAAAAACAACATGCTATAACAAAGGGTTTTTTCACCTTGCAAATGATCCTCACAATATGTATGAATTTGTGTATTGAGTAGAGTAGAAAATATGAGATGTAATCTCACAACATTGGTACAATTCCTCACTCTTTTCACTCTTTTTCTTTCCTAATTGCTCTTGTTTTTGCTGCTGTTTTTTCCCATTTCCGAGCTGCTGGTTGCTGTTTTTCCTTCTTCTTCCCTCTCTTCTCAACCTTCTGCAGGAAATGAGCTGAAATAGCCTGGCCAAAGCCAGCCGCAGATTGATCTGCGGCTGGCCGCAGATCAATCTGCGGCTGGCTAGCCCACCTCCCATCGCACTCAGCTGGTTTCCTGGTTTCGAGTCCCGTGCGCACCACCATTATTTTAATCGTTTGGCCGCAGATCAATCCGCGGCTGGGTGGGCTGATTTTCTCATTTTCTGAACCGCACCTCGTTTCTCGTGTCGCGACGTCGGTTTTCGCCGACAGGCTTGTATTTTGCAGTCCGGGAATCACTAGGAGACGTGCCACATCATTCGGGCATGCCCATTTCGGACGGCCTTGCTGTCACGTCGATTTTGATTTGCAAATCGTTGCGGTGACGTCGAGTGTTCGTTCCGGTGCCCATCCCTTGCTCTCGCAGGCCGGCCCAATGGACGAATTTGCCCTCCTGCCATGGTCAGTATAGGAAGTGTAAAATTTGGGTGTCTACAGCAGCCCCTTACTATAGCGCCACGGCTCTCAAGTCTCTATTAGCCCACACGATCGTAAGTTATAACTTTGCCCCTCCTTTCGCTTCGAGTCCAAATAATGCTTCATTTGTCCTCCAAACTACTTCCAAAGTCACGAACTCCTTCAATTGCACCTTAAATCAAAATATAAGAATACTGAGTGTATTTAGGCATAAAATAAAGACAAAAGATCAAGTATTAAGAGATAAAAATATAATAAATTCCATACTCATCAAATTCCTCCATACTTATCCTTTGCTCGTCCTCGGGTAAAACAAAATAAACTATAATATAAAATTTCAACTAAACAAATTTGACAACCTTAAGCCACAAATTAATATGAACTTCAACATTAACCTCAAAGATTCAAAACAATAACCCTTGAAAAACTTCAAAACAATGTATCATTTAAAATTCGAACCTATTTATTAATCCTACTTTACTCCTAACCTTTCATGTATATGTGAATCCACCTGTACCAACCCAATCAAAACTCAGATAATCTTATGAAATCAAAACCTTGAAGGAAAAAGAAAAACTCAAGCACTTATTTTCACACCATTCTTAGTTAGCACAAACAGATAACACCAGAGGATCAAAAGGCTTTTTTTTCCTCTTTCTTACTTTATCTTTCTTTTCGGTAATTGTATTTTATGCTCCATCTTACCAATGATTGCATTTTACGCTCCATCTCGCTTGTCACGTGTTCATGAATGAGTGCATTTTACACTCTATCTCAACCCACCATATGAATCATTATATTTTTTTTCAAACTTGTGCCTAAATCATATCCCCTTTCTTAAATAATACCTCATGTTCACTTTAAATTATGATGAAATAAGCAATAGAGTTCCAAAATTTTCTCTCCGCTTCATTCAATCAAATAAATTCCTTTCAAGTTAAAACTAGGTTGACCAGATGGACATGTGCTCAAAAATGAAGGGTATCAAGTAAAGTCATAATCAACAAAGAAAATCAAATTCAGACTACACAATGCCTATCAATCTTCCAAGAAGTTATCAAAAAGAAATCAAAATTTTATCATTGATCAAAAATTAAAATCCAAATTAACTTATTGCTTAAGTGACACATCCTAAAAACTACCCCATTTTCGTAAGAAACATGATTGCACTTAACATATACAACAAGCCTTTAAACCCCAAGGTTACCCTAAGTGGACGAGTTTTGTCTCGTGAGGGTTTGCAGTGAATATATCCACAAAATTCAATATTCAAACTAAAAAAAACTAAATAAAATAACAAATAAAATAAAACACCCTAAATCCTTTCCCCCACAGTTAAAACTTACATTGTCCCCAATGTAAAGTAAAATGCAAAGAAAAGGCACATATAACCAAAATATAAATGCAACTAAAAAGAAGAAAAAGGAAAGAAAAATAAATCTGATTTCTTGGGTTGCCTCCCAAGCAGTGCCTTTGTTTATTGTCATTGGCTTAACTCAATGGTTCCCTTTATTAATTAGTATAGACCGGATCCTCAAGGTCCACATTGTCCACTTTTTCTTCTCGGAAACCCTCATAGAAATTTTTGAGGCGATGATATTCACCTTAAACACTTTAGAAGTTGCTAAACTTTTGATTTCAATTGCACCATGAGGAAAAACTTTAATAACAACAAAAGGTCCATTCCAACGAGAATGCAATTTACCTAAAAACAAACGAAGTCTTGGTTGATAAAGAACTTTTTGACTAATCTGAAATTCCTTTCTAGAGATCATTTTATCATGAAAAGCTTTCGCCCTTTCCTTGTAAATTCTTGCACTATCATAAGCATCATTATGAATTTCCTCCAACTCTTGTAATTGTAATTTCCTGTGTTCTCCACTTTCATCCATCTTCATATTGAAACTTTTAATAGCCCAATAAGCCTTATGCTCTGTAATATCCTGAATATTTATGAGGCTTATAAATACGATCATATATAGTTCGAGGTTAATTTAGTAACCTAAAATTAGGTATCGAGAAGTTTAAAACCTTAAGCAGTAATGAGATTAGAATTTTGTGCTTAATAAAGATCGAAATGATATTTCGAAGCAGCTGTTTTGTGATTATATAGTGTAAACGATGAATTAGGTCAAATAAAATTTTTTTGTCAAGCTGCTTAGTCATGTTTACATTGACAAAATGATTTGTCGTGCTTTCCACGATTTCACCAAGAAGTATCCCGGCAAATTATTTTTAGTAAGCTCCTTTGTCGTGCTTAAACTGATATAGTGCTTTGTCGTGCTTACGGTAACAATCTGCATTGTCGAGCTTGTAAGATATTTTCATTGAGGAGCTTAGAAGATAGGTTCAATTACAAGTTGCATTGTCGAGCTTAGAAGATATTTTCATTAAGGAGCTTAGATTGCAAGCTGCATTGTCGAGCTTGGAAGATATTTTCATTGAGGAACTTAGAAGATAGGTTCAATTGCAAGCTGCATTGTCGAGCTTAGAAGATATTTTCATTGAGGAGCTTAGATTGCAAGCTGCATTGTCGAGCTTGGAAGAGATTTTCATTGAGGAGCTTAGAAGATAGGTTCGATTGCAAGCTGCATTGTCGAGCTTGGAAGATATTTTCATTGAGGAGTTTAGAAGAATATTCTAAGAATTTGCTAGGTACTAAAGTGTAATTAACCTAGGTACCAAAGTGTAATAAGCCGAGCCCCTAACGTGCAATTAGCGAAACTTGGTTTTTTTATAAATAGCAAGCTCAGGTCATTCATTCCTTACTATTTTTCAAGAGCAGTTCAAGAGCAAAAACACTCTATATTTATATTCTGAGAGATATTGTGAGATAAAAATTACTTTCTAAGCATCGAAGCGCTGCGCGATTGGAAGTAAAGCTAGCAACTACAAGAGGTATTACTTTAGTGGTTATTATTTTCATTCTTCTTTATATATTTAGTAGAAATATACTTTTACAAGTAGTTATAATGCTCAAATTATTTTAAGTATATAGTACAAAAGTCCTATTTACAAGCAGTTATAATGCCCAAATTATTTTAAGTATATAGTACAAAAGTCGTATTTACAAACAGTTATAATGTCCGATTTATTTTCTTATATATTAGAAAATATACTTTTATAAGCAGTTACTATGTCCGATTTTCTTCAAGTATTTTAGTAAGAATATTCATTTTATAAGCAGTTATAATGCTGAAATTATTTTAAATATAATAGCCGAATATTCATTTTATAAGCAGTTATAATGCTCAATTTATTTTAAATATAGTTGATGAATATTCATTTTATATGCAATTATAATGTTGAAATTATTTCATGTATATTAGAAAGAGTCTTATTTATAAGCGGTTATAATACCCAAAATAAAACTTAAAAGATTTAATCGTTAAAATGCTTAATTAGCCTAGTATAATCCAAGGAAAGGAAAAGCTTGGAGGATAAAAGTTCTAGAGCTTACACTTCAAGAGATTGAGCGAGGAATGAAACATTAGCGTTAACATATTATCCATATTTAGGCAAGTCTACTTAATTGTTGAAATGCACTCCGTATAATAATGTGTCTTATTTATGAGGTTTATTATTATGCAAGTATTGTTTCTTTTGCACCCCGTGCATTAACATGCTTGTTATCTTTTATGTGCAACGTGATAGTGATTGTTGAATTTCAATTGAAAACCATGTTAGTATCTGAGTTGAACAACTCTCTTGTATGGGCAAGAGTTTAAGATGTGTTAGGAAATCGATCTAACTCACTGAGGTAACATTTGTTGTAGTGTAGAGGTATCGTAGAAGCGATATACACTGTTGATACAATTGTAGCAGTGGTGATGAGACGGGGAACTAATTCATTAGTTCGTAGGTGGGGAACCACTCAGTTCACTATATTGATAATCGTTGAAATCTTGTATCAGCTTATTCTGTATATATATCTTGAAAAGGTGATTCTCTTCTCATATATATATATATATATATATATATATATATATCTGTTAGACTTGTTGGGCATTCATATGCTCATTCTTGCAATTATCCTAAACAAATTACATCTAAGGAGGAATTACCAGACGATTCTGGCGGTACAAAGAAAGGTGAAGATGTAGAAGTCATTTAAACTATGCTAGATTAACATTATTGGCAATGTCTAGAACGTTCTGACGAGGAAAGGGGTTAGGTCATTTAATTGCGCGTTGTTTTAACGGAAAGCCCCCTCTTTCCTAGGAACTACCTGGTTGCTAATACTGCAAGTCTCAGATAGATAAATGGATATTTGTTTTTAAGTCTTTTAGGACTTATTTGTAATAAGAACAAGTTATCTGGGAATGTTGTAACAATGAACAGATGATATTTTATAATATTATCACTTTTCCGCATTATACTCTGATTATTAGAAGTTAAGATTTCTATATACGATTCAAATCAATTATATTACGAGTTTTTATAGAAACTTATCATGTACTTTACCTTTAAGTTAATGAATATTTTGAATAAGGTTATACAAGTCAGCACAAAGTCCGACCTAGCTAAAAAAAAGCTAGCAGGTGGATTTCGGGGGTGTGACATTTTGGTATCAGAGCTGTAGATTATAGCTCTAAGGTAGGAAGTGCCTTAGGATATAGTCTGTTAGATAGCAAAACTAGGATTTATATACTCATAAAAGAAAGTTAAAAATGCTTCTACTGGAATTTCGAGGATGAAATTCTTATAAGGAGGAGAGATACCAATGGGCATCTTAAATGCGGTCCGATACACCCATAAAGCATCATCCAAGCGCAAACTCCAATCTTTCCTACTTGGGTTAACCGTCTTCTCAATGATGGCCTTGATTTCTCGATTTGACACCTCCGTTTGTCCATTGGTCTTCGGATGATAAGTAGTTGACACCTTATGAGTCACATGATACTTTCTTAACAATGCTCCCACAGTTCGATTGCAGCGATCACTTATTAGAGTTCTTGGAATGCCAAACCTAGAAAATATGTTAAACTAAAGAAAATCTGCAACCACTTTAGAATCTGTCCTGGTGGCCTTAGCTTCCACCCACTTTGAGACATAATCAACAACAAGTAAAATATAAATATACCCGGAAGATACAGGAAACGGTCGCATGAAATCAACGTCCCAACCATCAAAAATTTCACAATTTAGTATGGGGGTTTGTAACATCTCATTTTGTTGGGAAATATTACCTGTTTTTTGAAAATTATGGCACAACGTGCAAAACAAATATGAATCTTTGAAAAGAGATGGCCAAAAGAAACCACTATTTAACACTTTCCTTGCCGTCCTCTTGGATCCAAAGTGACCTTGTAACGACCGAAAATTCTGGATTTACCTTGTAATTCGAATTTTTGAATATTAATGAATATATTATATTTTATTAATATTATTTTTGTGTTGCATGTTTAAAGGTTGTGTGACAACCTGGATTATGTGAATGCGTGAAATTTTACGTGTTATAGTTTTGTTTAAGTGAATAATTAATTTCGCGTAGCGTCGCTAAATCACTATTCACAGGGCACGTTTCCTGAGGGACTATTCACGCCATAATGTGTTTGTGTCTTTTTCAATTTTAATAAATTTCATTTATGCGTGTATGCGAACGAATACTTTTTTCAAGCGTCGGAAATTTTATTTGAGCTGATACGTGATTTTATCCGTATCCGAAATGTATTATATGGGTGTTCTGAATATTTAGAGAAATCCCATAATAATTATTTTTACCCATCCCAATATTTATGGTAATACCCATTTTAATTTTGGGTAGAGTTATTTATCAAATTGGATACAAAAGTGGGAGTTTTCGGATATATTTTTGTGTATATGGATATTTATTTTGGCTTGTTACTCTAAGAGGGAACCAACCCACTATTTTAGACCAATCAAATGAGAGAGTAGAGGGAGTTGCCGGCAAGCCTTGCATTTGTTGGACAAATGCATTAAGCAACCAAGCTCATTCCTCCTGAAGTCTCTCCACTTCTCCCAATCCATTCCACACTTTTCCCTTTCCATGTCTAAGTTCAGTTGAGAGAGAGAGAAGGAAAATCTGCAGGAAGAAGGAAGAACAAAGAACAAGAAGGATAAGAAGAACGCCGACGAAGAAGAAGAACAAGGAGGAAGAAGGAAGAAGGAGTCACGAGTGGAGAAGAGGAGAGAAGAGGAGCCAAAGCCAAGAAGAACTCAAGCCTAGCAATCTTCTTAACCTTTAGGAAGCATTACAGAGGTAAAACATCAACCAAATCCATTCCATTCGATTTCTTGTTAAGTTTTTCAAGTTTTCCATAGTTTTGAGCTCTTGAGCTTGTGGATTGATTTTCTGGCGATTCTTGACGTTTTTGTTTATTCTAGATGTTTGTAAATATTGTTAAAAGGTTATGTAAGCTATTAATATCATTTAAGTGGAACAAAAACGTAAGAAATCCTTACCTTGGCTTAATGGAGCAAGAACAATGGACAAAACATGGACTTTGGATGTTTGGACCATTTTAGAGGACTATAAAGCTATGATTTCGTGTTTGTTAATTTTATTTGTTGTTATGGTATTGTGGTTACATGGGTTACGAAGCTAACCCAGTTGGAATGGGCAAAAAGGAGTTAAAACGAGTTCGTAGTAATGATTTTTGTAAAACTTGTCAAGAACTCGAAAAATAGAGTGTGAACTTAGTACTTTGGCCTAAGATATGGCCATGTTAATATTTATAGGTAATTCTAAATTTTTGATATGTTGTAGCCCCATAAGTTAGGAGTAGTCCATAGAGTCCGAAATGGACCAATTTGCTTGTGTATTGAAGGAGTTATGGAGGTTAGAATGACCGGAGGTCGGAGTCGCGAACTGGGATTAAACCCAGAATCCGGCTACTGGAGAATGACGCCGCAACATCATTCATAAGCCCTACAGCTTACACCGCAGCGAGGGGCAAGATGGAGAAAGGAGCAGGGACTCACGCTGCAACGTCGCTCTCAATTACTGAGCTCCACGCCGCATCGTCAAGCCTGCCATGGGAAGGACGGGACTCGCGCCGCAGCGACGAGCCCAAGTACTAAACTTCACGCCGCAGCGTGAAGCTTGTCATGGGAAAAACACGGGACTCACGTCGCAGCGTGAAGTCCAGTTCTAAGGCTTGGCGCTGCAGCACCAGTGCCGTGTCCAGCCTGGATCGGGTCAGTCAGACCGGATCGGGTCGGGTTGGACCTAATGAATTCTTTTCAGCGGGTCCAACACTTATATTTTTGTGCTAAATGATTGAACAAGTTAGTTATTTATACCTTGTTAAACCTTAACCTTAATTGCATAATTGTATATTAAGTGTCAACCAAATTGGTATTGTCTTAAGGTATAAATTGAGTAACCTGGATGCAACTTACGTTTGGATTCTAGGGGGCGCTGCCTCCTTAGACCCCCGCCAACTCACCGGTGAGCTGGGCAGCCGCTCGCTCACCGGAGAGCGAGACCCCTGACTGGATAGTCGTAGTGGCAATCAATGTGTTTTAATGATGCTATGTCTGTTTTAAACCTAGTCTTTATGTGACTAATTGTTATACGAATATGTATTTACATGTGTAGGATATTAAGGAGCGTATGTTATAAATATTGTAGCAGCGCATCAGGCAAGTTTCTAAACCTTATGAACTATTTTTATTTCGTGCAAACAGGTATATGTTGGCAAGTTTCCTAACGCTTGTTTAACCCTTGTGTTGGGCAAGTTTCCCTAACCTTACTCGAATTATACTTGAGCAGGTTTCCTATTTTATACAAATATTGTATATTGTTTCAAGTTTCATGACTCAAAACGAGTTATTACTTTAAAATTATATTAGTGGATTAATTATTGTAAATTACTCCACATCAAGGATAATTATTAATATTCGCACCTTGTGCATTTGAAATCATGATTTGTTGTTGGACTGTGAAACGTTTAAGTTCTTCATTCATGAACTGTTTAAGGAAATAGTCTACGCCACTTGTTTGGGCTAGACATGTACAGATTATTATTTTAAAAGCTATCCAAACCAGTAGTTGGTACAGATTCTTGGACTGAGAGAGCATCCCTTATTAGGGGATTTTAATGTGTCGGTTATTCGATGCAATCAGAGTTAAATGTTATGCATATACATAGGGTACGAGAGGCTGATTCCCTCAAGTACTACTGACGGGCCAGGTGTTTAAAAGGGTTAGTTGAATGACTGATCCTTTGGCCAAAAAGTTCATGGTCTATTGGACCACTCAGCAGTAAATAATCAATATTCATTTCTTCATTTGAACTTTGATTATATTGTCAGCTATTTCTTCAATGTTCTTAAATTGTCGAATTATGCGATTATTATTCTCATTCATTCATGATATATCTTTTCATTCATTTTAAACTTGCTGGGCAAAGTAGTTGCTCATCCTTGCTATATCATGAACCTATTGTAGTTGAGTCGGAGAGTTCCAAAGCGGGCAAAGGCAAAGGAAAGCTTAAGGAATAGTTATATGTACTATCCCGTTATGTAATCGTGGAATCGTTTTGTATTATTATTGTATTCCGTGATGTATTTATTTAAGGTTATAGACCTTGGGACCGTAGTAAACATTTTCTAATGAAAAACATATGTTTATTTATTCTGCATTAGTTAATTTATGTAGTTTAGAGGTGTATGGACGTACTTTATCGTGAGCACCAAATTCGAGGTATTGGTACCTGAATTTGGGGGTGTCACAGACCTCCACAAGTATATGTATGACAAAGAGTGAGTATAAAAGCAGTTTCACTTTCAGGAATGCACCTTCGTATCACTTGGTCAACACAATGCTTCCATAAGTAGGGATCATCCCACACATAGTGCTTGGCATCACTTTTGATTTTATCTCTTTGAGCCTTAGACAAACCAGAAGGTAAAATGTTGCTAGCCAAATAATTCACAATATTCGTATACTAAGGTAAGGTCGAATTGGCAGAGAATAATTATTCATCAGGGAATGTGTCTTGCAGAGGAAGTTCATCATTCATATTAACTAAGCAGCTTAAATGATCTGCCACACTATTCTCCGTTCCTCTTTTGTCCTTAATTTCCAAATCAAATTCACTTAAGAGAAGTATTCATCTTATCAACCTCGGTTTCGTCTCTTTCATTTTCATCAAATAACGAAGAGCTGTATGATCAGAATAAACAATGACTTTAGTACCAAGCAAATAAGATCAAAATTTTCTAAAGCAAATACAACAACTAAAAGCTCTTTTTCAGTGGTCGAATAATTTTGCCGAGCATCATTCAAGGTCTTCGACGCATAATAAATGGCATGGGCAACTTTTTTAACTCTTTGACCCAAAACAACACCGATTGCATAATCACTCGCGTCACACATTATCTCAAAAGGCTTGTTCCAATCAGGAGGTTGGATAACTGGAGTGGATGTCAACAATTCCTTCAATTTATCAAATGCTTACTTACAATCCCTATCAAAATCAAAATCTATATCCTTTTGTAGCAACTTGCATAAGGGTGATGTGATCTTGGAAAAGTCTTTAATGAACCTGCAATAAAAACATGCATGTCCAAGAAAAGAACGAATTTTCCGCACACTGGTGGGATAAGGCAAAGATTGAATAACATCAACTTTAGCTTTATCTACTTCAATTACTTTAGAGGAAACCACATGACCTAAAACTATACCTTGTTCAACCATAAAATGACACTTTTCAAAATTTAAAACAAGGTTAGTCTCTATACATGTTTGAAGAATAAATGTAAGGTTATGCAAACAATTATCAAATGAGTCTCCATAAATCGTAAAATCATCCATAAAAATTTCCATGATATGCTCAATATAATATGAAAATATGCTCATCACACACCTTTGGAAAGTAGCTGGGACATTACATAGTCCGGAGGCCATGTGACAATACGCAAAGGTACCAAATGGGCATGTAAAAGTCGTGTTTTCTTGATCCTCCAGAGCGATTTCAATCTAGAAATACCTAGAATAACCATCAAGAAAGCAATAATAAGAATGACCACCTAATCGTTCAAGCATTTGATCAATAAAAGGTAAAGGAAAATGGTCTTTGCGGGTTACAACATTTAATTTCCTATAATCTATACAAACCCGCCACCCATTTTGCACTCGAGTAGATATTAACTCATTATTCTTATTTTTCACAACAGTAATTCTAGTCTTTTTAGGAACCATTTGAACCGGGCTAACCCAACTGCTATCCGAAATAGGGTAAATCACGCCAACGTCAAGAAGTTTGAGAATTTCTTTCTTCACGACATCTATTATGGGTGGGTTCAATCTTCTTTGTGGTTGACGAGCAGGTTTCACGTCCTTCGTAAGTAGGATCCAATGCATGCACGTCGAAGGGCTTATTCCTTTAATATCCGCAATTGTCTATCCAATAGCCTTTTTACGCCCCTTTAAAACTTGTATGAGTTTCTCTTCTTATGATGGGCTAAGGGTATTAGAGATAATCACCGGTAATGTTTCTCTTTCTCTAAGGAACACGTACTTGAGATGATTAGGAAGAGGCATTAAATCTGGGATGGTTGCCTGCAAAAAAGAGGGTAAAGACTTCTCGTAAGGAACCGATAATTTAACATAAAAGATGTTACCTAATTTCAAAGCGTCATTCAAAGTTGTGACAGTTTCTTGCAAATCGGTGCTCAAGGTCAATTTTGCACTATCCTTATTAATGTTCTTACTAAGTGCAATTTCTAAGTCATCTTTTCCATCAAATTCAAAGACTTTCTGTGCTAAAGAGTCAATTACATCAATAGAATAACATGAGTATCATCAGTAGGATATTGCATAACATCATAAATATTAAACTTAATAATTTTGCCATCAAATTCCATTGAAAGTGTACCACTTGAACATCAATTTTAGTCTTGGATGTCTTTAAAATGGCCTTCTTAACAAAATAGGTGCATTTTGATCACCGTTTTCCATATCAAGTATATAAAAATCAGTAGGAAAAATCAAATCATTGACTTGCACAAGAACATCCTCAACTAGACCGTTAGGATAAGCATTAGATCTATCAGTCAATTGTATCACAGTACCAATTTTGTTCAAGGGTTCAAGTTTTAACGAAGCATATATAGAATATGACATAACATTAATAGAAGCTCCTAAGTCTAACATGGCTTTTTTGAATCTAGAGCTACCTATCGTACAAGGGATAGTGAACATACCCGGATCTTGGCACTTAGTAAGGAGTTTTCTTTGAATAACTGCAGAAACATTCTCTCTTACTTTTACCTTTTCATATCTTTTAAGTTCTTGTTTCCTCTTATGTATACACAGTTCTTTTAAAAATTTAGCATATCGAGGTACTTGTTTAATAGCATCTAACAATGGAATATTTACCTCGCATCTACGGAAAGTCTCATACAAATATGAATTCTTCTCATATTTCCTATTTTCTATTGAAGCATGAGGAAAAGGGAGTACTGATTTATATTCAGAGAGAGGTGAAAATTTATGCCTAGGTTCATTATTGTCACACAAAATTCCACTGTCTGTTGTACCATTATTTGCTCCTTCTTTACCATCATCTGCATTGGTTTGCTCCTTTGATGTAGGTACTAGCTTTTCTTGAATTTCTATCTCTTTTCTACTTCTCAAAGTATGACACTTGCATTCTCTTTTGGATTCACCACCGTTTGAAAGGGTAACTTCCCCGAACCCTGCGCCTCCAAGCGACTGATTGCGGTTACCATTTGTCCCATTTGCGTATTTAAATTCTGAATACTTGCCCTTGTTTCCTGTTGAAATTGCAAAGTGTTAGTGGCAAGAGATTTAACAATATCTTCTAAACACATAGTAGAATTAGAAGATTGGCCATGTTGTTGTCTATTGGGATATGGCTGTTTGTATTGTTGGTAAGTTGGGAAATTTTGATTTACGGGCTGATTTTCTTGTGGATTCCTGTAGCTAAAATTAGGATGATCTCTCCATCTAGGATTATACGTGTTTGAATATAGATCATATTTCCTTTGTGGTTGTCCGGGAAAGCCACCTGCTATGTTCACTTGTTCAATGGACTCCTCTTGAAGAGTTGGGCACATATCAGTTGGATGTCCTACTACCGCATAAATTCCGTAAGCTTTTACTTGTTACGTATTACCTACACCCAATTGACGAACAAGAGAGGTTAAACTCGTAATTTGTTGTTCAATAGAAAAAATTTATACCTCACTAGCATTCTTAAGTGAAAATCAAGTTTAGTGCCAAATTGTTGGGAATTGGCCGCTATATTTATTATTAAATTTCTCGCAGCCTCAGGAGTTTTATCCACCAAAGCTCCTCCACTAGCAGCGTTGATCATGCTCTTATCGGTAGATGAAAGGCCTTAATAGAAATATTGGATAAGAAGTTGATCACTGATTTGATGATGAGGACAACTTGCACATGTGACAATCCGGATATTCAGATATTATTAAAATAAGAAAAATAATTAATAAATTTCTTATTTTAAGATATGTTAAGTGTGTTTGACTGCATAAATATTTTTGTGCTGTGATTTTTCGTGATGAATTAGATGTGTATAATAAATTAAATGTGAAAGTGTACATTTATTTGACGAATTATAGTTAATAATGAATAAATAAGTTAGCTTGAATTTGCTACAAGATGAAATAAGAAAGGTAATTCACTAATTAAAATTTGTGGATTACAATGTTTATTTTAATTAAATAAATAAATTTATTTATTTAATAAGAATAGTTATATTTATGTTACAATAGTTACTTGTAGCATGAATAATAATATAATATTTAACATTTAGCCAAATGGATGGAAATTAAATATTTGTACAAAGTATAGAATATATTAAATTATATATTTGTAATGTAAATAAATTACTAGAAAACAATTTATGGAGAAGATAAGCTGATTATAGTTAATTATACAAATTAATTGTATACATTAAATATTTGAATATTAATTATCTTAATATAATATTTTTATTAAATCAAATGAATTATTTTATTTTATTTTATTATATATATATATGTGTGTGTGTGTGTGTGTGTGTTTCATGTATGTAAGTATATGAGTTATGTGTATGTGTAAATGAAACTAAGCTGCTAGGAAATTACAGGAGTAAGAGTTGAGTCAATGACATTAGAGAAATAGCAGAAGCTGACCTTTTGTTAAGTAATATAGACTGAATACTCAGCCAAGCCTGCGAACCGTAAAAACCAAGAATAGTGAGTAAGGGCCAAGCAAAATTCGTGGGAAGCAAGTATAGAATCTCTATAAAACCAAGCCAGTACTCAGCGCCTTCCCTTTCTTTCCTGCTGCCCCAAATCGAACCATCCCTTTCTCTTTCTCAAAATTCGAAATTGTCCAGCATGTTGAAAGAATTAAGCAAGCAACAATAATTGAAGGCAAGAAATAGCAATAAAAAGAATCACTTTCAACTAAAAGTAAGGAATTCAGCCCAAAAGATAATACATTCACTTTTATTATGTCTTTACCAAATTGGTATAGAGTTTATATAAACTAATTAGTTTATTAGCAAATGTATTATGAAATCAGTTAGTAATTGATGAATTAGTGATGTAAACTATTGGTGTTGACCTAAGGGATAGGGTGTTATGTTTGGAAAAGTTATTGGAAATGGAAAGGGTGTTACATAGTAAAATGCGAAAAGCGTTAATAGAAATAACGGAAGAACAAGATAAGCTGAAAAGCCAAATTGATGTAATGGGAGCTAAATACAATAAATCGTCTGCAACTCTAAGCAAGAAAGGAAAAAGAAAGATGAATGACTGTGACATCAGAAATTCTGACCAAGGAAACTTTAAGAAAGTATTAAGGTGTGCAAATTACAATAGGAAACATGAAGGTGTATGCATGAAAGGACAGAATGTGTGTTATAATTGTGGACGTGAAGAACATGTCTTTTCTCATTGTCCCGAACCGAAGCAATGCATATGTTTTGCATGCGGAATAGTAGGTCACCAAGCAAAGGTTTGCCCAGGATCTAAGAACGGTGTAGGGAATAAATAGAATAAGTGCTTTAGGATTATGTATGATATGATGTGTATGTAATGTACTACTCCCAAATTTTATTGTCAGTAAGGGATAGTAAGTGGTTGTAACAACAGGTGTTGTGTAGCGAAAAGTGTAATGTCCAGTAATTTTAGGTATGGTATTAAATTATTTTATTATATGAAATTCGTATTTATATAATTTTATGAATTTAATTGGATCCATGTAAGAATTATTATTTAATTTTCTTGCATTAAAGGGACTCATTAATAGTTGATTTAAATTAGTGAGTTAACCCTAAGACTTAATTTGTAAGAATTTGGGAAACATTAATAGATAAATTCATTTTACTATTGTCGGATTAAATAATTCAAATGAGGAATTATTGGTGAACTAATTATTCAAATAAATAATTAATTATTAAGTTTAAATATTAGCATATAATGTTGTTAATTTAATTTGGGCCACTTTTTCTTTTATTTAGGATGGCCCATTTCTTTTATTTAGTTCGATTGGGCCAATCCTCTTATCATTTTCCTATTGGGCTGCTTCACATTCATTTAGCCAAACCAATTTGAGCTGAGCCCAAGGTCTTCTTATTTTCCAATTGGGCCACCGTTTTAATTAAATCAGCCGGCCAACTATTGGGTTAAGCCCAAGTGAATTGCCAGCCGGGTTGGATCCGTTTGGGGCAAACGGTAAAACCAATTGGGAGCAGAGCTGGGTTCAAATCGGCAAGAAGAGAAAAATTGATTTGGGGGAGTAATAACCGAGCAAGGGAAGGGAGGAAAATCAAACCCTCAATCAGTCAATCGAGAGGAAGAAGGAGTAGGCTTAGTCGACCCTAGCAACCCCCAAACCCTCAAATCACATAGCCGAACCTAGCTAGACCCAAACCATCCATCAATCGAACGTGCGAGAGACGGGAGAAAGAAAAAGAACTGTCAATCGCCGGCGACAGCTTGCGCCGACTGACGGATTGATTAAGGGTTCGAGGGGGCGTTCGAGCAAGCATCGCTTGGACCAAGGGTCCCAGAATTTCAGCGACGCGACCGATGGAGGTACGAAGCTCGAGGAAATTGTCGGCGAGGTCACAGGTCGGCGTGATGAGATCGGTCGGACAGCCACTCTTCCTACCGCCGGTCATTGACCCAGTCGTTTAGGGTAATACCCAAATAATTTGGGGTAAATTTACTTCTATAAATTGAACTCCCCTAGCCCTAACCCAAAGCTGTCGAACCCCTTTGTTTGTGAGTCCCAAATTAGGGTTTGAAATTAGAAAATTTAGAAACCTCAGGGAGAGAAATTTCAGCGGGAAGCCACTGTGAATGTCCGGTTGGGTTGATTATTTTGGGAGAAGAAGGCGACAAGCAAATCGGTCGGCAGGAAGGTATATGAGTTGTGATAAATTAGTTAGTTCATTCATTTTCTTCTTCTGTGATTGGGGTTGTGTTGTTCCCCTGTTTTGGGACTGTACTATTGTGGGATTTTAAATATAGTAGTATTGTATTGTATTGGTTGCACTGCATTGGGTAATTTGTTTCTGAGTATGGTATTGAACCGAAGCCTTCCTCTGTATTGGAGTATGTTGTTCTCTGTATTGAAATCAATTGTTCTAGGTACCATATTTAATCAAACTTTTCTCTGTATTGGGATGTTTATTTCCTGTAATCAATTTAATTGTTTTGGTATTGCTTGGGTTTACTGCTTGGTTGAGACTGTATAACAACCATAAGGTTCGGCAGCACAATTTTGCCTAGGAACTAAGCCAGTGTCGACCTTTGGTACGCCCACAAGGTGCTCGACGAAATGTCTATGAGGACCATTTTGTAGCTTTGCCCAGTTTGTGATCCATGACTTGCTAGACTCAGGATTCGTTAGGCCTATTAACTCTAGTGAATTGTTGGTGGCTGGGAATCGGTTGGTAAGTGATAAGGCAATAATAATTATTTATCCATAATTGATAAATAAAATAATAAGTTCTAAATTATTATTTAGTTAATATTAAATAATAATAGGATTAACGAGATAATTACCTATTCTTTACCAATGAATAAGAAATAAAGCTAATAAATATTTAATTATTATTTAATAATAATTAAATATGAATAAAGTTAATAAGTTAATTATTTATTATTTATCTTTAAATAATAAATAAAGCTAATAAATATTTGACCATTGTTTAACTACTATTAAATAATAATCAAGTATGAATTAAGTTAATAATTTAATTATTTACCAGTAAGTGATAGATAAAGATAACAAATATTTAATTATTATTTCATTAATATGAAATAATAATTAAGTATGAATAAAGTTAATAAAAGTAATCCTTTATTATTTATCAATAAATAATAAATAAAGTTAGTAAATATTTAATTATTATTTAATAGTAAATAATAATTAAGTATGAATGAAGTAATAAAAGTAATTACTTATTGTTTATCAAATAAAGATACTAAATATTTAATTAAGTATGAATAAGGTCATTTATCGATAAACAATAAATATTTAATTATTATTTAATTAGTATTGAATAATAATTAAGTATGAGCTAAAGTAATAAAATAATTATTCGTTATTTATTAAAATGAAGATGACAAGTATGTAATAATTATTTATTGTTCAACATTAAACAATAAATGAAGATAATAAATATCTAATTATTATAATTAGGTATGAATAAAGCTAATAAGGATAACAATTACTTAATCATTAATGGAATAATGATTGAGTATGAGGAAGATCAATAAGTTAATTATTTTGGCCTTAATAAATAATGGTAATAAACACTTAATGATAATATTAAGTGTGTGTGGTATTAATACATTGAGTATTTAATTAATGTTGAATAAAGAACAAGTATAATAATTACTAAATTACCCTTAAGGTGAATAGTGATTAAGCAAATAAAAGATTGAGCAAGAGATCAACCATTATTTAGTTGTTATTAAATCATGCTAGATTTATTATGCTAATAATAAATAAAGGGTGTTAACCCATAGTTAGAGACAAGTAAGGGTAATAATCGGAGTATTCAAAGAATAAGTGTGCATGATTAGTTATCAATTATTTTAATAGCTAAAGGTCATTAAGTTAAATTATGTTTAGCTAATGATTAGACAGAAATTAAATGTATGTGGTGAATTGTTTATCTTTTAAAAAAATAGCATAAGTGAGTGTATCGATATACAGTTTTGCAATGCTAATGGATAAACCGACTTTATCAACTGATAGGTTATCCAAGGTCAATTAGTTAAAGCTAAGATTTATTGTAGCTGAGCAAACAGGAAAGTTCCCTAACTTCATTCTTTCAGTATAATGAATGCAAGTTTTATCTTACTCCACTTTTACATTGAGCAATATTTCTAAACCTTATGCATTATTTTTAATTCGTGCAAAAGGTATATATTATTGCAAGTTATTCTTTAAGTTTGAATCTTATCTCCAAGCATGCCTTAAGTGGTCTAATTACTTTTAAAATTATTCCACATCTTTGTATTTATTGACATTCGCACTCGTGAAATTGAATTCGTATATTTATTTAAGTTCAGAAATTTGTGAACTATTCATGGTTAAGTCTGAACCCTTGTTCGGCCAGGCAAGTATGTGAGAATTTATAAAAGCTATCCGAACCAATCGATGGTAAGGATTCTTAGACTAAATGGACACCCCTTTTATTATAGGGGAGTACCCCAGGTACCGTATATAAGGTACAACTAGCAGAATTAAATGTTATTCATACACATAGCGCACGTGAGGCTGATCCCCTCAAGTACTTATTCTGTAGCCAGTAACTAGAGGGTCAACTAGCTATTGACTCCTTTGGAAGTTATTGTTCAAGTCTATTTGACTATCAATTGTTCTAAAAGCATTTATTGTTATTGCTTCTGATAATTCTATTGTTGAAATCTCTTTCTATATCCCTTTCATCATGATATATCCTTATTGTTATACTTTAAACTTGCTGAGCAAACTCGTTGCTCATCCTTGCTATATCATGACTTCATTGCAACTAAACCCGAGACGTCAGGGAAGAACAAAGGGAAAGAAAAGATGAAGTGATAGACTTCATGTAGCAGATTTTAAATTTATGTGTAGTTAATTTCTGTTAATGTAATTTAAACCCTGACATTTGTTTAGAGTATGGATTTGTGTAAGTGTTTAAGGTTATCGTATTCTGGGACTAGTAACACCTTTGTAATGAACAACGTATGTTTATTATATTCCGCATTTTAGTTACCATATGTTGTTAGAGGTGAATGTTGGTATTGGATCGTGATGACCGGATCCGGGTATCTGGAGACCCGAATCTGCAACTCTAAGCAAGAAAGGAAAAAGAAAGATGAATGACTGTGACATCAGAAATTCTGACCAAGGAAACTTTAAGAAAGTATTAAGGTGTGCAAATTACAATAGGAAACATGAAGGTGTATGCATGAAAGGACATAATGTGTGTTATAATTGTGGACGTGAAGAACATGTCTTTTCTCATTGTCCCGAACCGAAGCAATGCGTATGTTTTGCATGCGGAATAGTAGGTCACCAAGCAAAGGTTTGCCTAGGATCTAAGAACGGTGTAGGGAATAAATAGAATAAGTGTTTTAGGATTATGTATGATATGATGTGTATGTAATGTACTACTCCCAAATTTTATTGTCAGTAAGGGATAGTAAGTGGTTGTAACAACAGGTGTTGTGTAGCGAAAAGTACTCTGTATTGTTTGAAAGATTATGAATATGAATGAAATGTTATGGTTATATATTTGATTAAGATAGTATGTTGCTTAAATTGATAAGCTTTTAATTCGGCAAGCTGCATTTGGGAATTCAGCAAGATGAATTGGGTAATTCAGCAAGCTGAATTCATGAATCCAGCAAGCTGAAATGGACAATCCACCAAGCTGGATTGGGTAATCCGGCAAGCTGAATTGGTCTAAGTTTTGAATTTTCTTTTCAAAATGTTATGATACGGTACGGTATAAAGGAATATGAAGAATCAGATAATAATTTAAGGTTTTGTATAACCAGATAATAAAAATATTTGTTATGTATGATTTGTGAGCAGTATGTATTGGTATGTGTAAAGGATAGATAATGAAGACTATCAGTAAATAGAAAATGGGTTAAAATAACTCGTTAATGAAAGGATTTTGAAAGAAAAATCATGTGGGCACATTATCGTACTAAGTCTCAAATGCAAGGAAACACTAAACGACATAGTGCAAGTAGACTGTAAATAATGGATCAAGACGCGCAGCAGTTCCGGACTCGTAATACGAAATCTCATAAGAAGGGCCGATAGAAAAATTGCAAACACAGGGAAAAGCGACGGAAAGCTGGCGATTACTTATCCAACTCTGACCAACAAACCAACCGCAAGGACCTTCAACATGACGGTTCAAGATACGGTAGCAGTCGAGAATGGAGTTCCAGGTATTATTCAAATAATAATTTATTCTTATATATACTGTGGGGTACGTTTACATTCGAAAACGTCGGAACTATAGGAAATGACCTAGATTAATAAATAAATAATACATAATATAATAATAAATCGTTTTATTAACGTATTTTGAAGGAGGAATTTGAGTTCTATTAGAAATCAAATTCTGTATAATCAGATAAACAAGCTTTATGCCGAATAGTGAAGGATCGATTCGATTGAATCAGATCTTGATCTACTTGTGATATGAATGTATATGATATTTACCCTTATGGGTGTAAGTGTTGAACAGTGATTCCGGGGACGGAATCCTTATAAGGGAGGGTGAATGTAATAACCCAAGGATTTTGATATAGTAAAATAAGAAATTTTATGTATGAATTTTTTTATATATTAAAGCAAGTATGAGGATGTGTGCAAGGAAAAGAATGTGAATATGTAATATGTATATATATATTTATTTCATATATGATTTCAAGTAAATTTCTTATTAAAGAAATAGTTGATAATTATAAATTATATTCTGTTAATAAGTTAATTTTTATATTAAAGATATATGATTATTTACAAAAATGTGATTACTATATTATTTAAATAATAAATGTATATTTTAAGAAATGATTATTAATATTATTATTATTACTATGATTATTTCTTTATGATATGAATTTGTAAGATTAGTCAATTTAAAATAAATTGACTAATTATGGTAAATGTGGTAAAGTGATAGTATGGATCAAAACCCTAATTTGATCTATGGTTATGGATTTTAATTTTAAATATAATTATTAATATAATTATATTTAAAATAAATGTATGTGTATTATGGATAATAAAAATTTATTTTCTTAAGGAAATTCGAATACTAAATATAAGTATTGATTATATTTTAATATATGTATGTACAATATGTGATTCAATGAGTGTAATAATTATTTATCAATGATGATAAATATGTTATGAGTTATGTGGAAAATGCATGTGACTAATTGTTAGATAAAATATGCCCACTAATAGTTATTTAAATTAGTGGACTAACCTAAGAATATTAATATTAAACAATTGATAAGATAGTTAGTTAATTAAATATTTAATTAAAGTGAATATAGTGAGCGAATAAATTTTGTACATTAATTAATATGAGTATTAATTAATGAGAACTATGTGATATATGAATGATTAATTTTAATAGTCCAATTAGTAAGGAATACTAGTGGACTAGCCTAATTAGCTTACTAACCAAGCCCACTCATTTAATTAATCATGGACTTAGATAATTAATGTGTGGACTAATTAAATTAGCCCAAGATTTAATAAACTAGTAGCCCAAATGTGGAATAATAATATTGGAAAACTAGTGGCCCAAACTAGTTAAAGTGAGCCCAAAAGAAGTTTAATTAAAGTTGTAGAGCTACTCCTTAGCTTTCCGGAGCCTCTTGAATCGCCTAATTCCGAGTTCGTATGAGAAAGTTATGACCATTTTACTAACAGACGTCCGAGCAGAATTTTATTGGGCGCGGCCGTGCCGGTTCCAAGTGTATTTTGGGCGCGGCCGCGCTGGTGTTCAGAGTGAAAAACATGATTTTTGGCACTTGGGCGCGGCAGCGCTGCTTCCTAGGCCAAATATAGGCGTGGCCGCGCTGGGTCGGGTTGCTAAAAAGCTTATTTTTGATCCAAATTGAATGGAACAAGGATTGTAACTTCTAATTAGTTTAAGACTTTAACTAGAACCGATAAATATATGATATGAGAGATAGAATTGGGGAGATCTTGCTACTTTTTGCTAACCCTAGTTTGGGAGAAAGAGATGGAGGCTTGAAGCAATTGCAAGAGTACGAAAGATTCAATTAAGGAGCTAAAGAGATTGTGTCATGACATGGAGTACCAGTATCTATTGTATTTGACAGAGATCCGTGCTTCACGTCGAATTTCTGGAAGAGCTTACAAGAAAGATTGGGAACTCAGTTGAGGTTGAGTACGACGTATCATCCTCAAACGGATGGGCAAAGCGAACGAACGATTCAGACACTTGAAGACATGCTCAGAGCATGTGTGATGAATTTTAAAGGCAACTGGGATGACCATCTACCATTGGTGGAGTTTGCCTATAACAATAGTTATCATGCGAGCATTGGCATGCCGCCATATGAAGCATTATACGGAAGAAAGTGCCGAACACCTCTGTGTTGGGACGAAGTCGGTGAACGGAGACTGTTGGGACCTGAATTGGTACAGCAGACTGTGGATGTCGTCAAAGTGATAAGAGCTCGATTGGTAGCAGCTCAGGATAGACAAAAGAAATACGCCGATTTGCATCGTCAGAAACGAGACTTTGAAGTTGGAAGCTTTGTATTTTTGAAGGTATCTCCTTGGAAGGGGAATATCAGATTTGGGAAGAAGGGTAGGACCAGGTTCAACTGCAAGAGGGTAGGTGAAGTAGCGTACGAGGTAGCTCTACATCCTGAACTTGAGCACATTCATAACGTGTTCCACGTTTCGGTGTTGCGGCCATATAAACCCGATTACAAGCATATGATATCCTATGAACCAATTCAAGTTGAGAAAGACTTGTCATATGAAGAGATTCATGTCCAGATATTAGATAGGAAAGAGCAGACGTTAAGAAATAAGGTCATCCATTCGGTCAAAGTACTCTGGAGGAATCACGCAGTTGAAGAAGCTACGTGGGAGCTAGAAGAGAAGATGAGGAAGAATTATCCGCATATTTTTGAGTGAACCCATGATAAGTTTCCTATACCTAGACTGTAATTCTGGGGACAGAATTCTTATAAGGGGGGGGAGGATGTAAAGACCGAGAATTCTAAAATTGCCTTGTAATTCGAATTTTGAATATTAATGGATATATTATATTTTATTAATATTATATTTGTGTTACGTGTTTAAAGGTTGTGTGACAACCTAGATTATGTGAATACATGAAATTTTATGTGTTATAGTTTTATTTAAGTGAATAATTGATTTCGCATAGCATCGCTAAATCACTATTCACGGGGCACGTTTCTCGAGACACTATTCATGCCAGATATTTTTGTGTCTTTTTCGATGTTAATAAATTTCATAAATACGTGTATGTGTACGAATAATTTTTCCAAGTTTCGAAAATTTTATTTGAGCTGATACGTGATTTTATCCGTATCCGAAATGCATTAAATGGGTGTTCCGAATATTTGGACAAATTCCATAATAATTATTTTTACCCATCCCAATTTTTATGGTAATACCCATTTTAATTTTGGGTAGAGTTATTTACCAATTTTGGTACAAAAGCGGTAGTTTTCGAATATATTTTTGGTATTTTCTGGTATTTATTTTGGCTTGTTATACTAAGTGGGAACCAACCAAACCATTTTCCACCAATCAAATTGCTAGGAATGAGTGAGTGGGGGGAGTATTGCCGGCAAGTTAGAAAATTGGCCACCTTTCCCATTTTTCTTCCACTTCTCCCAAATAATTCAACCATTTCATTTCTCTCTTGCATTCCACATTCCTCCCATTCCCATCAACTGATAGAGAGAGAGAGAAAGAGAGAGAGAGAGCTGCAAAAAAGGAAGAGAAAGAAGTCGCCGAAAAAAGAGAAGAAGGTCACCGAAAAAAGGAAGGAAGAAGAAGGAGAAGGCACGGGTGGAAGAAGAAGAGGATTCAAGGGAGGAGAACCCTCAAAATCAGTCCTAGCCGAGCTCCTTAACATCTAGGAAAGATTTACAGAGGTAAACAATCAATCAAATCTATTCCATTTGATTTCTTATAAAGATTTTCAAGTTTTTCTTAGTTTTGAGCTCTTAAGCTTGTGGGTCGGATTTATGGCGATTCTTGGTGTTTTTGTTTGTTGTGATTATTTGTAAATGTTGTTAAGAGACTATATAAGCCATTAATAACATCAAAGTGGAACAAAAACGCAAGAAAACCTTACCTTGGCTTAATGGAGCAAGAACGATGGACTTTGAACATGAACTTGGATATTCGGACTTTTTAAAGGACTATAAAGCTATGATTTCGTGTTTGTTAATTTTGTTTGTTGTTATGGTATTGTAGTTCCATGGGTTACGAAGCTAACCCAGTTGGAATGGACCAAAAAGGAGTTAAAACGAGTTCGTAGTAATGATTTTTGTAAAACATGTCAAGAACTCGAAGAACAGAGTATGAACTTTACACTTTGGCTTAGGATTTGACCATGTTAATGTTTATGAGTAATTCTAAATTTTTGATATGTTGTAGCCCCATAAGTTAGGAGTCTATAGAGTCCGAAATGGACCAATTTGCTTGAGTATTGAAAGAGTTATGGAGGTTGGAGTGGCCGGAGGTCGGAGTCACGAACTGGGAACAAACCCAGAATCCGACTACTGCAGAATGGCGCCGCAGCGCCACTCATAAGCCCTGCAGCTCACGCTGCAGCAAGGGGCATTTTAGGGAAAGACCGGGGCTCACGCCGCAGCGTGAGGCCCAAGCTTTAAGGCTCACGCTGCAGCGTGAAGCCCTGCTAGGGAGAAAGCACGGGACTCACGCCACAGCATGAGGTCCAGTGCTTGGGCTCGGCGCTGCAGCGCCAGTTTTGTGCCTGGACCGGGTTAGGCAGTCAGGCCGGGTCAGGTCGGGTCGGACTTAGTGAATCCTTTCCAACGGGTCAAAACTTATATATTTCTTTGTACTAAATGATTAGACAGGTTAACTAAACATATTTTGTTGAGCCTTAAATGCTTAATTGTTTTCCAAATGTCAACCAAATTGGTATTGTCTTAAGGTGGAAATTGAATAATCTAATTGCAATTTAGGCTTGGTTTCCCGGGGGCTCTGCCCCCCGACCCCCGCCTGGGTAGTCGTAGGGCAATCAATGTGTTTTAATGATGCAACGTCCGTTTTGAACCACTATTTGGAATGTGACTAATTGTTATGTAAATATGTACTTAATTGTGTAGGATATTAAGGAGCGTGTATAATATTGTAGCAGCGCTTCAGGCAAGTTCCCTAACTTCATTCTTTCTATATATTGAATGCAAGTTTCCTAACGCTTGTCTAACCCTTGTGTTGGGCAAGTTTCCTAACCCGTACAACTTTTATTATTGTACGAGTTGTTTATTAATTGAGCAATCATTCTATATTATTGCAAGTTCCTTACTCAATTGTTTTTATTGAGCAATTTTCCTATTTTATACAAATGTTGTATATTGTTGCAAGTTTCATGACTCAAATCGAGTTATTTCTTTCAAGTTATGTTAGTGGATTGATTATTGTTAATTATTTCACATCAAGGATAAATTATTGATATTCGCAGCTTATGCATTTGAATTTATTATCTATTGTTGGATTGTGAAACGTTTAAGTTCTTCATTCATGAACTGTCTAAGGAAATAGTCTACGCCACTCGTTTCGGTTAGACACGTACATGTTATTATTTTAAAAGTTATCCAAACCGATTGTTGGTGCGGATTCTTGGACTGAGAGAGCAACCCTTATGTAGGGGATTTTAATGTGTCGATTATTCGATGCAGTTAGAGCTAAATGTTATGCATATACATAGGGTACGAGAGGCTGGTCCCCTCGAGTACTATTGACGGGCCAGGCGTTAAAAGGGTTAGTTGAATAACTGATCCTTTGGCCAAATAGTTCATGGTCTATTGGACCACTCAGCAGTAAATAATCAATATTCATCATTTCTTTTGAACTTTGATTATATTGTTAGCTATTTCTTCAATGTTCTTAAATTATTGATCTATGCGATTATTATTCTCATTCATTCATGATATATCTTCCTTATTCGTCTTAAACTTGCTGAGCAAAGTAGTTGCTCACTCTTGCTATATCATGAACCTATTGCAGTTAAGCCGAGGAGTTCTAAAGCGGACAAAGGCAAAGGAAAGCTTAAGGAATAGTTATATGTACTATCCAGTTGTGTAATCGTGGAGTCATTTTGTATTATTACTGTATTCTGCAATGTATTTGTTTAAGGTTATAGACCTTGGGACCGTAGTAAACCTTTTGTAATGAACAACATATGTTTATTTATTCCGCATTAGTTAATTTATGTTGTTTAGAGGTGTATGGATGTATTTTATCGTGACCACCAGATTCGAGGTATTGGTACCTGAATTTGGGGGTGTCATAGAAGCTGTCAAAAGATACCTGATAAAATTTTAGCCTAAGTCAGATGAAGGAATCTTTCTTGGATACTCTATGGAAAAAAAGCCTATAGAGTGTTCAAGAAGAACTCCTTGACAGTGGAAGTTTCTATCCATGTCACGTTTGATGAAGCTGATCAAGGTGAACTAGGCAAAGCAGCTCAACTTGAAGATGTCGTAGAGATGGACCATCCGATCGTAGAGTAGGAGAACCCTACGATCGTAGAAGCTGAAGTCGTAGAGCCAGACCCGACGATCATAGAGCCAGAAAAGGAAGTCCTAGAGTCTATAGTTCCAATTATGGGAACTCTACGAATCAATGAAGATGTAGAACTAGAACTCAATCTTGAAGATCTCAGGTAGCAAGGCACGAGGACAAATGTACCATCTGGAAGCAAATGGGCAAGAGATCACACTCAGAATCTAATCATTAGAGATCCAAATGCTAGTGTCAGGACAAGATTAGCCACTCAAAACGAATGCTTCTATCTCAACTTTCTCTCTCAGATAGAGTCTAAGAAGATCGAAGAAGCTTTGGAAGATTCAAGCTGTAATGACCGTGAATTTTATACTCCATTATTAATTAAATATAAATTTTTAGTTTTAATGAGTTAGCTTTGTATGCTTATTTAAATCTTGGGAGATAAATTGATTATGTGATTATGTGGTAACTTCGCGTAGTTGCTAAGATTTATTAAAGGGAGTCACTAATGGTTTAATTAAATTAGTGAACTAGCCCTAAGGTTTAATATCCGAAGAATTAATAAAGTTGTCTGTTAATTAAATATTCAATTTATTTGAATATAGTGGAGGAATTTAAATTGCATAGATTAATTAATATAATTATTAATTAATGTGTGCAATATTGATATTATTATGTAGTAGTCTGTTTAGTAATTTAATACTAAGTGAACTAGATTAAGTTATTAATTCCATCTTTTATGTAATTACGAATTGGGTAATAAATGTATACTAGATTAATTGGGTTTGTAATTGTGTGGTTCATTTAACTAAATAACATTAGTTTGGGAAAAGAGTAATGGGACATATCCCATTTTATTTCCCAGCCGTGGTCTGCAATAAGGGAGAGAAATCAAATAGTAAATGCACAGTGGGAGTCACATCTTCAGCCATGTATAGGCATGATGAGGCCTAAGCTTGCTTGTATCAGATGGTGAGAATGATGAAGGAGGGTGTGGGTGATTTACCAAACCTTCAATACCCATCAGCTTCTCATTCTTCCCGTTGGTTTAACAAAATGGGCAAAAGCTTGGCATGGTTAATGGATTTGCTATAAATTGGAACCTTTGCCTTCATAATTCCAGTTGCTAAATTCTCTGTTAAAATCATATATATAGAGTGAGCATTGCTGAGAGTGAGAGTAATCTGCTATTAAGCATTTAAGGATTTCAAATTAGCATCAAGAAGGTACATTGTGTTCTTAAATTTTTAGCCATGAAAATTCTATGAAATCCATGATTCTTGCTAATTAGTTTGTTAATTAGTGTAATGATGTTATATGGGTCTATATACATGTTTGGGACCAATGTGGTTGCACTGAATTTCGTTTAGAAAGGTTATGCCATATATATTTTTGAGTTCTGCAGAAGTAGAGCCGAACGTGAAGCAGTGCAGGAGTGGCGCGGCCGCGCCACTCCCAAAGCCAAAACCAACGTGGCCGCGCTGGCTGCCAGAAATGGTTGAGGTGTTCTGATGTTTTGAGCATACTAGCTTAGTTCCTTCATGCATAAAAAATTGGTTACTATGTATCTAGAATCCCTGTAATTTCCATGAGTTGCATATGTTACTTTATGTATGTAATTTCAAAAAGTAAAACTTAAGAATTTCGAAATGAAATTGTCAAATGGGCGTCTCTTTATAATCTGACCATTTGAGTATGTGTATATAGCTTAAATATGTGTTCAAATGCATGTGAGTTATGATTTCCAAGTTGTCTTACATGAGCTACATGGCATGAGTTGTCTTTGTAAGATCCCGACTTTATGAAATAAAAGTTTATTATTTTCTTTATGATTATTTTTCTAAATACTGAAGTGCTTAATTGTAATAAATGATAGTTAAGGGTGTTATTTACAAATTATCTGATAAACAGTATGTCGGGGAATATTCTCTTTGTCGGGAAATATTCTTTCTATCGGGGAATATTATATTCGGTACCGTACGATGGAGCCGAAATAACAAAATATTACTGGGCCCCACAATGACAATATTGTCAACGATAGTGGGCCCCATTGTCGGATACTGAAAATGACAGTATTTTGTCAACAGTATTATCATCGGCAACTGTTGAAATACCCGATAATAAAAAGAACAGTAAAACGCGTTATTCCACAGTAGTACACAGTATTTCACAAGCACACGGTGTTGCACAGTATTTTAAATTATTGATTCAATAATTGATAAAGTAGCAATTGCACAATATTTTGATTCAATAATTACAATAGTATCTGCATGGTACTTTTTATTATTTGTCATGGAACTGGAACTCATATTATTTGATATGATATTTTAACATTATTGACGGATTAAAAGTGGAGTCTAACTTGGGGGTACCTAATTGAAATTATGAAATTCACATGCAATGAACTATTGGTTCACATGATGGAACTATTGGTTCACATATGGGAACTATTAGGGGATGTTATGCAAGATTGATAATACTTGAGGGATTATATTAAAAATAGAGGCAAAGATGGAGGTGCTAAAGTGTAATAAGTCGAGCAGTTATTATGCAATTAATGAAACTTAGTTTTCTTATAAATAGGAAGGATTATCTTAAGAAATTTTCACACCTTCCTTGCTTATACTTCCTCTCTCTCTAAATTTCTTGAGTTCTCTAAGTGTGCTAGGCTATTGTGAGTATTTGTAAGAATAGTAGTATTGTCAAAGTTAGTAAACTTCATAGAAAGCAACATCCAATCACTTATTAACGAAGGTAGGGGATATCATTTCTTTCATACTCTTATGTAATATCATTTGCTTCCATGTTTGTAAGTGATATTATACTCACAAAGGTTATTATTCATTCTGTATTAATTTGTGGGGATAACCTGTCCGTGCGGATTGACGCATGCCTGGTGAATATCCTTTTGTATTCATTCCTTATTACTCTGTGGGAATAACCTGTATGTACGGAGTGTCGTACCTGGTGAATATCCTTTTGTATTCATTCCTTATTACTCTGTGGGAATAACCTGTATGTACAGAGTGTCGTACCTGGTGAATATCCCTTTGCATTTATTTCTTATTAATCTGTGGGTATAACCTGTCCGTGCGGATTGATGCAAGCCTGGTGAATAACCCTTCGTATTCATTACTTATTAATCTTTTGTGGAAATAATCTGTCTACGCGGATTACCGCATGACTGGTGAAAATCCATTTGCAGTTTCATATATTCTTTTATACTCGTATAACGTATCGTTTCTTTAGTACTCTTTAAGGGATGTCTTTTTCTTTCACATTTCTCCATTTATGACAAAAAATCTCTATTTGTTTCCAAAACCTTATTTTAAATGGTGAAAATCCCTGAAAATTTGTAGGATATCCTTAATAGTTTGTGCTTTATCTAATATCTTTTCACCTGAATCTTTCTATTTCGTTTGATACGATATAGTTGAATCGTGAATTTTATTCTTGAATATCATTCTTGAATTTGACTCCACATTTTGGTCATCATGTTGGCAATTTGGTCAACCTTCGACACTGGATATTCATTCTTATTCTTGATCTCACTGTATTCATTTTATATCATTGTCATCATCCTCATACTTAAATTGTGGTGATAGTTCTCTTTGGCCCGTAGTGCAAAGATGAACTGGCGTGACATGATTTTGACGAAACTGTGTATTGGTATAATCATGACTTTTGGTGTTACAAACAAAGGCATATGGTGAAAGTTCTCTTTATATGTATCAATAAATAACATTCATCTCATGAATAATAAAATCATTCCATATATGCATTGATATCATTTAATGGGCAATATTAGTTAGTATAAAATCCAATTTCAACTCCAATTAGTTATCATGGAATCCAATTCCAACTCTAATTAGTTATCATGAAATCCAATTTCAATTAAAATAAACTTCTTTATTTTAATCATATTCCAAATCAAAATAAACTCTTTTATTTTAATTTATCTAATTTTGAATAAAATAAACTCCTTTATTTTTAATCAAATTCCAAATCAAAATAAACTTCTTTATTTTAATTTATCCAATTTTTTTTTGAATAAAAATAAATTCCTTTATTTTTAATCAAATTCCAAATCAAAATAAACTCCTTTATTTTAATTTACAAAAATAAAATAAATAAAATAATTTTACACAAACAATTATGCCCAATTAAATTGTTCTAAACACATATCAATGTATATACAGAATCAAAACAATTAATAATTTGCATAAAGTTTGGCTCTTGATACCACTGCTAGGTTTGTATAACGCGAACATGCAATCAAATTACATTAATAAAGCGGAAGCGCGATAAAATCAGATTTTAAAATTTTATACAAACCATCACCATGATATTTCTTTATGCACAATTATTAATTAAACGAAAGAGATGGAGAATAAGAATTATACCCTTGTAGAATTCTAGCTTCCTCAGGTACAAGTTCACCTCCAATTCCTTCGCGTTCTCCTTGAATTCCACCGATTAAATTCCTTCCTTTGATCAACGTTACACCCAAGTGTTTGGCCTCTAGAGGTGATCCACCAAGGAATAATACTTGTTCAAGAAGATGGGTGTTGGCAAAACCCTAGTTTCTATCTCTATAGAAATTGTAAGTACTCTCTACAATTCTTATGTAAGAGTGTGTAACACTAATCTATGATAAGACTTCTCTTATTTATAGATGTAGGAAAACTCTTACCTAAACTATTTAGGATTAGGAATTCTATTATAATTAAACTCCTTTAATTAAATTAAACTCCTAATCCAATTAGGAATTCATGTGAGAGTACTTCTATTAATTAATTACAAATCCCTATTAGGAATTAAATAATAGTAATAGTAATAATAATAATAAGACTCCTCTTATTAATTTATATTTAATATTTCTAAAATATTAAATAATAAATATTAAGCTATTTAATTTATTCTATCTCCATAGACTAAATTAAATACACTTAACTCATTATTACAATTATGTCATTTACTTCTTAAATAAATATTTTTCTTTTGCGGTGTGACCCTTTAGGTTCTCCATATTAAACCGGTTGTGAATAAATCAATTAGAACAATTCTAATCTTATTTAAATAAATAAATTAGACTATTTAATTCATTTAAATAAATAATATTTATTCTACAATAAGGGAAAGCCCCCTTAGCGATCAACGACTTTCCAAATAATATAGATTTCAACATTAATCATAAAAGAACCTTTCAGTGCATAGTTACCGTACAATTCAATCCTTCTACCATACAATGTCCCAATTAAATATAAGACATGAAATTACTGTCAAGTCTTATTTTATTTAATTATATGTATTTTGATTCTCAAATGCACACCTCTAAATAATGCAAATTAGAAACTCTTTTCTAATTTCATTCTGCCTTGGCCAAGGACTACTGAGTTGTCATTTATCGAATCACATAGGACATTCACATCTTTTACTAGACGTGGTAGATTCTTTGTTGATCATTAACCTATCTCCATGTACAACTTATTATACCCAATCATACCCTTTGTTATACCCTAAAGGTCTTAAAAGACATGTCAAAGTATAACTCATCATACATAAGATACTATGATGATCTCAAGTCCAAGGATCACTTGTACTACTATCATTAGAGGAATTCCTATTGACAGGCGAGTAAAACTCCATTAGGTATTCCTTTGCGAGCCACGTTTAGTGAACTTATTCTTCAATAAGTACATACATACTTGCTTTAGTGTCTCCACACAAATAATTATGAGATCAATCATCCTCTTCTTAAGAACAAGCAACGTATGTACTAATCTATCCGGATTCACTAATCCCCTTTTTAGTAATCCAACGATTAGGAACGATTTTAGTTTGTGAGCTATCTAGAATTTAGATCTCATTAGCATGATCACCATCATGATTCTAAAAGCAATGCTCAAAACTATGGGTTTATCACATTTAATATAACAACACTATGTAGATAATATAAAATGCCTTTAATAATCGAATAAGATTACAAACTATATGCCACATCATATCAAATATGATTGGCTTGTGTGCATACTACTTTCAATCTCCCACTTGCACTAAAGCCAATCGTTATGGTACATAATACCCTTCTTCTCTAAGTGACGATCATCCTGCCGTTTGGATAAAGCTTCAGTAAATGGATATGTAATGTTGTTCTTAAGAGTCCACTATCTCTGTAGTGACTTTTCTTCTTTCAATGATTCCTCTAATCAAATGAAAGTGCCGCAACACATGTTTGAATCCAAGATGAGACTTAGGAACTATTCCTAGTTCTGTGATGAACTTTTCATCCAAACAATCAACTTGCAGCTTCATTTGCAGCTATATACTTTGTCTTTGTCACTAAATCAGCAACTCTTTGCTATTTTGGAACCTTTCCAATTCACTGCACCACCATTCAAGGTAACAATTTACCCTAAAGTGGATTTGTTATCGTTTTGGTCTGTCTGAAAAACTTGAGTCTGTTTAGCCCTCTAGTTTTAATTTAGACCTACCATAAATCATGATCACATCTTTAATACCGGTTAAGTACTTAAGATGTTTATCACTATCTTATAGTGATCTTCTTCAGAATATAACTAATCAACATCAGGCCTTGTATATTCATTGCATACATGATAGTAACTTATGCGATCTCTCTTTAAATTAGAGACAATTTTATAGAGATTCACTCTATGGCTCATCATCATGAGACCTCTCTTAGAGTTTGCCATGTTAAACGCCTTTAGCATTGAATGAATATACGTTCATTGGGTTAAGCCGAACATCTTTTTAAATCTATCTATATAGATTTATATCCCCAATTTATAGGATGCTCCTCCCAAGTTATTCATGGAGGAATGTTTAGACAATTTTATTTTTACTGATTGTAGCATTGGTGTGTCATTCCTTGTCAGTAATATATCAACATATAATACTAGGAATGTCACAGTGCTCCCACTGACCCTTTTGTACACACTAGGTTCATTCTCGTTTTTGATAAAATCAAACTCTTTTGATTGTCTCATCAAAACGAATGTTCCATCTTTGAGAAGCCTGCTTCAATCTATAAATGGATCATCGTACCTTAAAACACGATTTGCTTCAACCTTTGAAACAAATTCCTCTGGCTGTATCATACATACATTCTCTTCAAGTCTTCATTAAGGAAGGATGTCTCCACATCCATTTTGCCAGATTTCGTAATAAGCTGCAATCACAAGCAAAATCCAAATGGACTTGAGCATTACCTGGTAATAAGGTTTTATCACAATCAACTCTTTGACTTTATTTGAAACCTTTTAAACAGGTCTGGTCTCTTTACCTTGCCAATTGCCCTAGTATTTCTCTTAAAGACCCATTTACACCCTCTAGGCACGATGCCTTTCGGTGGAGTAACCAGATTCTATACTTGGTTCTCATACATGGAGTCCATTTCGGATTTTATGGCCATCTGCCATTTCTCTGAGTGTCTTCTACTCATAGCCTCATCGTATATAACTGGATCATCATCCTCTATGATGCGTACCTCATCATCATCCTCTATGGTGAATCCATACCTCCTAGTTATCTTCGGTGCTCTTCCAGATTTACGATTCTGTTGTGGTACAATAGGTCTATTTACAGGTCCCTCGGTTTGACTAAAAGTGCTTTGTGGTTCTTGAACTCTTTCAAGATCTATTACCCTCCCACTAGCTCCTTCAATGATAAACACCTTTTATCCAAGAAGGCAGCGTGTAGGATTATAGTAATAATACCCTAAACTTTCTTTAGGAGATCCCACAACTCTGCACTTGTCAGATTTTGTTCCAAACTTATCTTTTGAAACCTTTTCACATAAGTTGGACAACCCCTTATCTTAACATACTTAAGATTAGGAATCCTCCCTATCCATAACTTTTATGGAATCTTGTGGCCGAATTTTGAGGTTACCTTATTTTGTAGATATGCAGCCGTTTCTAGGGCATAACCCCAGAAAGATACTAGAATATTAGTAAAAATCATTATGGACCGCACCATATTCTACATGGTACAATTTTCCTTTTTAGATACACCAATCAATTATTGCGTATCATGAAACGTCCATTATGAGAAAAATACCATTTTGAGATGATCTAGAAACTTATTGCACAAGTATTCCTTCCTCGATCTGATCAAAGAATCTTAATACTTTGTCAATTTGTTTCACTTCTGAATTCTTTGAACCTTTCAAATGATTCAGACTTGTATTTCATCAAATACATATATTCAACTCTTTGAATGATCATTTCCTTTTCTTTTACTAGTTTGTTCAATTTGCAAAATTATATTTCATGTAAGTCAAGTTTACAAAGTCCATCAAATGATCTTCCAGTTTCAAATAAAACATTATCATTATAAATAGGACAACAATTGTTCTTAAATATAATATCAGAACCTTCCTTGTCCAACAACGGAAGTAATAATGTTTCTTAAGAAAACTGGAACATAATAACAAATTATTAACTTAACAGACTTGTCCGTAGGCAACACTAAACTATAAGTTCCTACGGCTAATGTAGCAACCATTACTCCATTCTCCGCACGTAAGATTACTTTCTTTTTGTTTAGCTTTCTACTTCTGCTTAGTCTCTGTATTGGATTGCATACGTGAGAACTATAGCCGGTATCCAATACCCAAGTAGAACCTTGACTTACAGAAAGATTTATTTCAATGATGAACAAACCTATATCTGTAACCGAAGCTTCACTAAGCTTTTTCTGGTTAGCCTCTGTAAGATGCTCCTTACAGTTTTTTTTCCAATATCAAGGCTTATTGCAGTGGAAGCAAACTCCTTTGCTATCTGCATCAGTTTTGTTCTTAGTGTCCTTAGTTATTGCCTTTCCTTATACCTTCTTTGAATTGTTCTTCTTTTAAGAAGATCCTTTGGCCCTCTTCCGCTTCCTGGAAGAATCATCTACTAGTAAGACTTGGTCTTTCTTGGTTGGAAAGTGACTCTTTACAGTTTTCAACGTGTTTAAGCAACTCATGCAGGTTGACATATAGCTTGTTCATGTGGAAAATTCACAACAAATTGTGAGAAAGAGTCCGGGAGTGATTGCAAGATCAAATCTTGGATCAACTCTTCATCCAATACAAAACCCAGTTGTCCCAATTGTTCAATCAGATTGATCATTTTTAGGACATTTGTCTATACTGTAGTGCCATCGATTATTCTAGATTGGAAGAGTTCTTTAGATATCTAATATCTAGCAGTCCTACTTTCCTCACCATTCAACTCCTTGAAGGTGCAGGAGTATAGTAAGAGCATCCATAGTTTCATGCTGACGCTGAAGCTCGTTACTCATGGATCCAAGCATGATGCATTGAGCCAACTGTGCATCATCTTGCCACTTTCTAAAAGTAGCAATCTCTTCCTCAAAGGCATTGTCTGCAACTATTGCAGGGATAAGCATATTAAGGATATAAGATAGCTTTTCATCCTTGAGAACTATTCTCAGATTCCTTAACCAGTCCGTGTAATTCGGTCCGGTTAATTAACATCTAATATGCTACGTAGTGATAGTGAATTAGACATTGTAAAATTCTGTAAAATGAATTTGTAATTTAACAACATTTTAGCATACATTCATTTAATTAATTACCAAAATAAATTAGGTCTTTATTTTAAATTGGTATCTCTCACTTTTTCATCAAACTATATTACCCTCAATATATAGTTCGGCAAATCTAATTAAAGGTCTGCTAGTGAGAATAAGGATCCCATTTCAAATGTTTATAGCCTTGTGGTGCCACAACAAACGATATATAAATAAATAGGTAGACAACTATTGTCAATTACATCTCTATGTAATTCCTTGTATTTTGCCTCTTAGATTATTTTGATCAAGTGGTGACACATCCAAATCAAAATTATCCAAGTTAAGTCCATCCTAGCACTTCCATATATTCAAAAGAAAAACACTGTCCTTGTGGTGACACAACAAAACAGCATCGTTCAGTCTATTTATAAGCATCAAATGTGGTAAGACAACATCTTAAATATTTAATACTTGCCTTGTGGTGACACAACAAACTCATATTAAATATTTAATACTCTATTGTTTTACCATGCTAGAAGGCGACGTTCGATATTCCAAATATCTTTGAACGCTTAGGATTTAATATGATTTCTTGAGGGATTTATTATTATTAGTCTCATCTTGTTTAGCGCGCATGCACATATATATATATAAAATACGCGTCATATTATTTTACATGCGAAGCATGTTGGATAATATATAATATATATATAGTAAGCATGCACATATAGAATACTATATTCTACCCGGATTGATTATAGAATTTTATTCTAGTTTGGTTCACTAGAGCCACCAAGTGAACCAAAAGGTCAAACCTAGAGTGCATGAATTAAATTTAAATATAACTATTACATTTGAACCCGGGCTCCATTACAAATGGGTCTTCAAGCGCTCCTTTGTCTCCAATTCTTCAAAATTAATTCTAACTAGTCCTATTACAAAAACTATTTACAATAAATAGAAACCTTGATCAGTAGTCAAGGGGAAGTACATAGGAGGGAGATATAATTTACATTAAGAAAAAAATAGAGAAGACGAGGTACGCAGACCCCATTTATAAAAACCCATACATTCAAGCATCCACTAAAATAAATCCAATCACACATTGGTCAATAGTCCATAATCAATCCCTATTTATTATCATACATATCTTTATATGTATCAATAAATAACATTCATCTCATGAATAATAAAATCATTCCATATATGCATTGATATCATTTAATGGGCAATATTAGTTAGTATAAAATTCAATTTCAACTCCAATTAGGTATCATGGAATCCAATTCCAACTCTAATTAGTTATCATGAAATCCAATTTCAATTAAAATAAACTTCTTTATTTTAATCATATTCCAAATCAAAATAAACTCTTTTATTTTAATTTATCCAATTTTGAATAAAATAAACTCCTTTATTTTTAATCAAATTCCAAATCAAAATAAACTTCTTTATTTTAATTTATCCAATTGTTTTTGAATAAAAATAAACTCCTTTATTTTTAATCAAATTCCAAATCAAAATAAACTCCTTTATTTTAATTTACAAAAATAAAATAAATAAAATAAATAAAATAATTTTACACAAACAATTATGCCCAATTAAATTGTTCTAAACACATATCAATGTATATACAGAATCAAAACAATTAATAATTCGCATAAAGTTTGGCTCTTGATACCACTGCTAGGTTTGTATAACGCGAACATGCAATCAAATTACATTAATAAAGCGGAAGCGCGATAAAATCAGATTTTAAAATTTTATACAAACCATCACCATGATCTTTCTTTATGCACAATTATTAATTAAACGAAAGAGATGGAGAATAAGAATTATACCCTTGTAGAATTCTAGCTTCCTCAGGTACAAGTTCACCTCCAATTCCTTCGCGTTCTCCTTGAATTCCACCGATTAAATTCCTTCCTTTGATCAACGTTAGCCACCTAAGTGTTTGGCCTCTAGAGGTGATCCACCAAGGAATAATACTTGTTCAAGAAGATGGGTGTTGGCAAAACCCTAGTTTCTATCTCTATAGAAATTGTAAGTACTCTCTACAATTCTTATGTAAGAGTGTGTAACACTAATCTATGATAAGACTTCTCTTATTTATAGATGTAGGAAAACCCTTCCCTAAACTATTTAGGATTAGGAATTCTATTCTAATTAAACTCCTTTAATTAAATTAAATTCCTAATCCAATTAGGAATTCATGTGAGAGTACTTCTATTAATTAATTCCCAATCCCTATTAGGAATTAAATAATAGTAATAGTAATAATAATAATAATAATAATAATAATAAGACTCCTCTTATTAATTTATATTTAATATTTCTAAAATATTAAATAATAAATATTAAGCTATTTAATTTATTCTATCTCTATAGACTAAATTAAATACACTTAACTCATTATTACAATTATGCCATTTTACTTCTTAAATAAATATTTTTCTTTTGCGGTGTGACCCTTTAGGTTCTCCATATTAAACCGGTTGTGAATAAATCAATTAGAACAATTCTAATCTTATTTAAATAAATAAATTAAACTATTTAATTCATTTAAATAAATAATATTTATTCTCCAATAAGGGTACGCTCACTTAGCGATCAACGACTTTCCAGATAATATAGATTTTAACATTAATCATAAAAGAACCTTTCAGTGCATAGTTACCGTACAATTCAATCCTTCTACCATACAATGTCCCAATTAAATATAAGACATAAAATTACTGTCAAGTCTTATTTTATTTAATTATATGTATTTCGATTCTCAAATGCACAACTCTAAATAATGCAAATTAGAAACTCTTTTCAAATTTCATTCTGCCATGGCCAAGGATTACTGAGTTGTCATTTATCGAATCACATAGGACATTCACATCTTTTACTAGACGTGGTAGATTCTTTGTTGATCATTCACCTATCTCCATGTACAACTTATTATACCCAATCATACCCTTTGTTATACCCTAAAGGTCTTAAGGGATATGTCAAAGTATAATTCATCATACACAAGATACTATGATGATCTCAAGTCCAAGGATCACTTGTACTACTATCACTAGAGGAATTCCTATTAATAGGCGAGTAAAACTCCATTAAGTATTCCTTAGCGAGCCACGTTCAGTGAACTTATTCTCCAATAAGCACCTACATACTTGCTTTAGTGTCTCCACACAAATAATTATGAGATCAATCATCCTCTTCTTAAGAGCAAGCAACGTATGTACTAATCTATCCGGATTCACTAATCCCCTTTTTAGTAATCCAACGATTAGGAACGATTTTAGTTTGTGAGCTATCTAGAATTTAGATCTCATTAGCATGATCACCATCATGATTCTAAAAGCAATGCTCAAAACTATGGGTTTATCACATTTAATATAACAGCACTATGTAGATAATATACAATGCCTTTAATAACCGAATAAGATTACAAAGTATATGCTATATCATATCAAATATGATTGGCTTGTGTGCATACTACTTTCAGCACGATCATGACCGGCGATGTTACAAATAAATATCTTTGGCACATAGTGCAAAGAGAGGCTGTTGAATATAAACTGTTGATTTGGAAGTTCATAAACATGAACTTTTTAGTTGTAAATGAGAAAATTCGTATTTGTATTTATATTTTGTATAATGTTATTGGCGACTCAAAATGGGTTGTATGGACCTATTTTGGGGGTGTCACAGTTGGTATCAGAGCTTAGGGATATGATCTCTGGTAGAGATCTGGGATTAGAACTAGGAAGGGAGAGACGAGTAAAATCCTTCGCTAGTGTGTCCTACCTAAGCTATTTTTGTTATTTAAGTAATTGGTTTGGTTATAGTGGCAAGATGTTGTATGTCTATTTCTTTAACTAATCTTTGTTTTGTGATCACATTTCAGAATGACATCTGAAAACCAAGAGATTCACTATGAGACCATTGTGGCTGAAAATTAGGAAGCTACAAATAATACGGGTGCAAACTCAGAACATCATGATACTAATTATGATGCTAGCAACAGGATGAATGATGAATTTTTTAGGAACTTCATGCAATACATGCAGAACCAGGCGAGAAGAGCTCCTGTCTACAATACTGCCAGAAACACTGATAATGTACGAATGGTCACTGCCAAGCAGTTCAAAGAGTTGGGACCACCTGAATTTTTTGGCAAGCCAGATCCACTCAAGGTAGAGGCGTGGCTCAAATAATTAACAAAGATATTTGATGTACTGCATTGCACAGACGAACAAAAGGTTCCTTTCGCCACTTTTATGCTGCGAGGAGAAGCGGATCATTGGTGGGAATCCGTGAAACGTACTTATCACTCGGCACTCGAGATGTCTTGGGTCGAGTTCCAAGAATTATTTAACGAGAAGTATTTCCCAGAGAGTATTCTCCATATGAAGGAGGTGGAATTCATCAAACTGGAACAAAACAACATGACGGTGTCGCAGTACGAAGCCAAGTTTGCTGAGTTGTCTCGATTTTCATCCCATTTAGTGGACACTGAGGAACGGATGACACGAATGTTTCTACGAGATTTGAAACCAAAAATTCATAAATATCTCGTTTCTCATAAAATTTGTCTATATTCAGATGTCGTGGATAGGGCTCAAGTAGTGGAGCAAGAGAGAGGAATACTACAACCAGGAAGCAACACCCAACAACGAGAGAAAAATTACAATAATAATCGTAACGGTGGCAACAATCATCGAAATAGTGATAACCAGCGAGGAGGGAATCATCATGGTAACCATTTCGGTGGTAATCCTGGCCCAGATAACAGGAGGAGTGAGTCAAGCAGCAACAATTCCAAGAAGAGAAAATTCAACAACAACTATGGAAAGGTACCAACATCAGCACCAGCACTAGTACCAGTTTTGAGGGGGGGAGAACGACCACCAGTTAGATATTTCAGGTGTGGGAAAGAAGGACACATCGGTCCAAATTGTACACAGCCGCCATCCCAAGTGTGTTACAATTGTGGAAAAGAAGGCCATATAGCTCGATTTTGTCATGCATCGAAGTCAAGTCCAGCTGTAATGATGACACCAAAAGCGATCACGGACAAGTCAAAGTCGTTGGTTCAAGGGAGAGCTTTTTTCGTGACATCCTAATGAGTAGGTTTTAACCTACGCGTTTGATATGTCTTTTGGCTTATTCTTTACTTGTTTTTAAGTGTTTGGTAGCTTTTTACTTGTTTTACATTGGTTTTGTAGGTCATGGCTGGATGCAGGAATGAAAAGAAGAAAATTGGCTGGGTGCAGGGCATTCTCGCCGGGGCGAGAATTTGTGAGTTATGTTTCTCGCCGGGGCGGGAGTTCACCGGGGCGAGAACTTATGCCTTGAATTTCTCGCCGGGGCGAGGAAGCGGCAGATGGAAATCCTGATTTTGCTGGGATGCTGTTATTTTGGATAGATAAAAGTGATCAAGGACTCTTGCTATTAAATTTATTGAGGGACTAAAGGAGACTATAAATAGAAGATCAAGACTTGGATTTAGGGACACACAGACTTATTCAAAGATTGACTTCCAGAGCTGAGCAAGGAGATTGGAGGACAAGTCAAGCATCGTGAGAAGTTCAGATTGGAGAGCTAGAGATTATACTGAGTTTTCTTTTAATCTTTATCCTCTGATTTGTAATTAATTATGATGACTTATTTTGATATTCTAGTTTTTATTGTCAGGATGAACTAAATTCTTAGTTAAGGCTACAATTGAACCAGTTATAATTATGAGTTGATCATCTATTTGATTTCAATTGTTCAATTTGATGGGAGTTGTCTATCTTATTTTATGCTTGTTGATTAATTGTTTGGCCGACAATTAGCAGGTTACTTTAGATGAATTCGGGAGATGAAATCTAGGGTTAGAACTGGATAAGATAGCGTGTAGTCTCAATTATTGCATGTGTTGAATAATTGGATTTGTGAAGTAAATGGGAATATTGCTTTGCTGCACGTAACAATTGGAAATTGGAACTTAATGAATTTAATCTTTTAACTTTGCATAGGAATATCGTAGGGTTAATTGGATTAGACAGATTTGTTTGATCACTTGGAAAAGGGCTTATAAATGCAATTGAATTTCTGTTAACAACTCCATTGAAGTGAATAATTGGAAGACATAGATAGATTAGTTTATGATAAATAACTGGGATTATTGTAGTCTTAATCATCTTAAATCTGAATTTCAACCTTTGAATTAATTGTCAGTGTTAGTATTTATTTAATTATTCTTTATCAAAAATCCCAGATTGTGATTGTTTAATAGAATAGGCATAATTTAGATTGACAATTGGAGGTTAAAAATATAGTAATTCCTGTGGGTTCGATACTCTCTCTTATCACTTTATTACTTGTTGATCGTGTATACTTGCACGTAATTGCCGATTGTGAAATCGGGCAACAAGTTTTTGGCGCCGTTACCGGGGATTATTTGTGTTTATAATTTTCAATATCAGTTTAGTTAAGTCTGTTCTAGTTAAGCAAACTTATTTTTCTTTTGTTTCTTGTTCAGGTGTCTTTTGATTCGTTTATGCAAATGCGATCAAAACAACCGGAACTCGTTCAGTGTGAGGATAATCTCGAGAACAAGCTTCGTCAGTTGAGAAAATTCTGTCAGGAGACACTTGAGAAAGAGAAAATGGCTAACGAAGAATAGAAATCATTGAGGGAATATGCTATTGAAAGTAGTATGCACACAAGCCAATCATATTTGATATGATGTAGCATATACTTTGTAATCTTATTCGGTTGTTAAAAGGCATTTTACATTATCTACATAGTGCTGTTATATTAAATGTGATAAACCCATAGTTTTGAGCAATGCTTTTAGAATCATGATGGTGATCATGCTAATGAGATCTAAAATCTAGATAGCTCACAAACTTAAATTGTTCCTAATCGATGGATTACTAAAAAGGGGATTAGTGAATCCGGATAGATTAGTATATACGTTGCTTGCTCTTATGAAGAGAATGATTGATCTCATAATCATTTGTGTGGAGACACTAAAGCAAGTATGTAGGTGCTTATTAGAGAATACGTTCACTGAACGTGGCTCGCTAAGGAATACCTAATGGAGTTTTACTCGCCTGTCAATAGGAATTCCTCTAGTGATAGTAGTACAAGTGATCCTTGGACTTGAGATCATCATAGTATCTTGTGTATGATGAGTTATACTTTGACATGTCCCTTAAGACCTTTAGGGTATATCAAAGGGTATGATTGGGTATAATAAGTTGTACATGAAAATAGGTGAATGATCAACAAAGAATCTACCACTTCTAGTAAAAGGAGATAATGTCCTATGTGATTCGATAAATGACGACTCAGAAATCTTTGGCCAAAGCAGAATGAAATTAGAAAGGAGTTTCTAATTTGCATTAATCAGAGTTGTGCATTTCAGAATCGAAATACATATAATTAAATAAAATAAGACTTGACAGTAATTCCATGTCTTATATTTAATTGGGACATTGTATGGTAGAAGGATTGAATTGTACAATAACTATGCACTGAAAGGTTCTTTTATGATTAATGTTGAAATCTATATTATCTGGAAAGTCGTTGATCGCTAAGGGGGCTTACCCTTATTGTAGAATAAATATTATTTATTTAAATGAATTAAATAGTTTAATTTATTTATTTAAATAAGATTAGAATTGTTCTAATTGATTTATTCACAACCGGTTTAATATGGAGAACCTAAAGGGTCACACCGCAAAAGGAAAATATTTATTTAAGAAGTAAATGACATAATTGTAATAATAAGTTAAGTGTATTTAATTTAGTCTATGGAGATAGAATAAATTAAATAGCTTAATATTTATTATTTAATATTTTAGAAATATTAAATATAAATTAATAAGAGGAGTCTTATTATTATTATTACTATTACTATTATTTAATTCCTAATAGGGATTGGGAATTAATTAATAGAAATACTCTCACATGAATTCCTAATTGGATTAGGAGTTTAATTTAATTAAAGGAGTTTAATTAGAATAGAAACCCTAATCCTAAATAGTTTAGGGAAGGGTTTTCCTACATCTATAAATAAGAGAAGTCTTATCATAGATTAGGGTTACACACTCTTGCATAAGAATTGTAGAGAGTACTTACAATTTCTATAGAGATAGAAACTAGGGTTTTGCCAACACCCATCTTCTTGAACAAGTATTATTCCTTGGTGGATCACCTCTAGAGGCCAAACACTTGGGTGGCTAACGTTGATCAAAGGAAGGAATTTAATCGGTGGAATTTAAGGAGAACGCGAAGGAATTGGAGGTGAACTTGTACCTGAGGAAGCTAGAATTCTACAAGGGTATAATTCTTATTCTCCATCTCTTTCGTTTAATTAATAATTGTGCATAAAGAAAGATCATGGTGATGGTTTGTATAAAATTTTAAAATCTGATTTTATCGCGCTTCCGCTTTATTAATGTAATTTGATTGCATGTTCGCGCTATATACAAACCTAACAGCTATGCCTAAGATAGACGAGATCAAATCGAGCATCACGAGACCAGTCATCACCGCTAATTCCTTCGAAATCAAGCCGGGAACAATTCATGTGCTTCAGAATGCGGTACAGTTTGGGGGTTTAGCCAACGATGATCCAAATGAACACTTAGTTAGTTTCCTGGAGATTTGTGATACCTTCAAATATCCCAATGTGACAGATGATGCAGTGAGATTACGTCTATTTCCGTTCACACTGAGAGATAAAGCAAAGAGCTGGTTGCACTCACTTCCCCCAGGGTCCATCACAACGAGGGATGATCTAGCTCAGAAATTCTTAGCGAAATTTTTCCCGCCAGCTAAGTCGGCTAAGTTGAGAAACGAGATTTCTACATTTTGGCAACAGCATAGAGAGTCACTATACGAGGCTTGGGAAAGGTTCAAGGAGTTATTAAGAAAATGTCCACATCATGGGCTACCCAAGTGGCTACAAGTTCAGACATTCTACAATGGGCTGAATAATGACACTCGAACATGCATTGATGCAGCTGCAGGTGGAGCACTTATGGATAAAAAGTTTGATGAAGCTTACACTTTGTTAGAGACTATGGCTGCAAATAATTATCAATGGCCGACTTCCAGACTGAATCAACAAAAAGTAGCTGGAGTTTTGGAAGTAGATGTGGTCACGACACTAACAGCTCAGATGGCAGCCATGTCTAAGAAGATTGAAGCTTTGTCTGAATCGAAAGTCCAACAAGTAGCCTATGTGTGTGAGCTTTGTGCAGGTGCGCATCCGACGGAATATTGTGCCATTAATCCGGAATCGGTACAGTTCGTGGGGAGTTATAACAGACAGCAACAGCCATACTAGAACGCATATAATCCGAGGTGGAAGAATCATCTGGGTTTCTCATGGAGCAATAACACTCAAGTTCAAAATCCAGCTCCTAGAACTCAGAATCCCCCAGGTTTTAAGAACCAAGCTCCACAACATGCAGAAAGAAAGCCGAATTTAGAAGAATCGTTGGCAAGGTTTATCACAGCATTTGAGAAAAGAATGAATGATCAAGATAAGTTGCTAACTCAAGTAGATTTGAATGTGAAGAGTCGGGCAGTGTCAATTAGGAACTTAGAAAATCAGCTGGGACAGTTGGCTCAAGTCTTGAATACTCGACCACAAGGGGCACTTCCAAGCGATATAGAGGTTAACCCAAGAACGGAAGGAAAGGAACATTGCAAGGCTGTCACCTTAAGGAGTGGTAAAGAGCTGCCAGATACAGTTAAAGGAAATTCTAAACCAAAAATAGTTGTGGAGAATGAGGATGAGGAAGCCCCGGTGAAAAGTAAGGTGAATGCATCAGAAAAGGTGAAGGATACAGGTTCGGAGGTAAAGTCAAAGGAACTCAAGCCAGATAGTGTAGTGCCTCCCATACCATTCCTTCAAAGATTGCAGAAAGCCAAGTTAGACGAGCAATTTTCCAGATTTTTGGATGTTTTCAAGAAACTACACATTAATATACCGTTTGCAGAAGCCCTGGAACAGATGCCCAGCTATGCAAAGTTTATGAAGGATGTTTTGTCAAAGAAAAGGAAATTGGGTGAATTCGAAACGGTGGCACTTACCAAAGAGTGCAGCTTGTTTTGCAAAACAAGCTGCCACCTAAACTAAAGGATCTAGGAAGCTTCACTATCCCTTGTGTAATTGGTAACCAATTCTCGGGAATGGCATTATGTGACTTAGGAGCTAGTATCAACTTAATGCCATTATCAGTTTACACTCAGCTTGGGCTAAAGGCACCAAAACCAACGAACATCAACTTGCAGTTGGCAGACAGATCAGTGACATATCCGAGGGGTATTGTGGAAGATATTTTGGTTAAAGTCGATAAATTCATCTTCCCGGCTGATTTCATTGTTTTGGATTACGAAGAGGATAAGGAGATTCCCATCATTCTAGGTCGTCCATTCTTAGCAACAGGGAAAACGTTGATAGATGTACAAAAAGGTGAATTAACAATGAGAGTTCAAGATCAGGAAGTCACCTTTAATGTATTTAAATCGATGAAATTCCCTAAGGAGGGCGAGGAATGCTTACGGATAGACCTGCTTGATGAAATCGTGAATGAACAAACCAGGGCAATTATTATTGAAGATCCATTAGAAGCTGCTCTGGTTGGGATAGACACTTTTGATGATCCAGATGAGTGGGATTATGTCAAGGTTCTAGACTCATTACCTATTCCTCGGAAATTTAGCAGGCAATTTGATGTACTTGACCAGCCGCACGAAGGAGGAAAGAGGTCCAAACCGTCAGTGGAAGAGCCACCTGTTCTTGAGCTTAAACCTCTTCCATCTCATTTACGGTATGCTTACTTGGGAGACTTGGACACACTACCAGTAATAGTTTCTGCGCATTTGAATGAATCTCAAGAAGAAAAACTATTAAGGGTTTTGCGTGAGTATAAAACAGCAATTGGGTGGACAATAGCAGACATCAAGGGAATCAGTCCGACGTTTTGCATGCATAAAATTCTGCTAGAAGAAGGAGCAAAACCGGTCATTGAGCAACAGAGAAGATTGAATCCGATTATGAAAGACGTGGTGAAGAAGGAAATTATTAAGTGGTTAGACGCCGGTATTATCTATCCAATTTCAGATAGTGCTTGGGTGAGTCCCATACAATGTGTGCCTAAAAAGGGAGGAATGACAGTGGTTGAGAACAAAAATAATGAACTCATTCCTACAAGAATGGTTACAGGTTGGAGAGTGTGTATGGATTACCGCAAGTTGAACAAAGCTACGCGCAAGGAACACTTTCCTTTGCTATTCATTGATCAGATGTTGGATAGGTTGTCCGGTCATCAGTTCTATTGCCTTCTCGATGGATACTCAGGATATAACCAGATAGTGATAGCTCCGGAGGATCAAGAGAAAATAACTTTTACATGTCCTTATGGAACGTTTGCATTCTGGAGAATGTCTTTCGGGTTATGTAATGCACCGGCTACATTCCAGCGATGCATGATGGCTATCTTCTCGGATATGGTTGAACAAAATTTGGAGGTATTCATGGATGACTTCTCTATATTCGGTGATAGTTTTGACTTGTGTCTTAATAATCTCATCTTAGTACTGAAGCATTGTGTGGAGACGAATCTGGTGCTTAATTGGGAAAAGTGCCACTTTATGGTGCGAGAAGGGATTATTCTGGGGCACAAAGTATCCGACGCAGGTCTAGAGGTGGATAGGGAAAAGATTGAAACCATTGAAAAGCTACCTCCACCGACATCTGTAAAAGGTATTAGAAGTTTTCTCGGATATGCTGGATTCTACCGTCGATTCATCAAGGATTTCTCAAAAATTTCAAAACCATTGTGTTCACTCCTTGAGAAAGATGTTCCCTTTAAGATGGATCAAGCTTGCATCGAAGCCTTTGAAGTGCTGAAAAAGAAGTTAATCACAGCCCCGATCATAGTTGCTCCCGATTGGACTTTTCCTTTTGAGTTGATGTGTGACGCAAGTGATTATGCAGTAGGAGCTGTGCTGGGTCAACGAAGGGATAAGGTTTTTCACACCATCTACTACTCAAGTAAGACACTCACAGAAGCTCAATTGAATTATACTACTAGAGAGAAAGAGTTGCTTGCAGTAGTATTTGCCTTTGACAAGTTTCGAGCATATCTGATTGGAACCAAGGTGATTGTCTACACTGATCATGCAGCTATCAAATGCTTGATTGCAAAGAAGGATGCCAAACCTAGGTTGATTCGATGGGTCCTCTTGTTGTAAGAATTCGACTTGGAGATTCGAGATAGGAAAGGTACGGAGAATCAAGTGGCTGATCATCTTTCAAGGTTGGAGAATGCCGACATGCAGAAAAAGAATGATGTGTTAATCAATGAGTCATTTCCAGATGAACAATTGTTTGGTATCAACACCGAAGTCCCTTAGTATGCTGATTATGTGAATTTTCTAGTCAGTAATGTTCTTCCGCAAGATTTCACTTATCAGCAAAGAAAGAAATTTCTCAATGATGTTAAGCAGTACTTTTGGGATGTGCCATTCCTCTTCAAGACTTGTGCGGATCAGATGATAAGACGTTGTGTGCCACAGGAAGAAATGGAGAGTATATTAACTCATTGTCATTCGTCAGATTATGGAGGCCATTATGGAGGAGAAAGAACTGCAGCAAAGGTGTTACAGTCGGGATTTTTCTGGCCTTCATTGTTCAAGGACGCCCATCTCTTTGTGCTTAAGTGTGATAGATGTCAACGGGTTGGAAATATCTCAAAGCGGCACGAAATGCCTCTCAACACCATCCTTGAGGTTGAACTATTTGATGTTTGGGGTATTGACTTTATGGGGCCGTTTCCGTCATCATTTAACAATCAATACATACTTTTGGCGGTGGATTACGTGTCAAAATGGGTCGAAGCACTTGCATTACCCACCAATGATGCCAAAGTGGTTCTACGGTTCCTGCACAAGAATATCTTTACTAGATTCGGTACACCAAGAGCCATAATCAGTGACGAAGGTATTCATTTTTGTAACAAGCAGTTCACTAAGTTGTTAGCTAAATACGGAGTCAAACACCGGATTACTACAGCTTATCATCCCCAAACGAATGGCCAAACAGAGGTATCAAATCGAGAAATTAAGCAAATTCTGGAGAAAGTGGTAAACCCGACTCGTAAGGACTGGGCAATGAAACTAGATGATGCTTTATGGGCGTATCGCACTGCTTATAAGAATCCCATCGGAATGTCGTCGTATCGTATGGTTTATGGGAAAGCATGTCATTTACCGGTCGAACTTGAGCATAAGGCCTATTGGGCAATTCAAAAGTTGAACCTTGATCTTCAAGCCGCTGGTGAGAAAAGGTTGCTCCAATTGAACGAGATGGAGGAGTTTCGCCATCATGCCTATGAGAATGCCAAGCTGTACAAAGAAAAAGTCAAAAGGTGGCATGACAAACGGATTGTGGATCGAAAGTTTGAACCGGGACAAGCTGTGTTGTTGTTCAATTCCAGGCTGCAGTTATTTCCTGGGAAGCTGAAGTTTAGATAGTTAGGCCCTTTCATTATTACTGTTGTAGGATCTCATGGGGCAATTGAAGTCGAAGAGCCGGATTCAAAGCGCACATTCAAAGTCAACGGGCAGCGACTTAAACATTATTGGGGAGGCGATGTGGATCGACAAGTATCAGTGATTCACCTTTCTGTCCCCGATCAAGCTGAACCCTAATACTGCTGAGAAAGTCGGGCTGACGACTATAAACCAAGCGCTTGATGGGAGGCAACCCAATCATGATATTTTATTGCTTTCATAGAATTAGTTTAATTAATATTTTTTTTAGGAGTAGTTTATGTGTTTTTGTTTGAATTTGGTCTTCAATCTTCCGTGTTTAACTCATTTATGTGGTGTTTATTGAAACAGGGATACAATCTATGGGAATGATTTAGAAGGAAGAAACATGTTCATTGGGATGGTACAAGAGAGGACAAGAGGATCAAGAGGAAAAAGCAGAAAAATTTTCAAGTTTGAGGATTCTCGCCCCGGCGAGAAAATTGCACTAAGGTTTCTCACCCCGGCGAGAACCTCTCTGTCGAAGCGCACCCCAGCCTGGAATTTTCTCGCCTTAGCCCTAACCTCTCTGCCGATTCTCGCCCCGGCGAGGTTCATAAGCCTATTTTCTCGCCCCGGCGAGAATCGCGGAATCAGTTGTTAAAATCCGATTCTAATTTGATTTTTTTTACATTCCAACTCCCATGCAACTTCTCCAAAACATTATTTCTCCTTATCCAATACGAACCCATCCCGAATCCTTCCAATTTCACTTCTAATTTCTTCCCAATTTCTTTCCATACTTAAAATCCTACGCAAACCCTAAATCATACCACTATAAAAACAAACCCTAGCCTCTTTCTAATCCATCTCTCATTCATTAGAAGGAATACTCTGTGGTTTTCAAGGTTTCTATTTGCTTTATTGTTGCATGCAAGTATTCTAGGGTTTACTCCTCAGATCTATTCCATTGGATTGTGCTTCTATCACTTCGGAGTTAGAAAAGTTGGAGTTTGGGGGGAATTGTGATTGCATAGCAGATTGTAGTGTTTGGGTTGTTTGTCAAAAGATCAATCATGGCTCCAAAGAGGCAACGTGGTGAAGGATCATTGTCTACTCCATCTAGGGCCTTTAATCGAAGAAAGTTTGTCAGTGCAGAGGCAGCTATCAGATATGAAATGTATACATCGGGTAAAGCTCTAACTCCCGAGCGCGGTCTCACGCCTGACGAGGTGGTTGATGGGGAGATGATGCATCAGATAGTCGAGAGGGGATGGGAGACATTCACTGCCCATCCGGAGCCTGCATGTATAGCTATAGTCAAGGAGTTTTACGCTAATGCAGAGGACACGGCTACATGCGAGGTTACAGTCCGAGGGAGGACAGTGTCCTTTAGTGCCCAAACGATCAATGAGTATTACAACTTAAGGCCTGATTTACGTTGCAGATACACTCGATTCCTTGGGGAGGGGCCCAATGTGGAGAAGGTAGTTACTGACTTATGCAGGCCTGGGACGACATGGATATCTAGAGGGCCACATGCTGCACCTATGTTTCATAGCAAGGACTTGAGTCGGTATGGTAAGGTCTGGTATGCCTTCCTTTCGGCTAAACTGATGCCATCACAGCACGTGAGTGATGTTCCCAGGGAGAAAGCTTTATTGTTATATGCTATTGTGACGGGGATTGAGATCAATGTGGGTCAGTTGATTGAAGCGTTGATTCACCGCACTATATGGACTTTGCATAGTCAGGGTGGTTTGCCACACCCTTCGTTGATATGTGGATTGTGTCTTCGTGCGGGAGTTCGTTGGGGAGCTGAGGAGGCTTTGCAGCAGCCCTTGTTACTTTTGGATCACCGTTTGATTGCACGCTATAAGGAATGGGAAGGCGGTGAGTCCCATCCTCGTGGTATGGGTTACATAGTTCATTCTCCTCCCGCTGAAGAAGCACATGAGTCCGATGATGATGAGGGAGCGGGTCCTTCGGCAGGTCCTTCCACTTCTACTAGGCCAAGGAAAGCCAAGTTCAGCCTCTAGTTTCGAGAGTTGCAGCGTCTTATTGATTCCCATCATAAGACCATATTGAGGCAGAACCAGAGATTGGCGGATTGGCAGGAGCATATGTATGCATACCAGCAGAGTTACACCCATGCCATGGCACACATGTACTCCAATATGCAGCCGATGATGGATCCTGTTCAGTTTCCCGCAGCCCAGCCATTGCCAGTTTTTCCACCACCGTCCCCAAATGACGATGATGAGTTCGAGCCTACTGCTTGAACTGCTAGGGGAGTCCTCTGTTCTTAACTTTCTTTATGCTTTTCACAATGAGGACATTGTTTCGTTTGAGTTGGGGGGTGTGATTGCATATTTGCATGTTTAGTTGCATAGCATCTTTAGTTTTAGTTGCATGAGTTTAGTTTAGCCTAGTTTTTATTTGTTGTTTATTTATTTGAAAAAAAAAATAAAAAAATTTAGTAGCATAGGATCATATGATAGTGCATTTAGAGGTATTCAAGCAATGTATTGATGGAAGTCATTTAGGGATGGCCAATGATGAAACATGATTAGTTCTACTATAGTTTAATGGGATGGATACTTATTACTAAATCTGGAGTTTAATTGTTGTAGTTGTGGTTATTTGAGACCCTTGGTTTTTACTTGTTCCCGAATGTGTATTAAAGTAATTAGGAGTTGGTTCTTCTTTGGTGTATTACATGCTCATATGTAGATATAGACTGTTATCACTTGTTGGTTTTTTTTTAAAAAAAAAGAGAAAGAAAACTGGAAAAAACTGAAAAAAATGAAATGAATTTTTTTTGAATAAATACTGCTTCGATGTCTGTCTAAGTGCAAGAAAACGATGAATTAGTGAATATAAATAGATAAGAGCAGGTCTTGACTAAGTTTGTCTTTGTGACCGGTGTCATTTGAATAAGTAGACCCTTAGGAGAAGTCTTTACACTCAGCGCCCTAAAATCGTCTGGTTTGGGAGTCGTTGGTTGAAAGTTCGCTACAAAACACGGGTGGCACTGAATAGCCTAATAAAGATGAACATTGCACTAGTCGGGATATATGACGAGATGGAGCGTAAAGCGCACTCGTTAAAGAAAAAGAGGGAAAAAATGAGAAGGCAAGTGAATCGTAGTTGAGCTTAAAAGTAAAATATGTGAATTCGTCTCTTTTTGAGCATTGTGATACCTAGAGTTGGATTCATACCCTGATTGGTTTAATATATGTTTGCATACTTATGGAAGGGTTGAGAGTGATTCATAATTGCTAATAGTTGGCTTTTGGATGGTGTGAGGTTGAAATTCTGTTTGAATTGGTAGTTTTACTGATTTCTGAGGCTGGATTTTTATGATGTCTATTGATTAATTGCTTGAGTATGGTTAGTCATGCATGTGCATTCATGTAGTAGCTAGTTTAGTTGTGGTTTTGCTTTGTTTTGTGTTTTGCTTGAGGGCAAGCAAAGTTTTGAGTTTGGGGGTATTTGATGAGTAGGTTTTAACCTACGCGTTTGATATGTCTTTTGGCTTATTCTTTACTTGTTTTTAAGTGTTTGGTAGCTTTTTACTTGTTTTACATTGGTTTTGTAGGTCATGGCTGGATGCAGGAATGAAAAGAAGAAAATTGGCTGGGTGCAGGGCATTCTCGCCGGGGCGAGAATTTGTGAGTTATGTTTCTCACCGGGGCGGGAGTTCACTGGGGCGAGAACTTATGCCTTGAATTTCTCACTGGGGCGAGGAAGCGGCAGATGGAAATCCTGATTTTGCTGGGATGCTGTTATTTTGGATAGATAAAAGTGATCAAGGACTCGTGCTATTAAACTTATTAAGGGACTAAAGGAGACTATAAATAGAAGATCAAGACTTGGATTTAGGGACACACAGACTTATTCAGAGATTGACTTCCAGAGCTGAGCAAGGAGATTGGAGGACAAGTCAAGCATCGTGAGAAGTTCAGATTGGAGAGCTAGAGATTATACTGAGTTTTCTTCTAATCTTTATCCTCTGATTTGTAATTAATTATGATGACTTATTTTGATATTCTAGTTTTTATTGTCAGTATGAACTAAATTCTTAGTTAAGGCTACAATTGAACCAGTTATAATTATGAGTTGATCATCTATTTGATTTCAATTGTTCAATTTGATGGGAGTTGTCTATCTTATTTTATGCTTGTTGATTAATTGTTTGGCCGACAATTAGCGGGTTACTTTAGATGAATTTGGGAGATGAAATCTAGGGTTAGAACTGGATAAGATAGCGTGTAGTCTCAATTATTGCATGTGTTGAATAATTGGATTTGTGAAGTAAATAGGAATATTGCTTGGCTGCACGTAACAATTGGAAATTGGAACTTAATGAATTTAATCTTTTAACTTTGCATAGGAATATCGTAGGGTTAATTGGATTAGACAGATTTATTTGATCACTTGGAAAAGGGCTTATAAATGCAATTGAATTTCTGTTAACAACTCCATTGAAGTGAATAATTGGAAGACATAGATAGATTGGTTTATGATAAATAACTGGGGATATTGTAGTCTTAATCATCTTAAATCTGAATTTCAACCTTTGAATTAATTGTCAGTGTTAGTATTTATTTAATTATTCTTTATCAAAAATCCCAGATTGTGATTGTTTAATAGAATAGGCATAATTTAGATTGACAATTGGAGGTTAAAAATATAGTAATTCCTGTGGGTTCGATACTCTCTCTTATCACTTTATTACTTGTTGATCGTGTATACTTGCACGTAATTGCCGATTGTGAAATCGGGCAACACATCCCAAAAAGCATAGAACCCGAACGAAGTTATTACGGGTAAACTACTTATTAACTCTTGTGAAGTCCATGCCTTGCTAGATACTGGTTCTACCCACTCTTTTATTTCACCAACATGTGCCCAACGTCTGAATTTAACTCCTGAGAAAGTAGATTTTGACTTATCTGTTGAAACACCATTAGCACAAACATTCGTTACATCTACATTTTATAAATCTTGTTTTGTTCAAATCGGCACCCTCGCATTACCTGTTGATCTTATCTCCTTGAACATGCATGAATTTGATGTGATTTTAGGAATTGATTGGTTAACTACTCATCATGCTAAAATTGATTGCTTTCGTAAGGTCATTAGTTTTCATATTCCTAATCAACCTATTATGCGAATTTAAGCAACCAAACCATTGAAATCAATAACCGTCATTTCTAGTCATAAAGCCATTCGTTTATTGAAAAACGGATGCTAAGCTTTCTTAGCCCATGTAACGGATTTAAACAAAAGTACGTCAGATTTGAATAATATTTCTGTTGTTAATGAGTTCCTTGACGTATTTCCCGAAGAGCTTCCTGGCCTACCCCCAGACCGTGAAATCGAATTTTGTATCGACCTCGAACCCGGTACAAAACTCATTTCCAAAACCCCATATCGAATGGCTCCTATTGAACTTCAAGAGTTAAAAGTCCAACTACAGGAATTGTTAGACAGCGGTTTCATACACCCGAGTACAACGCCTTAGGGTACTCCTGTTTTATTCGTAAAGAAGAAAGACGGGAGTATGAGACTTTGCATTGACTACCGGGAGTTAAACCATGTCAGCATCAAAAATAGGTACCCGTTACCTCGCATTGATGACCTGTTCGACCAGTTACAAGGTGCTCAATTCTTTTCAAAGATCGACCTCCGTTCTGGGTATCATCAGTTGAAAGTTAAAGCTGATGACATTCCAAAGACTGCCTTTAGAACTCGATACGGGCATTATGAATTCTTAGTCATGTCTTTTGGATTGACTAATGCTCCTGTTGCTTTCATGGATATGATGAACCGGATATTCAAGGAATATTTGGATCAATTCGTGGTTGTCTTCATTGATGACATTCTCATATATTCTAAAAGTCGTGAAGATCATGAGCAACACTTAAGGCTAATACTCCAAAAGCTTCGTGAAAACAAGCTATATGCTAAGTTGAAGAAATATGAATTATGGCTTGAGGAAGTTACATTCCTTGGTCACTTAGTTTCTAAACAAGGAATCTCAGTTGACCCGACGAAGATTGAAGCAGTATCAAATTGGGAACAACCTAAGTTAGTAACTAAAGTACGAAGCTTTCTGGGTCTAGCTGGTTATTATCGGAGATTCGTAAAAGGATTTTCTCGAATAGCCATTCCATTAACTCAACTAACTCGGAAAAGCACAACATTCAAATGGAGCAAAGAATGCGAGAAGAGTTTTCAAGAACTCAAAAGAAAGGACTCATTTCAGCACATGTATTGGCAATACCATCAGGATCGGAAGGATTTGTCATCTACAGCGACGCTTCAAGCAAAGGACTAGGTTGTGTTCTCATGCAACATGGGAAGGTTATAGCCTATGCGTCTCGGCAACTCAAGGAATATAAGAGGAATTATCCTACTCATGATCTAGAGTTGGCAGCAGTCGTTTTCGCGTTGAAGATTTAGAGACATTACTTGTATGGAGAGAGAGTGGAGATCTATACCGACCATAAAAGTCTCAAATATGTCTTCACCTAGAAGGAACTCAACATGCGATAGCGGCGTTGGCTCGAGCTGTTGAAAGATTACGACCATACCATCCAATACCATCCTAGAAAGGCGAATGTAGTAGCTGACGCATTGAGTAGAAGATCATATGCAAGTACGAGTGCGTTACTGACATCGCAAAGGCCCATTTTGGATGATTTACAAAGGATGGAGATAGAGTTAAAGACTCCAAGAACCCACGTGAAGATCGCACATATACGGGTAGAACCGGCTTTAATCGACAAAATTAAAGCTGCTCAAGTTACAGACTCGGAGTTGATGAATATAAAGAAAAAGGTACCAGAAGGTGCTATTCTAGAAGCAAGAGTCGACGAAGACGGAATACTTCGAATCAACTCTAGACTGTGTGTTCCTAAGGACCCTGACTTGAAATACAAAATCATGATGGAGGCACACAACACACCGTTTGCAATCCACCCTGGAAGTACCAAAATGTATCGTGATCTTCGACATACATTTTGGTGGAACAATATGAAGAGAGAGATTGCAGAGTTTATCGCAAGATGTTTAACTTGTCAACGTGTCAAAGCAGAGCATCAAGTACTTGAGACCACTTGAGATTCTAGAATGGAAGTGGAAACACATCAACATGGATTTCGTGACAGGTCTTCCCAAAGTTTCTCAAGGCTTAGACGCAATTTGGGTCATTATAGATAGATTGACCAAGTGTACTCATTTCTTGCCTATACAAGAAAACTATTCAATTGAGCGTCCTGCTAGTATGTATATAAGCGAGATTATCAGATTGCATGGCATGCCAGTATCCATAGTTTCTGATCGAGATCCTAGATTCACTTCACGATTTTGGGTCAGCTTGCAAAAAGCTATAGGCACTGAATTACGATTCAGTTCTGCATACCATCCCCAGACAGATGGGCAATCGGAAAGGACTATTCAAACCCTCGAAGATCTATTAAGACTCTGCATACTAGACTTTAAAGGAAGTTGGGACAAATACTTGCCATTGGTGGAATTCTCTTACAATAACAGTTATCAAGAAAGTATAGGCATGGCTCCCTTCGAGGCGTTGTATGGACGAACGTGCTGATCTCCAGCATGTTGGGATGAAGTAGGTGAGGCAAAATTGTTGGGACCCGAGTTGATACGTATGACTACAAAAAAGATCCAAATGATCCGACAATGTATACAAACAACTCAAGATCGACAAAAGAGTTATGCCAATCTTCATCGAAGAGACGAGGAATTCAATGTCGGAGATCATGTATGTAACGACCTCAAATTCTGAACAATCCAACACTCCACATCGGTCGTTAACAATACATCCTCATTCTTACTTTACAACATTGCTCAATGTTAAACTTAATAAAAATGCGGAATAATTCAAACTTTTCTATTACAAATCATTCTCGATCCCAAAATTTTCAACCTTTACATCAAAATGTCTTAGAATCATGTTAATATCATGACTCGCCTTGTCAAACTTATTACAAAAGTTTACACCTCAATACAAACTTTACAACTCAACATAAACACAATTATTGAAAACTTAACATAATTCAGGTAATAACTTCAACTAAAACATTTAATCTTCATGCATCATTTCGATCCATGCTATTTGGGTAGCACATAATGTTACCTTGAATCTTTAACATGCAAAAGGGATTATTTGCAAGAATGAGCTCGACAGCTCAGCAAAATCTAACAGTTTGCATGCATCACATAGCACATAGATAACATGTTCATCATCTAAATCATAATCATAATCATTTGACTAAACATATCATACATAATGATCATACTACAAAATAAATATTAAATAATAAATATTGAGAATTTACCTTTGATTTCTTCTATGCTTAGTTATACAATTAGGAGGGCTTGATTACTTGATTATCCTCCTTCTTCCTTCTTTGATTTCTAAACTTTCACTCCCAATTCACAGAGAATTCTCCCACTCTCTCTTTTTCTCTTGTTCTGAGTTTTTTTAACGTGAAAACTAAAGGCTTAGCAGTTATGAAATAAAATAAATTATTTATTAATAAAATTATTTATTAATAAAATAAATTATTTTATTTTGGCTTGTTGAGCTCGCTGGGGCGAGCTTCATGAATTCCAGATTCTGCAGTTCGCGAACTGCAGAATTTTCAGACCAAAATTTCCCAATTTCTTCATTTTAACAACAATTTAGACATACCCAAATATTATAATCTTTATAGAATCAATACCCAACATGTTTATAACAATTCTAACATCTTAAACATCTTAATCAACCAATTTCAAGCCTCAAATATCAATATTCATGCTAATTTTATAAATTTTACAAATTTAGCGCAATCACTCGCTACGGATTCGTTTCTGAACCAATTTGGTCCGTTCAACTTCCGTTGTTTTCGTTTTTTAACGCATAACAACAATCCACCGCCAATTCACAGATTATTACTCAAATTAAACATTAATTTTCATACATTTAAGTCGTATTCACATATTTCTTCTCTGTAAATTTCTAAAGTCTAACTAAACATAGTTTCATGATTTTAATTCAATCAAAATCGTTTATAATCAATATATAATTAGAGTATCACAATCTAACAACATATATAACTAACTTCTCAACAAATTAATCATCAAGACCAATCACAGAGAACTAGTTTTTAGAAAAATAAAAACTAGCAATTTGAGAATTTACCTTTGATTTCTTCTATGCTTAGTTACACAATTAGGAGGGCTTGATTACTTGATTATCCTCCTTCTTCCTTCTTTGATTTCTAAACCTTCACTCCCAATTCACAGAGAATTCTCCCATTCTCTCTTTTTCTCTTGTTCTGAGTTTTTTTTTAACGTGAAAACTAAAGGCTTAGCAGTTATGAAATTCAAGGGGCTCAGTGGTTACAAACACCAAGGGTCACAAGGCCATGTTTGGCTGACCCTTTAAACACCCTTTATTTTATTTTTATAAAACTCTTACTATATGATACATTTGTCACGCTTAAATATAATTTTTATTTAATAATAATTTTGTTTAATAAAATCATCTTTCCCTTAATAAATAATTTAATAAAATTATTCATCCTCTCATTTAATAAATTACCAACATCTTATCAACATCCATGCATAATAAAATACGCATCACGTATAAAAATATTTATTATCACTTTACTTAATATTCTCATACAAATAAATTATCACACAATATTCTCATCAAATATTTATTTTATTAAATAAACATCCCAATTAAAAATATTTATTCTACTCAATAAATATTTTATCCATTTATGAAATTCACAATCGTAATACATTAACATGTAACATATTGTTTTCTCGTTTTATCAAAACAAATATATATTTACATTAATTCACTATTTTAATCAAGTGAATTATTCACATTATTATGAAATATAATCCATAACAATTTCTTTGCTAACAAGGCATAATAATTAAAATATATTATTTCACCATATAATTTTTAACTTTCTAATATTTAGTAAATATCTTTTCGTATCAATTTCCTTCACTTCATTCAATAGTTTAATTAACTATTAAGCCTCTTCTCTCAAATACACGAACATATAATTCTCTTCACATCAAATCACATATTTCACAATACATATCACATATATACATATATTCAAACCCAAAACATCTCGTAACAAGAATTTTATTTATTAAATTCTTATTTAATAACTTTTGAAAATCCGGGTTGTCACATCCTTCCTTCCTTATAAGGATTCCGTCCTCGGAATCAACGAAACCTCCCTTACTCAGTTTTCACTAAATCTCTTTCACAATTATCGTTGAATAACTTCAGCACATTACCTTAGCGTAGGTTTTATTTCATCACCTTCACTTAAACTTGAAACACTTCGAGTATTATATATTCTTTAATCCCTTAACGTATTCATTTCCTTTCTCCAACGATCATTGCATAACACACTCATTGAAATCATAAAATATCTTATGTCCTCGCGAGTATTATCGATTAGTAATTAAAACTTAAAATTTTGTTGTCAGGATGACTGATAGAGGAGAGCCCAACCAGGCTAGGGAGGAGGTAGTCCCAAGATATTCACGTAGTTCATGAGCAGCTAGTGCAGAGGGAGCCATCCCCATTGATTACAGTTATAGGCCACGAGTATGAGCCTGAGACTGACCCTGAGGAGGACCCTGAGGAGGAACCTGAAGAGGTTGAGGAGGAGGAGGACCCTGAGGGGATATCACTATCTTCCTTAGGTGTTCAGATGTACGAGCAGGTGTATGAATCGCAACATAGAGTTGCAGGACAGAGTGGAGGAGTTAGAGAGGCAGCTGGCAGAGCGACAGACTGCCTTGGAGCAGAAGAGTAGTGAGATTGAGGAGCTCGATATACATCTTAGAGATGTGGAATGGAAGCTGGTTCATGTAGAGAGTGAAAAGGAGGAGTTAGAGGAACAGGCTGCGGAACGTCAAGTCACTCTAGAGCAGAAGGATGCTGAGATCCAAGACCTTTCATCACGTCTTGCTGAGGCTGAGCAGAGGCTAGCACAGTCTGAGTATCGACGAGGACAGCTGATAGCCAAAAATGAAATTGTACGAGATGAGTTGAAAGAGGAGTCAGCTAAGCGGGCGAGAGCTGAGACCGCTTGGTTGAGGGAGGCTAACCGCACAGATCGTGTTGAATGTGAGGTGCGGTCAAAGAAGGCCAAGATTGATGATTATGGAGTATATTTTTCACTCCACAGTGGATAGAGCTCTGGATCGAGTTCATCGTCATCCAGATATGGTGGATCGAAGGATGGTGACTCGTATTATGGAGCAGGAACGCCAGGAAGCTGTGCGTCGTGGGATGTCATCATAGATTATGATTAGTTGTGTTATTATGAAATTTATGAAGTGAATAAATTGTAATCCCAGTTTCTATAATGGGATAGAATAATGATGTAATCCTGAAACTTTGTGATTTCAGGATAAATGATGTTATTTGTATTATGTTTTGAAAGCAGTTAATGAATAAAATGTGAAAGTTTATCAGATGTGTTATGTGTTTTAAGTATTGTCTATAAATGTTTAAGTTAAGACTTAAATGTTTAAGCAATTTGAATAATAATCTAATAGCGCGAATTTTTAACAGTAAGATGCCGCCAAGAAGACAACCAACCCGTCAACAAACTCCTGAGGGATCTACAAACAACGAAGAAGCTAACACTAATCCAATGCAAGCAGTTAGTGAATCTATTAACTGGAGCATTCGCAAATCAACCCCAAGCTCAGGCTACGACCTTTAAAGACTTCAAAGCAGTCGGACCTCCGGAGTATCACGGATCCATGAATCCGATTGAAGCACAGACTTGGGTCATGGAGATAGAGAAGGTGTTTGATGTCCACTAGGGTCAATGAGGACCAAAAGACGGCATTTGCAACCTTTATGCTGAAATCAGAAGCTAGCTACTTGTGGCAAGCAAATAAGACTCGAGGTGGCCAAGGGATTATTTCGTGGGAGCGGTTTAAGGAGATATTTTTCGAAACCTATTTCCCGGCAAGTGCTCAGAATCAAATGGAGGTGCAGTTTCTAGAGCTAAAGCAAGGTAATATGACGGTACCTGAGTATGCAGCAAAATTCAACGAGTTGGCGAGGTTTGCGCCATACCAAGTCAACACGGATGAGCGAAAGGCTAGGAGATTTGAGCAGGGATTGAAGCCCTGGTTATATGGTCAAGTTTCGTTGTTTCAACTGAACTCATTTGCGGCGGTGTTAGAAAAGGCAATTATCGCTGAAGGAGGCAGTGATGCGTTGTCCAAGTACAATCAGGAGTAGAGGAAGAAGAAGAATGAAAGTGAAAACAAGGCAAGTGGTAGCCATGGGGGCAGTAATCAGAAGAGGTAATGGAATGATAGTAACTCTGCGGGAAGTCAGCAGGGTAATCAGAAGAAGAAGGTGGAGGTGTGCAGCAACTGTGGAAAGAGCCATATGAGTGCTTGTTTGAAGGGTAAGAGGGTATGCTTCAACTGTGGACAAGAGGGTCATATTTCACCAAATTGCCCTAATCCGAAGAAAGGAGCATGTTTCATTTGCGGGTCGAAGGATCACTTTGCCCGAGACTGTCCTAAGAAAGCAACTACAGGTGGAGCCAGTGCAGGAAAAGGAAACAGCGGTGGTGGCAATCTTACTATCACAGGACCGGCACAGCCCAACTGACCTACCGCTCGAACGTTCAATATGACGGTGCAGGATGCTGTGCAATCAAAGGAAGTAGTGTCAGGTATCATTCCAGTCAATAATGTTAATGCTTATGTATTGTTTGACTCGGGTGCTACTTGCTCATTTATATCCGATGATTTTGCTAAGAAATTAGAGTTACCTCAGGAAGAATTAGATTACCCTATGAATATAGAAATTGCAAATAGGGAGGTGATTCCTGTTAAGTTTGTCCACAAGAACTGTCAGGTAGATATTAAGGGTCATGTGATGACTGTCAACTTGATCCCAATTCGTCTTGGGGAGTTTGACGTCATTCTGGGAATGGATTGGTTGTTCAACCATGGGGCAGTTATTGATTGTCAAAAGAAGTGTGTGAAACCTTATGACTCCGTCAAAGGTAGTGTTTTATGATAGCAAGTCGCCTAGACAAACGAGTTATCTGACGATGATGCAGGCCAGAACGATGTTGAGACAAGGATGTGTAGGATATCTAGCCTACATAGTCGATACCAGGAAGGTGAGTGTGAAGCTGGTGTAGACACCCAAATTTTGCACTTCGTATACTAACCCTGACAGGAGGGAAAATTCGTCAAATGAACCGGCTCTGCGAGAGCAAAGGATGGACAAGTATGAACATTCGACGCCATCGCGACGATTTACAGCCGAAACCGGCGTGACAACAGGGTTGTCTGAAATGGGCATTCCCGGATGATGTGGCACGTCTTCTAGTAATTTCCGGACTGCAAAATACAAGCCTTTCAGCAAAAAATAAGCGATACGACACGAGAATCGAGGTGCAGCTCAAAAATTGAGAAAATCAGCCCACCCAGCCGCGGATTGATCTGCGGCCAAACGATTAAAATAATTAAGTGTGCGGCGGACGGCAGAAGTGCGCGGCGGGGCGCGGAGAAACCGAGGCCAGCCGCAGATCAATCTGCGGCTGCCTAGGGCAACCCCTTATCAGGTCAGTTTTAATCCAGAAACAGAAGAGGGAGAGGAGGCTGGCAGCAGCTGGAAAAAAGAAGAAGAAGAAAACAGCAGAAAAGAAGAGGAAATCAAGAGAAAAAAAGAGAGAAAATAGTGAGGAATTATACCCATTTTGTGAGATTATATATCATATATTATCTACTCTACTCGATATACAAGTTCATACATATTGTGAGGATCATTTGCAAGGTGAAAAACCCTTTGTTATAGCATTATGTTATACCATTTTTGTTAAGCTTTTGTCATCCGAATCACCTTAAATGTAGTTTTTTCTTACATGTTATTGTGGAGCCATGGATTAGGGACTATTAGTGAGGGTCTCATCGGAACGAAATTCCCCCTAATGGCCCGATGATATCCGTTTGATGTATCGTGCATAGATTGTTTAGATTGCTATTTTAGGATATTGTAGTGATGTAGCAATTTTGGATGTGAGCATAGGAACGCGACCCCGTGGTCCAAATCCGATGATGGACATTTTTGGAATGTATGTAATAGGGCCGATGTACCCTTTATTGTAAATATGTAATTGTCGGGCCTTAAAACGATATCAAGTCGAAGATCGGGTTTTAAGGCCCCGTAATAGTGAAATATGTGATTGTGGGACGTTGGGGTTATTCGGATGGCTTACATGCCCATGAATAGCCCCCACGCATTTTAATGCTTGATTTGATTTATGACACGAAATTGATTTCAAAGCTAAATGATAAGATTTTCATAAAATCAATCAAACTAGGCTATTAGCACCACGAGGCTAAAAATTTGGAAATGCTAATGAATGTCGATTCCTATTAAACGAGAAGGCTAAAGGAAAAATCGTTTTCAAACATCACAAAAATGATTTTATAAAAATAAGTAACGTTTTATTAAATCTTTGTGCATAGGGTTAAAGAGATCCTAGAAGTTGCCCACCGTGCTATTTACGAAAGCAACGTATAGATCTCGATTCCTATTTTGACGAAGGTTTAGAAAACTCCTTGTTTTTGCCAAAACGACACCTAATGAAAAATCTCATAAGTTTTTTGACAATTAAAATCGAAACCTTTCTCATAAGTTTTCTCGTTAAGCCAAATGACATTCTAAAGCATTCTCAAAAGAAAGCACGACTTTTCATCAAAACCCAAATGGTTTCTTCATACAAACTCACCGCAACATTCATATAGGCACACACACACACACACACATATACACATTTCATGAATTAAAGGATAGGAAAGTATCGAGATTGCGGTAACCGTGTTTCACGGAAGTCGGGGGGTGCCTAACACCTTCCCCTCGCTTAAGCAAGACCCCCGAACTCTATGAATCTCGGATTCGCAGACCAATTAATTCGGAGTCACATATGAGCCAGCGATTTACAAAAAACGAAAACTCGGATGAGTTGGTACATCCATTTCAAATATACCAACTGGCGACTCTGGTTAATTGGCTCATCATAAAAAACGATCTTTCAAAACCTCGTCGACATCCAATGCCGACCTTTTTCCAAAAATCATTTAATCAAAAAGGCTAAAATTGGAAAAGACGAAAGAAACCGGGCATCGACAGCTGGCGACTCTGCTGGGGACATTAGAGGGCTTAAGCCGCGTTCAAGTCTTGATGCTGTCCTATCCTTTAAAATTCATGAATGTGTGTGTGCGTGCGATATTTTGACCTGTTGTTGTATGAATGTGTTTTTACCAATGAATGAATGGTTGAATGGAATGACTTTACTTTAAAAGCAATCATTGCATGCGGTGAGGACGATGAATGTGAATGTATGTTGAGAGAGTACCTCCTCTTGAGGCGAACCTGTCGGTTGCTTATTACTGGACTCGAAGGGGCTGCTCCCCGGAGATGGCTCAGGAAACGCACCACCCAAATCCGCTCCAATCGAAAGGATTCAGACGAGTAGATTGCGAAGATTTGGGGACCTTCATGCCGAAAAGCCCGCGAGAGTAACCCTAGGGTAGGGTCAGCCTCTGATAAACCCCTAACGAAAGGGGAAGCTTCTTCATGCCCTTTTATCATTCAGTCAAATAAATAAGAATGGTCATGTAAAATGGCAATAACAACTGTCATACCGTCATCATCGTAATAAATATGTCATGTATCATGTCTGATTACGAATTCACCTGTGCACATAATAAAGAAGAATACTGACATGGTTTTTTGCAGGAAGGACAATCCCGTGCCACGTACCAAGGTTTTCTAAAATTTCTAAATACGTATCCTTATCATCAAACATGTGACCTTTTGTTTTTACAGGATAATACGATTAGAGATACCGTGAAGGCGTCGGCATAACGGATCAACAAAAGAACCCGAAGTAGGGGTATATTCGAACCACCAAAAAAAAATATTAAAAAAAAAATAATAATAATAATAATCATGCTATCAGTGTTAGACAATTGCATCTGCCAACTTTTTGTAAACTGGCACTAGTATCTAAACTACGGCCCTTTGTTTGTTTTGCGAGATTGCCCCTACGATCCCAATCATAAGAGGCCATAAATGTCTTATACTCCATCCATCCAAATGGCAGAGGCCGATATCCATGAAATTACAGTTCTTACCACTCCAACAATACGGCCCGAGAATACGAGGGATTCATCCTAGGAACTGAGAATTAGCCCTGGGAATGGGAATCAAAAAGATGATGAGTAGTTGCGAAAGACCTCGAATTGGTCATCCGGCAGGCCATGAGGAATATACAGCCACCAAAAGGGCATAAATGGGAACCTAGCTACGGGACTGCTGAGATATCTGGCATTGTCTTTTCCTGGCCGTGTAGGTACGTTAGTGTATTTTGTCATCTGGTACAGTTTAGTCGGGCGTAAGAAGCCCACAGACAATTCGCATGAACAAACGTACATGGCGCAGCGATGTGTGCGGAGGGGCCCATATGGAGCAGAAACATTTTTGGCAAAGAGAATCCTCAGTTAGGGGGGCTAGGGGTGGTCACTACTGGCTAACCAGTATGAAAAACTGACTGCGGATTTTTTGCTTATGTCATGGAAATGACCATCAATGCCAGATAGATGCATGCCAATGCGATCCATGCACCCCCTAATGAGCCTCCATTGCTTGACCTCATCACCGTGGCCCCAGATTGGACCCGCTAGCAGCAGGTTGATATCTAGGAAGGGGGTAAATCCAGGCATGACATATGGCAGTATAATCCGCCGGCCAGTTAGAAGATCAATGGGGTTTTTAAAATTACTGAGTTTGTATTTTCAATCCCTGCACGCTCATGTCATTTTAGTCATGTTTATCCAAAAAGAAGATCATGTAAGATCATGTGACTGAAATATTTACTATATATTTGACAAGCATTTTTGTATTTATGTCAGGTACCCCACCCCCCGATTTGAGGCATTCTTAAAAGCCCTGACAAGCGGATAGTGCCAAATTTGAAGGAGGATCGACGATTTTGGTATAGGAGCTATGTATTTCGATCTGAATGGGATTGTATGCAGGACGAGACAGATATCGGACAATACACCTGACGAGATCACAGAGGATAGGGTCAAGAAGGAAAAAAAAAAGAAGATAGATAAACCCAAAACCCGACTTATGGCCAAACCATCGCCTATCAAACATCAGAAACCTCTGACGATCACAAAGAACCTGGAGTAGGGGCAAATTCGACAATAAAAAAAAAAAAGAAGCCGAGTATGTTTGGAGCCTTTATGGAGGGATAATGTTCGCTTGGGTCCCGTGGTGACGTGATTGGATTGTCCACAAACGTTGTAGGGACATACGACTAGCCCATCAGGAGGAGGTGTTTCCGGACCAGTTAAGCAAAAGTTGAGAACGTTTGAAGCCTGAAATTGGAAGGTTGAAAGTAGCGGGACGAGATTATCAAGCGGTTTAAAGCAGGAATCATCACCTTGGTACGTTGTCTATTTAAACCTTGAATGGCGTTTCCAACAGAATCCCGTTACCCACAGCCTGGAGGAGAAGTAAGGGGCCACATCGACTATAGACATCTGAATGATGCCCTCAAGGAGGAGATATGCGATCAAATTCAAGATTCAAACATTTTGATTCAGTCATATTCCTCGGCCCAAAGAATGAATGGGGCGTAGTGGGGGGATTCTAACAAATAAAACACCAAGGACGATCATGGGAAAAGAATGTCCGTCCAATCATCTGGGGATGGCCGGTATTTATTGTCGCTCACAACCTGTTTTGAACCTATCGAAGCCTCAGTTCGCAACGACAATTTGCAAAGGGGCAGCCCCTTACGCATGCTCCCCGGGCATACGAACAAAGAGGGTTACGATCCCGGACGAAATTCAAAATAAACGATTTAGTTTCTCAAAAGGATCGCGCCCGCTGCCAAGGAACGAAGCTCTATATGGAGGTTTCGCTCTAAATCAAAAGGAGCCACGTCACGATTAAAAAACAAAAAAATCCTCGCTCTGGGGAGCCCTCATCTTACAAGGAATGGACGGGAAGGCTTTCCCCAACCCGTTAAATTCTAACTCTGTGAAACCCACTCTAAAAAAAAAAAATCAAAATCAAAAATCAAAAATCCCCCAAACCTTTCAACCAAGTCAACGGACCGGATCTTTTGGATCAGCCCAGCGAGATACCGATTGCGACCAGTACGAGGGGAGATCACAAAGGAAAGGCAACTTTAAACACTCGGGGCATTTGTCAAACTACCCCAGGAAATGATGATGTGCAAATTGGCACCCATGCAAACAATCCCATCAACATGCACCATCATCATTCAAATGCTACCAATCATGTCAATTCAATCTTCAATGGTACGATCATCTGGCATTTTGTCAAGCATAGTTTTCCCGGGATACGATTGATTCCGCGTGAAAGGGGATTTTATTTGGGCTTGATAGGAATCGGATATTAATTCTGACAAGGCAAAACCGTGGATGCACGAATTTTGGTGAGTATTGATTAGATCAAGAAGGCTATTCAACCCTTTTGATCCGGGGGTTACAAAGCCTTAATTCAAAGCCAACGTTTGCGACAGAATCGACCTCATGTGACAGCCTTCACATTTGCAATTTGCGATACAAACTTTCAGTTGTGGTGGTATAAAACACATATGACGACGTTGAATGGCGATTAACACCGTAGTCAGACAGTCAATAATTATCAAGCTAATAGCAAGAAGTCAAGACGATAAATGATTATCAAGTTTAATGTCTCGAATCGTGGCCCTGTGTTATTCGAAAGTAAATTAAGCCCAAGGGTGTGGTCTCTACACCTGGTGCCCTAAAGCCATCTGGTTTGGGGAGGCGTTTCCGCTGTGGGCCCAACCAAACACTCGTTACATGGGTAACTCATGAGGCCTAAAGAAAACCGAGCATCTATAGTAGGAGGAGGCCGAGCAGATTTCGAATTCGTGGCATGGGCTACTCGAGTAAATTAAGCCTAAGGGGTGTTCTCTTAACATCTGGTGCCCTAAAAAGCCGTCTGGTTTTGGGGAGGTCACCGGCCCTAACACTCGCTACATAGGTAACTCAAAGCCTAATAAAACGAATCTTGCGCCAAAAGGGTCAAGCAAAGAATGAATGGTGACACCAGCTTGTCTCGAACCGTGGCCTTTGTTACTCGAGTAAAATAAACCCGAAGGGGTTGTCTGTACACCTAAGCCCCCAAAACCGTCTGGTTTGGGAAGTCTAGTCATTGGTCCAAAACTCGTTTTAAATGGGTAACTTTGAATTTAGCCTAAGGAAAACGAGACAAGTGAAGTGGGGCTAATAAAGAGAAAAGAATAAACACGAAAAATACTCTTCGGCCTTTTAAACAAGAAGTCATGGAAGAGAAACCCCTACTGAATGCATGCATCGCACAGTTGCATTTTGTCATATGAACGTCAATCCTGCTAAGAACATTGTTGAGAATGGAGACAGAGTAACCTTTAACGAGGTGAATGGTAGTTTCTATTCGAATCACGACCTTACTCACGTACAATGACCATAGAAATCGCTTGAAGGTGTTCTTTCACGATTTTTTATTTTCAATTAACTCGTTAAATAGAAAATCATCAAACTCACGAGGGATTGAAAATAAACTTCCAAATCTGGTACAATTCACGGTTCACGAACTCGCTAGATTTGCCACTGGCGGTATCAACAGATAATTCATATTTCATGTGCTTTAACTGCATTTTACTCTTTTCCTCTCTGAGATTATAAATATCTTTGTGTTTGAACTAAACACTAAACGGCCCGAGCCTTCAAGTTTTCGGCAATTTGTTTCAGATCCATCTGATATTGCAGGAAGTATCATTGCAAGAGCTAGTGGGATTAAACTCAGCCACGGATCAACATCGCGAGTGTGTTTTCGATAGAAAATTTCTTCGGTAGCAGACACGCACCAAGGCAGGGGCAGTTAAGTAAGTCGTGAAATGGAAGGAAGCTGAGGCTGCAACAGAATCTTCTCGTCAATTGGGCCTCTCCCCACATCCTCTGACTATCACTCCCTACTGCCTCGAACATCCAACAATGATTCCATGTAGCAATGAGCCATATACAAAGGATGATGTAATGCGGGACAAACAACATATCGGCCAGGCAGAAATGATCAAAAGTCTAAGTGAGTCCCCAACATAGCTGTCGATCAATCACAGCAGAGAGAGAAACTAGACTAGCCTCAAACTCTGATGAAATGAAGACGCCCAAGAACAGGCCAGGTTACCAAACCAATGTTGAAGTCAAGAAACTACACATCACGACGAGGACGTGATCCATATCAAATGTTGGCAAACAATGTACGTACGGTCAAATCGGATCATATGACTGAACAGGGGTCATTTCTATCTAAAAACATATGTTGTGCCGCATGCATCTGTCCATAACATATCTGCCAGATCATGGCAAAACATCTTTTTCCATGCATACAGGTACGATCAAAATGAAAATCTCCAGGGGAAAAGTACAAGCAACCGGTCGCTTTCAACAACGTCACAAAAGATCATAACTGTGATGGCTTTTTGCGGCATGGTAACGTGGACGATGTTTGGTGGGAGATCCCAGGACAGAAGCCGATCACACATCCCATATTCCCCAAAAAATCACTCAAATCAATGACCCCTGGGAAGGGCTGGTATACCAACCAATCACTGACCCCTGGGAAGGGCTGGATATCCAACCAATCAATGAACCCCTGGGAAGTGGCTTGGTATCCACCAATTAATGACCCTTCGGGGAAGGGCTGGTATACAACCAATCAAATGACCCCTGTGGAGGGCTAGTATCCAACCAACCAACGAACCCCCGGGATAGGGCTGATATCCAAACCAATAAATGACCCTGGGAAGGGCTGGTATCCAAACCAAATCAACGGACCCCTTGAAGGGATGGTATCCAAATAAGAAAGTGAACTCTGGGAAGGCATCCAAGCAAGAACCAACAACAAGGTGGTACCTCCGGTGAGCAAAACCTGGGAAGGCATCCAAGACAAACCACAATAAGGTGGTTGAGCAAACCTGGGAAAGGGCCAATCCAAGCAAACCACAACAAGGGAGGTGAGCAAACCAGGGAAGGCATCCCAAGCAAACCACAACAAGCATGGTGAGCACCTATGGAAGGGCTGAGATCACAAATAACTAACACACCCTAGGGAAGGGCTGAGATCCAAACAACTAACACCTTGGGAAAGGGCTGACGATCCAAACAACCAAACCCCTGGAAGGGCTGAGATTCCAGACAATGTCGCACGGCGACGATAACCCCGGTGGTTTACGAGCAATGGTGCTACCCGGTCCCCCCCCGACGATAACCCCAGGCCCCGACAAGACAATCAACCTGGCGAAACGATACCCGGTGGTTACGAGATGTGGGCGACCGGACTGACGATACCCCCCGGCCCCGGACAATAACAATCGAATCCGGCGACGATACCTCGGCGATTATGAGATGTGATGACCGGCCCGACTATACCACCGGACCCTGCCTGCCCCTGAAAAGTCAATGCGAACCGGCTACGTGATACCCTGCGTGTTACGATAAGTGTGACCGACGACGAAACCCCCCGCGCGGCCCACCGACAAGAAAATCGCCCAGCTACTATATACCAACGGCGTTATTACTGAGATTTGTTACCGACGACGAAACCTGGCCACCGATACAGACAATCGACTACCTGTGTAAGGATACCCCTGCGGTTTACGAGATTGTGGTGACCGCCGATGATGCCCGGCCCCGTACAAGAGAACCAAATTGACCCGCAACGATATCCACGGCGTTTAGGAGATGGGTGACCGGCTGACGATAACCCCCGGCTCCCGCCGGACAAGACAATCAGACCTTCTTGGAACTAAACCCAGCGTGTTACGATATGGTGTGACCGGTCGAGACGATTACCCTGCCCCATTACAAGACAATGTCGTGACCTGGTGACGAAACCCGTTGCGGTGGGTTACGAGAAGTTTTGTTGACCGGCGATTAATACCCGTCCCCGCCCAGACAAGGACAAATTCCTACCGGCGACTGATTACCCGGCGGTTACGAGATGAGGGTGACCGGCGACTATACCCTGCTCCGAACGAGGACAATCGAACGGCCGACGAAAACCGTGCGATCACGATATAGGTGACCGGCGACTGAAAACCCTGCCCCGTACAAGCATGATCGACCTGGACTACGTAACACCGTAACGATCAATGAAGATGGGTGAACCGGCGACGAAACCCCCCGGCCCCGACATAGACGACTTTCGACCGGCGACGTATAATCGGCGCTACGTAGAATGGGTGTGACCCGGCGTACGAAAACCCCTTCCTCGACAAGACGATCGACACCCGGCGACAAAAATTTTTTTTTTTTTTTTTTTTTTTTCGGCGATTACGATATATGGAGAGACCGAACATACGCGACCTGGCCCCGACAAGATGAACGAACCATGCGACGAAACCCGGTGATTACCAATTGGTGTGACCCGATACGAGACCCGACCTCCGAACGAGATAATCGGACCCGGCGACGAGGACCCGGCGATAACGAGATGGTGTGACCGGAAAACGAGAACCGGCCCGACGAGACGATCAATCCGCATTGACACCCCTTTTACGAATGTTTTGCATGCATTAAACATCTTAAGTTGCATCATAAGCCACATGATGTTGCATCATGTATTTACTTGTCAATCCTTATGCAGCTGTCATTCAAGCATCGGGTTGTCTATTTCTTTAATCTTGTTCATTCCATTTTAACATTTCATAAACATGTATAAAGAGGGGCATATTGTAAGACAGACCCAAAATTTGTCACTTCGTATACTAACCCTGACAGGAGTGCAAATTCGTCAAATGAACCCCAGGCCTGCGAGAGCAAAGGATGGACAAGTACGAACAGCTTCGACGCCATCGCGATGATTTACAACAGCCGAAACCTGCGTGACCAACAGGGTTGTCTGAAATGGGCATTCCCGGAAGATGTGGCACATCTTCAAGTAATTTCTTCCTGGACTGCAAAATACAAGCCTTTCAGCAAAAATCAGCGATACGCCACTAGAATCGAGGTGTCGGCTTGAAAATTGAGAAAAACAGCCCACCCAGCCGCAGATTGATCTGCGTCCAAACCAAAACGATTAAAATACTTGAGTGCAAGCGTCGGACGGCTGAAGTGCGCGACTCGGCCGCAGAGAAACCGAGGCCAGCCGCAGATCAATTTGCCGGCTACAGCCTAGGGCAACCCCCTTAATACCAGAGTCATTTTTCATCCAGAAACAAAAGAGGGAGAGGAGGCGGCAGTAGCTGGAAAAAAGAAGAAGAAAATAGCAAAAATGAAGAGTAAATCAAATACGAAAAAAAAGAGGAGAAAATAGTGAGGAATTGTACCCCTTTATGTGTAGATAATATATCATAATAAATTATCTACTTTAACCTCGATATATCAAGTTCAAACAGTATTGTTGGAGGATCATTTGCAAAGGTGAAAAACCCTTTGTTATCAGCATTAAGTATATACCATATTTTGTTAAACATTATTGTCATCCGAATCCACCTTGAAATGTAGTATTTTCTTACATGATATTGTGGAGCCATGGATTATGGACAATTAGTGAGTGTCTCATCGGAACGAAATTCCCCCTAATAGGCCCCGATTAAATCCGTTTGATGTAATCTTAATGCTCATTAACATTTATCGTGCATAGATAGATTAGAATTGCAATTTTAGGATATAGTAGTGATGTAAGCAATTTTGGATGTTAGCATTAGGAACGCGACCCGATGGTCCAAACCTCAAGAAGGACATTTTTGGATGTATGTAATAAGGTGGCTGATGTACCCCTTTATTGTAAATATAGTAAATTTGTCGGTCCCTTAAAACGATATCAAGTCGAAGATCGGGTTTAAGGCCCCGTAATATGTGAAAAATGTGATTGTGGGCAATGGGGTTATTCGGATTGCTTACATGCCCCATCGAATAGCCCCCACGCATTTTAATTCTTGATTTGATTTATGACAACACGAAATTGATATCAAAGCTAAATGATACAGATTTTCATAAAATCAATCAAACTAAGGCTATTAGCACCACGAGGCTAAAAATTAGTGAAATGCTAATGAATTTCGATTCC